>CM052025.1:22262500-23512500 GCA_028476575.1 Platygaster robiniae | reverse complement strand
TGCAAAATGCATCGCTGTTCGAGCCCCGGAACATGCGTAATTGATTAATTTTCGTCTGAAAAATGTGGAACGTATCCATGAATTTATAAAGCCGCCAGCGGCGACGGAAAAGCTCCTCGTGCCCGTCGTAAAAAATCGTTATCCGAATCGACTGAGCAATTTTCAGTGTGCAAGTCGGGGATTTCGCGCACGCGCCATTCACGCGTGCGTGCGCGAGTACCACGTGCGCGGCGTTGCACAAATGCATATCGCCGCTGCAATTTGCGAATCACCGGCGATTGGGCTTCAAGGTGAATTCGCGAGCCGCTATTATGCAGATTGTCTTCGCGAACCGCGTCGTCTTCGCCATTGAAGGTTATGTCAAATGAATGCTAAGGAGTTGTGACGGATCCATACATTTATTCGTTCGTGCATATCGGGCCTCGGATATGTAACGCGTCATTCCTCAGCATGTTTCCTAATGAAATTTTCCCTCCTATGATTTTTCCTTTAACAATTTTCCAGATCAAATTTTCCTCGCCGAACTGACTCGATAACATCCTCTAGATATCATTTTTTATTGAAACATATGTCAAATGTCATAGTAACTTTCAGAAACAGATTGAATTCAATTTATTTATGAAATCGGTTAGTTCAAAAAAACTGCTGTTAAAGGTTAACTGCAAAGAGAACAGTGACTATAAATATACATATTTAAATGATTTAACTGTAACTGTGCATTATACAGATGTAACTGGTTCCCAGTAACTGTAACTGTATCAAGTAACTGATAGTCATGAAGGTAATTGTAACTGTAAACGTATGAGTAACTATGGCAGCTTTTCAGTGACTGCCACTGAAAAAAGTAGCTTTCTACACTGGAGAGAAGTAAATTTAACTGTCAGAGAGTATTCTAGTTACTGTAACAGTAAGTAACTGTGATAAATGTAGCTGATAACTGGTTTTCAGTAACTCCAACTGTATAAAACAACTAAGTCGTGGGTATAGGCTAGCTGTAAAGATAAAGATAACTGTCAAGAGTAATTTATGTAACTGCAGTTACAAAACATAACTCTAAGTTATTGGTAAAAGTATCTATAATTGTAATAATTTCAGTAAGTGTGACAGGTTCTCAGCGTTTTCAGTGACTGTCACTACAAAAAGTAACTTTTCATTTTGAACAGAAGTTAATTTAAGTGTCAGTAAGTATTCGAGTAACTGTGATCGGTTTTCAGTAATTTCAACTTGAGAAAATAACTGAGGCGTAGATAAAGGTTAGCGTTAAATATAAAGATAATTATGAATAATAATTTATATAACTACAATTTTAGAAAATAACTCCAAGTCATTAGTAAATGTAACTATAACTGTCATATGTTTACAATAATTGTAGCTTAAAAAGTACCTATGAGTTGTGAGTAAACTGTGAGTGTTTTTATAGTAACTGTGAAAGGTTTCCAGGGACTGTCTTTATTAAAGGTAACTTTCGATACTACATCGAAACAAATTTAACTTCTGTCAAGCATTAAAGTAACTGTAACAGTACGTAACGGTGAATAATGCAACTCTATCCAGTTTTCAGTAACTTTCATTTTATGCAAGAAGTGACTCTTAGGTAAAGTTTATTTGTCAAGATCAAGATAAATGATTAAAAAAATAATTGCAACTATTGAAAATAACTGTAAGTCATTACTAAAGGGAATTATTAAGATGGCATTCACTGCAGCTGTAGAAACTACTATTGAGTTGTGAGTAAAGGTAACTGTAAGTGTTAGTGTTTGAGTAACTGTAATAGGTTTTCAGTGAATGTCTTCATAAAAAGTAACTTTCGATACTAGATCAGTCAGAATAAATTTAACTTTTAGAAAGTATGCGAGTAACTATAACAGTATGGAACTCTAAAATAAAAATTATCTGTTAAGAACAAGATAACTGAATTAAAATTCATAAAACTGCAACTATAGAGAATAACTCTGAGTAATTAGTAAAGTAACTATAACTATAGTAAGTTTAGAATAACTGTAGCTATAGAAAGTACTTATGCGCGGTAAGAAAAGGTAATTGTAGCCAATAAGTACTCAAGTAAAAGATTTTCAGTAACTGTTTTTATCAAAGTAACTTTTGATATTACTCAAAGTTAATTTAACTTTGAGAAAGTAGTTGCGTGATTTTAACAGAATGTAACTGTGATTCATGCAACTTTTTAGTAACTTTAACTGTATAAAAGAACTAAGTCATAAATAAAGGCTACTTGTAAAGATCAAAGTAACTGTGAGTTATCATTCATATAACTGCAACTATAAAAAATAAATCAAAGTCTACAGAACACTATAGCTATGATAGGTTTACAAAATCTGTAACAGTAAAAAGTTCCTATGATTCGAGAGTAAAAGTAACAGTAACTGTAAGTAATAAAGTAACTATGACAGGTTTGTATAGACTGTCAGTAAAAAAAAAATTATCTATACTGCGTAAAAGTAAATTCTATCGTCAGAAAGTATAAAGTATTCGAGTAACTGTAACAGTATGGAACTGTGATAAATGTAACTCTAACCAATTTTTAGTAACTTAAACTGTATTTAATAACTAAGTAATAGGTTAAGGTTAACTGTATTGATGAAGATAACTGAATAATAATTTATATAACTCCAAATATAAAAAAAAGCAATTTGTAATTATAAAAGGTAACTATAACTGTTCCTGGATATTTAAGTAACAGTTACATGGAGCAACTGTGCGTTATACAGCTATAAGTTTTCAGTAACTGTAACTGTAGCAAGTACCTATGAGCCGTGAGTAATAGTAACTTTAACTGTAAAAAGATATTTGAGTAGCTGTAGCAATCAGTAACTGGACCATCGGCGATTACAAATTCTGTGACAAGTTTTCAATGACTCAACTGTATAAAGTAACTGTAAATTATGAGTAAATGTAAACATTAGAAGTCGAGGTAAATATAACTAAGTACTAATGCAACTGTAATAGGTTTTTCGTAACCGTAACTGTAATTTAGTGATTGAGTAACAATTGTAATAAGTGACTGTATGTAATACATTTACAATAGGTTTTCAGTGACTGTGAATTCAACTGTATTGAGTTTTCAGTTACTGTAACTGTATTTAGTAACTTAAAGTCACAAGTAAAAGTAAACTTTAACTGCCAAAAAACTGTTGAAAAAAACTATAAGCTATGAGTAAAGGTAACTATGACTGTGATTGGTTATTATACAACTGTAACATACTTTCCAGGAACTTAAATGGTATGAAAGAACTGTTGTTCATAAGTAAGGTAACCTCAACTATAGGTGAGTATTTTAGTAACTGTAATCACACTGAAATTGGAACTGCGTGTAACACAACTTTACAAGGTTTTCAGTAATGTAGAAACCTGTTGTAGGCCATGAGTACATGTAACAGTAAGTGTGAGTGATTATGGAAGTAAATATAAAAATCGTAACTTTCAGGAAATTTAACTGCGAAGAATTAGTATAAGTAACTGTAACTGTGAACACTGGATAAAAGTAACTGATTTTCAAGTTCTAGTATCTCAGTTACCTATTCCCCGTAATTTAACCACCGTACCTGCGATTTCACGTAAATTTGTGAACCAAAAAGCCCCAAGCGTTCCGTATCTAGTGATGCATCTACATGAACTCATGCTTCTTCTGAAAATCGTAACTACGCTGAAAATTTGAAATTCCTGATTGAATTGCAAATGTTCCAAGCCCGAGACAAGTGGAACATTCCCGTATCCCTGGATCTATTTTTATTGCGGTTCCGGGGGGATCAAAGTAATCCAAAAAGCCGGTGGAACGTGGTTTCACTGCAGATGGTGCTTCACCAGGGGTAGCGCGAAAATATGATCAAGTTGCATGGGAGCGATAGCCCCCAGATCTTGTGATTCACCTCCGGAACAAACCGTGGCACGTGCCGCCAAGCCGGTTATGCCGCAATCGGCAAATGGGTCGTTTAGTGTTGCCTCATCGCAGATCAAATTACTCGAAAGTGAGCACATCAACTCAATGATTCAAGAAGGCGAACGAATTCCAAACATTTCACGAAAGAGGGGCATCTTTTACGTGCGTAACCATGTGAAAGAGGTGTAATTGAGACAGAATGGAGCCATTATTGGCAATTATTCTGGAGTGGTTCCTGCTGAAGTTATGATCACTCGTCACATTTGTTTTTATGGTGTAAGTTCATTCATCTCCTATAGTGTGAATTTCATCCCCTTCAAAAACTGAAATCCTGAAATTCGCCTCGAATTTCACGTTCAACCCCGTCATACGAAAAACAAACACCCCCTTAGCTTGCACACGATGCGAAATCAATGCAACGTCAAGGTCGACGTTTTTGATGCACGAACCATTTGAGGATTCCCTCTTGAAGACCTAAGGAAAATAGATTTTGCTTTGCGTCAAAGTTCGCGACTGCTTGGATTTTGTATCGTTATAACCGCGATAATTCTTTTCGAGGCTGCTCTATTTCGAGAGCGCAACCATTGATATCGACGTCTCGCATGAAATAATAATTGCATTTCGAAAACCATCCGCGAAAACGTCAATTTCGATTGGCGAAACGCCAGCCATGATCTCTGACAAGTCGCAATATAAATAAAACATTTTCGTTTCTACGTGTTTTACTTTTTTCTGTCGTTTAGAAGCGATCGAAGAGAAGAATTCTTCGGGGCTATTTCGGGGCAGGGTATTTTTTCGATAAATGCGAGATTTATGAACAAAATTTTGTCAACATCCAGAATAGCTTCGGGTGACAGGATCTTGCGTTTTCGTGGTTGGTAGGGTAAATTTTTGAAAATATCAAGATTGAACATCAAATTTGAACGTGGAAACATAGAGTCATTTGACAGAAAAAGGAGGGAACCTAAGTATTCTGTTAATCCGCATGATTCTATTTCAGAGAAACTTTTCCCATTCAAAGTCACACCTGCCTCAACTGTTTCGAAACGAAGGAGTGATTAATAAAACTCGGAAATTATCATCAATTAACAAACAAGTGGACGGAATTTTCGAGGCGGCGCGCGACGCGACTTATTAATAAACTTAGTTTTAATCGGCTCACGTTCGAAGGTGCACTCTAAAAGGATTGTAACCTCGTAACGAGACCCGCCATTTCGTTCGAATAGCATGCAAGTACTATTTTCGTCGTGGGTCTAAAATAGATGAGCTTAAACTTCTGCTAGACACTGTCAGAACTAGTGGATTGCACGGGAACTAGGTCAGAATTTCGGTGCTTTCAACAACGCCCGAAAAATGACAGTGATATTCGCGTTTTTGTCGCGACCAAGAAGAATATTTCACCCAAGTTTCATGAGTCATTGCCATTTTTTTTGTATTAAATTTGATGTGAATGTGAAATTTTTGTATGACTTCGATTTCTACGATATTCTGTGGGATGATGTAAAAAAATTTTTTTGAGAATCTTTATTATTCTACTTTTTTTGTTATTTATACGGTCCCTTTGTAGATAAGTAATATTGCTCTAATTTGTCGCGACTCGACGAATGTTCTGATGAATACGTAACTAAACATTTCGAATTTTTTTTTTTCCTTTTTTTTTGTTTTAAATGTGACAAACACATTATCAGAATTCGAAAGTATGGGCTGAGCATGAAGATTACAGTGAAACAAATGGATAAAAAGCTCAGATTATTCTCAACGAAAGGATTTAATTCATGTGAAAATTTTGGAGATTTTTCTTAAATAGACAATAAACTACAGGGTATGTACTTGTAACGAGGTTTTTTTTCTATTTTACAAATTGAACTTTGCTGTTGATTGACTTTTTTTCTTAACCCAAGGAAAATCTGAAATAATTCAAGAAGATGCGCGAAATTTTTCTGAGTGAGTCTTCGGAATTTAATAAATTCTATAATGATTTTATCTTACGTAGTATCATCTTAAGATAAAATAGGAAAATGATATGTTATTGTTGTATATAATTTATTTATTTATTAAAAATGATAGTATATAATTATATATATAGATTATAAGGTATGTGATGTATATTATACTGTAGAGAAGAATATGACAGTTGAAAGTGAAATGAAAAAAAGGCATCAAATTTCAGAATTCTATGCAGAAATGAATAAAAATATGTACTACAATTTTATGAAAGTACTAGAGAATTCTTTGAAATGCTATGAACACCAAATTTCACTAATTATGGTAACAATACTTGGATATTTTCAAATATGTACTCGAAATACACTTATTTATGTATAATATTTTCGGAAATCTGTAAAACTAGCAAAATTCTATTAAACTTATTATTCCAGAGCATGGAATTCCATAAATCTATGAAAATTCATTAGTTGCTAGGAATCCTCGCAAAAATGATAAAAAACTTATAAATTCTATAAACGAACGAAAGTATATTGAAAATATTTCTGCACCTTTAAATCCAATCACTTGTAGGAATACTGGCAATATCTAACAAAAAATACTGCAAGAACTAGAAATCTATAAAATACTAATAATTAATGTGAATACTGTTTTCTTGGAAATTTACTATTTTATTACAAATCAGCATAAGTCCTTAGTCTACATTATCTCATTTTATCTAGAAATCTGTATAAAAAACTATAAAAAAACTGGAAATCCTGAATAACAATAGAAAGCCTTATAAATTCGTATACATGCTACGGGATAGAAAAAATATTAAAAATTCTATAATATTCCTAAACATTTATATAATTGTAAATTTTAGAAAATCCAAAATAAATTTGTGTTTGAAATTAGAATTTTTCATAGAATTTCAGAAATCTATATAAAAATTCATTAATTGCTTGGAATCCTCGCGAAAATGATAAAATAATAATAAATTACATTAATAAATGAAAGTATATTGAAAATATTTCTGCACCTTTAAATCTAATTATTTGTAGGAATACTGAAAATATCTAACGAAAAATACTACAAGAATTAGAAATCTATAAAATACTAGAAATTTATGTGGATAATGTTTTCTTGAAAACCTACTATTCTATCCCAAATCAGCATAACTTCTTAGTCTAAATCATATCATTTTTTTCAGAAAACTGTATGAAAAAATATAAAAAAACTAAAAATCCTGAAAAACAATAGAAAGCCTTATAAATTTGTATACATGCTACGGAATAGAAAAAATATTAAAAATTTTATAATATTGCTAAACATTCATGAAATTGTGCACTTTTGAAAATTCAAAATAAATTTGTGTTTGAAAATATAATTTTTCATAGAATTCCAGAAATCTATATAAAAATTCATTAATTGGTAGGAATCTTCGCAAAAATTAAAAAATTCTAATAAATTATATAAATACATTAAAATATATTGAAAATATTTCTGCATTTCTCAATCCAATCACATGTAGGAATACTGGAAATATCTAACAAAAAATAGTGCAAGAACTAGAAATCTTTAAAATACTAATAAATAATGTAAATACTGTTTTCTTGAAAACTTATTCTATTCCAAATCAGCATAACTTCTCAGTCTAAATCATCTCATTTCATTCAGAAACCTGTGTGAAAATCTATAAAAAAACTAAAAATCATGACAAATAATAGAAAGTCTTATGAATTTTTATACTTACTATGGAATAGAAAAAATATCAAAAATTTAGAATATTGCTGAAAATCTGTAAAACTTTGAATTTTAAAAATTTTAAATAAATTTGGGTGACATATTCGATTTTTTTATAGAAATTCAGAAATTGACATAGAAAATTTTTTTAACTACTACTACATAATCCTTCACTTCAAATCGTAAAAAACAGATAAAGTAAAAAAATCCTATAAGTACTAAAAATCCAAAATATACGAGAAATCTAAAAAATACTAGCAGTTCATAAAGATACTGTTTTTTCATGAACTCAAATGATAAATTTGAAATCTATTAAACAAATTATCACATTCATTTCATTTTTTCTCTCAGTTTGATGAAAATCTAGAGCTGATAACTGATTACACATTTAATGTGTGGATTTTGTAATATGCAATTTGGAATATGTAACTGCAAATAATTTTGAGATAATATGAAAAATAGATAAAATTACAGATATAAATCATGTAAAATAAGTTATCCTTATGAAAATATTACAATGTAATTAATTCACATAACATGGTAAATAATATTCATCATTGATTTGTTTCTAAACATATCAAATATTATATCTATAAATTTTGTTTACGATTTATACATACAATTAATTTTTCAATTGTTTACAATAATACAATTCATAGATATTATTATATACTTATTAATTATGATTTATAAGTATATTAAATAAAAAATGATTATCAATAAAAAAAAATACTCACTACATGAAAAGTAATTAATATGATTAATAATAATTACATATCAATAAAAAATATAAAATTTTATATATTTACCTATTTCCAATTTTCTTCGAAAATTTTCCATTTTATCCAAACTTTTTGTTACAATTTTTCTTTATGGCAAAATTAACACTCAATAATATTCAAATTAGGCATTTTTCTCGTCACATTGTGTTTCTTATCTACTAATATTTCCATTGTTGTATCTATAATTTTCGATCATACATACGTCCCAAAATTATTCTGTATACACTAATGCATGATTATCAACCATTTATAACATTTTTTCACCTTTTTTCACCGCTTCTATCACATCGTTCCATCTTGTCCAAGCACTTCAACGGAATGTAAACAAATCAGTTTTTCACCTTTACATACTTCACGCACGAATATAAACACTCGATTTGCGAAAATTCAATAAACTGTTTTCACATGGACGTTGATTAACCGAAACTTGCAGTGGTTACGTTATAAAAAAAAGGTAAACCAGCAACGTTAATAGAGCATTAAAGGAGAGAACAAACGGCCACCTTTTTTGTTTTGAATCGTCTGCTTTCGGCGGTTACATTGGAATGTTGCCATGGTTGCCATAGCAACGCGCTATATATAGAATACTCTACGCATGCGCACTAGGTGTTGCTAAGAGGAATCGACCAATAAGAGAGCACCATTATAACGGTTTTTGATGGTAACATTTTTGAATCAAATAACGAATTCCGTTGAACGGAAAACGATTTATTTGACTTCAGAAAGTTAAATGATCAAGGTTTGGAAGTAACGCGTTAAATTTTTTAATGTAACGATGACGTAACCTATTACATTACATAATTAACAAGTTTAGTAACGATTACTTTTGTTCAGTAACAAATAACAGAAATACTGTTATTTATTTCACGTAACTTGCATTAGTCTTATCAAGTTTTTGGAATTCGTAACTTTTTTTAAATGGTCTGAAACTAAGATGTGAGAATTTTGTAACTTCTTTATTATTTTCGGATGATGTAAACTATATTTAAAGTTTTTAATGGAATAGAGTGAAATATTAGTAATTTGGGTGCAAATGTTGACGAAGAATATGTTTTTTGACTTTTTATTAGTAACTATCATAATTTTTAGAAATCCGCATGAAAATATAGAAAACTTTTCGAATCTATAGCAAGATCAGTAAAATCTATATTTCCTGCCATAAAAACTCATTTTACGAAAGAAATATACAAAAAAGTACGAAAAATAGTGAAAATTATTGATTTCAATTAGTCTCTTATAAATGCTATTACGTTTCTCGAAAATTAATGTAATTCCAATAATCATAATACCTCAATGTCTTGATTATTGGATTCTGAAAATATATGGATTGTAGAAGCCCATAAAATAATAGAAAATTTCATAAATCTTAAAAGTCTAAAAAATTTAAAAAGTACTTTGGGCACTTTGAATCAATAGAGTTTTCTGCAAAATCGATCGAAATACTTCAAATATTTCGATCTTTTAATTCTAGACAATTTGGTTCTGGAAATTCGTAGAAATATCTTTAAAAAAAACAAAAAAATTCTACAACATTCTATGAATACTAGGAAATATAAAAAGGAATACTTATAGAAAAATACAAGTAAGTCTATGAAACATTTAAAATCTATACATCTCTAATAACTAGAACATCGAATGTCAGAAATTTATATAAAAATACTGAATGATTCTGCAAATTGTAGTAAAACTGAAGAAGAAAAATACAGAAATAAAAAATCTATTGAGACACTGATTTCTGAAAAATTCTTTGAAACACGAAAAATGTGATCAACTACAACGAATTCGAGAGCTCAAAATTCTCGATATCTATCTAATTAACGATATAAAAATGCTCCAAACATATAAAAATACTAGAAAATCCTTCATCCTTTTGTAAATCCTAAAATACTCAACAATCATTCAAATTGTAGAAAAACTGAAAAAGCACTAAAAGAAGTAAAATAAATAAAAATCTACATTGACACTATTTCCTGAAAAATCCTTTTGAATACAAAAAATTATATAAACTCAATTTCAGAACATGAAATTCTTGAAATCTATAGAGCAATGTTCAAAAAAATAGTGAAAATCTATAAAAATAGTAAAAAATTCTGCAAAATTTTATTCAAGCTGAAAAATACAAATAGTGTCAAAAGTAGTCAAAATCTAAGGTAGATAAGATTCTCTCAAAAATCTATTAAATTTTCCCATTTTTTCCTGCAGTTACCATTGAGTAAAATAAACCATATTGAATATATTTACCATCATTATGTAATACAAACTATAATTTTGGTTGATATTCTAATGAGAACCTAATGGAGGTCAAAATATTAATTGTATAAAGTTTTGGACTTAACTTGGCTCCCAGTGATTATTTTACAAGATTTTTTGGAGTTCGATATGAATATAATTATGAATAACACAATATATAGAAATATATTAATGAAATTTCTAATAAAATTCATTACTCAACTAGTGATGTAATACATAATATAATGTACTCAATTAACACAAAATTTATTACTCAGCATTAAAAATTTCATGTAATGAAGTTTCATGATAAAGAACCCATTTTTATTGGAGGATTTCAACGTTCTACATAAATTAAGATTAACAAATTCAAAGAATTACAATAACTTTCGTATGATATTTCAACGTTACATATCCCAAAGAATTTCATATGAAGATCAAATCAAAAAAGAACTTGAAAAAACGTATACACATATTTCAATGGCAAATAGATCACGACTGAATTCATAAACATGCAGAAACCATGAAACGTCAAAATCGGAAAATTCCACTTGTTTGTCTTCCGATCTCGCACCACGCTTCGCGCACGTAATCGTCGGTGCTAAAGATAAGAACTTCATATCTTCATGACGACACGTGAAAAAATATATATATCGCGAGACAATAAAAGCACCGCAAACGCGCGAATTTCTAGCTCGGTAATTCCTCAAATTTTCGTGCTCGACGAAAATAATATACGTATTTTCAGAGCCCCTATATTTTATTTGCTCCGGAATTCTTCTACTGAAAAAAAACTGAGTCTCGAACAAACATTTTGTGATCTTCAGAATAATCATCGAATTTGCTAAAATAAAAACTTGATGTAATGAAAAATGTTCTTTTATAACTATTTTTTGTTCCTTTTTGTGGGCTGCAAAAGAGCTAAGAATTTTTGAAAACGTAATTGAATAAATAGTGCAACGACTCGAAATAACAATTTTACAGCGGTCGACACATGACTGTTGGGACAGCCATTGCACCGGCTAAATTTAAATATAAGTCTCAAAGTCGAAGTTGCATAACCGAGCATAAGATACGCGAGTGCCAACGCAAGAATTAAATCGAAACAAACGAGCAATTGTTTGGATTCTTGTTTTCGCCTGAACACCTTCAATTAAGAATTTTTTTACAGCTCTTTTCGACTGAAAACAAATGCGTTATATTTGTATGAATCTACAGAATTGTAAAATTTTATGATGTTTTGATTAAGAAACGAATTGAACATTGATTTATTTTTAAATTTTAACCAAAAAATTACGATTAAGTATTTATTATTTGACTTTATTAATTAATGTGTTAACGATGTAATTTTATGTTTAAATAAATTTGTTGAATGTGTATATAATTATTTATCATCGATATAATTGTGTTACTGTGATTATGGTTAGCATAAGAAGTGTATTTAAATAATTATCAAGGGTAAAATAAATTATCAAAGTTAAGTTTAAGTAAATTTCAGTATTTAAAATTTAGATAATAAACTCAAATGAAAAGAAAACATAGACAATTCTTTGAGCTCATTTTAGTTTATGAACTACATACTCTTGAAACACGGTTTGAAAATTTGCTAGAAACTTGTTATGAAACCTAATTATTTTATACTTAAGAAAATTTGGACCTGAAGTTTTCTGTTTGCTCATTATTTCGATAACTGCAAGGAAATTGAAAAGTATCTGAAACTGTGTGCTTAATTTCTTGAAAAAGTTTTGATCCAGCAAATATTCAAAGCTGTTGAAAATGTCCTTTTTTTATTCAAGATATAAAATATTTGATTGAAGGATATTATGAATGCCATTATATGATTTTCATTCACCTCGTAAATGATAATAACGAATCTTCTTTCTCAAAAAAAATTCCAAAGTTGGATACATTTACAGAAAATCAATTTCATCAACTGCGAGAGATAAAAATAAGAATAGACAACAAAATTGAATTATCCTTCAAAGGGCTAGAGTAAAATTTCTCTAATTTTCCAAATTTTTTTTAATATGATACGAAAAAATCGGGAAGCTATATAATCAAAAGTTTTCTATGGTATGTGAGATTTTCTATTCCTTTTTAATGAAAATTTTCTGTTTTTTTAACCAAGTGTATGATTTCGAAATTTTTTCAAGAACAAAATGTTCTGTGTGTTGAAGACTATTTAATCCTGCCACCAGGGTATGATTGTTGAAAAAATTTAACTTCAATCTCAACAGAATAAAATTGTTCAAGAATAAAATTAGATTAACCTAATTAAATTTCATTAGTGGCTTTCGGAGTTTTTTGATATATATTTATAGTAAGAAAAATATGTTTTATGAAAAAACTCACGATATATGACAACTTTTGAGTCGGGGAATTTGAATTTTTTTCCACGATAATCAAAGAAATTTAGAAATTTTGTTGAACCCGACAATTTTTTTTCGTTAGTGAGCCTTTACTGATTGATTTGGAAAAAAATTGTATTATTGAACATTTTTCAGTTAAGTTATATAATTTCGGAAACAAAATCAGAGAAATAACTTTAAAAATGGAAATTTGACATAAAAAAATCATAGTTTCCGAACAACCAATTTCGGCTTGTAGTCGACTTGAATCACTTATTTTCGAAAAATTAAAGTAAAAAACTTAAGCAATGCCGAAATTGTTCTGTGTAATATTTTTTGATTTTTTATATCAATTATATTTGCAAAAAAACATTTTTGGAAAACTGAAGTCAGGAAGTTTTTACTATGCGGATGAAACTTTACTTATAAAATTTAAAAAACTCATCAAAGAAGGCAATTTTTATCAGAATTAAAGAATAATGAAGAAAATTAAGTACGTGAAAATTTAAGAAAATCTACTTTTTAGTGATAATTTCAAAATTTTCCTTCGATAGAACAACTAAAATTCATGCAAAATAAAAAAAACGTGTCTCATCGTCGTTTTCAATAGAGACTCTTGTAAAAAATTTTCTCGCAAGAAAAACCAGCTTGAATCACCTAGGTGATTTGAGATGAAATGTCTCATATATAATATCCAAAACTCCTAGTATTTACTTCACATAGAAAATTCTATTTATAAGTTACTTTCAACCCAATAGAAAAAGTACTCGTTTTTCTCACCCATGAGTCCCACTAAACCATCATTGACCCAATATCACATTACAAAAATTGAACCAAATTCTCACAATACAAAGATTTCTACAATCTTCCACCCCTTCACCTTTCAAAAGACAGCAACCCTAAGATCTCATTCATAAATAACAAAAATTTATAAATGACATAAATAATATTTCAATAATTCCCTGTAATTACTCCACATACAAAGTTCCAAATTCCTTCCAAACCTATGAGAAAAAAGCTCATTCCCAACCCTTCACTGAAAAAACTATTTGGTTGCAGGAACTAAGTTACTAGCTTAATATAGACCCAACCAAATTTATGGTTCTCGTAACTAAGTTTGTGTTGCATCAACCAAATTTTTTATCTACGCTATCAACTGCATTGTTGCAAGAACCAAAAAAATCTTAGTCGAGTCTACATTGGTTGCTGTAACAAAGTATTTTTTTCAGTGTTAAGTCCCACGAAACCGTCCTCAAAAACTCCAAAAATCACAACCCTCGTCTTCGCCTCGCTCCACAATCTCCAGAACCATTTCCACCCCTCTCAGAAAATTACCGATCCCCTCTTCTCAATCAATCTTTCCCACCAAAAACCCATCTCCATACAACCCCGCCCCCCTCGAGGGTCCCAAAAAAGTCCCAAACCTGCTGATACGGCGGCATCTGCATGAGGTCCCGTTCCTCTGCAGCCGTGACCTCAAAAGTAGGCGTGGGTTGTGGCGGGTAAAGGTTGCCCTTGCCAGGATACGACGTGCTCCTGCGGAACTTGACCGGACTGATGGCCGAGGGGTGACCGCCGGTGGGCCCGGGATGCCCGGGAAACGTGGGGCTGGGCTTTCGGGCCTGCAGGCCCGCAGCAACGGCGGCCGCCGCGTGTAGGGACGAGTGCAGAGGGGGCAAATTGGGCACGGAGCGGCCGCGGGACCAGGGGGAGAGCCCGGGGCTGGATGCAGCGGCGGCTGCCTGGGGGCTGCTGCCGCCCCACTGCTGCGGGGCCTGAGGCCCGCCGGACCAGGTGGTGTAGCCCTTGCCCTGGAGGAAAACCCCGGGCTGCTGGGCCTGTTGCTGTTGTTGCTGCTGCTGCTGTTGCTGCTGCTGGCCCCCGAGATTGTGCCTGCCCACGGCCGCGTTGCCGGAGAAGTTGTGGCTCGCGGTGATGGCCCTGCGGGCGCTGCTCCCGGTGAAGAGGCCCGGACTGCCAGCCGGGAAGTTCTGGAAGGCCGCGATGGAGCCGTTGACGGGCATGGCGTGGAGGCCGGCGTCGTCGGGCCAGAGGCTCGGCACCCGGACGGGGTCCCCGAAGCCCGACAGATTCGGGCCGACCTCCTTGTCCCCGACCGAGGGGCCCACGTCGTCCGGGTCCTTGGGCTTGTCCTGGGAGCCGTCCGGCGACAGCGGCGCCTTGGCCTGGGCCTTCTCGATCAGCAGCTCGTCCTGCATGCTCGGCGCGCTGAATATCGACAACGACTGCCTGTTGTCGGCGTTCACGAAGTCCCCCATAGAAGGTCCTGGGGAGGTACACCCAGGTGGAACCAACGTCAACGAGCGGTGCCCGCGGTATCGATCCACCCCGCGCTCATCGAACCGTACCCTGGAAGACGACGGCCCTTCCGGGTCCCTTCACTCGAGCGATTCCCCTGGCATCCCTGTCGCGCACTTTTTCGCACTTTTCCACTCGCGGTTTTCTTTTCTTCTCTTCTGATTGTCCCGGTCGAGAACAAGTCCCGGAACCTGGTTGGAGGCGCTCGCGTCGCAGGGGCCCGGTTCCGGGTCAACTCCTCGTCACTTGGGGTTCACGGGGTGCTGCACGCCCCGAACGAGGTTTTCACGACCCGGGCACGTATTTTCCACGCTTTTTCGATCCCGCGGTTCGTGCGTGGTGCCGACTTTTGGAACACTGCGCCCGTGCCAGGCCAGACCAGCCGGAGTCGGGGGCCTCGGGGAGCGACGCGCGCGTCGACGCCGTCGCCACGCACGCGCCTCGGCGATGGCCAGGACGAGGTGAGGAAGCTCCTTCGCGTAGAGCGCGGGCTCGGGGGCAAGCCTTAGAACTGACCTCGCACGCGAGTATTTACGATCCCGCGGAGTCGATATCGCGGCCGCGGGCTATTTTAGGAGCCGGAGTACTACGGCGTGATGATAAGGGTCGTGCGGGACCTGGGGGAACTTTCGTCAATGGTTTTCGATGATGGGAGGATGGTCATTAGTCATGTATCGGGAATTATGGGTTTTTGGGGTTCGGGAATTTGCATGGGCAGGATATGCAGATTCTTTGGAGGATCTTTGGCAGAGGGGGGTTTCAGGAGATCAAACGCCACATGGAATTGGGATAAAATTACTGTTTCATGTAGAAATAATCAAAATTATAGCAGTAAATGAGAAAAATACACATTGAAAAGAATAATGCAGGACAAATGAAAAAGAACCAATCGTCAAAAATGTAAGGTCGAGTTCCCCAAGGTGGACATCCCCCAAAGGTGGACACCCTGGGAAATTTTTTTGCATTAGGTGATAGCACTGTACACTTCATGTCAGTATTACAGTTTGTGGATATGCAGTTTTTAGATATATTATGAAGTGACAAGTCGTGGCTGTTTGCACTGAAAAAACTATTTGGTTGCAGGAACTAAGTTACTTGGTTAATATAGGCCCAACCAAATTTATGGTTCTCGTAACCAAGTTTGTGTTGCAGCAACCACATTTTTAATCGACGCTATTAACTCCATTGTTGCAAGAACCAAAAAAATCTTGGTCGAGTCTATATTGGTTGCTGTAACAAAGTATTTTTTTCAGTGTGTCCTTTGTACCACTCACTAGGAAAAAGTCACTCTCAAAGTTTTGAAGACGCTTCGTATAACAGGGATACAATTATCGAAAACAGTGATCCAGAAAAGATAAATACACTTTTGACTCAGTTTACGTACCAGACAAACACATTAACAAATTTGCATAATTTGGCGAGCACGCCCGTGCACAGAAACCTATATTTGGGGGGGGGGGGGTTAACTTTAATGTTGTATTTGTAGAATAGCATGCAATTGAAATTGATTTGGTTTGACAGTACATTGTACATTCATAGTGATGTAGATAATAAATGTAGATCAAATCAGTAAATTAATTAATTAATAACCCGTAAATAATCAAATATACAAAGCAATATCTAAGCATCATTTGTTTTTGACAACTTCTACCTTATATATTGAATTTTTTATATTTTCAACAAATTTAACACCAGTAACTCAATAAAGAGAGATACACAACTGCGAAAAACACGTTTATTATTTCTTTTTCTCATTTAGATGTATAACGAATGAATAGTAAAAAAAATAAACACTCTTTATTACGACACTATACACATATTTAATGACTTAAAGGGTTATACGCCTTTTTTGTGACGGTTTAGATTATTTTCAAATGTATATAGCACATAATTTTATTACATAGAAGTTATATTATTGTGATAGAATATTGTGAACTTTGAAATGCAAACATTATTTAATGCAAAAAATATCAACGAATGATGTAGTTATGGCCATTTCCTAACTTTTTTTTTAAGAGGCTTGCAGTGACTGCAATGCAAATATAATAAGTCAACTGAAATTATAATATCCAAAAACGTTACATTCTTTAGTGTGACGATAACGTAACGCGTTACATTTATTAATAATTAACGATAACAGGAACGAGTTCCTTTTTTTTTGGTAACGAGTAACGAAAATCGTGTTATTAATTTCACATCTGTCTCATCAAGTTTTTAGAACGATTTGTAACTTTTTAAGAAATTCTTCGAAACTGAGATAAAGTAATTTTTTAACTTCCTTATTTTCAGACTCAATTTTATAATTTCATAATTTTAGATGAAACAGAGTGATATATTAGTAATTTATGTACAAATATCGACAAAGTGTGTGATGCTTTTTTACTTTTTATTAGAAATTTTTACGATTGTAGCAATAAATTTTAAAAATCAGCATATCAATACTTAAAAATACTGGAAACCTTAGTTCTTAAAATCTTTAGCAGAATCCCTAAAATCAATAGATTAACCTAGAAAACTTTACGTAATTTTATGAATTCAGAAAAAAATGAGATACAAAAAATACTAGATATTATTTACTTTCTTTCAAAAAGCTATTAGATTCTTCGAAAATTTCTGTAACTCCAGAAGCCACCTAGTAAGCCAATTAACGAGCAATAATTGTAATGCAACTGCTGTAAATTTGGGTACAAACTGTTATAGCAAATGCGTAACTTCAAAATGACTGAAGTTTTTCGGAAATATTTTTCGTATTAATATTTTTGTTTGTCTGCTGCCAATTTGAGGGCAAACTGTTAGTGATAAACATTTGGTCATAAACTAACTGATAAACTAACTGAAATTTGTCGACAAAAATTTTCTTCAATCATAAATTTTTATACAATAGAAAAATTATTAATTGTGTTTATATGGATAAAAAAATGTGATCGTTTTGCAAAATGAGTTAAATAATTTAGTCAAATTATTATTTACATATAACGAATTATTTATAACAAATTACAAACAATGAATTAATAAAAAATTGAAGGATTGGTTCATGATCATTGCTTACAAACGATTGTAGAAACAATTCTCTAGAAAGATGTGGGGTGGAGTCATCCCCTCCTTACGTGATAACTACAGTCAGCTGCAGTCAGCTGTGATTTTTGTGCGTTGACTGCACGGCACCGCTATTCGGAACACGTAAAAATTACTAATAATATGCATATATTTTTTGTGGTCGTTGCATTTATACATTTTTTTTTATTTTTGCCATTGTTTATAAGTATGGCACGTTGATTTGAGTGCAAGGTGCAAATAATAAGAACTGGCCACGTTGTGGTAGGTTAGATTTCCGTCCTCACGTTTTTGTCTGACGCAATATGGAATGATTGTCGGTGGTGCTTATTGTTAATCTTCTACGGTATGTTAGACACAACTTAAGTATAAAATTGCGCCATATAATTTTTTCAGTTCATTATATTATATATTTTATTATTATTATTATACATTATATTATTATATTTTCTTCAGGAGCATGTAATTGCGACAATATGGCGTTAAAATTAATATTTTGCCCATGGGCAGTAAAAGCATGACATTGAGCTAGCTTGCATCATATTTGTAGCTGTTTCGTTGTGACAAACGCTTGTCGACAAACTGCTGACCTATTGCATCTGCAACTGCTGCCAACTTTGCGCCATGCATGTCAAAGAGCATGCAGCAAATATGACTCAAAAATTGACTGCGTTTGGCTTTCTGGGCAAGAAACTTCCGTTTCTCGAGCATCGAATTCCAATAATGTATGTGTATAGAAAACCATAAATATACTAGAAAAATGTTCAAATTTTAAAAATCTGTTAAAAATTGAAAAAGGATTGAAGAAACTCTAAATCTATAAAGAAACTGTTTTCTGCAAAATCGATCGAAATACTACAAATATTTCAAACTTTCAATTCTAGGAAATCTAATGCTTGAAATTCAAAAAGATATCTTTGAAAAAACCTTAAAGTTTTCCAACGTTCTATAAATCCTAGGAAATAAAAAAAGAATATCATGTATCGAAAAATACAAGTATATCTATAACATACAAAAAATCTATACAATTTTTAAAACTAGAGCATCGAATTCCAGAAATTTATACAGAAATATACAAGAAAACTGAAAAATCTTTCAAATCGAAGAAAAACTGATGAAATACGAAGAATACTGAAAGAAATATGAATCTATTGAGACACCTATTTTCTGAAAAATTCTTTTGGAACATAAAAAATTTAATGAACTTTAAATTGTAGAGCTCGAAATTCTCGAAATCCATGTTTAAAAATTTATATCAAAATGCTTAAAGTATATAAAAATACTAGACAATCCTGCAACATTTTACGTATTCTAAAAAATACGAATAGTTTTAGAAATATTGAACGATTCTTCAAATCGTATGAAAACTGAAGAAGTTCGAAAAATACTAGAAGAAATAAATATCTATTGAGACACTGTTTTCTGAAAAATTCTTTGAACACGTGAAATTCAATAGACTCCAAATTTTACAGTTCGAAATTCTCGGAATCTATAACAATTTAAATGAAAATGCTAGAAATATATAAAAATACTAGAAAATCATATAACATTTTATAGATATTGAAAAGTATGAATAATTTCAGTAATACTGAACAAACCTTCAAATCGTAGAAGATGTATATGAAAAATTCCAAAAAGAAATAAAATTCACTCAGACGCTGTTTTCTGAAAAATATCATGCAATGCAAGATATCTAAATTTATATCAAAACATAAAAACCAATAATAGAAGCATTTCATCGAAATCGTTGGAAAGGTCTCGTTGGGGGGCGAGTGAAAATGTTTTTTTGTTTTTGCCAATAAAATCGTGTAATAACCCTAAGGTGGATATTTTTTTACCACAAGGTGGACACTTGCTTTTCATATAGAAATTCAATTCGATTGCATGCAAAGAATGTAAAAGAAACGTGCACTAAAAATGGGTCAAAATTCGCGGCTCTTGGTACACTTTTCCTCAATGTAACTCCGATGGTTCTGATTGAAACATTTTATTTTGCTATGTTACGCTTAGTATTCGTTTTTTTTTAAATTAATTTTTTTTTATAAACATTTGATGTCATTTCGAGAGCAAACATTGAAGATTGATGAAAATTATGAAAGCGTGAATTTTCGCTTATATTCAAAGTCATCTAAAATAACAGTTATGTTGATGATATCGAAATTGTGTTTCATAAATAGTTAGTTGATTAAATAAGGTTTCAAGAAATATATAATTCTACAAGATATGTATTGTTGTTTGGTTTTTATAATTGTTTAAAAGATTGGTGTCCACCTTGTGGGACTCTCCCCTACCTACTGAAATCTTGAGAAAATAACAAATGGTTTCATGTGACTACCCAAAGTTAACCATGTTCAAGATTTTCAATTATACTAACATAAAAATTGCAATTATTTAGTGTTCGGAAGAATTTTTTCATAAACAAAATTCAAATCATAAATAATGTTTGGTAAGGATAACGTAGTAAACAAAAATATAAAAAAAGTTCGAATATACTGAAATTATACTCTAGAAGAATTTGAATTCACGAAAATCTTAGAAATCTGGTGAAATTCGAACCCTGAAGCATCGAATTCTAGAAATATACAACAGAAACTCAGAGAAATACGAGAAAGTCTTTTAAATCCTGTAAAATTTGAAAAAATACTAAATATCATTAGAGGTATACTGTAACTGAATTTTCTAAAGCATCTGAAAAAATTTATTATTTTTGAATTTAAGAGCATGGAATTATAAATAAACTTGTGTATTAATCTTCAATCTATATGTATTCTTAAAATCTATAAGAATACCAAAAAATTCACAAAAGCATATAAATACTAATAGAACGGAAGGATAAATCCATAAATCACAAAAAATCTACACAAGTATGACTTTTCGGAAAATTTGTGAAATTATTGAAAATATATATAAATTTTGATTCTAAAACATCGAATTCCAGGAATGTAGATACTTTTGAAAAATCTGAGGAAATACACATGATCTATGAAAATACAAAAAAAAAAGGTACATAATCTTATAAATACTATCAAAATATAAAAGTACGAGAAATCTGTTAACACCGAAAATCGATATACATGTAGTTCACTCAAAAATCAATGAAATTTTTGAAAATTGGCTAACAATTCTACAATACAATTATATTCTAGAAATCAACCGCCTCCTAGAAAATC
The DNA here is from genome assembly GCA_028476575.1 of Platygaster robiniae. Classification (NCBI taxonomy): domain Eukaryota; kingdom Metazoa; phylum Arthropoda; class Insecta; order Hymenoptera; family Platygastridae; genus Platygaster; species Platygaster robiniae. Next base: position 23,491,034 of record CM052025.1, on the reverse strand, counting down.
TGAGAAAACACTAACGATCTCTAAAAATACAATAAAAAGTTACAAAATCCTATCAGGGATGGGGAATTTCGGCAACGGATCTGGAGCGACTATAGCTCGTTCTCAACCCAGGAAAATGCTAAAAATTTCGAGCTCTTATTAGCCGAGCCGCTCTTATGCTCCTTGCTAATGTAAGAGTGAGATGAGTAGCTTTCGCTTCCTCTGCGCCGTGTTTCGTCTTGTAATTTGAAGAGCGTGAAATTTTACATCATTTGGGTGACCGTGAATGACCAGGAGAAAATATTTTGTTTGAGGAAAACGAAAGTTTTATGATTTGGGCGTTGGACCTTCTTCGAGATCGGTAGATTGAGAATATTGTGTATTATTATATATATATATTATATGGTGTATTGAGAAAATTGCTGTTTTTTTATCCAAAATTATGTTTTATTATGTAACAAGAAGTCTAAGAATGTTATGTAGATTTTTGAAATCTAAAATTAAAGAGTCTATTATTTATTCTAAAAGTGACGAACCAAAAATGATTTCTGTAAGATCAACTCGTTATAATTGTTATAATATATCTGTGGCTTCCAACCATAACCAAGAAAGTCACACATGCCATAACGTTCAAAATTTTATCAGAATATCATGTAAACTGAGCCTTATGGCACGAGTGACTTTCTCGATTATGGTGGGAAGCCACAGATATGTACATAGTGTATAATTTATAAATACAATAAAGTGTTACGTACATTGTAAAAAACACTTTCCATGCATTATAGAAAGTTAATGTCCTATAAACAAATGAAAATTGCTTTATACTTGTGTATGAAACTCTACATGCGCAGGTTTTTTTCATACATTTATGGAATTTCTTGGGAAAGTATAGGAAAAGTCTCACATATACTAATGTAGAAAATTTTTCATAGTATTATTTTTATTATTTCCATTCAATGCAGGAAAGTTTCTACATTGTCAAAATAAATTCCTTCATATTCCGTAAAAGTAATTCTAGTTTTTAACCTAAATTATGTGTGGGATTTTCCTCATAAACGAATTTATTTAATATTTTGATAACATGTGGGCCTCCATTTCTTCGCGTAAAGATGACAGTTTTTTGTTTCCTAATTCAAGAAAACTGACGAATTTGATTCGCTCGATTCCACATTCGAACGCAGAGGCCGAAAGATCGTTTTCCATGGTAACAAACGTAAATACTAAATACAGATTAGGATGGGTATTGCACTTTTGAATTCAATTTGTACAGTCAAGTTTTCTATGCTTATGTCAAAGGTCAAGTGCAATAACTTCCCTGTCAATGAACGGCATTTTAATTATATGAGAAAATTGAAGGAAAGAAACAGGAAAAAAGTACAGTCGCTAAAAAGTAAAAAATCAGTCTGAGTTTAGATTATCAACTCAATAAAATAACTTTCTTTTAGAACAGCTTTTTCCGAAACGTCTGGTTGATAGCATAATTTATAATAATCTCTCATGAACTCAGGTAACAATAATTATCTACAATATCAGGTATTATCTATAATATCAATAATTATCTATAATATCAAGTATCAGATCCGCCATTCATCAAGTTATTTTATTAAGTTTCTAAGAGTTATTATGTTTTTTGAATATATCTGATTTTGAGTGATTATTTATTTTCATACATACCTAAATTGTTAAGGTAATTTTGCGAAATTTCAATCATTTTCAACATACAAACTTGCATTCATATTATTTTCTGTGATCTATCTTTAAGATGTTAAAAACAATTCACTATCATTAATCGTGAAAGTCAATATCAACGATTCCTTCAATATTTGACGACTTGCAGCAAAGCAGTTATTTATAATCCGAGCAACAGTTTTCGAGATCATTTTCAAGTGAGTCACAGCATAATAATGATTCCTCTAAGACTTTGTGAAGATTTAATGTCATGGACAATGATAACTTGTTCATTAACAATCATTTTTCAGGATACCATGAGTTTTCTTAGCAAAAAATAAAAAAAAAAACGACAGATATATATTCTCCGTAAGTGTGTTTTATAAAGTTATTCAAATTTATTATTTGTCAAAAGTCAACTGCTCAAGTTGAATATTTCACATTTTTTATACACTTGCAAATTTCGCTTATACCTACTAATGATTTCTATGGTTTTCATAGTTCCATATTGGGTATTAAATGCGAAAATTCAAAGTCATGTATGGTAAAAGTTGCGTTTCTAAAATTTTATATTGCTTCCAACGGTTATTCAGAATTTTTCCTAACTCCTTATATTGTACATAGTAAAAAAATTATCTATGGTTATTAATGCTCTTCTAAATCATTCACGAACTAATTAATTAGTATCCATTATTTGAATAGTTTTTCTTGACCTGCAACCTAGCATGATTTATTCAAATGACCAACTGTTTGTTATTAACACAATTCGTAAAAATGACCTACGATATTCGACAGTTCTACGAAATTTTATGATTTGGCATGGGCCGTCTGGACGATAAGTTATACATAGTAACTATCATTTTTTTAAATATAAATAAACTTAAGGTTGTTTGAGAATGTCTTGATCAATCAATGATCATGAAGAAAAGTATGTGCTTAAAATTTTGATCGTTTCTAAGATAAACGAAAATTTAAAAAACTTATGTTTTGATATCTTTTCAAGATTAAGGTGCGCAAAAGTTAGTAACATTGGGGAACATTTTTTATACATCCGCAATTATTTCTGTTCTCATTTATCATTAAACGTTTGAAATTTCAGACAGATAAAAAAAAGAATATGATACACATTCGAGAAACGGGAAATCGAATGAATTAGTAAAAATTAGTTGCTGTAACAACAAATTTTTATTCGAAAAGGACAATCATTCTTTTTAAAATAATAATAATAAGTTGAAGTTGATTTGAAATAATATTAATTTTTGATAAATTGAATAAAGCATCTCGTAGAAAGTCTGACTACTAAAATTGTTGCAATTCAAACTTTTTTTTTCGTTAATATGTGCAGAGTCAAATTAAGTGTGAAATTTTACTCAATAGATTGATTGAACAGACTGTAACATTAGAAAAAAATGCCGATACGAGTAGTCAGTATGAGTAGTAGAAATAAAATATTAATCATTCGAATCAGTAAAACTACCTGATAGTTACATGTATTTAAATATACATATATCGATGTATGTGGTACGCAATTATTTATAAGTAATATTTTATTACATATTTGAAACAGTAATTTTTGGACACCTATGAGCAGTATTTTGCTCTATTACTTATGTATAATAATTATTCAAATTAACTTAATTTTTACTACGATGTTGCTCATTTAATTCTTATTGTTAGTAGATGAATGTGATTTATATCAAAAACTTATCACTAACATCAGTTAATTTTGACAGATCAAAATTATTGGATATTTTACTCATTATGGATGTAACAAAAATTTTCGTTCCGAGTATGTATGATAGGGCGATGTTTGACTAATCATACAGCTATAACTCATATAAAAAAAGTCAAACAATAGGTGCAAATCATAATCATCATCATGTAATTTATATGTACACATAAATTATATGCGTGCAACACATAAAGTCACTGCATTCAAAGATATTAGTTTGTAGCTATCATTCTAAAAAAAATTGCAATATATTTATACCTGTGTGTAGAAATAGAAATAATAGAAATTATCCTGCATTTTATGAAAATATTGAGAATATGAGGAAAATTTTTCCTAGTGCATGTATCATTTACATGTATTTGTAGATTGTACATTATATTTTTCATGTAAATTCATTATTATGAATCGCACTTCCAGTAAACGTTTTTGGTCCGTAACTTTTTGAATAAATAATTGGCTATACTTCTAAATTTCAAAAGTCCGAATGACGTTATTCGATCTTTTGTGAAACAGAATTTTGGGTCAGAAAACAGCATTTAAGTATAATGAACTCTTTATCGAGAGATCTTAGATTGATGTAATATTTTAATAAGCAGCCTTGAATTTTGAAAGTTGCGAATCAAAAAACATAATTATATTCTGCGAAAAGAAATTGTGAAACAAAATCAATAGCGAATGCTTTCGGTTCTAAATCTACCGATCTCGAAAAAGGTCCAACGCCCAAATCATGAAACTTTCGTTTTCCTCAAACAAAATATTTTCTCCCGGTCATTCACGGTCACCCAAATGATGTAAAATTTCACGCTCTTCAAATTACAAGACGAAACACGGCGCAGAGGAAGCGAAAGCTACTGATCTCTCTCTTACATTAGCAAGGAGCATAAGAGTCAAATATGCAATTATGCATATTTGAAAAAATATAATTATTGATTCTCTTCCATTCGCTTTTTTCTTGAGTTTTATCACCACTCACTCAGAAAAGTTATGTTTTTCTGCCTCCAAATTTGTGGCTTTTTCAGTTTGGTAACGTATTTGCTATTGATCGAGAATTTCCAGATACTGCTATTTAATTTTTTTTCTGTAATATTTTCGGATGGTTCTAATTTCTGCTATATATTTTGTTTTTTTGGTAAATTTTTGTAGTTTTTGTAACTAAGAGTTTCTTAGATCACCTGGACTTTCGCATACGTCACACCCTTCCTGGAAAACAGTATTTTTGAAACCCTTTCAAGGCCCTTTTAGAGCTAATTTACCAGCCATTTTAGAGCATTACCTCAAGCTCTTATTATGCCTTTGAAATGCTCCTTTACAACCCTTTTCAAGGCCCTTGTAAAACTCTTTTTTACATTTAAGATCTCTATTTGATAAAAATAAATATCTGCATAAACAAAATTATAATAGAGTGAATGACATTAATCAAGAACATCATAAAATGAAAATTCTACCGAAATACCATAAATCATAATGTTTCTGTAAATATGTTATTTATTTATTCAACAGTATGTATAAAAAATATAAAATAATGGTGAAAAAATTTTCGTAATGATAATGGCTGCACCTTCAAAAACCAGATGTTCCCTTTTCTTTTCACTGCTTTAATCAACAATTGCAATTTGTCTATTTTATACAGCAATATCTCTTACATTTATCGAAATTTTGCTTATTTCTATAATATTTCTTTACAAATCTATAGAGGAAGTGGTAAAAAAAAAGTTGAAATAAATTTCGACATAGCGAAAATAAATAACTTCCCATAAAACTTGTTCTAATTTTACACTGAAAACGCCGCGTACCAAAAAATGGACCCGTTATCTAATTGTACATAATTAATATTCCTCTTTACTTGCGAATTACTCAGCAAAAAATCCAGGAAGTCTAATCAAAAATCAATGGAGGCCTTGAGAAACCAGTGTTCGATGCTCACTGGAACGAACCAAATAAATATGTACTCGATAAATCACAGCACGTGCTCCTTCTCAATAAAAGACCCAAGCGACGACTTTATTGTTACAAGTGGACAACTCTCCTCTTTTGCATTAACTTTTTTGAGTATAAAAAGCCTCGGCAGCAAGCCATCAGAACAGTGCAAGCTTACTTGTCCAATAAGCCAACTAAAATCAAAACCAAAGCAAAATGGTCAAAGCATCGTTTATCCTCATCGCCATCTTTGGCAGTATTCTTATGGTAAAAACATATTTTATATCACTTTTTGAAAAATGCTATCCTCCGATATTTTTTGATGTTTCCATAGTATGGAAACTAAATAAAAGATATTTTATTTTGGAATATGTCTTAAATTTCGTTTTTTACGAACGGTAATTTGGTTTTTGCAGGCTGAAGCGGGCATTATCCCGTGGAGAAGTCTCGTAAGTATAATTTTTTTATTGATACTTATTTTATGTGAAAAATTCTGATTATAAGTGAAACTTGGCCATGCATAGTTTCAACAATTTGAGCTTTGCATAACTTGACGAAACTTGCAAAATGCAAGAACTATAGCAGAAACTTTATTGACACAATGAGTTTCATGCACTCATTAGAAATTTTTCTAGGCCTAAAAACTGCTTGACAAAATATTATTCAAAGTTTTTTAACTTTAAATATTCATATTGTAAAATATCGTTTTTGTTTTTTTAGATTTCCAGCAGATCTCGTTCCGGCAACAATGCTATCGTCGACCAGAGTGGAAGTGGAAAAGTGAATAAAAATTTTTTTTATATCAGACAAAAATGAGTTCTCAGAACAAATTGAAAATTGTTCATTCTTGGAAATTCTGAAATCGATATTATTCGAAATAATTTTCTAACGAAACTATATCGACCGGTTTTTTTTATTTCCTAGGAATTGGCCATCGCAGTCCAGAACAGCAAATCCAACGTAATTATACCTTTTCTTCAACGATTATAAAATAATTATTAAGATAATTATAACCTTATTAAAACGTATTTCGTTATTTTTTACAGGCTCAGACCAACGCTAGAGCCGCTGGCAAAGGACCTCAAGGAAACGTAAGAAATTTTTAGATTCTAGCATTATCGAGAAATTAATGAAAATCTCAAAATAAAAATAAAAAAGGTTTTACTTTGTTCACAACTATTAAGTTATATTATAACTGAATTAAGCTTATTGTAAGATTGGCTGCCTTTCGGTTATGTCCGTTCAGAATCGGGCGCGTTCGTGCGTCTTCGTGTAACAGCTGTGTACGCGAATGCGTCCGAACGCTGCCGGACATGCCCAAAATTCAACTTAAACGCTCGACGTTTCCCAAAGCTTAAATATTTTTTTTTACTTCTTAAAGCTTTTGAAATATACCATTTGATTTTAATGCACAGATTTCATTATTTTACTTTTTTTACTTCAATACGTGAAACTGTCTAAAGAAAAAAATTTCTTATCTATTTCTCATTGATGAACAGCCAAAAGAACTTATGAATAACACAATTTTTTCCCGCAGATCATCAGTGACTCCCAATCCAAGAGTAACACAGCTATCAACCAATCTGGATCTGGACAACAAACCGCCAGCACGAAGCAAAACGCTCTTTCAAACGTAAGCACAAATATTTGAGAGTTGAAAAATTACTACATCAATCGATAAAACGTTTCTACATAAAATAAATTTTTTGAACAGGCCAACACCAACGCTAAAGTCGCCAATCCTGCTCTTGGCAGAACCGTAAGTATAAAAAAAAACACAAGAATTGTAGGTAAAACTCTTTGTTCCAACCTTCTAAGCAATTTTACTTTTTTCAGATCTCCTCCAAAGCCAGATCCCAAGATGATGCCATCGTAGCACAAATTGGATCAGGACGGGTTAGTGTCTTCGAAAACAATAAAAAAGCATCATTTATGAAAAATTCAATTATCCGTGCTCTTGGATTATAAATAACTTTGATTTTTGCAGGAATTAGCTACTGTCAGACAAAACGCTGCTTCCAAAGCCGACACCCGAGCTGCTGGTGTCTCTAAAGGCAACAAAACCCGAGCTGTAAGTCAAATTTGGAAACTACTTTTTTTTTAATTAAGTTTGTTAACGAATGTCTGAGTTAACAATTTGAAATAAAAAAGGAATTATTCGAATAATATTCTTCTTGTACAGTATCAAAAAAAAATTCATCATATAATAAATGAAAAAGCTTTCGCTGGAACCTCTCGGTTATGCCCGGTCACATTTGTACGCGCCCGTGCGTTTTCGTGTATCAGATGATAACGCAAATTCGCTCAAACGCTGCCGAGCATATCCGAGAGTAACGGAAACTCTCGAAGTTGTCGTCACTAATGCCTTACATTGATTATATTTCAAATTTTCATAATCTAATACTCAAATACGAACTTTTTTCTAGCTCTCCAGCGAAGCTACATCGAGGAACGCTGCTTTGGCTAAACAACGTGGAGTAGGAGACGTAAGTATCAAACAGAATTAAAATAATGTCTTATGATGGGACTAGAAGTCAAATTCATGTATTATTTTCTCTTTTTTTCTACAGGATATCGCTAAAGTCAGACAGGTCGACAGTGCCAACGTAAGTGTAATTTCATCATTTAATATTCGATCTACATAGTTCATTTTATTTAAATTATCTTTTTTAACTTGGGTTTTTTGTGTTTCACACAATTTCATGTGATATATATTTCTAAAAATTACTGTAGTGAAAATTATTCACTTTTTTCTTCTGTCTTTTAGGCCCAGACCAACTCCGTTCGTAGCGGTTAAATATACCTATACTGAAACTAAGATCGCGTGATCCTGTCACAAACTTTACTTCGGGTACAATGTTTTCTGCTAGTGAGGAACCCTCGATCTTGACATCCTGAAACCCTGATTACAATGGGACATCATAAATTTTTATTATGTTAATGTACTGAAATTCGAGTTCTACAAAACATGTGTAACGACTAATGTGTCTTGATATTATGACATCGTGCCTGAATAAAGCTTTTATTGAAACTCGAAAATTTGATTTTTTATTTTTATATGAATCATGCCACTTTTCAACTGATTAGATACAGTTTCTGAAGTTTCTCGACTGCTTAACATGATTCAAAGAATATTTGGGTGACTTCAGGATTTTAATATTCTTTTACAGATTATTTAGAATTTTGGTTCAACTCATAGTTTTTTATATGAATGGATGGTACAATAAACTTTTCGATGGTGAACTTGAAAATATCTTTTTTCTGAAAGCATTAAGGGAGAGAATCGTGAGTAGTCATAGAAAATCAACGAAAAACATCGAATAAGCTCCAGAGCTTATTCGTGAATAGATATTTTTACAGTTTTTACAGTATTTATAGTTTCATAACTTATAAAGTATAAAAATATTTGACTTCAATTTAACGTTTAAACTTTTAAAATTGTGAAAATTTTAAAGGCTTAATTCAACTTTAGAAATACAACTGTTAGAAATGAAGAATAAGACTTTAAAATAGGAAAAATCAAAAAATGAACTCCAAGCAAAATAAACTGTTAAATAAAGAAATCTGAACATAAAATTGATGAAAACCTATATAGATATTTTGATTGATCAAAAATAATGCAATGTTTAAAAAAATTCGAGTATGAAAAAACATGTATATAATAAGTAAATGAGTAAATGTATAAATAAAGTAACTACATCAATCAATGAAAAAAAAATTGTCTAAATAATTAGACATTTAAATAAAACAAATTTTAAAAGATAATAATCAAACGCAAAAATCAACCATAAATAATAAAAAAAAAAAAATACCTCAAATGTTGAAACTGACCAGACTTCTTGGAAAACTCTAAAAAATTTTAAAACTGTCAAAATGATTTTCGAAAACTGATTCCTTATACCTCGAGAAATTAATTTTCTTCACTAAAAATTTTATCTCTTTTTTCAATTTTATTTATCATTTTAAGTAGAAAGTCTCCACTTACGAACAAAATATCTTTCCATATTTTTTAAGTTTCAGCTTAAGCTTATGTTCAATTCAAAATATCTATTTTGAGTATCGTGTCCCTTCAGTGCACCCAGCCACTGAAGTTTTCGATGCGAGGGACCACCCTACCTCTTGCCCCCCCCCCCCCCTCCCTCAGAATCGATGATATTTATAAACATAAAATCAATAAAACATTGATTTGTAAAATGCAGCCCGAGTTTTATCTCTGGAATCTCAGAGAATTTTTCAACATTTTCGTCTGGAACTCAATTAGAGGAGATTTTTAACTTATTTCATCATTGAAATATAAAAATTTCCAAGCTAGGATACGAACCAAGGACCTTTCAATTACACTTTGAGTGCTCTAGGAACTGAGCTACTTCAAAATTACTTAAATTAAATTTCAAAGAATTCAGTTTTTTTCCCAAAAAACTAAAAACTTATTGTAAAATCAACTCAAAAGTATTAAATATCACTGAAAATTTATCTTACGTTTAGTTACCTGGTAAAATTTCTAAAATGTTGATTTAAAAACTTATAATCCTAAAAAACAACTTATAATTCATTTAGTTACAATTATTGCCATACTTCAAATTACAAATATATACTATTTAAATTATTTATTCTATGAGTTACGATTTTCCCATAATTTATGGAAGAATCCCCGAAACGTATGAAAAATCCCATATACAGAATATAGGTTTTTAACAAAATTTTTAACAGTGTATAAATAAAAAATATTCTGAACTTCTTATTTTTCCTAAGAAACTTTATTTTGTCTCTTTTTTTCTTGTCTTTGATTTCCGGGCTCCTTCCAGAAACCCACGCCCGGGAGCTTCTCCCCCCGACCCCACCTCTCTACGTCCTTGATAAAATGACATTCATTCTACTGCTTCAGCACGCAAACTCGGGCTGAAAAATGTTTAATCATAATCGCAGCACGCACTACGATGTTGGAACAGTCAGGTATAACATGGGAAGGCTGCGGAAGAGTGTATACGAAATGCTCGTTGCGCGGCCTCCAAGTTTTCTTATCATCCTCGTTACGCAATCGCAATTGCGGTCGCTATATCGGTCGGTGGGTCGGTTTCTAAGTGTACAATACGAATGTAAGAACGTCTTGCAAATCAGCTCCCGCAAAACTTCCTCCGAGCGATGAAAAATCATGGACTCCCTGGATGTTTGTGGAATGAAAATATTTCATCTTCATTTCTTAGAGTGAATTTTCCCTCTACATCAAGTTGAAATACAGACACTCAGAGAGTAGAAGTTCACTCTTACAGAGTGAAAAAATTGGACCTTGGTGAATCAACACGCATTAAAAGTGAAACTTCTCATGCTGCTTTCTTTAAGGTCCGGATCTATAGACTTTATTTCTCTTACCTTTTTTATTTCTAACAGATCCCTCAATTTTTCTGTGTAGTATTTTTCTCATTTTAAAACTGTAAATCAGAAAAAAAATTACTTCATTCCTAATTTTCAGTTAAATCTACCAATGACATTTTTACACTCTTACAGAATTACAGACTTACATCTTACATTGTGAAATCTCGAAATTACTCCCTCCAAAAGAAAACATTACAGTCCTACATTTTACAGTACTACATTACAATGAAATCTCAAAATTACTCCCTGCAGTCGAAAATATTACACTCTTACATCTTACAGTCTTAAATCTTACATTGTAAAATCTCCAAATTACTCCCTACATAAATTACATTTTAAAATAAATTACATTCCTGAAAAGCGATAATGCCGCCTAAGAAGTTTTACTTCAAAAATTGAATCGTAAAAAGTAAATAGCAACTCTTAAAGAAGTTGAATTTCACTTTTGAATTCTAGTCTGATTCCTCTCAACAAAATTACATGTTGAGTTTTACTCTGAGAGAAATGAAATTTCACTATTTTAACGGGAAAGTAATCTAAAAAAGTGAAAAATCACTCTAAGCTTGAGTGGCAATATTTTGACTTAATTTAGAGTAAAAATTTCAAGTCGAGCTTAAGGCAAGATTTCACTTTAAATGCAGAGTGAAACTTCACTCGTTTTGAAATGATACTTTTTCAAAGAGTGTTTCTACAGTTTTTCTAAAACTTTTGCAACTGTAAATTATGGAATGTAAGAGTTTATGGATTTTTTAATACTTTTTAAGCATGATTTCTGAGTATTTCGAAATGTTTCAACTCGAAATTTGGGAAACTTGATGAAAAATTACGAAGGATGAAAAACCATATAATATGTCAGAAATTATTTTGTGAAGTCAGAAAAATTGAAGTATTTATGTATATTGACAAGTTCTCTTAGCATGAATGAACTGGAAAAACTGTCTGAATTTTCAAAACTAGAATGAACTATTAGAAATTTTGAAAATGAAGAGAAACATTTATGACTGTTGAAATATTAGAAATTGGGAGTTGTCGAAATTGTAAAAAAAAATTCTAAACTGATATCATTTATTGAGCTATCAGAATTGTTGAAAAGCTATTATGATGGTCGAAACAGTCAAAAAGTTGAAATCGTTTTAAGCTCTCAAATTATAGAAATTTTCAAAATTACTGACAGCTATACAAAAAACAGTAAATAACGTCAGAACTTTTATTAATTATTGAAAAAATTGAAATGCAAGTGAAATAATTAGTCACCACGACAGCTGAAATGTATCGAAATTATAGAATGAGTGTAAAAACTGTTGAAAGTCTTTCAAACTCTTGAAAAAAACCATTCAAAATGTTACAATTATTGTGTAGTATTGTGTACAATTATTGCGCGGCTTTTGATGAAGACCCCTTCTCTCTTCACCTCTTCCCTTTCTAAGCTACTCTATTAGAAAAGTAGGGGGTAATTGAGGTGTGTTATGGAATTTATAATAATGATGTCTCTTATCTTGAAAGGCAATTTTGAGACAAAAAATCCTATGAATCAAAGTTTTCGTCGACTCGCCTTCATTCTAGTTAATGTTTTATCCAATCGTCACCTTTACAATGCAGTATCTTCTAATTTTTTCAAAAGAGAGAAAAGAAAAGCGATTAAGCTACATTTCATTATACACACCTCAGCGATCCCACTGATCCTCATGAGAGTGAGCTAAGAAAGAGAAAAAGTCTCTTTCATGAAAAGCGCCACCTCTCCAAAAATTAGTAGACGAAATTGAATTATTAATATCTGTTCAAATGTTGAAAATTTTCAAAAATGCAAAAGATGAATTGTTTCAGATTTTTATGAGGAATTGATGATTTTTGGATGATCTGCTGACTTTAGGACACCCTGTTTTTCATGGTTTCGTAAATTTTTATAAGTTTTTGTGATTTATACCCTTTTATGATTTTGTGGCTTTTCGTAATATTTTGCATAATTTTATGTTTTAGTGATTATAGTTTTTGTAACTTTTTGCGACTTTCACAAAATGTTATAATTTATTATAATTTACTGTGTGTGTCTGTGCGCGTGTGTGTGCGCGTAGGTGTGTGTGTGTGTGTGTGTGTGTGTGTGTGTGTGTGTGTGTGTGTGTGTGTGTGTGTGTGTATGCAGCGTGGGTGTAGGTGGGGGTGTAGGCCATATCAGTTCGTTAATAAAAATATGCCTATAACCTTCAAACGAACATGGTTAATAACTGTGCAAAGTTTCAGGACGTTCCGTTCAGTAGTTTGGACGTGATGAGCGGACAACATACAGACACTCTTCTTTATAGATAAGATTTATCAAAAATCTTTGAAACTGCTAAAACTTTCCATGTAAACTTTGATTTAAATCGTCAATAGTGTTCAATAACTCGAAAAATGTTATTGTTTTTTAAAAAAAAAGTCTTATCAATTTTTCAGCTTTGAAAACTTCTAAAAACTGCTGAAATTATAAAATAACTTCATAAACAATTCAAAATATTTAAAATTGATGGAAATGATGAAAAATGCCGTAACTTTCATAAACTGTCGATGATTTCCATAATCTTATGAATCTTTGAGATGTAAAAACTGCTATGATCAATCGAATTCGTTAATAACCGTATAAGCTGTGTTAAACATCTAAAATTGTTAGAATTTTACAAATGTAAAAAATATGTATAATTTTTTTTGATTTCATAAGTAATTCGAACTGTAAGAAGCTATTGAAAATCTGAAATTATAAGGATTGTTCAGCTTTTACAACTGAAATTGTAAAAACTAAGGAAAACCCAATGGGCAAAACTGTGTGCAGTTATTAAAATTTCCATAAGATTTTGAAAAACGTCAAGACTGCTTAAAACTTTCAGAATTATCACAAAACTCTACAAATCATCGAAACTGTTATGAACTACGAAAAATTACAAAAAACAGCAGAAAAACAACCATTAACATTGTTCGATACTTTCGTAATCAATAGAAAAAATAGAAAAATGTCAAAACTTTGATGAACTGTCAAACTAGTAAAAACTGTCAAAACTGCTGCAAGCTGTTTAATCATTCATAAATTTTTGAATTACCTAAACTCTATGAAACTGTCAAAACTACTTTAAAACATTGTTGTTAATCGTAAAAAAAGTGTTCGAAAATTGTGAAACTGGTAATCACTTTTTGAACATTTCTAAAATGATATGAATTCTTTAGCTTTCAAATCTGCTAAGGATTTTTTAAACTGTATAATAACTTAATATTTTCAAAAACTTTTAGAAAACAAATTCTCTAATTGTTATAAACTGTCAAAAAATGAATAAACCTTATGAATTTTTACGTAGTGAAAAGGGCTATGAACAATTAAAATTGTAAAATAACAATTGAAACTGGATGAAACCTCTAATATCATTTGACTTTAAAAAATGTCTAACTAATGAGAAGATTTTAAAATTATTAAGAACTATGAAAGTTATTAAGACTTCATGAGCTATTGAAAATATTTTGAATTCAAAAATTTTATGAATTATTGTGCTTTGTAAACTGCAAAAAACTGCCGAAATTGTTAAAATAAATGTTAGAATCGTAAAATACTTCTAAAGTTGTTAGAAAAACTTCGAAAAATGTCAAGACTTTTTTTGATATATTCAAAATTATCAATATATTTAAAAAATCATTAAAACTGCTATGAATTACCAGAAGTTTCGGAATTTTCATGAATCGTTGAGCTGCCAAAACTTCCAGAAATAAATTAGTTGGTTGTCAAAAACGTTGAAAAACATCAAAAATTTTTAAGGATGAAAAACTTTAACACCATCAAAACTACCGAAATTTTCAAACACTCTAGAAACTGTACCAAAAACTATCCAAAATGTTCAAAATATCACAACTGCTATGAGCTGTTTAACTCGTAAAACTTCTCCAAAAAAATCATATCTACACTGCCATAAATCTCATACATTCAATAAAAAACAAATCTCTATCAAATTATTGCAAGTCCCTATGTTCAAAGCACATTCTTCCAAGTGAAGATCCATTCGAAGAAATTTCAAACGTGCGACCAAACAACCAAATCTGGCCGAATCCGCGCAAAACCTCATAATCTTGCCTCTCGAAACACCAAGTGTCCTTATCGCAATTTACGATTTTCACCTCGAGTGATTTATCGAAAAAAAGCCTGTTTAATAACTGAATGACGCGACGTCTTCGGAACAAATGTGGGGTATGTTTGCTGTAAACGGAATGGAGGACATCGATTTTTTTCGCATTAATGTGATTCGCAGCGCTTCCTCACTGCAGAGTGATTTAGTACCAAGTCTTCGCAATTTATATTGTTATAATATAATGGAATTTATCGAGTCGTAAAATGCTTCCTGGGCGAAGTAATTGGAAAACCTTCGATTTTACGAACTCGAGAGAAAAATTCTCGAGGAATCGAAAATAATGATTATCTTTCGGAGTTCGCAAGTTCAGAAGAGTATAGATCTTATTTACTAACTTGGATTCAGTTACAAATTTTCTCAAATTTCATGAATTCAACAGCAGCGAATGCAGGTAATTATTTCAAAAAACCTGTATTTCTTCATTTTCTGATAAACAAAATAAATTCAGAGTTTTGCCATCACCCTACATTTCAGAACAAGTATTTTCATGGATTCCTACCTATAGATTTCTAGAGTTTTGTTCTACGATCAAGAGATATGGGTTTGTGATGTTTAAGCACATTTCTGGAAAAATACCATCTACATAGATTTGCAGTATCTTAATATGAAATGCTTGAATTTAAGTTTTTTCATCTTTTTCAAAATTTCCGAAATTTTGTAGCATTTTTCAGTATCTTATACATTTCAAGTATTTACATAGGTTTCAAAATACATTTATAGAATTTGATGTTCTGGCGGAATATTATCTTTTGTATATATCTGTTATTTTGTAGCTTTTTCTGAAAACTGTGTCTTCACAGATTTTCAGTACTCGTAACATTTTGCGTACTTTTTCAGCATTTATCAATCGAAATAAATTTCTTGTGTTTTTCCATAAATTTATGTGCATATTTCTAGAAATCGATGCTTGAAGATGTAAAGTTTTATGTATATGTATATACATACCTATAATATTTTCTTGAATTCCGAAAAAATTTATATTTCAATAAATTCTTTGTATTTTATTGTTTCGTATTTTTCGTATTCTAGGGTACCTAAATTATTTTCCACATTTTTTTTTATATTATAATAGATCTCTTATATTTTCATAATTTTCAATGAAATTGTTCAATTTTTCAGAAAATTATCTTTATAGATCACTAGTGTTTCTTAGATTGCTATAACTCATATTATTTTTCGCCTTTTTTTTGTAATAATACTCTTTCAAAGAGTACAACTGTAGAAAATAGTAGAAAATATTGTAAATAGTAGGAAATATTGATAGGATACATAATCATTTGACGCAAATGATAACAACAACCAATCTAGAAGAGCGGAAACAATATTTATATATAAATTATTTCAGTATTCTTGGGCACATACCAGAAGAAACTTATCACAACATAACATAACAAAATTACAATTTAGTACTTACTTTGGGTTGGGATTTCTTTCAATTGGATCAGTACCGATATACAATGGTAACTGTCTCAGGAAAAGAGACAAATTTTTGAACGTTCTGACAGTCTTGAAGTAGACTCTGCACTACAAAATGAGAATGGAAAGCGCTCTGTTGCGAAGCATCTGGTGGCATGTCCCGAACTCACGTACTCACGTTTCGTGTTTCGAGACTCGCAGCAGAGGAATTAACCAACACCTATTATAGACGGCGTTTTTCGCGACGCAAATTTACCCGTGTATTTAAAAAAAAACTGTTGCTCGTAGGGACATGAAATTTGAAGGGTTGGTATTTCTAAATCTACTTAAAAATAAAAAGTAAATCGTTTCTCGAAATGCAGTGTCAGTGTTGAGATCTGAGCAGTCAAAGTTGACTATGCTTCATACAATTTTCGAGGTTTTCGACATGCAAGTAAGTAATATTTATCAATTTTTGATGAAAATTAGGTTCGATCTAAGCTACAATATGTTGTTTCGGGTTTACGCTGCATTTTTGCGTTTTACATTCCACGCATTAGTTTATTTTTGGCAACTGCAAATAAGAAAAGTGTTTCCGGAGGCATAACGGAGTACTACCTACTGTAGTAAGCACACTCCAAATGCAATTGACGATGAAAGCTGTTCTTCATTTACTCGTTTTGAAAAGACATTTTTGGGGTAACTTATCACAAATCTAAAGACTTAAATTCAAAAACAAAGTCAAAAGAGATCCAAAACATCTATAAGGTTTTCTTTTAAAAATTTTTTATGATACGTCATTTTTTAAATTTTTTAAATAATGAAAATTTTCCTACAACAAGTGACTGTGATACTGATCAATAATAAATACCTTTCATGCAGTTATTAACAATTAAAATAAATGTTTTGACAAAAAAAAAGGAAGTACCCTGTTATGCCCCATGCTCAGGGCATAACAGTATTAGTAGTAGTAGTATACGTGGGCGGATTCTAGGTCAGTGGGCGGGGCTTTCCCCTCCCTTATCCCAACTCAAGTCACGTGACCCCCCTCTCCTAACCTAAGCCCCACGTACTCCCTCTCTCTAACCTAATCCCCGCCCCTCCCCTCCCCTAACCTAAACTAAGCCCCTCCGCTCCTTCCCCCACCCCTGACTCTATGGCCAATGAGGTTCCACCTCCCCCTCCCTTGCTCTCCCACCCCTGACTCGGAAGCCAATGAGGTTCCTATTCCCCCACCCCTGAATCGATGACCAATGAGGTTTCCCTTCCATTACTCCTAACTCGGTAGCCGATGAGGTTCCTCTTCCCTCACCCTGACCCGGTAGCCAATGAGGTTCCTTTTCCCCCACCCCTGACTCGGTAGCCGATGAGGTTTTGACCCCCTCCCCACCACTTTCTGATCAACCAATCAGAAAAGAGTTGTGTGAGCCTTGGAGAAGTTGCTGAAAAGCATCAGTTAAACTCGAGGAGTGAAGTGACTACATCGTAGCATGACACTAAAGCGCAGAGCAGTAGACGTTGCTCGCGCTCCGACACCAACAGGGCTTGTCGGCTCACGGGTTATTTTGCTGGCAAAAAAGCGCCACGATGTGGATCCTTTTGAAACCAAAATTTCTCGAATATCTCGAACAATCTCGAACAAAATGCGAACAAAGCTGAACCCAACAAAACTTAACATCAAAACATTCATTCTAAATGATTCAAAACATTCAATACTTTGAAACCGCTGTTTATCGTGGTTAATCGCAATCAAATCTGATCAAATCGCAATGACATTTAATTACATTTAATGACATCAAAACTGACAGCTGATCGAAACAATATACTGCAATGTACGCAAAAATACGGAACTAGTATCATACAAACGGGGGGATACATCAGGATACATCGCTGTGCCACTAACGAAATCCCTTGGAACTATTATTTCGATTAGCCAAAGCCCTCGTAAGAGCCGACGAGCCCTGGACACCAAGAGCCGAATGACTTGTAAAGGTATGAGGTTTCCCTTCCCCCACCCCTGACTCGGTAGCTAATGAGGTTTCGATCCCCCACCACTCTCTGATTGACCAATCAGAAAAGAGTTCACTGAAGTCTAGAAATAGTTACTGAAAAACATTAGTTAGGCTCGAGGAGTGAAGCGACTACATCGAAGCGCGGAGCTGTCGACGTTGCTCGCGCTCCGGCCCCAAGAGCCGACTGACTTCGAAGCGCGCTCGCTCCTCCTCAAGTACGGCGGCGGAGGAGTGGGGGATCGAAAGATCATTGGCTACGGAGTCAGTGGTGGGGAAAAGTGAATTTTGATTTCCTCCCGAGTCTGAGGTGGGATGAAGAGGATCTTCTTTGGCGGAAGCGTGGAAAAAAGTGGGGGAACTCTGGTTATTCAGGGTATATAATGAGGTGCATTTCAGAGGCAGATCATTAGATTCATCGAACTCTCGTTGGAAACGTCTCGAGCTACATCGTAGCGTGACAGCTGAGCTTCAAGAAATCGCCACTGGCAGCAGCAGCAGTTGGAGTGGGGAGAGGCCTTATATCAAGAGCGATCCCCGAGCAGAATCATCAGTTTCAACGAGAAACCGAAGCAGCCACATCTCCAGCGACATCGTAGTGCTACAATGGACTTTACAAAATTGAAAGCCGTCTCACGCCTGGAGCACAAGAGGATTATGGATCTCGACCTGAAGAAGAGCTACAGGGTTACGAGGGTGTCCGAGGTCACGACGTCATTCGGACCGAAAATCGTTATAACTCTCGATGGAGAGTTTACAGTCTTCCTGCCTGAGTGTGTCTCGAAGATGCTGCATGAGGACCTGGAGTAACTACAACAACCCAAGAATGCCACGGAGAATACCAACCTCGTCCATTTCCGCTACCTCGGCGGGAAAATGAACTCTTGTGAGTTCTTCAATCACTAAAGGTGGCAGCAGCAGCAATTGGAGTGGGGAGTGGTCCTATATCGAGAGCGGTCACCTAGCAGAAGCATCATTCTCGTCAAGACCTCGACGCGGTAACATCTCGAGCGAAAAAATGACATTCATCGTTGACGTGCAAGGCTTCTCTATGCCTGGCAGTGGGGGAGCAGATGAGTTCATCGTCAAGGAACTTGCCATCATCACGATTGAACCAGCCAACGACGTTGAGACGTTCCTCTTCAAGCCGCCATGCTCATGGTCGAGTCTACCCGCAACAGTCAAGGTCAAAAATTCCTGGTTAACCAACAATTACCACGGCATTCCTTGGGCAGCTGGTGATGTACCATACAACGAGTGCAAGAACGTCGTGAACGCCAAACTCAAGAACGCCAGCTACATTTTCATCAAGGGACGTGAGAAGAAAGGATGGCTCGAGGGGACCTTGGAGAGCTGGCCTACCATCATCATCGACCTGAAAGATATAGGCTGCCCATCGCTGAAAAACTTGCGAGCTTCAACCTGTGCGTACAGGAACTTGCACGCTCACGTCAATGGACGTCACTGCGCAACTGAAAACGGTCTTCGTCTGAAGATGTGGTTCGGTTCTGGGAGACCTATGGCATCACTCCGTCAACGAGGAGATCTCTCCAACTCGTACGTCACTCGCGCTGCTTGAAAAATTTGGACACCCTGGACATCGCAGAACTGCCAGTAGAATTCATCATTGGCTACCTGAGCAACGACATCGAATGTGCTTGGGAGAAACTTCCAGAAGAACTTCAGCTCGACCCTGAAATTGCCAGCTATCGCCGATGCAAGAAACATTGGTTCTCAGTCGGGGACGCCATCAATGGACCACCACAATTTGTTCGCGATTGTTATCTTTGTCAACGTTAAAAAATTGTGAATGATGCTTAATAAATGCTTTAATCACGAAATATTTTAACGTGTACATTTAATATTAAATAAACAACAAATTGATTGCAATTGGTGTGTTTATCATTTTCTCAAGCCAGCTCCCCATGGTTTCAAATACAATCCTTTTCCCACGGCGATCGATTCCATCTTAAGGTTATGTCGTTTTGATTCCTCCAATTGCCGCTTGGCGGCTCTGGCGTCGTTCATGGCTTTGGCGATACTAGCAGCGCCACTTGCTAATGCTCCTGTTGCACTAAGTCCCGCGAAGACAGGTAGTAAATAGGCCGGTAAAATGCCTCCAATTTCGCTGGGCACCGGTAGTACACGAGGCACTCGAACTTTCTTCTTTCCTCCAGCTTCTTTCACCGCTGCTCGTGCTGCTATCAAAGTAGACTGTACACAGCTGGTAGCTTTAGCTGCTATTTTCGCGGCATCTATAACTTTTCTCAGCGGTGTCTTCTTCTCCTTCTTCTTGATAGGCTTTTTTTTGAAAATCTTCTTCAAGCCCATTCCAAGTTTTTTTTTTATTCCCATGATGCCAGCTACTCCAAGGGCTGCAGTTTTTTCTCCAAGTCCGGAACCCTTGGCGAACACACGTTCAATTGCTCTCCTTGCAAGCAATTTATCAGCTTCGTGTCTCACTGATAGATTTTCACGATTTTTTGAACAGGCAATGTCGTGCTCCCTGCAAGCTACGTCGAGAGGATTGATTCCACGATCCCCACGAGCTAATCTTTTATCAAGTTTGGTGCCTGGGCCGCATAATTGATAGCCAGGAATGTGAAGTTCAACAGGGAGCTTGTTAATCACTGAGTTCACAAGACCACGTCCTTTCACTCTCATTGCCTGAGAAAGACTGAGGCTCAGGCTATATAAGCCTCCTATTTATAGTAAATCGAGTTAGTCACATGCAGGAAGTCATGGAGTTCAAATCGCAGAACGTTAAATAGCCTGTCGTTAACTTTGATAACGTTGCAGTTCGAGAAAAAACTAGAAAACGTCATGGTATTCTATTGCCAAATACTTTACGTGCAATTATATGTGGACCATCAAATTGTGGTAAGACGAATGCTCTCTTGTCACTCATTACACATCCTAATGGATTGAGATTCGAGAACGTCTACATTTACTCAAAATCTCTGGAGCAACCTAAATACAAGTACTTAGAAAAAATCATTGAACCAATCAAAGGAATAGGATATTACCCATATAACGACAACGAGCAAGTTGTGAGTGTAGAGGAAGTGAAGCCAAACTCTGTAATGATATTTGATGACGTGGCGTCTGAAAAATAAAACAATATACGCGCATATTTCTGTATGGAGCGTCATCGAGATGTGGATAGTTTTTATCTCTGTCAAACTTACTACGTATCCCGAAACACTTGGTACGAGATAATGCTAATATGCTCATACTGTTTCGTCAAGATGATATGAATCTGAAACATGTTTACGATGATCATGTAAACACTGACATGACGTTCACCCAATTTTGAAATTTGTGTGCAACATGTTGGGATGACAAGTACAGTTTTCTCGTAATTGACAAAGACAGCGATATGGATCAAGGACGGTACAGGAGAGGATTGGACTGCTTCGCATCTATAAATTGAAGTGACTACGGAATAAAACATCAGTATTACCTGAACCACGATCGAGGCGACATCATGCAGCGCAAAGATGTATTGCATCATATCGTACAGGCTAGTGAAGCCATTCGCCGAAAACATAGTCTGCTAAAACGAGGAAAAGCTGCCGTGGAAATGTCTGTGAATGAAGTTTTTAAGCCCATCAATAATCCACTGCAGTCACTGGCACATAAAACGCAAGATGTAGAAATGAAAGAAGTCAAAAAAGAAGAAATTAAAGATGAGCCATCCATGCAATCGGAAGACGAAGATACATTCGAGCCATCTCAAGAAGAGGCATCTGGTGAAGATTTTATGAGCTTTAATCGAACTATTGGTGATCAGAGTTTTGCACCAAGTACCGTCAGTTCCCCAGCTCCTGTTAACACTTTGGCTAAATACTTAAAGATGCTGAAAAGCAAGCCTCAACAAAAGAATCTCGATACACAGTATGGAGTACGATCGTTGAAAGCTGGATTGTATATTGGAAATGCTCCAATTAGTTTCTCAGAAAACACTGTTCATGTTGGGACTGAGGAGTTTGAGAATACACCAGGGCTTATCGAACTATTATTTAAAAACATTCCAAATAGTTTGATTGTGAATACAAATGATGTGAAAAACTATAAGAAAATCATCCGTCAATCTAGTGCAGATAGAAAAAATTATGAACCTGACAAGAGTCTGCGTAGTGGTGGTAAAGATTGGAAATATCTCATGTATATCGCTGAGAAGGTGATAAAAGGTCAAGGAATGTTCAATATAACTCACCGAGAACGAAAAATAGACTACGTGTATTGGGATGATCCGAATGAACTTGTAGAACGTTTGCGACTTATTCTTGCGTCTCAAGCTGCTGGAAATAAGTCATACCAACGAAATAAATTCAATTATCGAAGAATTGAGAAAAGCTGAGATTATATATTAGATGACTCAGAGCGTATAGTCTCATTCACAATCCAGATAATGTCAAGTGTAGACGTTTTCGGAAGACATTTAAATACAACTCGTGGAATACGTGGTCCTCCTGTCATTGAAATTAAGTTGACTGCTGACGATCATTACGATTTGCAGAATAAAAAATTACTCAATGTTGGAAAAGGTGATAATCAAACTGATGGTGCTTCATATAAAAATATAATTGATTTTGAGGAAGTGCTGATACAAGAAATAGAGAAGTTGCAAAAGGATTTGAAAAAATCCCTTGAATCCTTGACTAACATGTATCAAAAGCATGTGACTGAAAACTCTGCAATCATTTTATCAATTCAGAGTCGTTTATGATGTATCGAAAAAGAAGTGTTTATCAATGTGACACCAAAATAAAATGTCTATGAGTAACTCATTTGACAATCATCCGCCGTACAACATGGGTCTCAAGGAAGCTCTAGTGAAAGAACTTCATAAACCTGTAAGAAGAAATTATCGACGACGTAATGTTCATATGCGAAGATTGGATGAAACATGGCAAGCTGATCTCGTCGACATGTCAACCTACACTGAGAAAGGTTACAAGTTCCTGTTCACTGTCATTGATTTCTTCTTCAAGTACGCTTGGGCTGTGCCTATCAAATCGAAGAATGGACCTGACGTCACTGATGCTATGAAGACTGTGCTGAAAAATCGTCAACCCAAGAATCTACACGTTGATCAAGGCAAAGAGTTCTACAACAAGGACTTTAAGGCACTCATGATGCAACATGGAGTCAACATATATTCAAAGTTCAGTAGTATGAAAGCATCAATCTGCGAACGCTTCAATCGTACACTGAAAAGCAAGATGTGGAAACGATTCTCCTTCCAAGGACATTACAAATGGATCAAAATTTTACCGGACTTGGTATCGAGCTACAACGCAACGAAACATCATACCATCAAGATAAAGCCCAAAAATGTTACTCCAGCTGATGAAAAACGACTGCTCCGTGAAGTCTTCTCCAAGAAATATGTCAAAGAGAAACGAAAATTCCACGTCGGCGACAAAGTTCGAATCAGCAAGTATAAGCATATCTTCGAGAAAGGATACACTCCCGATTGGACAACGGAAATATTTACCATCGCTCTAGTCAAGTCAACACAACCCACGACGTACAAGCTCAAGGATTATCAAGATCAACCCATCGATGGAGGATTTTACCAAGAGGGACTCGCCAAAATGAAACATCCAGATGTATACCTCGTTGAGATAGTGTTACGAAAACGAGGAAATGAACAATATGTTTAATGGTTGGGATTCAACAATACTCATAATAGCTGGATAAATGAAACAGATATGTAAGGTATAAATAAAACATTTATTTAAACATATATCACTATGTATACATTTTTTCATACTAAAATCAGTAGATAGGCGTTGGAAATATAATAATTTTTGAGAAAGTTTTATTCTGAATCTCTTTTTGTAACACTGACTTTGAATTTATTTAAATTTACAATATATTGCTGTACCTACTCAATTAACATATTTACATATGTACATATTTACATATTTACATATTTTTGGTGATCATGGATCAGTTTATAATAAAGTTATGTTCTGATTGTAACTTTTTTTTGTAGCCCTGAAAAGGGGCGGTTTTGTTTGGAGTTTAGTCAACATCCATCGTCGTATCAATCTTGTAGTGCCCCCAGGGCAACGTGTCTGTGGTGTTCTTCTGCAGACATCTCTTGTTGTCGAATGGACTGAGGGCCAACTTGGTCTGCTTGATGGTCTGGATTTTGTGCAGCTTGGAGCGGAAGAGATGTTGCTGTCGCTCCACTGCGATGTTTTCCCGGAGACATCACTCGTAGTCGTTGAAGTTGGTTGTATTCTTAACGACGGCCGCTTTGACGCCTTTAGCCTTCTTCATCGCGTCTTTGCCGTTGACTCGGACGCTGTACATTTTGCTGCGGAGCCCGATGAATTCGGTCATGATTCGACCGTTGCACTCGTCCTTCATTAAGCCTACCACCTTCTTGTTGACCCGTGGAAGATGGAAGGGGTTGGATGCTTCGTAGTCTGACGTGTCGAAACGATTGATGTCCTCTCGCATGACGTCGTAGATGTTGCGTCCTGTGATTTCGTAGATCAGGCTATCGGTATCTGTGTACATAAGTTTGCCGGGAACAGTCTTTTTCATAAAAATATAGTGAAATTCGTAAAGGCAAATTTTGGACAAGTCCAGGACAGCAAAATCAGCATAAATCGGTTTGTTAAGCATAACTTGAACTTGCGCAAGTTTGATGGCCACCAGATTCTCGTCAAAGATTGACCGGGCTTAAAAATTTGGTCTTGCTATGAGGGCTTCGGCTCCGCAGGGTCCATTCCAGTCAGTCACCATTTTGATGTTTACTCGGTTCCTAAAGTTCTCCATGGTCTTGCCGAATACTGCGTTGTTCATGAGTTTGAACAGCTTTTTTTTCAAACTCGTTGTTGGCTTCTTTCCTCAAGCCGCTATTGAGATCGATGTAGGGTTTCAACCATGCCGACTGGGAAAACTGGAGGACTTTGTAGATCTTGACGAGTTTCAGCCCATGCTCGAGAACCTGCTGCAAGTTCCTGTAGTGGATGACGTACTTCTTCTTTGGCAGCAAAGTCGTGAGCAATTTGCTCTCCTTGGCTCCTGGTGGTGGCATCTGCTCTGGACACAAGGGCAGGTCTTGGTGGATGTCGTGAACGGCCTCTGGATATTCGAGGTCCACCTCCAAAATGTAGCCGGTGTTGGATTCGGGGCCAACGTTCCAGTTGAAGTCCTCGTTTACATTGTCCACCCACTTGAAGCCTCCGTATGGGATGTACTGCGTCATCACCCAGCGGTACAGGTTGTTCATATCGTAGTACATGAGGTACTTGTCATCTTCTTCCGGGTTGTAGTCGACCATGTACTTGTTGTTCGCCTTGGAATAGCGGTTGTTGCATTGGCTTATGCCACCACAGATGCCTCGTTCAACGAACATCATCATGTCAATGTCCGTCAGCAATTCTAGCTCCATGCCTGTGTGTTTGAGCATTGCGTCCTATGTGAAGCCGGGTGCCGTATAGAAGTGTGCTGGATCCAACCCGTAGATGTGGCAGCATTTTTGTCTGAAGTTCTCGAAAACGTCAGCGAGTAGCATGACGTCTGTTTTCAAGTACAAGTCCGAGTACTCGCCCAAAGTGTTGATCCTGAACGTCTGCCACACTGTTAGAGCATACCTGTAAAAGAAAAAAAATTAGTTAGCACAAGTTGTATAATAGAAAAAGAATAATAATAAGATACTAACCTGTAGTCTTCCGTAGTGATGTTGCTTCCGCTGAGGTGACTATAGAATTGGTCGTGAGCTGGTAGTTCTCCTTCGTCGAGTTTCTCTCAAGAATCGACGTACTCGTAGGGAAAGACCCCTTTACGTTGGAGGAGCTTGAAGTTTTGATCGTTGATGTCGCTGAATTCTTTCCTTGTAAGCGGTGTTGCCTTCAGGTATGATGCCAACTTGTCCAGTGAAGACGCCATGAATCGGAACAAGTCAACGAACCGTAAGTTGACGTCGATAGATTTCAGCCTCTTGGTGACTGAAATATATTTTTACATGTTGAGTGGCAGTAGGCTGATTTTCCCATCGACATGGTTGGCAACGTCTCTGATAATGAGATGGGAGTCATAGTTGCTGAAGTTGTGGAACATGATGATGATGGTCCTGGAGTCCTTGAAGTTCAAGTTGCAGGCGTTGTGTGCAGCTCCTCGGAAACGCCCAGTCAGGTGGCAGTGGTCCCTGACTCGATCGGACCCCAGTTGTTTTCCGCAAATATGGCATGTTGTTGCTCTCCTGAAGACCTCCTCTTCTTCAACGGTGAGGTTCATGTCCATGGAGTTCTTGTGAATGTCGTTGACGGCTTTCCCTAGTTGATGAAGTTCTTCGACGAACCACTTTGCAGGATCGGGGCCACAGTAGGAGTTGTAGCGAGAGTAATCTTCATTATAGCTGCACTTTACAAAGTATCCAACGCTGCTGGCCTCGTGAATCTGCTCAACTTTTGTCTTCGTATTGGACTGCCCATCGATTTTCTTCAAGATACATTCGAAGTCTGCATAGACAACGAATGGTACTTTCTCAATGTTCTTGGCATTTTTGAACTTGAGGATGTTGTTCTTGGGATCCGGTAGGATGACGCCACATTTGTTTAGTATTTTACAATCGACGTCATGGGCATCCAATTTCTCTTAGGTCCTGAAGTAATGAAGGCAGCGATCGCAGATGAAGGTTTTACCGTTGCGTTTGTTAAGCTGCGAGTTGACCAATAGTGACAAGTCCTTGATCCACACGTAATGGAACTGGATCGGCTCGTTGTTTTTTTCTCCTTCTTCTTCTTCTTCAGGCTCTTTCTCATTGACGTAGTGGTTTTAAATCAGTAGCAGATTCACATGTTTCGTATGTTTGTCCTTGGTAATGTGGATCGGAGCAACGATGAATTTTTCTCCGTCCTTTTTCTGGAGTATGTAGAGGTTGATTGAGATTTTGTTGAGTTTCTCAAATTTTGGCGTATCCTTTGGCTGGACAGGAAAATT
The DNA here is from genome assembly GCA_028476575.1 of Platygaster robiniae. NCBI lineage: Eukaryota > Metazoa > Arthropoda > Insecta > Hymenoptera > Platygastridae > Platygaster > Platygaster robiniae. The sequence continues at coordinate 23,463,852 of CM052025.1, read as the reverse complement.
TATGTCATCGAATTTCAACTTGGATTTGTGAGCTATATATTTTAAAACACGCTTTGTATTGTCTTTTGCAGGAAACAATGCTGAGAGTACTGCCCACTTGAAGCATTGATTTTCATCATTTTGCACATTAACACATGCTTTTTTGAGTTTGATGACTTGGGGCAGTTCAATGTATGAGCTTCCTTTCATCGGGTTGTACTTGTTGAGGTTGACAGTAAGATTGACGATCCTTCGCAGAGTCCACCCAGAGCCGGTATCTTGGAAATCTTCGACACTGCTCAGCAGGGCTTTTTTGACGTTCTCGTTGAACCACTCAATGAGGTCAGTCGTTTGTAGAATCGGCTTGTTCTTCGTGTGGAAAGCCTTGATTTCCGTTTCTTCTTCGTTGTTCTTGAGCACGGTGTACTCTCCGTCGAGAGTAGTATTGACCTTGAGAGCATTGTGTTTTTTCAGGGCAGCCTGGATGTTCTCGATGAATACGGTTCGAGCGTCCTCGAGAAAGTCTTCGATTTCCAAATGCGTGTCGTTGATGATGAGGCCCGTGTTGAGGCGTTGCTGAAAGGCTGAGTTGACATTCTCCCAGACGAGGCCTCCAGGGTGCAAGCTGGCTGCTTGCACGTAACGTCCTCTTAAAAGATGGTTGTAGCTCTTGAGATTTTTGATCGCTTCGATGCAGTGGAGGCGGATCAACGTGTTGTTCGTCTTGGCCTGGGCTGCCAATTCCTCGATGATCTGCTCCGCTTCGGCGACCAAGTCCAGGACTTCTTCGGAGTTGATATCCTTGGCGTTCAAAAGGTGACGCTGACGCTCGCCGATTTCTTTAGCTTTGTAGCTAAACCATTGTAGCACTACGATGTCGCTGGAGATGTGTTTGCTTCGGTTTCTTGTTGAGACTGATGATTCTGCTCGGGGATCGCTCTTGATATAAGGCCTCTCACCACTGCTGCTGCTGCCAGTGGCGATTTCTTGAAGTTCAGCTGTTACGCTACGATGTCGCTCGAGACGTTTCCAATGAGAGTTCGATGAAACTGATGATCTGCCTCTGAAATGCACCTCATTACATACCCTGAATAACCAGAGTTCCCCCACTTTTTTCCACGCTTCCGCCAACGAGGATCCTCTTCATCCCACCTGAGACTCAGGAGCTAATCAAAATTCACTTTTCCCCACCACTGACTCCGTAGCCAATGATCTTTCGATCCCCCACTCCTCCGCCGCGGTACTTGAGGAGGAGCGAGCGCGCTTCCAAGTCAGTCGGCTCTTGGGGCCGGAGCGCGAGCAACGTCGATAGCTCCGCGCTTCGATGTAGTCGCTTCACTCCTCGAGCCTAACTAATGTTTTTCAGTAACTATTTCTAGACTTCAGTGAACTCTTTTCTGATTGGTCAATCAGAGAGTGGTGGGGGATCGAAACCTCATTGGCTATCGAGTCAGGGGTGGAAAAACCTCACTCTGCCTCCCCACTCCTCCACCGCTGTACTTCAGGAGGAGCAAGTACGCTTCCAAATCATTCTGCTCTTGGTGTCGGAGCGCGAGCAACGTCCACTGCTCTGCGTTTCGGTTTCGCGCTACGATGTAGTCGCTTCACTCCTCGAGCTTAACTGATGCTTTTCAGCAACTTCTCCAAGGCTTCACTCAACTTTTTTCTGATTGGTTGATCAGAAAGTGGTAGGGGGGTCAAAACCTCATTGGCTATCGAGTCAGGGGTGGGGGGAACAGGGGAGAAGGGGGTGGGACCTCATTGGCCATAGAGCCAGGGGCGGGGGAAGGAGGGGAGGGGCTTAGGTTAGAGAGAGGGGAGTAGGTGGGGCTTAGGTCAGGAGACGGGGGGTCACGTGACTTGAATTGGGAGAGGGGAGGAGGAAGGCCCTCCCACTGACCCTGAACCCGCCTACGTATACTACTCATAACGGAGTAAAAAATTTTTTTCCTAAATCATCAAAAAACATAATTCATTCACATGATCTTTGATTTTCTAATATTGTTTTAATAACAATATGAGTTACTTAAAATTCCTGAAAAGAAAATTGCAATATGATGATATTTTTTATATGCGAAAAAAATTGTAATATAAAAATAACCTCGTTATGTCCCATACTCACTTCATGATTTTACAACGTGACAAACGCCAGGCCCGTAGTCAGGGGGGCAAAGGGGGCAAAAAACCCACTCAGTTCATCGTTTGCCTCCTCTGAGATTCTTAGATATCAACATTTTTTGTAAAAACAATAATTTTTCTCTAATGCTACGGAACGGAGCATGGTTTTTAGCTTATTTCGTAGAGTAAACATTAAATTTCATAAAAGTATTTTTGAAAAATCAGAATAAATAATTTTGTCTTCCTTCTAATTGCATTTTTTTCAATTGATTGTTGCAAGCGCGTAGGCAGAGGGGGTTTTGGGGGTTAAACCCCCTCCCGAAAATCTGACAAAGTCAATAAATTTTTAATGTAAAATTGAAAAAAGTTACATTGGTAAACATTAAAAATATGAATTTCAAATAAATGCATGAAAACGTTAGCAGTGTATATTCAATAAAAAAGTAAAAATTATCAAAATGTAGGATAACGTAGAAAATATGAATCAGAAAAATTGTTGCAGCCCAGTTAATGATGAAGTAGATTAAAAATCTATGAAAATGCTAAAAATTTACAAAAATTTGAATCTAAGATCATCACATTCTAGAAATCTAGATAGAATCAATTTAAAAGTATTAAAAATCTTCCGATTCATGCAAACTCGAAAAGAATAATAAAATTAATTGAATTCTATGTTAAAACTGTTATCTTCAAAATCTCGACGAACGCCCTTACAATATATAAATTTTGGGATTCTAGAACATCAAATTATAAATATATACTATAAATCTATAAAATTCTAGAAAACGTAACAAGATCTTTCAATTATTTCAAAAATACGAAAAAAAAATAGCGATGTAGAACATAAGAAATTTAAATGAATGTAATTTTATCATTCACTCTTAAAATTACTGAGAATAGATCGAAATTCGCATCTGAAAGCATGAAGTTATTTAAATATCTGTAGCAAGTAACAAAATTATAAGCAATATTGAAAAATACTCAGAAATCCTCTAGGGTTTCGTAAATTAAACTAAAAGAACGTGAAAAATAAGTTTAGTAGTTTATTAGCTTACCAACCTAATAATTTACTCGTTTACTAGTTAACTAGCTAACTAGTTTACAAGCTTACATGTTTATTATTTTAGGTGCTTACTTCTTAACTAGTTTACTAGCTTACTTGTTTACTCTTTAACTAGCTCAATACTTTACTAGTTTACTAGTTACCTAGCTTACTAGTTAACTAGCTTACCAGTTTACAAGTTTACTAATTTACTTGTTAACGAGTTTACTAGCTAACTAGTTTACTAGTTTGGTAGTTTTATATTTAACTAGCTTGAATTTTTAGTAGTTTACTAGTTTACTAGTTAATTAGCTTACAAGTTAACTAACTTACCTACTTACAAGTTTAATAATTTACTTGTTAACGAGTTTACTAGATTATTGGTTTACAAGTTTTTTATTTAATTAGCTAACTAGCTTATCAGTTTTTTATTTGACTAGTCTACTAGCTTACTTTTTTAATAGTTTAGTAGTTTACTAGCTGACAAGTTTACTAGCTCAACAGTTTACTTGCTTACCAGTTTACTAGTTACATAGAAATCTTTCGATATTTTCAAGTTGTGCAGGTATAATTTTCTTCAAAATCTATAAAAATTTCTGTCCTGGAGCATATTTTTTATTATAAAACTATAACTACATATAGTTTTGAAAATCTTTCTACAAATTCATACAGTAAACAATAAAAGTACATTCGATTCAGTTTATACAATTTTTACAAGTAAACATACCTTTGATCGTAGTAATACCTGAAAAATATGGAATACAAGTATTGGAAACTTTCATAAAACCAATTTTTGTCTGAAAAATCAATTTAAATTCTCAAAATTGTTGAAAGTTTCAATACTATATTATAAATTTCTAAAAACCTACTAAGCGAACCATAAACATTGGAAATATATAAAAATACCAGAAAATACTACAAAATTTGATGAATAATATACCTTACGGAAATAATATAAATTCATGAAGTATCTTTACCTGTATGGTTAAAATTTGCTCAAAAATCAATTCAAATATATAAATTTTTAAGAACTTTGATTCCTAGAACATCGGAGTTAGAAAGCTCATATTACTCACTGTCAGATAATACAAAAAACTGTAGTAAAAAAAATTGAAACCTCAGTTACTAATTGAAAATCACAAAAATCGAATTCCATCATTCACGAATATGAAAAATGTGCAACTCTGGATTCCAAAAAATCTATAACTTTCATATTCCGAAATGTATAATCTTTTGAAACCGCTCTCTTGGAATCATACTGTCAAAGATGGAAAATTATGAAATCCCGAAGAAAAAATATTTTTCAAAAAAAGCCCTCCCGAAAATTTGGTCTGCCTACGCCCTTGGATTGTTGTAAAAATGATTTTCATAAAATTTTGCCCCCTAAAAAATCAAAATCATTTTGCTCCCTCTAACGTACAGACTTGTCTACGGGCCTGACAAACGCAACAATCTCTATTCCTGCAAATTTCGTGAACTTGGTGAATAACGTCCGTGCAACTAGGTCACGTGGAAGTAAACAAGAACGTAGTCAACAAACGTCGCAAGCTTAAAACCGTAACCGAGTCTTACATAAATGCCCTGTGCACATGACTCTTCCGCGCCGCGATTCTTCAACGTAACATACGTTAAGTGCAAAATGCACTGTATTATGCTGCGTTACGAGGTTTTTGGGCGACGCCAGAAAAAGTAAACGCGTTTCTGGGGCAACGGAAAATCCATAAATCAATACCCGTAGGAGCTTTCGGAAAACCACCCCCTGGAGCAAGGTGGGGGGAGGGAGATCCCTTTCCTCAGTGTCCAGAAGAATATTTTCAAAGGAGATTGATAATTTCCTATATCTTGATGTAATATTTTTTCTCGTACTTTGCATGAAATAATCTTCCATACTTGGTGGAAAAATTTTTTTTTTTTAATTCCCATAATTTACAGTAGGCTTGTTTCTTCCGTAAGAAAAAACTAATAATTGTTTCATGTGTAAATAAAAAACAAAAATTATAATGCAAAATAATTATAAGGTGATTCGAGAAGAGATGAATAAAATTTATAGGAGAGATGGATCACCTCTCGTTATTTTAACCCGACCGAGCTGACTTTCCGTAAACAAGTGTGTCATGCCACATAGTTTGTAGCATTTTTATTAATTTTCTATTTGCTTATTTGTTACACTTCGCAAAATTATGACAACTACACTTTTTATCTTCTTTTCTTCCTTTATACTTTTGAGGTTATAGATTTAAATGAATCATCCTTTACTTAATTGACTTTTAAATATCGCCAATTCAAACTTACAAAATTAAATCATTAACATTGCAAACCAATAATAAACATTTCCAACCCAATCATCAACATTCTGGACCCAATCCTGTACGTTATCAATCAATCATCAACAAACTAATCTCAAAAAATTGTCGAGCAATCATGAGCACTATTTCCTCTCCCCTTCGTTGATAAAGTTCAAAATAAATGCAATCCTTATGTTATCAAGGTTTATGACGAGGATCCCTGGCCCAGAGTTATTCCAGAAACATGGCTTCGTCTCGACCAATCCAAGAAAAGACTTCAATCCTTCCAGGAACAAGTCCAAAACAACGTCGAAAATGGAAATGCCGACTATTCCAAAAAAGCAACAAGCCAAATCCTTGCGCAATCTCGCAAAATCTTTCACTCCTGAACTCGTTTTAATTTTATAGAACGAATCGCGGAAATCCATGCCTGGATGAAACCATACAATTAATTGCCAAAAAATTCACAAACTCGCGACAAAAAACTAATTAGAATAAAATTCTCACCTTTTTCAATAACATTTCCGCACTCAATATTGAAAGTATAAAGATTTTTTACTATAGCCTTTTTCCGACGTAAAACCAGGCCAAGGCGAACAAATGCAGTAATGGCGGTCGGAGACGCTAATTTTCGGAGATGAAGAAGAAGAAGAAGAAGAAAAAGAAGAAGAAGAAGAAGAAGGGGATGAGAATCGATACCCATCGATCCGCCTCATATCGATCCAACATTTTCCACTCGATATCAAAATTCCCTATTATATCGACTATACATAATTCCATGGAAACTACCATCAAGACATATATATATATATATATTGAAAGAATACTAAATTTTGCTATTCCGAATACATTGACATTTCTATTGCAATTAATGAAACATGTAGCATAGTGAAAAATTGACCAAAATAACTGCGAAATCAGCATTATTCAATAAATACCACTACCACATTTTAAAATTTGAGTGAAAAATTTTCTTACAGCCTAATTTTGAAACAATTGATTTTAATTTGCTATGATTTTGAGCAAAGAGTAGACATTGATTTTGAATTTTAATTTTCAAACAAAAATAAAATGAATGAAAGCACATCAACATTCAAAAAAGTTGATTTTTCATACTTGAAAATTCAGAATAATCCCTTCAATTTAACTCCACATAGAACTTAAACTTATGTTTATTTGGTTTTAGTGCACATTATTAAATTGAACAAAGTTCTAACAGGGAAGCTCGTGTAATGTCAAGCGAGTTTACTTTCGAAAACTGGCTGATTTTATAGTTAACATACATATTAAGAAAAACCTGCATTCGTTTTTTCCAGTAGGCCTCCGTTAATGTGTTAAATTTTTACTAAAATCTTACTATCTTGTTCATCTTGAAAAATTAAAAAATTTTCGAATTTTTTAAGAGTATTAACAATTCCATAAAATTTCAAAATTTGTTGAATTTCAGATGATGTTAATGAGTTTCGTAGCTTGTGTTTTTCTTAAATTGTTTTAAACATTTATCAAAACCTTTTCCCTTAATTTCGATGAAAATCTGGAACTTGAAAGAATATCAGAAAATTACAAAAATCTTATTGAGTGAAATTAATAACGTAGAATCTGGAAAGTAATAAAAGATTGTTTTAATGCCTTAAAATTCGTAAATCTCGAAAAACTTGAAGAGCAAAGAGAGTTTTCAAGATCAAACCTGTGAATTGTGAAAATTTGAGAAATTCGTGTAAATTAATAAAAAATTCATGAATTTTGTGGACTGAGTCCATCATTGTATGACTTTAAAGTATGCATGATGTTTTTTTCCTTTTTTTTTTTCAAATCTAAAAAATTGGAAAATCTTCAAAAAATCACGAGTAATCCTAAGAATCTGGGAACTATCGATTTAATTTTGAACGTGAAGACAAGTTTGTTGAGTGTTTGATATCTCTAAAACTAAGAGAAATTGAAAAACGTTGGAGATTTAAATAATATATAAAATACGAGTTGAATTTCAGAAAACGATCATAAACTTTACAGATTGTGCTTACATATTTCTTCAAGTATGCATGATATTTTATTTTAAATAATACAACTTTAAACAGGAGCGTAGGCAGAGGGGGGTTTGAGGGGTTCAAATTACCCTCAAACTTTCCGAAATTCTGATAAAATCAATCAAAAGTTCATGTAAAATTGAAAAAAGTTACATTGGTAAACAATAAAAATATATATTTCAAATGAATGCATGAAAATGTTAGCAGTGTATATTTCATAAAAAAGTAAAAATTATCAAAATGTAGGGTGACGTAGAAACTATGAATCAAAAAAATTGTTCCAACCCAGTGAATAATCAAAAAAAAATAAAAATCTATAAAAATGCTAAAAATTTACAAAACTTTGAATCTTAGATCATAAAATTCTAGAAATCTATATAAAATCCGCAGTACATTAATAAAAATCTTTCGATTCATACAAACTCTAAAAGAATAATGAAAATTAATTTAATTCTGTGAAAAATACTGTTTTCTGAAAAATCTTCAAAATGCCTCTATGATCAATATATTTCGCGATTCTAGAGCATCAAATTCAAAATATACTATTAATCTATGAAAATTCTGGAAAACGTAACAAAATCTTTTAAATACTTATTTCAAAAATATGAAAAAAGAATAACGTTATAAAACATTAAAAATTTTTATACGAAAAAAAAACGTGAAAAATAAGTTTACTAGTTCACTAGCTTAATAATTTATTTGTTTACTACTCTACTGGCTAACTTGTTGACTAATTTACTAGTTAACGAGTTTACTACATAGTTTACAAGCTTACTAGATTAATAGTTTAGTAGCTTCTAGTTTACGAGTTTTCTATTACAAATTTTTTAATTTCACTAGTTTACTAATTAATTAATTTACTTTTTTACAGTTCTGCTAGTTTACTTTTTGTCTCCTTCACTTGTTTAGCATTTAACTATTTTACAATTTCAATAGTTTACTGGTTTACTAGGTTACTTGTTTAGTAGTTAAGTAGTCTACCAGCTTACTAGTTTACTAAAAATCTTTCAAAACATACAAATTATGTAGATATAATTTTCCCAGAAATTTATACAACTTTCTGTCCCGGAGCATAATTATTAATATAATACAAAAATTATATCTGTGGCTTCCAACCATAACCGAGAAGGTCACACTTGCCATAACGTTCATAATTTCATAAGAATATCATGTTAACTGAGCCTTATGGCACAAGTGACTTTCTCGATTATGGCGTGAAGCCACAGATATATACCTATAATTTTAGAAATTATTCTATAAATTCATATAGAAAATAACAAAAATACATCCAATCCAATGTACACCCATAATTCGTACAATTATACATACTTTCAATAGTAGAAATACTAAAAAATTTGGGATAGAAGTATTGGAAATCATGATAAAAGAAACTGTTGCCTGAAAAAACAATTTGAATTTTAAAAATCGTCGAAAGTTTCAGTACTAAAGGATCGATTTCAAAAAATCTACACAGAAATTGTAGAAATATATAAAATAACAGAAAATACTACGAAATTTGAAAAATAATATACCATACGAAAATATTATAAATTTGCGATGTATCTTTTACGTGTATGGTTAGAATTTTTTAAAAAATCAATTCTAATATACAAATCTGTTAGAAGTTTGATTCCTAGAGCGTCGGATTTCAGAAAGCTCTATAGAAACAGATAATCCCTAAAGTTGTATAATAAATACAAAAAGTATTAGTAGAAAAATTGAAACCTCAGTTACTAATTGAAAATTACAAAAATCGGATTCTATTATTTACGAACATGAAAAATGTACAACTCTGGGTTCCAAAAGTTGTATAACTTTTGGATTCCAAAACGTAAAATATTTTAAAATCACTCTCTTGTGACATATGCTCAAAGATTAAAAATTATGAAATCCCGAAGGAAAAATATTCTTCAGACAAACCCCTCCCGAAAATTTTTTCTGCCTATGTCCCTGAGTTTAGAAGTATCCAAAAATCAGGAAAAACCTTGATAAGTATTGGAAAAATTAATGTAAAATATCGTAAGTTTCTGTAAATTTTAAATTCCGATACATAAAATAACATTGAGAAATCTGAAGACTGTGAATAATTCTAAATAATTTTAAAACTATTTGAAACTTCATAAAACGTTCATCAATTTTGCAGATCGTGGAAAATTCGGAAAATTCTGTTATACTACTGAAAGCGTGTACTAATTTTAAAAAATTTTAAACAAAAAGATGTTGTATCGTTCGGATACAGTTAATAATGTCAAAGATAACTATTAAAATTCGGAAAATGAGAAAATGGCAACGAATTTCATAAATTGCAAAAAATTTTCATAATTTCGCAAAACTCTAATGCATAAATTGATCTGTTTCCACGTGGGTATTTTAATATATACCATCCATCCAGAATTTTCTAATTGTTTGGCATTATTGCATATTATCCCCACGTCTCCTACCACCCTTGCTATTCCCGATTCCCGGGTACCAAAATGGAGCCCGAGGGCCGGAAAAGCTCCCTTTGCGAAAGCTCCATTCCGCCTTCTGCAGGCAACGCGGTACACACGAGTGTTCTTAAAAGTCGTCACTTTAGCCTACACGGGATAATGCCGCCTTAACTCGCATCCGATTGGTGCTGCCATCACGAAATATCAGCCAAATCCGAGCTTACAAGGTTCTGAAAAAAGCTGCATCCATGAAAAAAGCTCCAGAATTCGTGACCTTCATACCAGCCGAAGAAAAATTTTTCTTCCTACTCAAAAAAGTACCAAATGGTCCAACAGCTTTTTGATTATGACTGTTAAAGATGTTGATTTACATCAGACATAAGGGATAAACAATATTTAAAAATAACTTAGGCAATATTTATTGTTTTAGCAATTGGTTTTGGGAATAAAGAGTGCTTCGATTGGAAGTGCAGAATTCTCGAGCTCGGTCGTTAGAGGGATATTTTTTTCTTGGGCCGATGTTGTAGCCTCTAAGACGAGTTTCCTATCAGATCATAGTTTTTAGCATGGGCTTAGTAGGAATCTAAGACTGGTTTAACGATCCAGTCCTTGCTCCTTGCCTTAGCAAGCTTGAATGTCGTTCATGCAAAACAACTAGGAACATTCCGAAAAGTGATTTCGATTATTGGGCCTTAATATTGCGAAATTTTCGAAGGATTTGAAATTTTTTCAAAAGAGGTTTCAGGAGTGAAGCCCCTCCCAAAGATTTAGAAAATATAATTCTTTAGTTGATATATCAACGAAAAATCGAAAATGACCCAAACGAAAACTGACATCCTAATTTCTGTCATTTTATTTCTGTTACATGTAACTTACATTTGTCCTCTTTTTTAGTTTTCAAAAGATTGGATAATATTTTGAGTTTAGACATTTTTTTTGCGACGTGTCCCTTATACATTTTCAATATTATAATGTTGACTGGATTCCACTATGACAATCTTTATGATTTCTCAGATTTCATTACAAGTAATTAGTAACTCAATATCAACTGAATATACTTTTTTCTGATTGTTAAATAAACATAATTGTAATTTATTATTCTAGGTTTATCTCGACCTCGAAAAAGCTCTTTATATGAGAACAAAATCAGATTTTGACAATCCTCCCTTTTGGATTTTATAACATTAGTGAAGCCTTTGTTTATCTTCTTTTCTTTTATATTCGAGATTTTAGGCGTCTCAAGAATGTTTGAATGAAAACAAAATTTTCAACTTCATAATATTGACATTTTTATAGCAAAATAATGTAGAATGTGGAATAGTGCAAAATTCAATATAACTGCGGAATCAGACATTCAATTACTACAATCTATAAATTTTAAAAAGAAACATTTTAAGAAGTAATGATTTTAAGAAAAACTCAGATATCAATTTTCAAAGCAAAGTCAAAATGAATAAATAGCACATAAACATCAAAAATACTTTATTTTTCATACTCTGAAATTCAGATTAATCCCTTCGATTGAATTTCACATTGAACTTCGTTTGATTTTTATTAATTTTTATTACACTACTAAATGCACTATATAATAAACAGAGATATTAATGAACTTTGAATTTTATAGCTCGAAATTCTCGAAAACTATAAAAAAATGCTAGAAATATATAATAATACTAGAAAATGCTGTAGCAAAACTTTACTGTAAAAGTACCAAAAAACCTAAAAGAAATAAAAATGTGAATATACGCTATATCCTGGAAAATCCTCTTAAAATACAAAAAGTTCAATGAACTTTCACTTCTAGAACATGAAATTTTTGAAATTTATATATCAATGTACAGAAAAACAGTGGAAATTTAATAAATTACTAGAAAATCCTGCAAAATTTTATACATACTGAAAAATACAAATACTTCTAAAAATCTATTTTATTTGCTAATTTTTCCCTGCACCTAATAACACTGAATGAAATGTCATATTTCTGAACTCTCTGAACTTGAGAAAAATATAAAAATCCGAACCAGCTGATTTTTTCTCAGGGTCAAAAAGTACAGATTAAGAAATGCTTGGTGATTTTCCTCACTTAAAAAAATCATTCATTGAAGGCTCGTCTTAACAAACAACAGATCTCGAAAATATGATGTTTGTTTTAGCAAAACGTTTTGTTAAAACTGAAAAAAAATTGCAAATGTCTAATCTTTTTCTTTTTCAAACTATCTCACTATGAAATGTTATGAAATGCTATGAAATGTTATTCTAGAATTCAAAATCGTATAAAATCGATGATCCAAAATTTTGTCAAACTTCCAGTCGATCCCGGTTAAGTGAACATTTGAAAAAAAAAAGTATTATTTCTAAAGAAAATTTCCCTAAAATACAACCATAATTTTTTTTAATAGGACTGGATTTACTCCCAGAAATTTTCGCTGATTCAAGTGATTTTGCAGAAGCAGGAAATTAAATGTTGCATTGATTTCGAAACGACGATTTGTAAAGAATTCGTAAAAATTGTCTGTCATCAAATTTTAGATGTTTGCTATATCTCTTGAAACACAATCAATCTAAAATGCTTTGAAATTTTTTCAAGATTTTTTTATGTAATTTTCAAGTACTGCAGTAACTGTCAATTTTAGTAAAGATAAAGATATGATCTACCCATGATTTATATTCAAATTGAATTCATAAATTTTTAATTTTTTCACAGTTGAAAAAGAAAAAAGTTCAGTTTGCAGCTTAACTTTTTAAAAAACAGATTCATGATATAATTGAAAACAATCTTGAAAGCTTGAAAAGTATGAAAAAATAAAAATAAATCCTAATAGGTCGAAAAAATTTTTATAAAATTCAGAAAGCTTCGAATAGTTTGTATTGTATTCAAAATTTCAAACATTCCGTAAAAATAAACAAAATTTAACATTCTGAAGATTGTGAATTATTATATAAAATTTTTTAATTTGAAAAAAATATTCATGAGCACTTTATATTTTGGTTACTTTCATATTTTTTTTAAATACGCATTATCCTGTTTCGTTAATTATTATTAAAAATTTGAAAAACTTGAAAATTATTAAAAATTAGGAAAAACCATAACGAATCAAAAAAATTTCTATACTGTTTCAAAGTTTTTGGATATAATGTATTATATCCGAAATTTAGAATATATTGAAAAATGGAGAAACATGAAAATTTTCGAAACTATTAAATTTATCAACAATTATTAAAAATTTGAGGAATTCGTAGAATTAAAGTAAATGTCTATTTACTTTGTAAATTTTATTTACTATCGAATTTCTCTGAAATATGCATTGTTAAGTTTTATTCTTGTTGTTGAATAAATATCTGAAAATTTTTAAAAGTTTCATTGGGTTCCGTAAAATTGTTATGATTCAGAAAAGCAAATTATAGAATTTGAAAGTTTCTGAGACTTTGTATTATTTTGGAAATTATTCAACTTTTTTAAAGTTAAAAAACGCTGAAAATTCTAGAGATTGTGAATAGGTATCAAAATTCTGAATTTCTGAAACTCATGAAATACTTTATAAACTTTGCGAATGATGTTTGCTATCGTATTTCTTCAAAATATGCACGGTAATGTTTTTTTTAATTTTCTATTAAAACTCTGGAACAAGAAAACAAAAAATTCTTATGAACTGTTGAAAATTCTATGAAATTAAAAAAATGTTATAAGTTCATTTTATACCTGAAATCTTGCAGTTTTGGAAAAAAAAGATCGAAATTATTAAGGATTGTCAATTATTTTGAGAAAATCGAAAAATATGTAGAATTCTAGACAATTATATAAAACTTATAAATTTGCACATGAACATATTTTTTTCAAAAACATATTTCGACAGAATTGGTTGGTTATGAAAATGTTTGACACTCAGTGAATGATGGAATTAACATTGATAAACGTCTTTCTTAAAGAATGCAATTTACATTACATTTTGTAAGCATTTGAAAAACATAAAAACTATTTGAAAGTTAAAAATTATCTTTATCAGAAGGAAAAATTTCTATAAAATTTGGTTTTCTGCGAATATGTTTCAAATTTGGAAAATTTTCGAATAATCAAAAAACATTGTAAATGCCTTATATTGTCGAATGCAATAGAAAATCAATGAATTTCTTGAATATTCTAGCAAATATTTATAACTTTTTCAGATTGTGGGAAATTTTTTCAATTCCATCAAACTACAGAAACTACGTGACATCCTAAAGATTACTCAAATTCAAAAACTATTTCATCGTATACAACTGGTCAATACTTGATTAATTCAAAAAAAAATCTCTGATTCAATAAAACCCTTATAAATTTCATCAATCATTGAAACTTTCGACGACTCGCAAAAACCATAATTTTCCAACAGCTGCATTTTCACGTATTTTCATGTATTTTATCCATCCAGAACTTTCCAGGTGCATCGTGCTTCTGCCTCCCCTGCTTTCACTAAAAAAAAGGAAGAAAAAAAAAATCAATAACGTCATTTTCACAAGAAAATTATTCTCCCACGATCAATATTTTCCATTCACGGCTCACCTTTCCCAGTTCTTATTTTCCCAATTTCAATCCCCGCTGCAAAGTCCACAATTCCCTCGTCATAAGGAGTTTCACGGTGACTTGGAAGCTCTGAAAATCTACAAACGATCCTAGAAAATTCCACTAGGCGTCCGAAAAAATAGTTAGATCGAAAGCAAGTAAATAAACCAAGTTAAAATGTGGGGCAGGGTTATGCTACGACTTGTATTTTCTTTTACGAGAATGAAACCTGTCTGCGATAAAAGAGCGCAGTAGAAGAAAAAGAAGACCGCGATGGTGAATAAGAAGAAGAAGCGGGACCAGCAACAGGAGTAACAAGATGAAGCAAAATAGGATGCACTTGAAATTCAAGGGCAGCGAGGAAGGATGCTTGGCACACGCAAGAAGGTGAGATAAACGACAGCAAACGGTCCTCCGAGTAAGAACGTCCTCCAATATAGAAGGGTTAAACGCACTAAAAGAACGAGCGTAGCAATGTCGAGCAACTTCTACACAACACACTCGTCGCAAGTCTACGAGCCAAGGCCTTCTACTATAAACCTCGGCCCCGTGTCTCCGATCAATTTCACCGTGGTTCACGCCGATTTTTCCTACCTTTACCACACAGAGACAAATCCATTCAGTTGCTCTAACTGCAGGTTTTCAGTTAGCAGACGAAAAAGTTGACTTCAGGGAAATTTTCGTTTACTCCAGCTGAAAATCCCGTTACCCTAGTAATTTTGATCCTTATAAAAAACCCAATAGTAAAATGTAATTTCTTCTAAGAATTCGATTTTTTATAAGGTGCGCCTCATAAAAACCTTAAGAGAATTCAATTTCTTATAAGGTGACCTTATGAAAACCTTATAAGAAACTGAAATTTCTTATCAAGAATGGAGCAAAATTGGAGACTGTTGAATCAACACGTGTTAGAAGTAAAACTTCTCATGTTACTTTCTTTAAGATTCCGTTCTATAGATTTTTAGATAGAAAAATTTGTGACATTTTGTGATTTTGTAAGTTTTTGTGGCATTTTGAGATTTTGTAACATTTCACGATTTTGTGACTTTGTGACATTTTGTGACCTTGTGGCATTTTAGTGATTTTGTGACATTTTGTGTGTTTGTGACATTTCGTGATTTTTTTGCTATTTGTCGTTTTGTGACATCATGTGACATTAAGTGATTTTGTGACATTTCATAATTTTGTGCCATTTTGTGATATTTTAGATTTTTCGTGATTTTGTGTTTGTGGCATTTTGTGATTTTGTGACATTTTAGGATTTTGTAACATTTTGTGATACTTTGTACTCTCCCACTCTCACAGAATCCCAAAATTCCTCCCTACACTCGGACTTACATCTTACAGTCTTACAGTTTACAGTTTACAGTGTTACATGTTACAATGTGAAATCTCCAAGTTACTCGCTACATAAATTTTATTTTCTAGAATAAATTACACTCCTGGAAAGTGATAATGCCGCCTAAGAAGTTTTACTTCAATATTACACTCTTACATCTTACAGTCTTACAGTTTACAGTGTTACATGTTACATTGTAAAATCTCAGAACTACTCCCTACAATCGAAAATATTACACTCTTACATCTTACAGTCTTACAGTTTATAATGTTACATGTTAAATTGTAAAATCTCAAAACTACTCCCTGCAATCGAAAATATTACACTCTTACATCTTACAGTCTTACAGTTTATAGTGTTACATGTTAAATTGTAAAATCTCAAAACTACTCCCTGCAATCGAAAATATTACACTCTTACATCTTACAGTCTTACAGTTTACAGTGTTACGTGTTACAAAATCTCTAAGTTACTCCCTACATAAATTTTATACTAATATAAATTACACTCGTGAAAAGTGATAATGCCGCCTAAGAAGTTTTACTTCAAAAATTATGTCATTCTTAATTTTAAGTCGAATCTATCAATGACATTCTTACACTCTTCCAGTGTTACAAATATACGAAGTCTCAAAATTACTCCCTCAAAACGAAAACATTACAGTCTTTGATCTTACAGTCTTACATTACAACAAAATCTCAAAATTACTCCCTGCAATCGAAAATATTACACTCTTACATCTCACATTGTAAATCTTACATTGTAAAATCTCCAAATTATTCCCTGCATGAATTACATTCAAGAATAAATTACATTCCTGAATAAATTACATTCCCGAAAAGTGATAATACCGCCTTAGAAGTTTTACTTTAAAAAATTTTTATAAGGTTTTTTGAAGTAAAACTTCTTAGGCGGTATTGTTACTTCTCTAGAATGTAATTTATTCTAGAATGTAATTTATGTAGGGAGTAATTTTGATATATTACAATGTAAGATGTAATACTGTAAGATGTAAAACTGTAATGTTTTCGTTTGGAGGGAGTAATTTAGAAATTTTGCAATGTAAGATGTAAGACTGTAAGATGTAAGGGTGTAATATTTTTGATTGCAGGGAGTAATTTTTAGTTTTCGTTATAATCTACGACTGTAAGATGTAAGACTGCAGTGTTTTCGTTTGGAGGGAGTAATTTCGAGATTTTACAATGTAAGATGTAAGACTGTGAGATGTAAGAGTGTAATATTTTCGATTGCAGGGAGTAATTTTGAGTTTTTGTCGTAATGTAAGACTGTGCTGTTTTCGTTTTGGGGGAGTAATTTTGTAAGTCTGTAATACTGTAAGAGTGTAACGTTAGATCGGAATAGTTGGAGGTCGATGATATTCGAGCGTTTTTCGAGTGTAAGGAGTAATTTTGAGAATTCGTAAGTCTGTGGCACACTCAAAGTGTAAGAATGTCATTGATAGATTCGACTAAAAATTAGGAATAAATTAATTTTCAAAGTAAAACTTCTTAGGCGGCATTATAACTTTTGTATAGTGTAATTTATGTAGGGAGTAATTTGGATATTTTACAATGTAAGATGTAAGACTGTAAGATGTAAGAGTGCAATATTCTCGATTACAGGGGGTAATTTTGAGATTTTGTTGTAATCTAAGACTGTAAGATGTAAAACTGTCATATTTTTGTTTTAAGGGAGTAATTTTGAGATTTTGTAAGTCTGTAATTATGTAACAGTGTAATGTTAGATCGTAATAATTGGAGGTCAATGATATTTGAGCATTTTTCGAGCGTGAGGAGTAATTTTGAGATTTCTCAAGTCTGTACCACTGTAAGATTGTAAGAATATCATTAATAGATTCAACTAAAAATTAGGAATAAATTAATTTTTTAACAGATTGACAGTTAAGAAACGAGAAAAATAATACACAGAAAAATTGAAGTATCTGTTAGAACTAAAAATGGTAAGAGGAATAAAAATCTATACATCAGAACCTTAAAGAAAGCAGCATGTGAAGTTTCACTTCTAACGCGTGTTGATTCAACACGCTCAAATTTGTTTCTTATAAGATTTTATCAAATACTTCTTATAAGAAATGTTAGTTTCACATAAGGTTCTTATAAGGTGCACCTTATAAGAAAATGAATTCTTATAAAAAATTTCATTTTATTATAAGGTTTTTATAAAATTCAAAATTACTAGGGTAGCATCATAGCTGCCACTACAAAAATTCAATCATAGTAAATGAAGAAAAAAATTGGAAATTGCACAAATAAGGTGTCTAACTGAAAAATTCAGTTGTTATGAGTAAAATCTAAAATGGCCAGAATTTGGAAAGTTACTCAAAAAAGTGTAACACCGTACGTGGCCGCTACTTCAGTGAAAAAAATAATTCGTTGCGTTCGTGGTACTAGAGAAAAAATAGTAACTTGTTACCGTTACTACTTAAAAAAGTAACTTAGAGTTACTTTCACGTTACTTTTTGGAAGAAATTGAATGTATATAACAAGACATCGAAAAACTAAGGATGAAAAAACGATGTATCAACGTAATCGTGGTTTTTTATTGTTTATTTTAGAAACTGTTTATTTTAGAGATGATAAGATAGTTTGAGACGAAAAAAGGTTAGACGTATTCTATTCTTTTTCAGTTTCAACAAAACGTTTTGTTAAAACATTACATCATTTTTTTAATATCTGTTGTTTGTTAGGACGAGCCAAAAAAAATCTCGGAGAAAAATTTGCGAATTTAATAGATTTTTGAGATAATTTTGTCTTACTATTTTTTTATTATTTCTGACAGTGCTTGTATTTTTCAGTATGAATAAAATTTTGCAGGATTTTCTAGTTTTTTTCAGATAAATTTCTACTGTTTCTCTATATTGCTATATGGGTTCAAAGAATTTCATGTGCTAGAATTAAAAATTCAATAAATTTTTTGAGGATTTATCAGGAAAAAGAGTCTATTCTCGTTTTTATTTCTTTTAGGTTTTTTGGTACACTGCCAAACAAATTTGAAATTTCAAACATCTTTCATAGACTTTCTCCTAAAATCATGTTTGAAATTTCATGGACACATATGTGAAAAGGATTTCAAAGAAGTTTATATCAAATTCATTGTTTTAATATTAGATATATTAATTTTCACTTGTTTCATTATCATAATTTTTTTTTAAGACACAACATATTTAAATATTTTAAAATATATATCTTTTGTATATTGTCAAACATAAAATATTATTTTTGTTATACAATTTATATTCCATACAGTATTAATTTTTGTTACAATCAAATGGCTGTTGATAAATAAAGAAAAATCTGCTCCAAAAAAATTTATATTATGTCGAAATCCAGTTGAATTTAAAAAAGCGTGAATACACATTTTCAATGAGAAATCATTTAAAGGTAAAATATAATTTTTTGATTCTTTTGATGTTTTCAAGATTTTCATTGGGAAATTGAGAAAACATTACCTTACACATTGCGAAGAAGAAATATGAAAATGATCTAGAAAATATTGAAACCCTCTAAACATACGTTTCTAATTTTTTAGATTTAGCTAAATCCATATTTAAAAAATCGTTACAGTTTCTGATCGAATACTATAAATTTTTCACATGTTTCAGAATCGTCGATAATTTACAAAATTCTCAAAGTGTTTCCAATTTCCCTAATTTTACATAATTTTAAACATAATACAATTTATTCAAAACTATTCAAATATTATTTACACCTGTCCAACTCATCAATATGAATCATTATTTTATGTTTTTCAAGTATTCCAGATTTTTACTGAAAAATTTAAAAAAAACATTACTTTCCTCTTATTGTTTAGATTTAGCTAAGTCCATATTCATAAAATCGTAAAAGTTCCTAATCAACACTGTAAATTATTCGAAAATTTCAGAACTGTCTACAATTTTACAAAATTTAAAGTTTTTATAATTATTCAAAATTTCCAATATTTCAAACATGATTTGAACTATCCAAAATCTCACAAATTTCACAAATATTTGTCCAATTAATCAATATTTGTCATAATTTTTTGATGCTTTTCAAGTATTCTATATTTTAATTTAAAAATAAATAAAGCATTACCGTACTAATTTTGGAGAGACATGATAATGAACTAGAAGATAAATAAAAACTTCAAAAACACCTTTACATTATTTGGATTCAGCTAAATCCATATCAACGGAGTCAAAAAAATATTGATAAATTTTTCAAAATCATCTACAATCTTCACAAATTTCAATTTTTGTATAATGTCAAAATTTACAGAATTTCAATCATAAAATGCATCATCGAAAATTTCACGAATTTTACAAATGCTTGTCCAACTCATCAATATAATGTTTTGATTTTTTTGATGCTTTTCAAGTTTTCCAGATCTACGTTGAAAAAAAAAAAAAAAAAAAAAAAAAAAAAAAAAAAAAAAAAAAAAAAACATTATCATATACACATCCCGAAAAAATATGATAAAAAACTAGAGAATAATTACACCTACTAAAAACACTTTTCTGATTGTTTAGATTTAGCTTAGTCCATTATAATTAAATTGAAAAATTTTCTAATCAAATGCTATAAATTGTTCGAATTGTTTAAATTTATCTACAATCTTTTAGAGATTTATATATTTTCATCGTTTCTCAAAATTTTCAATATTTCAAACATAACACGTACTATCCCAAATTTTACAAATACTTATTCCAAATGTAACGAGCGAGGTTGACTCACTCGATTTCCTTTTATTCTTCTTATTTTTATTTTCATTTCAAAAAAAAAAAAGAACTTAAGTACAAAATCTATTTTTCTTTTCGTAATCACGTAACGAGACATCTAATCGCTAAAATACTCCACGCGACGTAGTAGTTATCGCACAATGCTACTTATCTCAACGACTCTGAAACGCTATTAGAAAATTTTATCTAAAAACAACAATGACCTCTTCAAAAATATAAATGCTATTAGAAAATTTTATCTAAAAACGACAATGACCTTTTCAAAAATATAAATGCTATTAGAAAATTTTATCTAAAAACGACAATGACCTTTTCAAAAATATAAATGCTATTAGAAAATTTTATCTAAAAACGACAATGACCTCTCCAAAAATATAAAAGCCATTAGAAAATTTTATCTAAAAACGACAATGACCTCTTCAAAATTATAAATGCTATTAGAAAATTTTATCTAAAAACGACAATGACCTTTTCAAAATCCTTCGTATTTCACAATCTTGTTTTCAATCTTTCAAAATTCATCTTCTTTTCATTTTGATAAGTGAATATTTCGCAATCTTGTGGGTATATAAACCCTGGATTTTTGATCAGAATCCACTCGTCTCCAAACGATTCAAACCTGCTCTCTAAAAGCAAAAACACAGCTCTTACAAAGCTAAAACTCTGCTTCAAAGCAAACTAAATTTTCAAAGTAGGCGCTAAATTAAACCTTCGTATTTGTTTGGGCGTCTATTCTGTAATATATTTTGTAGCCTTGATTTGGTGATGAGGTCTCACGATCTCATCCTCTTAGAGCATCCAAATGACTCCAAATCAAGGTGAAACGAAGTTTTAATATGGAAAGCCGTCACCAGCAAATACTTAGTAAAACAAATTCATATTAAATAAAATAGAATGAAAAGAATATAATGAATACAAATCACCAATATTTGAAATAATAAGATACAACATAAATATTCAATAACACAAAATAATGACTTTAGTATACGAAAGAATGAGAGCTAAATTTACACCTATATTAAAATAATAAAGTACAACTATTCGATAACGACCTTATTAGACGAGAAAGAGTAAGAGTCAAATTCACTACAATAAATTGATACAACATAACTACATTAAATATTCCAGAGGAAGTATTAAGGCATTAAGGTTATTTTCCGTTTGTTACTAGTGAGTTCAGAAGATTTCCAATCATACAAGCGAGGGTACGAAGCTAGTAAGAGGATAAGGAAACGAGAGTCCACTCGAATACAGCCGTCTCACCCGTGTTATTCAAAATTCCAAAGAAACTTAGACCTAGATTATAAATATCAAAATTTAGGAAAAGAAGCCTTCCAAAGGTTTAGAATACGCCACTTAAGAAGACCCCGTCCCTTCTGGACGAGACAAAAGATTCAAGAAGCAAGAGAATCCTTTTTGGATAACAATCAATCAATAGAGAGACCTGAAAAATTCCAAATTGCCGATGTGGAATTTTACAGAGCAATGATAGAAGATTTAGAAATAAGGGCGGGCGCGTTAGAAGAGTATTTGTCAGGGCCAGAGCAACGGGAAAATGTTGTATCCAATATAGAATCAACAATCATGATCACTGTTAACACACAGTAATTACTTTTATTTCTACTTATGTATACTAAGGATTCAATTAATAAAAATTGTTATTTAACCTGAACTCTTTTGGTTCGTTATTAACCCTTCAAACAATTCCTCGACTCCCACCAAAAGTCGAACCCAGGGTCACCATAGGCCGTTGTCTATGGAGGGTCCTGTTCCGTGTACGACGACAGTAAGGAATATGTTTCCTAGGCATTTAGCCTGACAAATTCCCAAAAAAAAAAAAAATATTAAAAGAGATATTATTTAAAATTTAGGACGTATTCCCGATCTCGCTCGTCACACAAAAATAAATATTTACCATAATTTTTTGATGGTTTTCAAGTTTTCTAGAATTTCATTATGAAATAAAAAAAACATTTCTGTCAAGAGCGGGCTCCTACCCACTCTTTTTTTTCTTTTAATAAAATAAAAAAGGTATCATTAATTCAAAAAAATATGAGAAAGAAGCAATTTCATAGAAAAAAACTAAATTATATTATCAAATAAAAAAAATTCTTTACTAATTGCATCGAAGTTCTCCAAATACGTACTATTTTAAGAAATCAAACTTGTTAAAACTTATGAACAAAGATTTTGTCAAAGACTTCATTGAAAACTCCGAATTTATTCGGAAGTATAATAAATGCAACGAAATTAAAAAAATAAAATAAAATTATTCATTGAATTATTTTTATATCTATATAAGAAAAGGAGAAATATATAAAATATCAAAAATAAAAAAAAATCAAGTAAAATAAATATCTGAGAATATAAATTTAGAACATTTTATTTTCTTTCAAGCTAATTACTTTTAAGATAATAATACATCATTTATACTCTCATAATTAATTGGCTAATTCGCAAAATTAAAAAGAGTGATAATTATATCGAAATGATTTTAGTAATGACTGACGAACTGGAAATTCCCAATGTCAAATTAAGACAACAGTTCATAAACAAGCTATATTTGGAAAATTCCTTTTCTTTTGCGTCTTTCTTGTGCTATCTGCAGATTAGAAACAACCCTGGCAAGTTCGTGAAACGTGTCTTTTTTGTTGCTTCGGCGTTTCATTCACGTTCCCGTTGCATTTGCGTTGCATTTGCGTTTATTCAGCGTTTTTAAACGCTATTGCAACACTAAAGCAGCGATATTGAAACGTGTCAAATGGTCGCCATTGAAACGTCTTCTGCAACGCGACTGAAACGTTTCTTTGTCGTCGCTGCAACGCCAATAAAACGTTTCATTAGCGTTTCAATACTCTATATTTTCTGTCATCAACTATATACAACAAGATTTATCAATATTTTTAGAACGCTTCGGATTTTTCCAATTTATAAGAGTTATTGAGCCATCTTCGAAATTTTCGATTTTTTGACATTTTGCAAGTTTCAACGGTTTGCGTTAGAGCATTTTTTAAAAATTGCATTTTGTTAAATGAAAGAAAGTAGTTAAAAATTTGGTTCAATCAGAGTTTCAGGTACTTAATATTTTCCGTCATCAACTGTACCCTGGTAAAAAATTGTGGCACAACATTTTAACTTTTATCCTCATCTTGCGAAATGGCTCAAGTGTCATGGTCTCGGCATATCACCCCAGCAATCCAGGTTCGAATCCTGACTTAAGCAAGGATTTTTTCAGGTCGATTACGATGTTTACAGCGGTGTCCAGGTACATCACATCCCATCATATTATATCAACCCAATTATATTATTCATTTCTATTTTTAACTTTTTGGTTTATTAGGACGTTTCAAAGGCATTTCATGCGTAACCAAAAGAAACGTTTCTTTCGTGTTGCATTCGCGTTTCACGAACTTGCCAGGGAAGATGCAGGGGCGGATTAACCCTCAATGGGGCCCTAGGCAGCCATCAATTTATGGGGCCCTCCTTTTTTACGACAGTTTCCTTCTTTTCTTTCAAATAAAATCTGAACTCAGAATTGCTTTGATGATTTATTTTTTTACAACGTAATAATATAAATCAAATTACTATATTCATTTCAAAAGGCTGTTTTCTAAAATTTCATTCAAAACTGGTTTATAACATCAGATAATAAATATTGCATAAGTTGATAAAATTACTAAATGTAATGAAGGAATACGTTTTTTAATTATGTTTTTTTTCCGTTGGATATATTTTATTAATAAATTTTTTTATTTGAAAAATTTATCATTAAATTATTATTTTAAAGTTTAGATTATCACCTACATTTGATTTCGGCGGATTTTTCAAAAGTGTATCATCAAAATTAATGTTCATAAATACATCTGATTCAGAACGAAGTATACCCAACATATTTTTGTTTTGAATGATTGGAGGTTTGTCTGTCTGTTTTTGGCTCGCTCTGCACATTACCCTATACATTTAGAAGAAATATTCTGATAAACTAGAAGTAGAAAATAATGAAACATATTCTAAAAACACTTTTATAATTGTTTGGATGCAGCTGAGTCCATAATTATTGAGTTATAAAAGTTTCTGCTAAAATGCTATAAATTTTTCAAATTTTGCAGAATCTTCGACAATTTTAAAAATTTGCAATATTCCTCAAACTTCTCAAAAATTGCAAAATCACAAATATTACACAAACCATCCCAAACTTTCCAAATTTCGTAAACGTTTATCCAACTTAACATTATTTATCATAATTACATTGCTACTTTTGAAGAGTTCCACATTTTCATCAAAAAATGAATTTAAAAAAAACATTACCATCAGGCGCGTAAGCAGAGGGGGATTTTGAGGGTTCAAACCCCTCCCGAAATTCTGATTAAATCAATCAATATTTCATTTGAAAATGAAAAAAGTTACATCGATAAACAATAAAAATAAAAATTACAAAAAATGCATGAAAACGTTCGAAGTATATCTGTGGCTTCCAGTCATAACCGAGAAAGTCACTTGTGCCATAACGTTCAAAATTTTATCAGAATATCATGTAAACTGAGCCTTATGGCACAAGTGACTTTCTCGGTTATGGTGGGAAGCCACAGATATATTTAATAAAAAAGTAAAAACTATCAAAACGTAAGAATACGTAGAAAATACGAATCAGAAAAATTGTTCTATCCCAGTGAATAATCGAGAGAAATAAAAATCTACGAAAATGCTAAAAACTTATAAAACTTTGAATCTTAAATCATCCAATTCTAGAAATCCATATAAAATCCGTAGAAAATTATTGAAAATCTTTCGATTCATACAAACTCTAAAAGAATAATTAAATTAATTGAATTCTGCGAGAAATACTGTTTTCTCAAAAATCTCGAAAAATGCCTCTACGATTTATAAATTTTAGGATTCTAGAGCATCAAATTCAAAATATGCCATAAATCTATAGAAATTTCAGAAAAGGCAACAAAGTCTTTTGAATATTTCAAAAATACGAAAAAAGAACAACGATATTAAACATGAAAAATCTATATGAATGTGGTTTTATCATTAATTCTTGAAATTACTGGTAATAGATGGAAATCAAAATTTTAAATAATCGAGTTTTTTGAATCTCTAAAATATAAGTAATCTATAAAAATACTTATAAATCCTCAAGGGTTTCGTATATTATTCTAGAAAAATGTAAAAAATAAATTTATTAGGTTACTCGCTAACCAGTTTACTTGTTTACTAATTTACTTGTTAACGAGTTTACTAGTTTACTAGTTAACTAGCTTACTAATTTTTTTTGACCAGCCTACTAGTTTACTAAATAACTAATTTACTTGTTAACGAGTTTGCAAGCTTTCTATTTTTCTTTTTCACTTGTTTACTTTTTTAATATTTTACAATTTTAGTAGTTTACTAGATTACTATATATCTTTCAATACATAAAAATCATGTAGAAATAATTTTCTTAGAAATTTATAAAACTTTCTGTCTTAAAGCAAAATTATTAATATTATACTATAATAATATATAATATTAAAATTATTCTAGAAATTCATATAGACAACAACAAAAATACATCCAAATCAATTGATGCAATTTACACATTTAAACATACTTTTAACTTTATAAATGCTAAAAAAATATAGAATAAAAAAATTGAAAGTCTTCATAAAAAAAAACTGTCGTCTGAAGAATCAATTCAAATTCTCAAAATCGTTGGTAGTTTCAATACTATAGCATCAATTTCTAAAAATCTAGTGAGCAATCCATAGAAATATTAGAAATATATAAGAATACTAGGAAATACTACAAAATTTGATAAATACTATACCACATGAGTCCAATATAAATTTATGATGTACCTTTCATCTGTGCGGTTAAAATTGGCTGAAAAATCATTTCAAATATATAAATTTTTTAGAAGTTTAATTTCTAGAGCATCGAATTTTAGAAAGCTTTATAGAAACCCATATAAGTCACAAAAACCGAATTCCATTATTTACGAAAACGAAAAATGTGCAACTCTGGATTCTGAAAGTTGTAAAACTTTCAAATTCCGAAATGTAATATATTTCAAAAATGCTCTCTTGTAACCATATTGTCAAAGATGAAAAATTACGAAATCCCGCAGGAAAAATATTTTTCAGAAAAACCCTTCCCGAAAATTTATTCTGACTTCGCCCCTGATTACAATTTACATTTAAAAAAAAGAATGATTATGAATGATAAAATAATTAAACACTCGAAAAACACTTCCATTATTTAGATTCATCTAAGTTCTTATTTAGTCGTAGAAGCTTCTGAATCTTGATTCGATCGAAATCTAATCTGAAATCTGAATGAAGTGAAAAATTTGAGCTCTGATGTTTCACTAATTTGATGAATGGATATTGCATAACTCTAGCCGGGTTTTTTTTGTGCTACCTGGGACGAGGGCGTGTCCAGGGTTATTTGAACTCATCTCAGGCGATTTGGTACAAAACGGTACCTTTGGAAGAGTCCTTCGCGTGCAACCTGCATGTCTACGATGTTGATGGTCAGCCCCAATTTTAATAATAGATGGTTCCAGTCCAAACAAACTTCAGAAAAACAACGCCCTTATAGACATGATTATATGGTGAGATTATCTTCAATCTTGAGATTTTGAATGAGTCAAAACACAACGCATCTACTAGGATTTATTTTCGAACCAGAAGAAAACTTTGATAATCACTGGTTGAATGAATTTCTACTGACTCTTTGTGAAAATTTTCCTGCATTTTTCATGAACATATGAAAAAGGTGAAGAAAACAAAACTAATTTAAAGTGGCATCTTTTTACTTTTTACGCATTGTTGTACATTATTATTTTAAAAATAACAGTCTCTATTCGTTTGTTAACAATATCTTAAACGAAGTTTATTACAATATGACACATTTTTGCAAAATATTTGAGTAAAAGTCATGCGTAATATTTCCAAATAGTTGGCCCTTTAACAGTCGAAGTTTCTAGTACCTATGTAACAACATTATAGCACTGCATCAGGGGTGTGACTATCACGATATTTCCAAAATCATGAACATCAACCATTCTCTCAGAAAACGACGATTCCCTAATTAGACATATATGACACTCGAGCGATATTTATATGAAATCGAACTACACATCGAAACGAGACATACACGTGCATAACACATAATTTACATATAAATGACATAATAATAAAATATTTGATTCTCATAAACCTCTGTAAATGAAATTTTAAAAAACCCTTTATCACCATAAACTATTTTTGCACTCAAACAGTTCGTATTGCAGTTTGACTTGTATAATAATCTGGTGTATCACAGTTCTTCTGAGAAACTTATGCTCAAATAAATAATTTGTTTTGCAAGTTCAACCGCAGTATCCCTCTTTTCTTTTTTCATACAAAATATTCATTATTAATTCGTCAAAAATATTATGATTTGACTCGATTTCTAAGTAAATCTAGTTTTTTACCCTACAGAGGTAAAACTGACAGATAAATGACACATTTAGTTTGTATGTTATTTGTATGCAAGTTGTGCCTAAAATGTAAACATTTATGTATTTTTCATCTGATTAATAGTATCATATATGTCATTCATAGATCGCCCTTGTGGAAAGAATATGGTTTATGTATGTTTATCATGAAACATGTGCACTATCAATGTACAAAAATGGATGTCACATTCATTCGAAAAATGGCTTGTTTCGAACAATGTTTCGATTTTTTTCCATCACTACACAGAAATAGGGAGGGAAAAAACTAGTTACGCCCCTGCATTGTACACATACACTTCATCAATAATGTTACGAACGTACCTCTAAGAATGTCATTTTCACGATAATATCAGACTTCGATAATGATTTTCAATGATTTTCTTCAAGAATTTCGAAATTCTTTGTTTTTGTCCTAGAAACTTGAAAATAACAAAATCAAAAGATTAGATTCATCGAAATAAACATTCGAAACATATTTAAAAAAAAGCAAAACTATTGAATTACTTTTAAAAAATCGTTTCAAACCCTCTGAAAATTACTAAAAACCGTTTGGATTCCTTACACAAACACATAAAAATTTAAAATATTCTTCACAGGAATCAAAAAACAAGATTGAAACGTAAACATCCCAAATTCTTAAAATGACGGTTGCCATTATCTTGGCGTCGCCCTTCCTCTGATCCAGTTTCCATTCTATATAAAAACGTAAAACCTCATACACTCTAACCAAAATTGTCACTATTGAGGAATGGCGGATGAAGGAGAAGGGTAGTAAAAGGAGAAAAAACCTCGTGAAAAAAATATATATATCCATTGCGACAAGGAAAGAACGTTTGCCTTTCACTCGCACCATCTACATTGACGACGAAAAGCCCAACTTCTTCGCCTCGTTGCATAACATACTATTCCGACAGAACCGACACGTTTCGAAAAACCCTCGAACGCTGCCGACAACTCCTTTCAACGATGTTTCCCATCATAAATACCAAAAAACGAGTATTGGAGGAGGAAGCACTTACTCGCTAAAAATCTGAGCAGCTCCAAACTATCTTTACAAAAACTAAGTTTCTGGTGGAGCAGCCCTCCTCGGTTCTAGAACTAAGTGAAATGTGTCAGGCGGAAAAGCTACGTAGCCATTAACTATTTGATCCTTTAATTCGTCCGAAGCAGCAGACACTTCAAAATACGACAGCAACGCTGCCACCATCAGCAATGAGTACCCATGGACTAGTTTCTGCCCGATGCAAGTCCTCTTGCCAGTAGAAAAAGGTATGAAATGATCTGGTTTCCAAACAGCGTACTTCACCACCTGATCACTCCCACCGTTTACTGCCTTAAGGAACCTTTCTGGCTTGAACTCTTTAGCATCTGGTCCCCAGTACTCTTCCCCCAAATTCATCGCCGAGTTGTTCAAGAACACGATCCGGTTCTTCTTCACGGAATATCCTCCGATGACTGTATCCTTCGTAGCAACATGCGGAACAATCGGTGAACTCGCGGTACGAAGAGTTTCCCAGATGACGGCTTCAGTGTACGGCATCTTCTCCCTGTTTTCCAGACTGATGACGCTTCCCTGGAAGCCAGGATCATCGATGATAGCGTCGCACTCCTTTTGTATTCCCTTCTGGACTTCAGGGTGAAGGACGGAATTCGCCAGAATCAGCATCACGAGGTTGCCAACCGCCGAATGGCCCCCCACGAAGTCCTCTAGCTCGTATATAATGTGCTCCCAGACGAGCTCGGATTCGTTCTTTTCCAAATGCAGCAGCAAAGCGTCTGTAAAGTCTTTTGCGACTTCGTTGACGGTGTCCAGGTTCTTCCGGTGATTTTCGATTATGTGTCGCAGGATGAAGCTCCGTATTTTGACCCCATAACTGCCAAGTCGTTCCATGTGTTTTGAGTAGAACGGATGGAGCCATGGCATGAAGTCCACAGCGTATCCTTGGTTTATGTCCCAGAATATCTCGTCGAACATGCGGACGATCTGGCCGAAGTCCTTGTCTTCGTAGTCGAAGTTTGTAGAGCACATGTAACGGGTGAACATGTTACCGACGCTGGTCAAGATCCAAGGTTTTATGGGGTCTTTGCCGGATATTACGCCATAGTTTTCTTTTCGGTTGAGTTTGTTGATCAGGATTTTGGCTTCGACGACGCCGAATTTGGAGAGCTGTTTCAGTTGCTCACTCCCGCCTCTTGGGGAGCAGAAACTTCTGGCAAGGGATCTTCGAGTACGTTGGATTTCGGACCAGTCGCATAGAGCTAGAGCTGAAATCAGAATTCAGAACATTTCTGTCATGAACGGTATTGTGAGTTTATCATCAGAATACGCGTATTCTTGCGTTTACATAGAACTATCGACTGTATTGTCACTTCGAGTATCCATAACCTTCGTTATAATCGTGAAAACACTTCGGAAAACAAAACATACACTTTCTTCAGTTTTCTCTTACATTTTATGATACATGGATAGGCTGTGGCATCTATGCAGATAATGTTCCTGCCATCCCTACTTCATACTACAGTTTTTCTTGCGGTTTTTTGCATATTTTTTTGTTGTATGCATCATAGATGATATTATTTTTTAAAAACACATTATCAAATAATATTCCTTTTTTTGCAAATATCAAAGATTGTTTTCGCGCTTTTTGCCGCAAGATTCAACGCGTGCATGAAAATCAAAAGTTTTCGATGTTTTGCCCCGATCGTTTACCGAGATCAAGTTCGGCTGAAACATAACACGAAAGACCAGTTGCGTCGGAGCATTCGAAAAAGCGAGTAATTCGATTATCGAGTCACTCTCACAGCAGCGCTTCCTGCTCCTTGTATTACTACTTTTTTTGATAACCAGTCGTGTTCCTTATCTCGGCCTTTTTTTTCCTCGGATCCTGATGTTCATTCACGTTCGAGTGAAGGTCTTTACATGGATGATTTCACTGCTTCATACATAACGTATCGATAAAGCCGGACTGTATGAAATGTAATATTCTAAAGCGCTAGGAAGAAAGCGAAACAAGGTGCTCTTCGAGTTACGCAATTCGCGTTCTTTGAGCTAGCGTATTTTTTTAATCCTCGGAATTTGCTTCAGATATTTTTACAGGGTTTCGAGATTTTGGGGAAGGGGTATGATACGTAAAGCTGATTTTTTTAGAGTGCAATGCTATGACAAATTTGTGAGAATCATGCTATCGAGTGAAGATTCAAACCTTAGAATAAGAGTAGAATTTGAATATTTTTTCTTGAATTTTGTAGCAATACTTAAAACGTTTTTTGCTTTTCTTCACTGTTATTGGTTATTATCATGTTTTCATTGTTGCTGATATGGACGAAATGATGGTAAATCAAGGTCACGTGGCGCATTGAAATTCGTGATATTGATTTGAAACAGTATCAGACAGACCTTCCGACTGTTAACATCTGAAATCGTAATTTCATCAATCGTGAAAGGATTGTACTATCCATTAAACATGTGGATTTATCACGATAGTACATATATAATGTTAACATTGTGTTGAGAGTCAATAGTTTGGAAGAGGATGGAGTTTTTCGATTGTTCAACGTGATATTTTACAACTGTTGTTATGGCGTAAGTTCCTGAAAGTTTGATTAATTGATTGGAATATTGTGAAATTTAGAGACGTTATTTATTTTATTGTGTAGGTCTTGAGAAGGGATCCGAAAAAGGATCCGAAACGCGTCGACAGTGTGTAGAGAGAAAGGAGTAAATATTTGACTGGGCTATCGAATATGAGGAGAATGTATAAGTTTTATACCTAGTGACAAGAAACAACCTAAGCAATACTTAAAACTTCACATTACACAGATTACACACGTTTTACAGACCGGTCCTTCAATATTCTCCAAAATTTTTATTGAATCCAAAAATTTCTTAAGAGTAAACTGTGGTTTGAATTATTCAAGAAAAATTTTTTTCGAAAATTTAACCTTGTTTGATAAAAAAAAAGGCATAAGACGAATGACCATGATTTAGAATAAATTCCATCACTAGGCTCGATTTTTTGACATCGTCAGGTTGTCCTGATCTGCTTTCCAATAAACTCGAAATGCCTTGCAACAAATTTTCGTTCTCATTGTGAAAACTTTCATACTTTTTAATTAATTAGGCTTTACATCATAAAGTTGCAATATCTTGATTATTCAATCCGTTGATACAACTTGTAGCAATTCAGGTAACGTGTAGCCGAGTACTTTTCCACTGCATATATTATATTGGTCATGAAATAGTACATGACTAGTCGATTTTCAAAAATTAATACATACAAATCTGGTTCATCATAGGAAATGGAAAAATGAAAATGTGCTGTGGCAGATTTTTTTCGTGGGTGAAAAAAATTCAGTTTCATTCGGTGACGAGGAAAATTTCACGTGATTATTCGTATGTGTGTCATGAAATCTGATGAGAGGTAAACAATAACGATTTTTGTTTGCCATGAGAAATGTAACAAATTACATATATGTTTATGAAAATGGAACATGAAGTTTGTAAATCACGTCATCGACGATTTTGTAACTCGATTGATTCGTCAGTTTTTTTCATTATGTGATTGAGAATTTGGAAGTTCATTTTTAGGAAAAGCTTGTTCAAATTCAAGATTTTTTTTACATTATTTTTCCGAATCAATGAAAAAATTTTTCAAATATCGAGAACCTGGAAATATTCAAATGGTTCGCATTTTGAAAAAATTTTTTAGCAAAACGTTTTTTTCGTCTCAGGCATGTTGAATGAAGATTATTGTATTATGTGTAATAAGTTTTCAAGCATTAATAAAAATCACAAAATAATAAAATTTTATCGAAATTGTTGGTAGGAATATTTAGTATCTGGAATCAGAAATAGTAAATTTGTAAATTTTACAAGTTTTTTTTCATTTTTGGAGCATTTTTTGTGAAGTTCAAAAATTTGTTCGTCATGAAAGTTATTAAATTTTTCGATTCTTTGTTCGCAAAAAAACCGTTAAGTGGGAAAATAATGAACTTTTTTTGGAATTATTTAAAATTATGATGTGTATAACCAAAAACATTGCAGATTTTTAGTAATTCCTTTGAATTCCACCCAATTTTCAATATATTACTAGCAATTTTTATACATAGAACTTTCTTATTATTTTTAAAGAATAAAAATTCGTAATTTTTTCTAATATCACTCATTTCGAAACAAAAAAACATTCTGAAACTGTGACATTTGGTTTTTTGTCAAAGTTCTTAATATTTATCGGAATAAGGAGTATTTTAATCAATTTATAAGAATATTCAAAAATGTTCGTTTCTAAGTTAGTGTTTTAGAGATATAAAAGTTTGAACAATTTCAGCATCTTTTAATTTAAGATTTTTACGGAAATTGCTAATGTGAACTAAAAATTTACTGTATTCCAGAATCATCCAAGTATTAAAAATTTTTTTACAACCTCCTTCACAAGACATATTTTTTTTTGTTCT
Organism: Platygaster robiniae; assembly: GCA_028476575.1. Lineage (NCBI taxonomy): Eukaryota > Metazoa > Arthropoda > Insecta > Hymenoptera > Platygastridae > Platygaster > Platygaster robiniae. The sequence continues at coordinate 23,430,418 of CM052025.1, read as the reverse complement.
ACTCTCAAAAATTTTTGAAAACTTTCATTAATGTTTAGAATTTGTCTTAATCATGAAAAAGTTTTTTCAAATCCTGGAAAATTCAAGATCATCAACAACTAAAATATTTTTTTCAAACTTTACGAAGTTTCGTCAGGCATAATTTTGAATTGCAAAATTTTTTGAGGGAATTTCCGTCTTTTTAAATTGTCAAAATCGTTTAAGAATTGCACCAGCCACTTGCATTTTCTACTTCTTTCAAATTCGTACACATAAAATTTCGTACGAATTAGTATGAACTTTTTCAATTCCTAAATTTTTCCAACGATTTCCTACAATTTTGATACTTTTTGAGAATTTTAATCAAATGCTAGAAAATTTATTCAAATGTTTATAAACAAATTTATTTATCATTTTATAACCTATTTGTTTATTATCTATATCATATTTTTACCATTTGATACTTCACTCATTACCCATTCTACACCATTGATTATTCATATTTATAAATCGAACATAATTACAACATTAATATTATTATACTTTTGCAACAACATCATTTATGATCAATGATTCATATTTCATTAATAATTTATGATTCCCCAATATCTCTTAATTATTATCATGATTTTTTTCATTATCAATTTCTCTAAACATCTACAAATTTTTCGAATGTTTTAAAATGATATTCCAAAACAATCTTCAAGCAAAAACACATTTGTTGATTTTACAAAAGTCTACTTATATCACGAAGAATTTATGGATCCATGAAATTTTCAACATTCTTCAAAATCCACAAAATATCAAAAATTTTCAACACTTCTTTTAATTTCTCGACCACTTCAGAATAATATTCCGGAAATATCTCGAAGCAATGCAAAATTTTTTCGATAGCTGAAAATTTTATCAAAATTACTAAGTGTCTACATCTATACGAAGTTTCCAACATTTGCCTAAATCTACAAAACAAATTTGGGATTCTCTAGATCTATACAAATTTTTCAAATATTTTAGAATAACATGTTATAACTATCTCTTGCCAAGAAAGCATTTGTTGAGTTTATGAAAGTTTACTCATAGCATGTAGATTCTATAGTTTTTTCGAATTTTTAACATTTTCCACAATCTAAAAAATATTTGAACATTTTCTATGCTTCTACAATTTTTCAACAAATTTAAGAACAATATTTTAGAGTAATCTTGGAACAGTAAAATGTTTTTTGATTTTGAAACATTATAGAATAATATTTCATAAGAATTTTGGGACAGTAGTTCATTTCTTCATTCTGAAAAATTCTACTCATAACAAGTAGATTCTACAATTTTAAGGCATTTCTAACATTCTCCAAAATCTACATAATATTTCAACATTTCCTAAACTTCTTCAACTTTCATGAAAATTTTAAGGGTAACTCTCCGGACAAAAGAACATTCAATTATTCTCGAAAATTCAATCAACGTTACCGAGTTTCTATATTTTTTCAAAATTTCCAATATTATCCCTAATTCACAAAATACCTTGAAATCCTCTAAACATCTACGAATTTCCCAAGTATTTCAGAGTAACATTTCAGAACAATCTCCAATCAATAAAAAATTCGCTCTTTTTGCAAAATTCTACTCATATCACGCAGATTCTACACTGTCACAGAATTTTCAACATTCTCCACAACCTACAAAATATTTCGACATTTTCGAAACTTCTTCAACTGTCATGAAAATTTTAAGGGTAACATTTCGGAATACTCTCCGGACGATAGATCATTAAATTATTTCCAAAAATGCTGTCAACGTTACCGAGTTTCTATAACTCACAAACAAATATTTCAAAATTCTCGAAGCATCTACGAATTTCTCAAGTATTTAAGAGTATCATTACAGTACGAGCTTTTATCAATAAAAAATTCACTTCTTCTACAAAATTCTCCACTGTCACAGAATTCTGAACATTCTCCACGCCCTACAAAATATTCCAACATTTCCCAACCTTCCCCAAAAACCCCCTAAACATCCCAGAACAACCATCAATCTCAAGAATCACGAATAACTCCTATTTCCCAAAAACAAATATCCAAAATGCAAACTCACAATTATTCCGATCCCCGCCGAAGACCTTATGGAACCTCAGAAAATCCGGCCGGCCGCCAAAGTTGCTACCCTTCGTGATCAGGACCTCCTTGATCAACCTGTAGCTGCTGACGACGACGCAAGTCGAGGAGCCAAGCTGTATCTCGTAAATTTCCCCGTACTTTTCCGCCAACCGGCTGAACGCCGCGAACGGTCCCCCGGGTCCCTTGAGCAGGTGCAGGCTCCCGAAAATGGGCCAGCCCATAGGGCCCCCCAGAACCATCCCCCTCCCATCATCCCCATCCTTCATCCCATCATTCCTAATCACCTTGGTCCACTTCAAAAAGGAAATGATTATCACAACCGCGAAAATCACCCAAAGCACGAGAGCCATTTTCCAAAGGTCAAGATTTTCCAACTCTCAAAGTCGAATCTCCCGTCAGAAGCACCACATTCCGCGGCCTGGAAAAAAGGGAAATTTTGAGTTCTCGAGGGGGCAGAGGTCGGGGACCATTTGGGACCTTTTGGGGAGACTTACGGAACGGCGACGGTTCGGTGCTTCTCTGAGATTGGAAATTGGATGGGGAAGTGCGGATGCTCCTGCTCGCGGAAACTGTTCGGTCCGACCTGAGGCGACGAAGAAGCCCGGCCGGGGGCCAACAACACGCGGGGACCCAAGCTTTGCCTCGGAAGAGGGGACTCGGAGGCTGCGCCCTGCGAGGGAAAGCGCCAATGGGACGAAATCTTTTCAGCAGCTTTTTTTTCCACGACGAATCGAAATACGGTGTGTTTTTTTCAAGATCGGGGTGGAGATACCATTTTTCTGATATTTCGCCTATAATAGATAATTTTGGTATAGAGGATTTAGGAAAATAGGCTGACATTTGACACTGATGACAATGGGTTTTGAAGCTTCCTGCTATTAGTGTCAAACTTAGATGTGTCACGAAAATTCCACTACATCACAAAATTTTGAAAAAAATTGTATATTGTACAGTCGTTATGGCACTTATTTGGGCATGTTAATATTTCGTCGAAATATTGTCATTTGTTGATGTTATAAATAATTAAGCTTTTTTGGAAGCTTTAATTCGTAGGAAAATGAAAATATTGTTTGTTATTCATGTATGGTTATTTTCAGCAGATTATTTTTTCAGGACGAATCTAAATATGTTGTGTTTTTTCAGCATTGAGGTAAAGACATTGTTTTTCTAATATTTCACCTACGTATTATAGCCAATTTTGTTATGAAGGATTCGGAAAGAGAGGCTCTGATTAAATTGGCTTTTAAATCTTTATTCTATCAAATGAGCCATGAAAATTCCACTATAAAAAAAAATTTTGAAAAAATCGGTGTATCATATAGTCGTGATAGCGCTTATTTTAACATTTAAATATTTCGTCGAAATATTGTTATTTGTTGATGTCATGAAGGATCAAACTTTTTTGTAAGCCTTGAATCATAGAAAAATGAAAATATTATTTGGTATCCATGTATAATTATTTTCAGCAGTTTTTTTCAACCACGAATCGAAATACAGTGTGTTTTTTGAACATCGGGGTGGGGACATCGTTTTTCTCATATTTTGCCTATAATAGCCAATTTTGTTATAGAGGATTTGCAAAAGGAGACTCTGATGGCATTGGATTTCGAACTTTTATTCTATGTGTCAAATTTTGTTAGATCAGTCACGAAAATTCCACTGCATCACGAAATTTTGAAAGAAATTGTATATTGTACGGTCGTTATGGCACTCATTACAACGTGTAAACATTTCGTCGAAGTATCGTTATTTGTTGATGTTATGAACAATCAAACTTTTTTGGAACCTTCATTCATAGAAAAATGAAAATATTATTTGTTATTGATGTGTAATTCTTTTTAGCAAATGTATTTTTAACCACGATTCGAAATACGGTGTGTTTTTTCAACATCGGAGTAGAGACATTGTTTTTCTGATATTTCGCCTATAATAGATGATTTTAGTGTAGCGGATTCAGAAATATAGGCTGACATTTGACATTGATGACATTGGATTTTTAAGCTTTCTTCTTTTAGTGTCAAACATAGTCAGATGTGTCACGAAAATTCCACTACATAACAAAATTTTCAAAAAAAATTTTATATTGTCTAGTCGTTATGGCACTTATTTGAGCATTTAAATATTTCGTCGAAATATTGTTATTTGTTGATGCTATGAACAATCAAACTTTTTTGTAAGCCTGGATAATTCGAAAAACGAGAATATTATATATGATTGATATATAATTGTTTTCAGAAACTTTTTTCCATCAAGAATCGAACTACGTCGTGTTTTTTTAATATCGGGGTGGAGATATCGTTTTTTCAATACTACGCCTACAATAGCCAATTATATTATGGAGAATTGGAAAAGGAGGCTTTAATGAAATTGAATTTTAACCTTTCATTCTATTGGTGCCAAACAGCGCTAAATGTGTTACGAAATTTCCAATACATCACGAAATTGTGAAAAAATGGTATATGAAATAGTCGTTACGGAACTTATTTTAACAAGTAAATACTTCTCCGAAATATTGTTATTTGTGTATGTTATAAGCAATAAAACTGTTCTGTAATCTTTGATTCGTAGAAAAATAAAGGACAAATCAAAATATTACACATTTTACACAACTTTGCAAAAGTAATAAGAACATCATCGATAAAAAAAGGTTTTTCGAGTTTTTGATTGTTTTTTCCTGCGTCCAATAGAATTTTATGATGAAGTATTGTATATAAATTAGACAATAAATTTTTTTATCATGATTCATGCACATGTAGATGCAAATATTGTAAAAAATTATTTAAAATGATCGAAAATGCGATGAAAATTCATATAAGGTTTTTTTCTAAACAATTTATCCATCTCGTGCTTTGATGATTGCAGCGAAAATTCTTGGAAACCTTTCGGCCATTTTTTGAAATTTTTTAGTTGCGAAAATTTCCCAAGCAACTTTTAGACTGTCGAGCAACTATTTAATCAAATCAAATAAATGTATGTCAATCATAAAATAATACCTAAAAATAGTCTATTTTCTAGTTAATACTAGAATTGTTCGTAAAATTCTATTGAACACAATAATATGTATACTAAGAATCAGAAACCCAAAAAACCGATGATGCCCTCATACTTTTGCCGGGGACTGTATATAATAATTATTATAATTTTCAGTAGCTTTTTTCTCTACGAGGAATCGAAATACATGTGTTTTTTCAATATCGGGCTAGAGACATTGTTTTTCTGATATTTCACCTATAATAGCCAATTTGGTTATGGAGGATTTGGAGAAATAGACTCTGATGAAATTGGATTTTAAACCTTTACTCTATTAGAGTCAAAAAAAATGACGAAATTCCACTGCATAAAGGAAATTTAAATAAATGGTAAATTTATAGTCATTGTAGTACTTATTTTAGCAATTGAATATTTCATCGAAACATTATTATTCGTTAATGCTATGAGAAATCATACTTTTCTGTAATCCTTGAATCATATAAAAATGAATGAGAAATGAAAATAGTATATATCATATTTAAATATTATTATAGGTACTGAAAATAATTGAAATTTCTTATACGTAATTATGTGACCTGTAAAGTAGTATTTCATAGAAACATACAGATTTAACTGATACAAGAATTGACACTGTTAATTAAAGAAAAAGAATGACATTGTTAATCAAACAAAATATTCGCCGTAATTTATTTAAAAAAGTGATTTGCTTCGTTAATTAAACAAATGTATTTGTTGAGATCTAAATCTAGTGCAATAGAAGAAAACAGTTGATTTCAATTTTGCTGATAAAGTTTTATATTGTAAAATGTATAGTGAATTATTGAGTATCCTATGGAATTTATCAAGAAATGCATCAATGTTTGGAGAAAATGCTTGAACTTAGAACTTAAAGAGATTAGGGGAAAAAAATCAGATGGAAATAAATTCAATTTAACTATAAGTGAGTATTCAAATGTTCCGATTTCTTATTTATTACAGGAGTACGGGTTTGGAATAATTTATAAAACTAGCAACAAATTGAATACAGCATTTATTAAGAAAGGTTTAGCAATAAATTGTTTGAAGAATTGACTGTAATGATTGTAATGATTTTCAATACGTTGGGCGGACAAAGAGATGCTTAAAAACTAAATTTTTTAAATATAAAAGTGTTATGTTTGAATTCTGAACGAGGAGAGTAGTTATAGAAAGAGATTTGTTCCAGAAATAATTTTTATCAAGAAGACGAAGAACAAGTTAAACAAACCAGAAGATGCCTGGTTTTTGAATCCCGTTAGGATCAGTATTTACAGGAATTTACAAACGTTGTTATCAATTCTTTCAATAGATAAGAGCTGTTATATTTCTATTTTTTCAAATTTTGATGTATGGTATTACGTGTTTGGGCGTCGAATTGTATGTGATTCTTATTATGAATTTGACTCAAAAATGTAATTTTTATGTACAAAGTCATTTTGTATAAGCGAATGGAATACAAGAATCACATTTTTACAAAATTTCCACGAATTTTTAATGTAGCTATATATTCGTTACATTAATAATTCTGTAATGTAGTCTACAATTGACGAGCTATAAAAAGTTTTTTTTTTTTTTAATTTCTTCGATAGTTCCATGAATATTTGGCTCTCAACCCTAATACACTTGAGTGTCAAAAAACTTTTTTACGTCAGTGTATGTTATGAAACTTATAATGACATGGATAAAAAACTTAACTAGTTCCCAAACAATGGAACGGAAAAATATACATATTTTTTGATGCTATTTCACTGCCTAACATTTTGTAATGTTCAATACAATTTGATCACCGAAGCCAAAAGCACTAACTTAAAAACATAAATTACAAAAAAAGTTCGTTTTTAACATTATTTTCATTTCAAGCTTTTAGACATAAATTTTGATCCTAATCAGGAATCTACTAATTACACATTACGTATATTTAATTTCTCTATTACTTAAACTTTCATTTTTTCAACAGGTTTGAATTCCAAAGATGAAATTGCATTCCGTAAATTTTGAGTATGTTCATTTATTTTTTTTATTTTCTATAATAAGACCATAGTTGTATAAGATATATATGTCAGTTGATAAAAATTTATTAAAAAGCAAGTGTTTTCCCTATTGACTCTTGTAAGTGAATTCTAGACTCTTTGAAATTCAAACTACCTAACTGATACTGATAAAATAGAAGTAAAAATAACTAAAAGGTTTAAAAATAATAATCAATTTTGTTATTCCTTTATTTTTAACATTGATTTTCTCTATTGTAAAGAGACCAGTGGTTTGTTTATAAAAAACTCATGAAAATTTTTTTCACATTGTATTTCATTTATGTTTGTAGTAATTTGTAAATTTTTTATCAATTTTGGATATAAAATATAAAAATTGTCTATTAGCCACCAAATTTATTAATTTTATAACTTACGTTTGCACGGCCACAGTGGATTATTGATGTTGATCTGATTTACACTTTAGCAGAATAACTACAAAATACTAACCAACGAGCTTTATTTCTTATTAAGTATGGAACATGAAATAAACACAAATTAAACTGTTTATTGGACGAAAGCTAAAAAAGGAAAGATCTACTAACACGAATAGAACTTCACTTTTATACACTTCTCTCACTCTTTATCGTAACTGGCACTTGGTAGATTTTGCTAGAAAAAAATCCTAGGAAATCATCATTCACAATTCGCTCATTATCGAACATTGGAAGGCGAATCGTAAGACAAAACATGTACATAAAAATCATAGTGTAAGTGTCGTGAAAATAAAATAGACATTAGAAAAATAAGATAATAGAGTATTCTCGGATATCAGGATGAAACGAGAAATTGTTTTTGTTTTGTAAAATGGCCGGAAAATCATTTGCTGGACATTTGGGAATCCCAAAAAAACATAATCATTAAAGATATGGATCTGAATTTAGCCTTGAAGATGATTTGAAAATTCGAATGAAATAATCTATGAACAAATCAAGTTGAAGTTGATAAGTAATTTGAGAATCCTGAAGAAACCAAAATTTTTTGACGTGTGAGAGCAATGATTTATGAAACTTCTGAAGGCATGAAAGAAAATTAAATTCTTTATCAACCAACGCAAGAAAGTCTACATTTTTTTTATTTCCTATCATTTCATATTTTTGCATTTTTGCTCTTCCTTTGAATATATTACCAAAAAATTTTCGTATTCTTGAGCGTGACGGAAAAATATGTAAAAAAATTTGATAATGTAATCTATTCTGATATTATTTGTTTCAAATATCATTATTTATTTACTGTAAATATTTGGAAGAGTTTTATGATTGGCGATATACTTAAAAAATCGACGAAAAATTTCAGTATGTATTTCAGATTGTTTCTTGGTAAACGACTTTTTTATCATTATTTCATATTTTATTATTTTATTCTCTTAGTTTTTTTCTGACATTAAAGTATACGAAAATAAAAGTAATATCCTAAACTCTTGACGAATACAAAGATGAAACTCAGAAAAGAAAAATGATAATTTATTGAAATCATCTGCCATTTAAGTAATCTATAATACTGATTAAAAAATTTGATTATTAAAATCACTCTGGTGCACCAGCTTGAAAAAGATATTTAGGTGCCCTTCAGAAAAAAAAAATAAGTAAAAATAACAATGATAATAGTTTGTACGATCAAATATCAAGTTTTCGAGCCATTGAAACATGTCAGTTAATGAGGGTCAAAAACCTTGGTTACGTTAACATTACGTTCCAAAGTCATCATGAGTTAAGATGTGCAAAGATGCATTAGCTAATATGTTCATAATTGTTATTATTCTTTCCATTATGACAGCACTTTAGATATTTCTTGCCTAATATGTTTTTTACATACAGACAATTGTATTTTATAAAATATTCCACTGAAAAAAATGTTTTATTCACCCAATGAATATTTTATTATCCCTTTCTCAAGCATATTATTTTCATTAACATAAGTAAAGTGTAATTTAAATTAAAGTTTTATTGGGATAAGTGAATTTTTTAAAACCCTGATAACTTGTTCTTATTTTGAATAAAAAATCATGTGTTTTGTGCTGATGAAAATGTTTCTTGTATCAATATAGCATATTTCGTATCAAGGAGCAGAAACGAGTAAAACGCGAGTTTTGATGCTCCTTGACACGAGAGATATTTTTCACGCTCGCAGCACATGAATCATTTAGTCTTTTGTTTACTGTTGTGTCGTGAATATGATCATTTAGTCTTTTGTTTACTGTTGTGTCGTGAATAAACGATTTCTATGCCGCTCGACCTTGGAGCGGCATAGAAATAGCAGCGAAAGGCGGTGGCAGAGAATTCGTTTTTCACGGGACAGTAATAAACAAAAGAATAAAAGATTTCTGAGCTGCGAGCGTGAAAAAAAATTTTATTGATTTATAGAATCGTCAAAATCGTCAAAGTTTTTCACTATTTGCAAAATTTATCAAATTTTCTTGAAAATAAAGATTTTAATCGAAGTTTCTATAATTATGCACGATTTTTATATGATTAAACATTTAATGATTTCAAAAATTTTGAAGTATATTACACTATTGTAGTTACAGAATTTTCGAAATTTGCAACAATCTACCAGATTTATTAACATTTTCTGAAATTCTTCCCAATTTTCGAAAATTTCAGAAACTTTCTGTTTTGAATTTATTCCAAATTTTCCGAATGTCAAACATAACACGATAAGAACAAATATCTATGATTATTCAAAACTTTTCAAATTTTATAAGTGTTTGTATATATCACTAACATGTTTCGTGATTTTTCAATTCTTCTTAAGTTTTTCAGATTATTATCAAAAATAAAAAACATCATGCATGTTTTGAAGAAATATAACAAACACATCATACAAATTTTATGAACATTCTCAGAAATTTAACGAATATCCCGAACGATTTTGAATTATTGACGATTTTTGTTATATTCTATGTTTCTTTTTTTTTTGAAATTTCTAAAATCTTGAACGTTATACAAACTACTGAAAAATTTGTTCAAGTGATTATAATTTTTCATAATTTTAGGATATGTTTCAAGTTTCACAGATTCCGATCGAAAAATTGGAAAAAAACATTATCGTGCATGTTTGAATACAATTTATAAAAATTTTGAAGAATTCTACAAATTTTTCGGAGTTCACAAAGTTCTCGAGAATTTCGGAATTTTCCTATATTTTGTAATTTTGTAGGATTATTACAAATACATGCATAATAGAAACTATGTATATTAAGCTCTCCAAATGGTATGAAATTTGTCAGAATCATGAGAATTCTCGTAATTTTCTGATTCTATATTTAAGTTTTCTGGATTTTTAGTCCATGCATATTTCGAGAAAATATGATAATGAATATATCTTTAAAAAAATGTTTAAACATTACCTGAAAGTGAATTCATACAAATTTTTCAAATTTAAAGAATCATTAGTGATTTTTGAAATTTTTAATGTTTTTTTTATTTTTTTCAAACTTCCAGAATTTTATGCGTAAGATAAATTTTTCAAATCTTCTCAAATTTTGCATAAATTTGTCAACCTCGTGAGGACTTTACGTAATTTCTTAATACGTTTCAAGATTTTCAGATTTTCATTAAAAAAAAAACGGAAACAACCTCATCATTCATACTTTGGAAAAATATGATAACTAACACAATCTACAACATTCATGAACATTTTCTAAAACTCTACAAATTTTATCTAATTATTGACAATCTTTAAAATTTTCGACATTTTTTCCAACATTTTTCAAACTTGAAACGTTATATACCAAACTTTTGAAATATTAATAAAAATTTGTCCAACTCAATCAGATTTTTCGCAATTTTTTGATACTTTTTAAGTTTTTTCAGATTTTTATTAACAATAGAAGAACATCATATCGTAAATATTCCGAATAAATATGATAAATGACGGAACTCACAAAATTTATGAACATTTTACAAATTATTAAAATTTTTCGTAATTATCGACAATCTCCTAATTTTCAATGTTTGTTCAACTTTCCAACATTTTTCAATTTTTCTACATTATACGAACTACTCATATCTTCCCAAATCTTCTAAAAATTTGTCCTCCTCATTAGAATTTTTCGTAATTTTTTGATACCTTTCAAATTTTTTAGATTTTTATCAAGAATGAAAAAAATTATCATTCACACTTCGGAAATTTGATAATTAACACAACCTACAACATTGATGAAAATTTTTGTAATTTTATAAATTTTTCAAATTTTATCGAATTATTGACCGACAATCTTCGAAGTTTTTGATATTTTTTTCCAACAATTTTTAAACTTTAAACATTATAATATCCCAAACTTCAAGTTTATTCAAAATTTGTCCAAATTATTCCGATTTTTCATAATTTTTTGAGATTTTCCAAGTTCTTTTCATATTTTTATTTAAAAATGAAAGAACAGTATTTCAGACATACTTCAAAAAAGTATGATTATTAATAGAAAAACTTCATTATTATTTTCCTAATTTTCAAAGTTGTTTGTAATTATCTAGAAAATCCCAATTTGTAATATTTGTTTAACTTTATAACATTTTTAACATGTCCTACATAATACCAACTGCTCAAATATTTCCAAATCTTTTAAAATGTCTCCTATTTATTAGAATTTTTCGAAATTTTTTGATACTTTCCAAATTTTTCAGATTTTTCTCAAAAAATATAAAAAAATTATCCTGCACACTTCGAATAAATATGATAATGAACAGAACCTACAGTATTATTGACAATTTTTCGAAATTCTACAAATTTTCAATTTTTTTTAACCTTAAACATTACAGTATACCAAACTTTAAAATATAATCAAAATTTGTCGAAATTATTTAGAGTTTTCGTAATTATTGATATTTTCCAAGTTTTTTCAGATTTGCATTTGTATTTCGAAGAAATATGACAATTAACACAACCTACACAATTTATAAACATTTTACTAATTTTAAAAATTTTTCGCAACTATCGACAATATCCAATCTGTAATGTTTGTTTAGCTTTTCACATTTTAAAAATTTCGTACATGATACGAACTACTCAAATCTTTTTAAATATTTCAAAAGTTTGCCGTACTTATTCGGATTTTTCGTTATTATTAAATAGCTTTCAAAATTTTCAGATTTATATTAAAAACTGCAAAAAAATTATCTTGTATATTTTTAAACAATATTTCAATGAACTTAAACTACAAATATATAACTATTTACTCAAATCCTACAAATTTTTAAATTTCCTGGAACTATCGAGCATCTTTGAAATCATCAATGTTATTTGATTTTTTAAAATTTTCGTAATAGAAACACAGTACAAAATATTCTAAATTCTGAAAAGTTTATAAAAATATACCCAACTTGAAGAATTTTTTGTAACTTTCTTAATAAATTTCGAGTTTTTCAGATTATTCTTAAAATATTTAAAAATATGCCATCTACAATAATGATCTTTCCCTTCCCATGCTGCTCGAGTCTCAATTACTACCCACTCAAAAAAATCACGTCCCTTCGTCCCCATATTGACACATATAACATTCTTATCATAACATACAATACCTACCATTCATAAACTTTACAAACTCAGAATCTCTTGCACTTTATTTTTTTTCACCCAGAATCTCTTGCTGATTTTGACTTGTTTATTCTTCTTCTCCTGATTTTTCACCCTTGACACGTTACATCCCCAAAAGAAAAGTAGGAACCTCTTGAATGCGAGAAAAAACGAGTTCCACGTTATTTGCTTCAATCAGCATGAGCAAGAAAATCTGAGTTCTTGCTGTAAACCTAACGACAATATCGTTATTCCCATACACGAAGGCCTCCATAACCTCCAAAACCTAAAGATCAGCAAACCATCGAATCTCGTATGAAACAAAAAATTTTCTCATGATTTCCCTCTTGTGACTTGATGAAGGTCAGGATTGACAAGCAGCAATTCGATCTGGCCTGAATTTTCTTACTGTCTTCGGGCATGGAGTTTCAGTTTCGATGCTATGCAGTGCAGCAGGTTCCGTATCCTCTGGATGAAGTTTTCGTTGCAACTCTGTGTGTTTGAAGCTAGAGCAATCTCGTCAGTCTCGTGATAACAGGTTTAAATTCCAATGCTGCGCCTCGTATACTAAGGCTGATGGAGAACTTCAATGTTGTCTTTGTGTACTTGGCACAATAATCATTCCTCCTACAAACGACACTGAATTTCCCTTCCAAAGAAGTTTTTCCCACATTGTCAAGATTCATCAAATGTTCTAAAATGATTGTAGACTAGAATTCGGAAAGAGGTTAGGTCTTTTTCTGGGATGGATTATCTTGAAGGCATGCTCATTGCAATTTGAGCCAACAAGTTTTAGGAATGAAGATTTTCTACAGCAAATAATGTGAATGTTTGCGCAAAATCGGTGGATAGTGTTTCACGTGAATTTTCAAATATGGGAGGCAACATCGAAGAGGAAGCAGTTGAAATTAGATAATCACTCGTTCCGAGCAACAAGAAATCAATCCTGCGCGGGACTTGAAGATTAAGGAAGGTTTTTTACGGCAGGTTTCGGCGAAGGATTTTTTTCCGTCCAATCATTCGAAAACGGACCTACCTGCTTCGCTTTCGTGTTACAGTATATGAAATTTGAAGGATCGCCCGAGAGTTTCGTTGTGGGATAGGTAAGTAACGCAGCCAAGGGCCCAAATATCTCGTAAAATGTTTTGATTCAAGAAATTCCTTCAGAAGCTCGTTCGGCTATTTCAAAACAAACAAGGTGCGAAAGCAAGCGAGGATTTCGAAACATGATTTGCTTGTCAAACAAGGAATGTACCTGGATTTCATGATTTTGGTCATCTAGGTATTGATCTGTGTTAATCTTGGTAATTCATACAGAATATTTAAATACACTTTTTCAAGAAGTTATAGTCAGTTTACACTCGTGACTTTTACCCAACTATTCAATTTTTTATCTTTTCCTTTGTTTTTCATCTTTTGAAACGGATTGATTATTTATTCTAACAGAAATTGTTGTAATATTAAGAAAAATGTATTGCTTAGAAATTTTTTAAATTAAGTAGTCCATATATTGCCTGAATTAGGAATCAATACTTGAGTTCAGCATTGGAGCCTAACTTAGGCATGAATGCATAACTCAAGCATTGATACCAAACTTATCAAGAATTGTTTATTTTAAGGAATTATTCCTAATTTAGGCAATGCTGCTTTATTTGAAATGGGGCATTCATATCTAACTTGGGAATTGTATGCTTCACTCGGTATTGATGTCAAAGTTCGATGGTTTGAATACTTATGTTACGCAAAGGTGCCAAAGTCTAACTTAGACATTAATACATGACTCAGATATTAATGTTGAAGTAGGCTGATCCAAATAAGGCTTCGCTCAAACATTGGTGTCTAATTTAGTCAATTGTGCACAACTTAAACTTGGGCATTAAAGTCCAACTTTAGGATTAATGCTTAAATTAAGTATTCCAATTTGAATTTCGTGGAACAAATATCATTAAAATTTAACAAGGTTTCCTAATTTAGGCACAAATGTCAAAGCTAATAAGTATACAAAATATCAGTTTACTAACATTAACGCTTAAATTAAACAATGATTTTGCATTTATACCATCAATACGTAACCTAAGCATTCGTTCTAAATTTGGTATTATTGCTCAAAGTGAGTATTCCAAATATGGTTTCATTCAAACAATAATACGTAACTTAAGCAACGATTCAAAACTTAAACTTGAGCATCAATGTCTAACTTATGTATTAATGCTTAACTTAGGTATTACCATTTTTATTTGGTCATACAAATACTATCCAAATCTGGCATTGATACATATTTGAGGCATTACTGCCAATCTTAAGTATCTGAAATATTATTTCACTTTATGTTGAAGTATAAATACCTAACTAAAGTAATGATTTCTATCCATCAGTACCCAACCTGAGAATTCATTTTTATATAATTGTGGATTTATACTCAAGTCTCGTGTCTCAGAAATGGTTTCACTTAAGTAATAAGTGCCTAACTTAAGAAATGATGTTAAACTTATACTTGGATATTAATGCTAAAGTTAAGTATAGACACTTGATTTTGAGTATTCCTTAACTTTAGCATCAATACCTCATTTGAGCATTGATGTCAAACTTGAGTGACAAAAATACCAATTTACTTTTAGGCTTAATGCTTAGCTTAGGCAATTATGTTGAAGTTAAACTTGAACTTCAATATCTAACCTGAACATTTATTTGATGCTCAAATTAGGTGGTCTTAATATGGCTCCACTTAAACACTAGTGCTCAACGTAGTCAGTAACACTTAAACTAAACTTAGATATCAATGTAAAAGTTTAAAACTGTAACTTGATTCAGGTATACAAACTTGATTTCGAATATTGCTTAACTTTGACATTAATACTTAATTTTAGCATTGATGGCATACTTGAGTGACCATAATACCAATCTACTTAAAAGCTTAATACTTAACCTAGGGAATGATACTAAACTTAAACTCGAGCTTCAATATTCAACCTAAGCATTCATTTTATGCTGAAGCTGGGTGATCTTAATATTCTGAATATGACTCCACTTAAGTATTATTCCTTGGCTTAGTCAGTAATATTTAACTCAAACTTATACAATAATGTTCAACTTGTGCATCAATACTCAATTTAAGTATTGAAAATTGATTTGCAGCATAGCTCAACTTTGGTATTGATGTCAAGCCTAAGTGACCAAAAAATAATTTTTTTTAGCCTTAATGCTTAGATAAGCAACGATGCTCAACTTAAACTTGAACTTTAATACCCAACCCAGGCATTCATTTTATGCTCAAGTTGGGTGGTCTAAGTATGACTCCACCCAAACATAAAAGTCTAAAGTAATCAATAATATTGAACTATAACTTGGACATCAATGTCATACTTGAGAAAAGATACTAAATTTTGGTATTAAAACTTGATTTTGAGTATTGCTCAATTTTGGCATTAATACTTAACTTTGGCATTGATGTCAAACTTAAGTGACCAAAATACAACCTTCTTTTAGGTACTAATGTTCAACTTAGACAATGATGTTTGATGTTTAACTAAAACTTGAGCATCTATACCCAACCTAAGCATTCATGTCTAACTTAATTATAAATACTTAATTTAGGTATTGAAAATTGATTTTAAGTATAGCTCAACTTTGGTATTAATGTCAAGCTTAAGTGACCAAAATACAATCTTCTTTTAGGCTTAAAGCTTAGATAAACAATGATGCTCAACTTAAACTTGAACTTAAATACCCAACTCAAGCATTCATTTTATGCTCAAGTTGGGTGATCTGAATATGACTCCACTTAAACATGAAAGTCTAAAGTTGTCAATAATGTTGAACTATAACTCAGGCATCAATGTCATACTTGAGAATCAATACTTAATTTAGGTATTACAACTTGATTTTGAGTATTGCTCAACTTTGGCATTATTACTTAACTTGAACATTGACGTCAAACTCGAGTGACCATAATACCAATCTACTTTAATGCTTAATGCTTAACTTGGGAAATGATGTTGAACTTAAACTTGAGCTTCAATATCCAACCTAAGCATTTATTTTATTCTCAAGTTGGGTGATCTCAATATGGCTCCACTTAAACGTTAGTGTTTGACGTAGTCAGTAATATTAAACTTAAACTTAGAGATTAATGTCAAACTTGGACGTTAATACTTATTGCCGGTATTAAAACTTGATTAGAAGTATTGCTCTACTTTGGTATCAATGTCAAACTTGAGTGACCAAAAGCCAATCTTCTTTCAGGTATTAATGCTGAACTTAAGCAATGATGTTAAACTGAAACTTGAGCATCAATACCCAACCTAAGTATTCATTTCCAACTTAATCACAAATACTCAATTTAGGTAGTCTAAACATTTCCCAACCAAAACAGTACCAAAAAATGGATTCATGATTGTAAAAAAACATTCATAGTTCAAATTAAATTAACACCTTTTTTTCCTAAATTTCTTTCATCTACTTTAATATGCGAGTAAAATGACAAACGTTTTTGATGAAAGTGAAATGGAGTACCAAAAAAACGTTTCTAACGTTAACAGTTTTTTATGATTACATAGGCTAACAGTACATTAATATTCATAGCTCATTTTATCTTCAGAACTACGAAATTTATGGACGAAAATTCACACATGGCCATCGCCTGAAGTCCTTGCTTAAATTTCGTGATCACTAGCATACAATGGCGTCGGGACAAAAATTGTTCTTTAGGTCAGGTAAAAAAGACATAACGAAATCCAAAAAACAAGATTTCCAAGATCAAACTCTAAAACTTTACTCTTGAAACTTTACTCTTTCAATAACTGTATAAACTTGTAAATCACTACCAATTACTTCCATAATTCTGAAATAAGGAACCCAAGACTACAAGAATCGAGAAAGGTAAAACTTTGAAAATTCAATTTTGAACTTGTTCATTTAGAAATTCTCAAACTCATAGACTTAGTAACTTTTTAGACTCTGAAATAACAGTTTCGTGTCTTCAGAATGTTTGCAAGTTTGGAAACCAACGAAAGAATCGAAAAAATTGAGTCGTACGAAAATTTAAGTAAGTCTGGTCAAGCCGGTTCGAGGGGCGGAGGCCCTTTGGAAAAATTCGTGGGGGGGCCTTCTGTGGCTCCCTGGTACCGACGCCACTGCCTACGTGTAATCCCTAGTAATAGAGGTTCTGGTCTATTTTGCGTGGTCGGATACCGGTTCTTTGAGTGATAATTGGTGGGGCCAAAAAGATGAAAACGTAGCCAAACGCCTTAATATTCATCATACGCTTTGGAGGGGGAAAGTTTATGAGTGGCCAGGAGCAAAAAAATGAAACAAAAGCAAGAAGCGTCTCCAAAAGGATGGCTACCAATTTTGATGATGCCCTTGCCGATGCAGCTGCCACACCAAAAACCCGCCACCACCACGCCTTATTCCCTGTGATTGCGAGGTGGCTTTTTCGTGCGACAGGGCGCATTTTGCGAGTCATTATTTCTTCTTGTGAATATTTTACTCCAATTTATTTTCCATGGGAATTTCGTGACATGTACGACATGTTTCATGCGACCTTTACACGTGGGTCATTTTATATGAAATTGTTTTTTAATTTGGCTTGGGTCTTCTTTCCGCGTGGGAATTTTCTTTTGGCTTCAATTTCAGGTGTTTCGTCGTGGGGAATTTATGAAAAAAAGGAGTAAAAGCTGGTTTTTCTTAATTAATGAATTTTGATTATTCTTTATGATTTAATAACTTGGGAGACAATTTTGAGACTGTTATAATTTTTTTTGTTTTGTAAGAGAAGTTTTACTCTAACAGAAAAAATTCTGGAAATCGTTTTTTTTTTTTGAGTTTTTTTCAAACGTGATTTTTGTAAGAAGATCTAAAAATTTATAGTCTCGAAATTTTGACCTAGCATTGGATTTTTTCAACAAATTGAATTAGGAACTACGATTTTCTTAACTTGGAATGAAACTTTTACAGTTATTTTGATCACAATGATTTTCATTAAATTTTATCAGTAAGAATAAACTTTCTAAGGAAAAAAAGTAAATAACTTAACATTTTTTCATATTTCTTTGATTATCGTGAAAAAAACTAAAAAAATTCTCAACCCAAAAATTTAGGCATAAGATCAGTTTTTTTTCTTTGTTTTTAATTAGAAGTTAGTCCAATAACTTACATTAAGTATTAATTGGATAAATTTCTTTGGGTTAGAACTACGATTTTCTGGAATCAAAGTGCCACTTTTGCAGTTATTTTTATTATTTTACTGGAAATCTATGATTTCGCCAAAAATCGTTCAGTCATAATGGTTTTTGTAAAGGTTCATCACCAAGAATTTACTTTCAAAGGAAAAAAATTTTGAAACTCAATAAATTTTCGAAATTTTTCCGATAATCGTGGGTAAAAATCAAAAATATTTCATTTTAAAAGTTGTCATGTTGGGAGAATTTTTTTTAAGAAAACTTTTTATTCATTATTTATATGTGCCAAAGAATTTCGAAAACTATAAATCCAATTCCACTGTATTGATTTCATTTTCCTTTTACACAATAATATTGTGCTGAACTGGAGTTTTATTTATTCTTCAATCTTACGCTGATTCAGAATTCTGTTGAAAATATGATCATACATTCAAAAAAATGTCAATATTATAAATCAGCGATGAACGAATAATTTTTTATAAGAACAAGAATGAAAAAACTCACGTGGTATAATAAATTTGAAGTTAGAAAATTTTCCTGATAACAAGAGAAATCTCGAGAATTTATAATTTATTTCATTCTAAAATTGTTTTTCTTCAAAAATTAATCCTTACTGATGAACTTGAACAAATATTAATATGACTAAACTATTTTTGGTCAAATTATAGAATTTGAGGAAAATGAAGCATAAAAATAACTACAAAAATGACACTTTGACTTCAAAAAATCATAGTTCCCAAAGAATGAATTATAACCAATGAAATTAATGCTAAATATTGTAAGATTAACTAACTCAAAAAAAATCACGTTACGTCGTAATTTTCGGACTTTTTTATAAAAACTTAGATTGAAAGAGAATTTTTTTCGAAAAATTAAGATATTTGTCTTATAGAATAAAACTTTACCTTTATTATATGTAGTAGACACTTTTCGTCTAATTTATTAATTATATAGAAAAACTGATACTTGGCAATCAAAAAAAATCAACTTTTCAGTCGATATTTCGAAAATTGTCTACGACAAAACAACTGAATTCAAGCAAAAAGAAAAAATACGTGTCTCATCGATTTCAAAAGAGATGCTACATATAAAAAATTTCGACTTACCAAATTGACCCAATGATTTGAAGTGACATGACCCACATGCAATTTAATTAGCCCGAAAAATTCAGGTCGTTTGTTTTTTTGCAAAATATCCAAATCGAGATTCTTCGACAATTTCTGGATTTCACTTATTTTATGTATAAAAAGAGAAATTCATAATCAAAGTACCAAAAATAAAATGTACTCTTCAGCCATTTTTTAAATTCGATTTCAAAACTATCCTGCAGTAATTATAACTTATTTTAATTACAAATGACGAGATTCTGATTGGAGTATTTTTCTTCGATCCTCTGCATGCTCGATTTGTTTCGTGCTCCGAAGTGACCAAAATACACCACCAGGTTTTATTTACCAAAATTTATCGAACAGGTTTTCGAAGGGCACAAAAATGGCAATGTTCAATTTAGTCAATGCACGATGCGCACTGCGAGATAAATTTGAACGTCGCAAGAGCTGGCTCGACTGAAAATATCGAGCAAGGGAGAAAAAGAAGTTGAAGTTACCAGAACGAAGGACCGCCTCGTTACGGGCCACCGTCTTACTACGTACCTTATTTACCACATTTCCTATTACATATTCATCCCTGAAAAAGACGACAACGTGCTATTAAAATCGTGACTTTCATTTTTACTCCGTTCTCGGCTTTTTTCTCGCTTCGTAATATTGACAATTTTCCCGATCATCGCATAAGAACACGTCCAGGCAATGCAAAAAATCGAGCTTTCAGACCTTTAATCGATTTTTTAACGACCCAACATCATTTCATAACAAAATCCTTTTTTTTCGTATCTATTGACGATTTTTTCCTATTTTTTATTTTAAAAAAACTGAGAAAATTTTATTGGTGCAAACATTGTGTAAATGTCGTGAAAACAGTTTATGTAGAAAAAGAACATTTTTCGTGCAGGTTGTGTAAATTTCAGAAACTGTTCTTAATTTAATATGTTAGTGGGAATATAAGAAAGTTTTTATTGTAATTGATAAATATTAGAATTTGAAAAAGTGGACTGATGATCCTGAAAACTTTTTTGATATAGAAAACTTTCTGAAACGTAATGAATGCACATGAAAATTGTCAGTATTTAAAAAAAGCTGAAAGTTAAATGAAAATTTGTGAATTTTTCTTGAGTGAATCTTCGAAATTTCTTGGTACTCTAGAAAGGATTCGATTTCATGATAGTAACCTATTTGAATTCTACCTGTAGCACATAAATGATAATGTATGAGAAGAAATCTATAAAAAAAAAATTTTGCAGAAAGAGAAATATAGAGGTTGATCGAAAAATAGAAAAAAGAGCATCAAACTCAATAAATGTGAATGAGAATTCATGAAAAAACTAGAATTTCTGAAAATAATAGAGGTCTACAAAATTTTTAAAAATGCTAGAAAAAAGAAAAAAACTAAAAATGACAGTCTATAAGATACTGTATATTTATGCTGATCCATAATTTTCTCAGAATTCTATAAACACTAGAAAATTTATAAAACTTTGAATCCTAGAGCATTGAATTCGAGAAATCTATACCGAAATCTATCAAAACAAGAAATAAACCCTCAACTTATATGTGTATTGAAAAGTTATGTTAACATTAACATTTCTGGAAATTTATAAAATACTAAAAATCTACGAAGATTTTAGTTTTTGAGAAATTGATAAAAATATAACAATCAATTAAAGTAAAAAAATACTAAAAATTGCAAAAATATGAAAAATACCTCAGAAATAAATAAAATACAACGATCTGTGCAAATTGGATTTTCTTAAAAATATAGTTACTTTGAATCCTTACAGCTTTAGATCCCGGAACATCGAAGTCTATAAATCTATATTGAAATCAGAATAAAAAATCTATAAAAACCTTTTAATTGTATAAATACCAAAATAACACGAAAAATTATAAAAGTACTAAAAATCTATGGAGATAGTTTTCTGAAAAATCATTATTATACAACAATTTTTATAATTTTGAACCATAATAGAGCATCAAATTCTAGAACACATATATAACATTCTATAAAAATACTAGAAATCTATGAAAATACTTAAAAACTAACAAAATTTAGAAAATACGCAAAATTGAGAAAAAAATAAAAAATGAATCCATTTTTTAAAACATTAATAATCTTTCTAGGTTTCTCAAAAATTATCAAAATTACTCAAAATCTGAAAAAATTTATAATATAAGATGTTCGTTTGAAAATTTATACGAAAATCTCTTAAAATACCAGAAAATCTTGCAAATTGTTAAAATTTGAAAAAAATTGAGAAAAAAGAAAAAAGACTGGAATTCTATCAAGACACTGTTTTCTGAAAAATGTATTAAAATACTATAGTGTAAAATTCTAGGAATTAATACAGCAATCCATAAAAAAAAACTAGACATGTATAAAAAAAACAAGGAAATCCTACATAAAATCATAAATTCTACATAATACGTACATTTTTATCATAATATATTACCAATCTATGTAGATAAAATTTCCTTAGAAATCTATGAAAATACTGAAAAATTTATGAAATTACTAAAAGATCTTTAAAAACATATTTTAAACAAAGAAATTGTTGTTATTTTCTGGACATGATGACATTTCAAAATCATTTACTCAGTTCGGAAATTCTAAAATTATTTATAAGAATGCCAACCAAGGAAATATGAAAATCTGTTTTCTTTGAATACGCCTATTTTTTTTCGAAATCTTCTGACGTTCATCTTGAATAACTACTCAAGTTAATAAAAGTTGTCCCGTGATATAGGAAACTGTAGGAGAGTAATGTATTTTCGAAATTTTAATGTAATTTGACGATAAAAATCATTTTTATCAAAATTCATGGTAGTATAAAAAAACTTACATACGTATTCTTTTTCATCCAAGTATCCAATTATAAAAACGAAAGTTGGACAGAGAAAATTATTTATTCTTTTGAAAATGCGGAAAATACGATACAATCATGTTGGACAAAAATATTTCAATCATATAAAAACATAACATTAATTTTAATCGAAATATATATCCATCGAAACCCTTCATGAACCAAAAAAACCAGTATATAATTGTCCACAAATTTTTATTGTTAACAAAATCAATACAAAAATCACAATTACACATAAAATCGCATAATAAATACTCACTGAGAACATCGTCAATTTCGTATATGTACCTCTAACCTAAAAAAAGTCATCAAAATCTTCTGAATGAATAAAATAATAGCTGAAAAAACAAATACTGCACCATTCAGACTTATACAAACATACAATTATGCGAATCATCAAAAAATATTCAATACAAAAACGACAATTATCACCTTACCTTACTTCAAATCAAAAAATTTCTCTTTAATGTTTATACATGCAAACACCAACTGTAACTCATAAATTATGTCGGTTTCTGGTTTTCTTCATTTATCAGTATCATCATCATTATTATTATTTTTAACAGTACCAATCATCGGTACCTCATAAATTACTGATTTCTAATATTCATTAAAATATGGTATCACAGAATCACCGGACTTTTTTTTCAATTTCTAATTTGAACATAAAAAAGTTGCCATCTACGAAGTTTGAACTATGTCTTTCCATCATCCTCCACAATCAACTTAGAATTACTTCCGAATAAATAAATTATTATCAAGATACATTATTTACAAAATACCTATAAACTACCACAAAACAATAGAAACTAAAAATGCACCTAAAACAAACTCGTTTTTCTCTGTTCCAGAATAAAAATCGTTTTCCATTCTCAAATTATTTATAAATGTCATGGAATCAATCACGAATACACACTCAGAGAAATGTCCGTTTAGGCATGAAACGGAAAGAATTTCAAAATGAAACGCTTACCCTTTCATTTAAAAACGGTCCATGTTTATAAGTGAAAGGGAATCCCTTTCAACTTTACGCGGGAGTTTTCTGAGTGTAGGAAAAAATTTCAAAATTTGCAACCAGGAGCGGCAGAAGATGTGGGTGCTACCTGAAAAATTCTGCATGAGTAAAATATCTAAAAATATCCATGAAAAAATACATAAAAGTTATATAAATTGTTGTATAAACTTTTCAGAACTCACATAATTTATCCAAATTGTCTAAAATTTTAGATTTTTAGTGTAAACTTATTGATTTTAAAAGTTTGAAAGATTATACACAGTTTCTGTACTTTTACAGCATTTTCAGAAATTTCTTGAACCCACAAAATTTACGTGCATTTTTTAAAACTGCAAATTTTCATAATTTTTCCGAATCATTGACGGTATTTAGAAATTCAAAAATTTTCTGTTTTTTGAAAAAATTTTCAACCGAACGTAATAGACTATTTAATTTTTCGCAATTTATAAAAAGTTTCTTTACTCATGCAAGATTTTACTTAATTTTTAAATACTTTCTAAGTATTCTAAATTTTTTTTCAAAAAAGTTTCATAATGCATATTTTGAAGAAATGTGATGAACACAAATATTCACAAAATTAATGAACATATTCTAAATTCTACAAATATTTTCATTTTTCTAGAATAATGACAGTTTTTTGAAATTTCTAATGAGTTATGATTTTCGGAAATTTTCAAAATTTTTGACATCGTAACAACTATCAAAAACTTCCGAAATTTCGCGAAAATTTGTGCAACTCATGAAAATTTTTTGTGATTTTTTAAAACTCTTCAAATTTCTTACATTTTTCATGAAAAATTAAAAATTATTATTTAAGATAATCAATATTATTATAAATTCATTACGAAAATAATAATCGAATCATAAAAATTAAATATTATTATTATGTGAACTATCCAAACTATAATGCATGTTTTAAAGAAATAATAAATATGTATGATATAATGAACATAATATACAAAATTTATTAAAATTTTATGAAATTCTACTCATTTTTCGACTTTATTTGAATTATTAACAATTTGAAGAATTTCAAATGTTTTCTGATTTTCAAAAATTTTCAAAATTTTAAACGTAATGCACATTATTCAAAATTTACGGAATTTTATAAAAATTGTCGAACTTACCAAAATTTTTCTTCGTTTTGGAATGATTTTCAAGTGCGTTTACATAAAAAAGTAAAAAAAAAAAAAAAAACAAAATGAAAAAAAGTTAAGTTTAAAAAAAATATTTTTATGCAAACCTATTTCGTCGAAATATATAATAATGAACGTATTATACAAAATTCATCAGAATTTTGTGAAATTCTACCGATGTCTCAAATTTTTTTTTAATAATTGGGAATCTTAACAATTTCAAATATTTTCTGATTTTCGAAGTTTTTCAAAATTTTAAACGTAATGCAGACTATTCAAATTTTTCGAAATTTTATGGAAATTGCCTTATCTTTTCAAGATTTTTCTTTGTTTTTGAATTATTTTCAAGTGAATTTTCATGAAAAATTTCAAAAAAAATATTTTTATGCAAACCCATTTCGTCGAAATACACATAATAATGAACACAATATACAAAATTCATTAAAATGTTATGGAATCCTACCGATTTTTCGACTTTTTTTGAATTATCGACAGTTTTAATAATCTCAAATAATTTCCAATTTTTCAAAATTTTCGAAATTTTGAATGTAAAGAACATTATTCGAAAATTTTTAAATTTTATGAAAATTGTCAAACTCATCAAGATTTTTCTTTGTTTTGAATAATTTTTAAGTGAATTTTCATGAAAAGGTGATAAAAAAAATATTTTAATGCAAACCTATTTCGTCGAAATATACATTATAATAAAAAAAAATATTTAAAATGATGGATGTTTTCTGAAATTCTACAGAAATTTTGCTTTTTTTAGGATAATTGATACATACTGTAATTTGCATTGTTATCATTTTTCAAAATTTTTCGAATTTCTAATAACATCCAACCAACTACTCAACGCTTTAAAATTTTATAAAATTTGTCGAACTCGTTAAATTTTCAAGTGGTTTTTAAATATTTTTCAAGGAGTCCAAATTTTGGCTAAATATATAAAAATATTACTATACATATTTTGATAAAATACATTCAGAAACGCAATTTATAAAATTATGAACATTTTCTGAAATTCTACAAATATTTTGATTTTTTTAGATTTATTGACATAATCTATACTTTCTAATATGTTCTAATTTTTCAAAATTTGCAAAATTTCCAACATGGTTCTAACTACTTAAATTTTCCAAATTGTATAAAAAATTCGTCCAGCGCACAAAAATTTCTTTTGATTTATTAGTACTTTTCAAGTATTTTCATTTCAAAAAAACATTATCGTGCATATTAAGAAAAA
The DNA here is from genome assembly GCA_028476575.1 of Platygaster robiniae. NCBI lineage: Eukaryota > Metazoa > Arthropoda > Insecta > Hymenoptera > Platygastridae > Platygaster > Platygaster robiniae. Next base: position 23,404,229 of record CM052025.1, on the reverse strand, counting down.
ACATGATTCTCAACAACCTAATTAACATTTTCTAAAATTGACAAATTTCGCGAATTTTCGAAATTTATTACTAACTTAAAAAATTTGCCATTTCTTGAAACTCGAAACTCATCAAAAACTACTAAAAAATTGTCGAACTCAATAGAAGTTTTCCTATTCTTTTAACATTTCTCAAGTTTCTCAGTTTTTTATTCAAAAATATAAAAAAATTATCATGTATATTCTACCAAAATACTAAAATAACCCCCCCCCCCCTCAAATAATTAAATCATTCACTACCCACCCGGAAAAATCATGTCCTGCCGCTCCTGTCAGCAACTAAAACCCTGCAATTAAAAAAAAAGATGCCTCGAAACGTTCTTAAATTTACAAAAAAAAAGGGGGGGTGGTTTTTTACAAGACACTTTTTTCACTGCGCGACGAACGCTTTGTGGCCCCTCGAGCTGCGTAATTTCTTTCGCAGAGAGGCCACAAAATCCGTCGGTTGGACGACGATGGAGACGTCGCAACCGACGGCGCCGAGTTTTTCGCGGATGCCGCCGTCGAAGATGTTAACGGGCCGGCCGTTGAGTTCGGTGATGGACCAGGTCACCCTGGAATCGAGGGTCGCCATCGGGTCCGCGGCGGCGGTCAAAAAGGTCAAGCCCGAATTTTCCGCGGGTCCGGAGATTCGCGTGATTTCGTTGCCGCTGATCTCGAGGCCGAAATCATCGTCATCCGGACGTTTCGTGATGACGTGACATTGAGCGTAGGGCAATCTCCGCACGATCACTTCGATCTGTGCATGATTGTCAACTTTACAATACCCTTTTTTGCCCCCCGAAACGTGGCGGCAATATTTTCGTAAACTTTTTTCCCGAAATTTTGGATGAAATTATTAATCGCTTCTGAAACGCTTTTGAAATAAAAAGAAATATTGATAATAAATGATAAACATACGAACTATGAATGAAAAACGAAAAAAATTCCAGATAAAATAAGTAAAAATCAGTCAGGGGGGGGGGGGGGAAAGATGTGGGCATGGTGGATAGACACTACCCACCTGGAAAATTTAGCATGGGTAAAATACCCACCCAAAAATAAATTACTCTATAAATTATAATTTTATCGACTTGTGAAACTTTTTACAACTTACAGAATTCATCAGAACTGTCTAAAATTCTGGATTTTTATTGAAAACCTTTCAATTGTAAAGATTTCAAAGATTACGCACAGTTTCAGTAGTTCCACAGCATTTTCAAAATTTTCTACAATCTATACATTTTCTGAAATTCTACAAATTTTTAGAATTTTTCAGAATAACTGACCTTGGAAATTTCATGTTTTCTGATTAGAATGAATTCTCAAATTTTTAATTACATTTTTCAGAATTTCTGAAAATGTATCTGGCGCATGCAATATTTTTCTTCATTTTTGAATACTTTTCAAATTTTCATTCAAAAATAAGAGAATAGTATATTATTGACAGTTTTGGAAATGCCTGGTTTGACGAAACGAAAAAGGCAATTTCCAAAACTGACAATACGATATTTTATTCGATTTCACCTCGAAAATTACGTCCGAATATCCTTTTTCGAGGTTAGAATCGAATAAAGGTATTATTATTCACATTTCGAAGAGTTATGGTGAACACAATTTACAAAATTAATAAACATATCCTGTGATTCTACGGAACTTTGGATTTTTTAGAAATATTGACAATTATCAACATTTCTAACGTGTTCTGATTTTGAGAAATTTTAACCATTTTCGACGTCATATCTACAATCAAAAACTTTAGACATATTCTAAAAAATGATGAAGATTTCTTGTGGTTTTTTAACGCTTTTCGAGTTTTTTAGATTTTGCTTACAATTAGACGATTTAAAATACATTATCATGCATATTTTGAAGAAATAATAAATATTATAATAAACACAATATACAAAATTCATTTTCATTCTCTGAATTTCTACCAATTTCTCGAATTTTTTCAAAATTACTGACAATGTTTAAAATTTCGATAGTTTTCTAATTTAAATAAATTTTCAAGAATTGAAAGGTAATGCAGACTATTCAAAATTTTCAGAAATTTATGAAAACTTGTATAACTTATCAAGATTTTTCTAAATTTTACAACACTTTTCAAGTATTGCGAATTATTATGCAAAAATTTACAAAAAATATTTTTATGTATAGGTATTTTGAAAAAATATAATAATGAACACAATTTTCAAAACTAGTTAACATTTTCTCAAATTTTACAAAAATCCTGTTTTTTGTAACAATTGACAGTTTCTGGAATTTTGAATGTGTTATGATTTTTCAGAATTCTCAAAATTTTTAAAGTCAAACCAGCTACTATGAACTTTCGTTATTTTATAAAAATTTGTTGTGATTTTAAAATACTTTTCAAGTATTTAAAATTTTCGTTACAAATATGAAAAATATAACTAATGCATATCTTGAAGAAATATAATGATGAACACATTCATAAAATTACAAACATTTTCTGAAATTCGACGAAAATTTTATTTTTTCAGAATTATCGACCATTTTTTACATTTACGATTTTTACAATAAAGATCCGAAAAGTATAAGGAAATAAGTAAATAAAAGTTAACTTTCTGAATATTCCTTTCTTTACTTATATTCTGGTTTTCGACTATATTTGTTTTTTTATCTCTTCAGGAATCATTTTTGTTCCAATAAATTATTTTTCTTTTAAACATATTTTTAAGTAAATTATGCATAGTGTCTGTTTAATAAAAACAAACCTTTCTTCATAATTATTTTCTCATACAGTCGCATGAGACATTACTGTATTTTTATTATATTTTTACTATGTTTTATACAGTTTTTCCTGAAAATACCGGAAAAATGCGAGAAAAGTATGGAAGTTTTTCTATGCAATCATATGGAGAGTAATAAACCTGTTTTTAATGAAAACATTTTTACAATTTTTTTTACTGCTAATTACTATCAACAGGAATTACAGTTGGAAAATAGTAAAATTTCGTAAAAGTCAATGATTCTTTTACGATTTCCCTAATTCATTTTCCTAGTTATTTTATTTCCTACGCATCTTAAAAATGAATTTTTTTTATATAAATCAGCTCAATCCCTGAATAAGTTAAATTTTTTTTTTCTTAAAGAATGTTTCTGATATTTAAAATATATTTCAGAAAAAAGTGATATTAGAAAAATATGAATTAGGTAACTCGATAGTAAAAATTTATGAAGTAATTTTTAATAAAACATTATTTTTTAGCAGAAATTATTAAAAGGAAACTGCAAGTAGGAAAATTAGATTAGGAAAAACATTGAAGGTCGAACTAAAAGCTAAAAAAATTAACATTATGAAAATTCTTCAGACAAAAATACAAATGAATACTGGGAAATGACCTCAAAATAAAATAATTTTTCTACAAGATTTTTTTAAAAAGTATTCTAGATTACACACCTAAGATAAAAAAAATTAAAATCTAAATTAAAGTTACTTGAACAATGAAAATTCTAGAACTTCAAACTTCAGATTTTTTAATTTTAGTTGAAAGCATACACTCATTTTAATTTCATAACTTTTTATTTTTATAACAAATTTCCAAAGTTAAAAATTCTAAATTCAGAACGATTTCCTTAAAATAACATTAATGAAATTATGAATAAAACAATTCCTGTTCCATTATTTTCTAATCATAAATAACAAACGATCAAAATTCTAGAAACGTCATTATCAAAGAAAATATATTTGATTTTTAAATATATTTCCCAAAAACTTTGAAAAATATTGAGGAATTTATGAAACGTGCATTGATTTTGAATAATTTTTTTTTAATTTCATCATTTCGTCATTTCATGAGTTTTCTGAGTATTTATTGTTCCATCATTGCACTAGTCCCGAAATATTCTATATTTTGTATAAATAATGTTACTCACTCGTGGAGACGTGTATCCTCGAAGAATTTCTTTGACTGCAGCTGCCCCAGTAGGAGTAATACCTGCGACGCTTAAAACGCAGTCACCTATGTGCAAAACGTTGTAAAGTAAAGGATGCTCTCGCTGTTTCCAACCAGCAACCCTAAAATCAAGAACACGACAACACATTTAAAATAATAATCAAAAAATGAAAACCCCCACACGTCTACAAACTGTGCTGATTCCCAGTCACAAAATGTTTCAAATCCATACATTTATTCCAAAATCGAGAAAATTCCAAGTTTATTTAAACAAAATCATCATAAATATTATAAAGTTTATTCACAAATGGAAAGCACATCGAACGAATTTCATGAACACACAAAGAAAACATAGAAGAAACTTGGAAGATTTCCAAAACTTTTGTTTCAATATATATTTTTTCAATATTCATTGATTTTATTAACTTTTCTTTGTATTTTGATGGATTCCTGTGTAGATTTTCAAAATTAAATGCTCTAGGATTAAAAGTTGTATAGATTTTTATTACTTGAATACATTTCTTTTTTTAAACATGTATGTAGAATTCCAGTATTTTAGATATTATTATAATTTTAAGTCTGTACCATATTTTACAGAATTCATAAAACTTCATAGTATTTTCTAGTTCTCTTCTAGACTTCTAATAATTTCATAGATTCTTATCTAAATTTCAAGAACTTGATGAACTAAATTTTAAAACTTTTGAGATTCTCAGTATTTCAAACTATTTTTCAGAACAAAGTTTTTTGTAGACATCTAGTTTTTCGAAGAATTCTTGTTTATTTTCATACTAATAAAATTTAAATGATTATCTGATATTATCGTAGATTTATGCGTAAATTTTCAGTACATGATTCTGTATAAATGAAACTTCTATAGATTTCAGGTAAATAAATGGGTTATCGAGAAAATTTTATCTTCGTGAATTTCTCGTATTTTTTTCAGATTTTTGTTAAATTTTTTGCTATTTTCAGCGCTTATAAAATATTATACGACTCTTCAGTTATTTTTTTGCCTTATTTAGATTTCTATAACTCGATAACAAAATAATAAAAAATAAATGATAAAAAGATTTTCGCTATTTCGAAAAATTTTTCGGGAAGCAATATTTTCGAAAAATAACTGATACGTCATAGATTTGCAGTACTCATAGTATGTATCGTATATTTTCAGTATTAAAACAGTTTGAACAATCTTTTGATATTTTTAACAATTTTTGAATATATATGCAGACTTCAATGCTTAAGAGATCAAGGTTTTAAAGTTATTTACTAATTTTATAGTTATCGAAGGAAATTATATGTACAAAGAGTTTCAGTATTTTATTGATTTCCAGCATTGGTAGTATTTTTCATATTCTTAAGTGAACATTAAGTGATATTAAAATAAATAGGGTTTTTAAGTTTCTTCACAGATATCTAATATTCTTAGAACTTTTAATATGGATTTCTAGAATTCGACAAACTAGAATCTAGAATTGTAGAGGTTTTCGAGTATTTTCAAAATTTTAGTCCATTTAGTATTTTTTCAATAATTTTTTTTCAATTTTTTGTTTTTCGAGAAATTGAAGTATTCGAAATTAACATTGAAGTATTTTAGAAATTCCTATTATTTACAGTCTTTTTCAAATTTTTCTAAATTCATGAAATTTCACAGTATCTCCAAGCATTCTTCCAGATGAACAATATTTTTAAAAATTTCTATGCAAATTTCAAAAATTTGATGCTCTTAATTTTAAAGTTATACATATTCTTATCATTTCAAACTATTTCACAGAACAGAGTTTTTTTTATAGATGTCTAGTTTTTCAGTATTTTTAATACTTTTTGAATATTCATAGAATTTGAATAAATTTTATGATCAGAGACTTCGACATAAATTTTTAGAGCATGATACTCAATAATTTAAAATTCTATAGATTTACAATGTTGTACAGATGTTGAAAACTTATAGTTAATTTTGTATTTTTTCAATATTCATTAATTTTTCCCCATTTTTTTGTATGTATTTTAAAATTGAAGAATTTGAAATTAAAATTGAAATATTTCAGAGATTTCTGTTATTCACAGTCTTTTTCAAATTTTTCGAAATTTGTAAAATTTCTATGTAAATTTCATGAATTTGATGCTCTTAATTTCAAATTTATAGAGATTTTTAGTATTTCAAACGATTTTACAGAACAAAGTTTTTTCCAGATGTCTAGTTTTTCGGTATTTTTCATACTTTCAAAATATTTATAGAATTTGAATAAATTTCAACATCAAATATTTCTACATAAATTTTAAGAAATTGATGCTTTTAATTTCAAATTTATATAGATTCTTAGTATTTCAAACGATTTTACAGAGCAAAGTTTTTTCATAGGTGTCTAGTTTTTCAGTATTTTTCATACTTTTTAAATACTTGTGGAATTTGAATAAATTTTACTATCAGAGATTCCTACAAAAATTTTTAGATCATGATGCTCCATGATTCAAAATTCTATAGATTTTAGATAAATTAATACGTTATCGATATAATTCCATCTTCATACATTCCATGGATTTATATATTGGTTGCATTTGTTTTCATTTTTCAGTTCTTATGAAATTTTGTACAATCTCTATTTCTTTTGTGAAAACCTATATAGATTCTTAGAATTTGATATTCACGAGCAGGGGGACTTAATTATTAGCCCCCCCCCCCCTCCACCCCCATCACTATAAAACCCCAAAATCCTATCCACCACCAAAAACTCACCAAACAGCCCCAAAAGTGTCAGCAAACGCAATCCCATCTTTACAGTCCCTCCTCCCAAGTTGCAACCTCACCCCCGCGGGGTGTCCAATTTCCTTCTTCAACTGCGACACTTGCTGCTCCCTCAAAGTCAACTGCCGTCGAACGTTGGCGTTCCTGCTATCTGTAGCTAATGTTCTCGGCGGAATCGCCGGGTTCCTCATCCCGGCGGCGCTTCTGTACTCCATTAAGGCCGCGTAACGTTCCCCAGGATCGCTCGAAATGTTCGTTTCGTTGACCGTGATCCTGGCGACTTCCTCAACTGGCACCTGGGGCACCGCCGACGACGAAGCCAGGAAAATGCTTTCGTAACTCGTGTCGTTGGGCTCCTCGTTCGTCGTCGCGACCTCCGCGACGGTCGCCAAGGTCGGGGTCACTGGGGTTCTCGGGGACGCCGCGGTACGAAGAGCTTGGGCTTGCACTAGACGTGGTCTTCGTTCCTCGATGGGGACTTCGTCGAAGGTGAAAACAGTGGGGGGACTGTCAGTGCCGGTTCCACGGCTCGGGTTTGGAGCGCTCGCGGGCGAGGATGAGCCTGGGAATTCTGGGTTGGTGGATCTGTGAATGGTCGAAAGGAAAAAATTAGAATACTTTTATGTCATGGGTGTGGACAGAGGGTGTTTTAAGGGTTCAAGCCCTTACTGAAATTTGGGTAAAATTAACCAGTTTTATGTAAAAATGAAAAACCGTGAAAACGATAAACAAAAATGATGATAGTACAAATTAAAAAAAATTAATGCCAAATAATAATTATAATATGAATGAATATTAAATGATGAATTAAAAGTAATGATTGAAAATAAAAAAAAGGTTAAAATTATGAAAAATATATAAAATGAAATCTAGAAGGCATATGTGACAAATAATATTAGGATATTGTAGAATATTAAAATTTTTCAAATTGTTTTAACATGGTGAATAATAAAGAAAAATTATAATCTACAAAAATGATGAGAATCGAGAAAACTTTGATTCCTGGAACATTGAATTTTGAAAATCTACAAATATCTTTGAAGATACTAGAAAATTTTTCGAATCATACAAATGTTGAAGAAATATTAGAAATGACAGAAATCTATGAAAGTCCTATTTCCTGAAAAATCTCAATAAAATCTAAAATCTATAAATTGTAGAACATTTAATTCTAAAAAACTTATGTGACAATAAATAAATATACTAGAAAGTTACAAAAATACTGCAAATTTATCGAAATTGAAATTCTACAGCAACGGACTCCAAAAATCTAAATAACAATCTTCGAAAATATTCGAAATCTATAAAAAATCCTAGAAAATTCTTTAACATTACATAAATTATTTAAAAATTCTATAAATAATTACTAGAAATTTATTAATTATCCAAAACTAGAAGGATATAATTGTCTTCGAAATTTATAAAACTTTCAATTCTGGAACATTAAGTTTTAAAAATATATAGATAAATTTTTCAAAATACCAGAAAATTATTCAAATTATATAGATACTAAAAGACAAAAAAACAAAAATCACTGGAATTTTGTCTGAAAAGAACTATTTTTTTGAAGATCAATTAAAATACTTAGAATAGTTCAAATTTTCGATACAATACATAACAACGAATTCTAAAAATTCATGGAATACTAGAAATATATGTAAATACCAAAAAATACTACATACTTTTAAAATAACATAAAATACGAAGTTTCATTTCATGAAAATACTAGGAATCTGTAAAAATACTAAACATTTATAACTAACATGTGATGCGAATATTATAATAATCTCTAAAATACTTAAAATCTGTGGAAATATTATTCCCTAAAAAATTTTAAAAAATATTAAAAATGCTTAGAGCCTTTATTCCTGGAAAATATTTCATAAAACTGTACAGAAATCTTCAAAAATACTAGAAATTAATCGAAACACCAGAAAATACTTCAAAATTCCATGCATACTTAAAAAATACGAGTTAAACCAGAAATCAATAAATACTTAAAAACTATGTAGATATAATTTTATTAGAAAATAATAAAATAATAAATCTTCAAGTACACAGTTCGAAAAATTATAGAGAAATTCGTGAAAATACCAGAAAATTTTTCCAACTTTACAAATACTAAAAAATACAAAAGAAAAAACAAAAAGCACCGAAAATCTGTACAATAGATACTGTTTTTTGAAGATTCAATTTGAATAATCAAAATTAAGAATACCGGAAAATACTACAAAATTTTATAAATAAAATAAATTACGAAAAGTTTCTCTTCGTAGGAATACATAAAAATACTACTTAATTTAATAAATAACATTAAATACCATACTTATATTTTATTATTTATTTAATACTTCAAGTCGGTGTGGATATTACTGTCTCAAAAATTTTTTGAATATTAAAAAAGTTGAAAACTTTGTAATTGTATGAATTTTCGTACACTTGAATAAAATTGAAATTAAAACTTTGAGTTCTAGAGCATCATATATTATAAAGCTGTGTAAAAATCTTTGAAAGTACAAGAAATCTATCGAAATACCAGGAAATACTTCAAAATTTAATGAATATTTAAAAAATGTAGAACTCAAAAACTGCAAATACAATTTTCTGGGAAATTTATGAAACATTGAATCTTAGAGCACATAATTCTAGAAATCTGTACAGAAATCCATAAGTTATAATACTAGCAAATTTTTCAGATTGTATGAATACTGAAAAACATGAAGAAAAAAAGCACTGGAAATCTGTATACAAAATAATGTTTTCTGAAAAACTAATTCAAATACTCAAAATCGTTTTAATACATTAAATACACATAATATACAATACAATTGGGTACTCAAGAAACCTAAAAAATACTAAAAGTACTTGAAAACAAATCTAAACCTTAGTGACTCGAAAATCAAACTCTGATAAATCAAATACATATATAAAATGTATCACTTTGAACCCCAAAAGTTAAACAACTTTAAAATCCTGAAATTCGAAAAATTCATAAATCATACTCTCGTTACCAGACCGTCGAAGATTAAAAATTAGAAAATCCCGAAAGGAATATATTTTTTCAAAAATCCCTCTCAGAAAAATTTTTTTCGGTCTAATTCTTTATTTCACGTACTAAAAAAAATTACAAAAACTTAAATATATTTATACCCAGGCACAACAGGTGGAGGGGGCAAAGGGCTCGTAGGGTCCCTCGTGGCGATCCTCTCGGGCCCCTTGGAATAAATATTTTCTTTGGGCTTCAGGACCTTCATGTCTGTAAGTTTCCTCGTTATGACTTGGACCCAATCGTACATCGCTTGGTAAGTGAAGGCGGCGAGTCGGATGACTCGATCGTCGTTGAAGTTGACGCAGAACTCATAGTCGTTTTTCGGAGTCGCGCAGAGTGTCGGGGACAAGTACAAAGCGTTGCGTAAAGAATGGGCCCACATTGGCGAATGCGTTGTGGCCTGTTTGCATAAAAAACGAAAAATTAAAAAAATTTTTTAAGCTTTGATGGTTGGTAGCATTGTGATTCAGGTGCTATTTTCTGTTATGAACGACTTGGGTTCAAATCCTTGCCGACTTCGGTATTTTTATTTTTTTTTTTTTTTATTTTTTTTCACTAGAAAATCAGTGCTGTAAACTTTTTTTTCATAAATATTTTATTTTTTTTACAAAAATTAAGGTTCTTTAAACTTCTCTAAACTTTTTTCTGAAAAATCAGTACGGGTAAAATATAAATGATGAAAAATTACGATGGATTTTTTGAAGCAGAAATTCGATTATTATGAAAACTAAATTTCACCTGTTTTTGATCGACAAATCCTTCGAGTCGCGGTTCCGTGTCATCGTGAACACAAAAAGCAACCCAAAATCGGCTGAGTTCTTTGTCAGATTTGTCAGTGCGCCTGAGCCAGCCATTTTTGTGAATTTCGCGAAATTGGACTGAACCTACAAATAATTATTTTCAGAAATATTCTTCATTCAAAAATTCTAGAACCAAAAAATATGAAAAATTCAATATAAATATTCTGGAACTTTGGAAAATACAATGAAAAATTGATATTCTGAAAATCAGAGCCCGGAAAATTTTGATGAACTAATTTGATTATCAAAATTCCAAAATCTTGGAGAGGTTGAAAAATTCAAGCTAGGGAATTATAAAATCTACAAATTGTAGAACCAAAAAATGTAAAATGAATTTATTATTCATGATAGATACTTCTGACAAATTTAAACTTGATAAAATAATGCATCAATTCAGTATTTTTGCCTTCATCGTCGACCACCGACGCTCTTCCGTCCATCGTTCGAGCGCCTCCACGTTGGCGATCGTCCGACGTCCGCGTCAATTCTGTGAGCAAACGCACCGCTTGCAGCATAACGAATAAACTTCCCGGCTCATGCAAACTAACGTTTTTTCTCCGACGATTTCAAAACTCATGTTAGCGAGTTTTTATTGCCAACAATATTGCTTCGTTCCTCCTCCTTCACTTTTCCGCGCCGCATTGTTGACCGAGGCTGCGGGGTATTCATTAAAATGATACGCCTTTTCCCTCGGAGAATTTTTACATCGCTTTGTCAGAAGATGACTTGCTGTTTCGTATCTCAACAGAGAAAATTCAATCAACATTAATTGATTTCGTCGATGAATAAGATATAAATTTGAATTTAAAAAAAATATATAACTTGAAATCTATGAATACTATGAAATCTTTTTTTTTGTGAATGTGAATGTAGAGAATGTAAAACTTTGAAGTAATAGTTGTTTGCATAAAAATTCTAAGAACTGTATTTAAAAAATTTAATGTACATTCACCACATAAAAACTTTTGCTTACATCATTGTTTGTAACAAGTGAAAAATATTTGTGGAAGTAAATTTGTGATGAAGAATTATATTCATAAATAGTAAACATATATCACCCAACAATACTGAAATCATATGCAAAAACTTTGATCAATCATAAATTCATTAGTTTCAAAATGTAATTCAACAAGGTTAATTAAAAAATTCATCCATACAACATTGACTTTTTTTCTTCATTTTTATTCATTTCTAATCTTTCTTGTCTTAATGGGAAAAATTTACCATAAATTAGTTGATTTCATCAATGCGAACTGAGTGGAAATTAGACTGAAAAAAAACTATAGTTTGTTATCAAAAGGTTCCAGTTTGGGTTTTTTATTGGTGTAAGAAACAAATGAAAATAATTTATCAAAAATGAAACTTCTCTAAAAATAGTACTTAAAACTTCAAGCATTCCAAAATTTTTGGAGTCACAATTTTTTGATAAAAGGAAAAATGGGTTGGAAAATGTGAAATCTAATTAATAATAAAAAAGGGGGAAATTTAAGACCTTACGTTGATAATCTTTAAATTAGAGTTGTTCGTATTCATTTTTTGAGGGAAACAGTTATCGAAATTTTCCACAAAAAATATTGATTTAACAAGTTAGTTTGACGTTTAGAAAAAATTATAATGTACTACAAATTTTAGAATAGATAAATGATGAAAATATAATTCAGAATTCCAGTGATAAAATGTTAATTTGGAAAATGTAAAACTTTTCAATAACAATTGTTTACATTACACTCTAAAGAACAGTATTAACACAAATTTAATGTTTATTTTTCTCATGAAAACTGTTGCTGAAAAATTATTTGTGAAGATGGACTATATTTATATAAATTATTGAAGGATTTCAATTCATAAAATATCAAAATATTAATTGAGAAAATCAAATAATTCTTCAAGTATTAAACTGTACTGAAACAAAAATTCAAATAATTAATGATTGTAATTCACAAGTGCAAAAAAAAAACTTGGAAATTGAGAAATATAAATAGTAGTTGAAAAAAAGAAAATTTTTTTTTTCATTATTTACCAGAAAAATAATTTATTGGGAGGAAAAAAAATTCAAGGACTCGATGTCAACTATTTTTTAATGCGATTTTAATTTTTTCTAATTTTGATTCATTCTTAAAAAAAAGTTTTCTTTTTAACTCATGTATTTCTTTAAAATTCATTTACTGATACTCATTTTTAATCAATTTATTGAAACAGTCAACATAATTTCTCACAATCAATAATATTCAAACAAGTGAAAAGTCAAGTTTTGAAATATTCGAAAAAAAATCAACTTAAAATTTTAGTAAACTTGAAAATCTCATTTTATTGAATTAAAAGTTTATTCATGATAGTACAGGATGAAAATTCGTAGTTTGATTTAAAAATAATTTTCATTTAGAAATAAAAAGTGCCTCATAAAAATTGAATTGTGATAAAAACTATTCTTTAAAATCTTTGTAATTTGATATGGTTAGATTCGGTATTCTATGGTTTAAATCAAAGAAAATTTTACGACCAATATAAATTTTTATTCAAAAAAGTCTAGATATTATTATTAAAAAAAAAGTCAGAGAAGCCAAGTTAAATTTTAGTTAAAACTGTTTTTAATTTGAAAACTGATATAGTCTTTCTTAAAAAACAATTTTTTTTTTATAATCAGTCATATGTAACAATCTTTCTAAAATCAACTTCCAACTTGCAAGAAAAAAAATTCTAAATTGTTTGAATAAGATTATGAAAAAAAAAGTATTATAATCCTAACATCCAGGTTTTTCAAGAAATTTTGAATTCCGCCCACTCCACGTTTTAAAATTATTAAACTTTGATACTTAAACAATAAAATTTTCAAAAGATTTTCTAATAAACTCCAAAAATCTTTCATTCAAATAAATTAAATTCGAATAAAGAAATAATCATAGAAATTAACTTGTCCTATAATAAAATACCTTCAATATAAGCTATATAAAAAAAAATTTTCACGAAATCCACAAACACAACATTCACTAACAAAATCCCTGATTCAACTACAAAATTTTCATCGACAACACGTCAATCATTGCAAATCATAAACATTTTTTCCCTCATCATTTTTCTGCGAACGTTTCACGACAATGAGTTTGCTGACATTTAATCACGAATTGAAGCATTTCGCCAACGAAAAAACCGTCATTTTTTCTTAACTCAAAGTCTACAAAGACGTTCGTCAATGAAACCAAAGTTGTCTCGAAAATAAAGTTGAAAAGTTTTATAAAAAACTGAGTTTGACACTTACAAGTAAACAAAAATCTCACCTGTCAAAAACCCAAAATTTTGGTGATGTAAACAAACAGTTAACACTCAAATAAATCGTTTTAAAATTGGCTGAATTGAGCTCGTTAATGTGCAATTGCACGCTTGCAATGCACCAGATGTAACGAGATCTCGCTGCGATGACATAAATTTAATTTATGTATGGTTATACATGACAATTAGTGCATATCACTTGGAAACAGTAACCTCGATTTCTCAATTATTACGAACTGTATCCAGCAATTGACACGATTTTCTACTCAGTTAATTCCAAAAAAATCATCACTGATCGAAACCCACACGTGACATTCAAAATTTTTTCAATTTAACAAAGAAAAAAACAATAAATATTGCCATTTTTTGCACGAAATTCGCCATTTTGGAAAATAAAAATGGCGCTAAAATTGAAATGGGAAGTTCCAAATATATATATTTTTATTTTTGAATGAGCAGAAATTGTTATAGTTATAATATAATTAATCATTTCAATTACCATTAAGACAAAAATATTTTTCATACGTGTAAAACATTTTATATTTTAACATTGATCTACATACATTTTTTCAACATTAAATGGTCAACATAAATTTTGAAATTTCCAATTCGACTTTTCTTCTATAGAATATTTTCAAATGCTATTTTTGTTCAATTTTCTTGCTGCACATTAAAATTATATTTATTTGATAATTAACGCAATACAGTTTATTATATCAGGCAATACATTATATAACGAATTATTATTATTAATAATCTTACTTATTTCATGATAAATAATTTATTATTTTTTGATATAAAAAAATATTTATTGGGGTAAATAAAATATTATAAAATCATTCAAGACATAAAAGTTATTCATTACTGTATCAAAATTATTCATTCACAATTTCAGCAAAAAACAACACAACAATTCAAAACAAGCAACCTTTATTTGTCTAATTACAAAATACTTGCTTTATTGTCTTCAACACGAATTTCGCTTATCTTGGCAATTTTCTTTTCAAATTTGGAATTAGCTTCTTCACGAGTCACGGCGAAGTTTTCCATGTAAAGGGGAATGACTTTTTTCTTCAATTTTTTCAAAGAAATTTCTTTACAATTCTTGACGATTTCAACAATTGATTTTTTCAAATCAAACTTTTCACCCGAATCTTCCTCGACCTCTTTTTTTCCAGGATCCTCAACAACTTTGGGCACAGTTTCTTCATTTTTGACCTTTTTATTTTTCTTGTTCTTCTTTTTCTTTGGAACTTCTGCTTTTTCCAAATCTCCATTTACTGGATGATTATCAACTTCCATTTCAGCAGGGTTTTCTTTTTCCGCATTCTCAGTTTCCTTTAGGCTTCTTTTTTTGTTTTTCTTTCCCAGTTTTTCGCCATTTTCAATCAGGCCTTTTTCTGCAGAATCTTTAATTACTTCGGGCACAGTTTCTTTATCTTGGGTTTTATTTTTCTTCTTTTTCGGGACATCTGCTTTTTCCGTGTTTCCATTTACCTGAACATTATTAACTTCCATTTTAGAAGATTTTTCTTCTACAGTATCAGTTGTTTTCTCAGTAGCTTTTTTGTTCTTATTTTTTTTCTGTTTCTTTGCACTTAAGCCATCTACATTTTGCGAGTTTTCAATGTTTTCAGTGCCTTGATTTTCTTTGGATTCATTTTTTCCAGAGCTGTCTTTTCCTTCCATGTCATCATGAGTTCTTTTAATCCCCTTCAAATCTGGAACACATGAATTTCATTTAGTTAAATCACCCCCCCCCCCCCCCCCCAAAAAATATGTAATGTGAAAAATATGAAAATTTTATTAGCAACATTTTTTTACTGCAAATAAAATGAAAACTGCTGCTGCTAGAAAAACTAATGTTTTCATCGAATGTTTCTTTATTGATTGCAAATAAAAAAAATTTACCAGTTTTCTTTTTTTCCGTGGCATTCTGCTCGGACATTTTTTTCAGGCTGTTTTCCAGTTTATCCCACACACTGTTAACAGTGTTCTGTTGAAATTGACGTCTAAACGAGCTAGTCACAAAGTTCATGAACTTTGCTTTTTTTCGGGGAACATTCTCGTGATTCTTCAAAGCACTCAAGAATCTTTTTTCTTCGGGACACAAATTTTTAGCATCGTTCAATAAACTTTGCACCATATTGATCCATTCATTCTGTTTTCTTTCGCCTTTATTTTGGTTGGGTTTCGGAGTGTAACCCTCGCCTCCATATCTTTCATTTTCACTTATGCACTTGGTATGGGCAACATATTCTTGTCCTCTGAAAACACAGAAAAATTCAGATAAATTATAACTGGTAAAGGAACCAAGGGTTTTTTTTTCATTATTAAAAAAGTTAGGAACAATCATTCTACAATAAAAAAAAAAGTTTTTTCAACAGATATCTTAGACATTGTACCTACAAAGATTGTTTATGAAAGATTTAATGAATTTTTTTAGAAATTATATATTCCTTATGACTGGGTTAAGGTACATTTTTGGTCTTACAAATATTAAATTTTCATTTATTTCAACATTCTTCGTTTATTATGATACATATAAAATGAGGAAATTGGTGAAATTGGAAAATAAACTTATGAATTGTAAAAAATGGTAATTATCAGAGAGCATTTGGTAATAATATTAAGGTTTGAAATTGTATCATACATACATGAAATCTTTTAAGCAATCCACGCAGGTAACATTTTCCACCTTTCGACAACTGAATTGGTAATGCTTCGCTACTTTGGGTTTATGCAGGGACTCCCCACAATTGTTGCAAGTGAACACGACCATTTTCGCAGAATCTGGTTATCTCACTTTTCTAAAAAACATAAAAAAACATCATAGGTAATGAGTATTTTTTGTAAATTTATTAACTAGAAAGCACAATATCACAATTCCAAAAATTGAATGATTATTGTAAAACTTTCCTTAAATATATATTATTTTGACTTAACGAAACATTGTTTCAGAATCTAAAATTTTCCTGCTTTAAGATATTCAAAAATAATGAAATTCAAATTTAAAAAAGTTTAAACTCAGGAATCTTACAATTTTTTGATTTTGAATCTTGATTGAAAATAATGTTTTAAATAATTCAATTCTACTGATCCTTAGTTACTACATTTTTAATTTTGTATGTTCAAATAGTAGAATTTCAATTCATATGATATTGGATACTTCACAAGGTTAGAGGTGTTGGGTCTAAAGAATTTATTTTATCTTTATTTTCAAAATTAAATCATGAAAGTCAAGCTTTTCCATTAATTACTAGATTTTGAATATAATTATACCACGTTTGATATTTTTCACGTCAATTCGATAGTTTTAAGTTATATGTTTGAAAAGTAAAGTTTCATTTTTTAGATGAAATTGCTGAGTTTGGTTTATAAAAATATAGGTTTATGAAATCTGATGTTTTTCTGTTTTCGAAACAAAATCATAAGTATGAATTTCTTTCATTTTTCAGTAAATTTTTACTGTATTTTTAAAATTCTAATAAACCTTTATCGAATTACAATTAAATTGTTTTATTTCATTTTATTTTTTACTCAATTTTGATTGAATTTTTCAACTTTTACTACATTTTCTAGGACATAGTAATCAAATTTCAGATTCTTAATGTTTGAACAATAAATTTTAATTTTTGTATGAAATGAAACAGCTCAAAAGGTGAACGGTATAAGGTGTCAGAATCTGATTTTTTTTCTCTGTTTTGAAACCAAAATCATAAGAATGAAGTTTTTATATTTTGTAAATCTACCTTGCAAACTTTATAAATAAGGCAGAATATTTTAGAATCTTAGTTTCATTAATTATATTTTTTTTAATTTCATCATTTTATCAAAAAAAATCCTATGGGTTCAAATTTGTTTGCACAATATGTGCGTTGTCTATGTTTATTTTTTTCTGATTTTGAAGTGTAGCCAAGCTACTGTTTTGAACTGTGTGTCCTTTATGTTCATTGGTTTCAGTATTTTGACATTTTAAAACATTACAGTCTACCTTAAGGGCTTAGGCCACCCTTGAAACCAATCAAAAGTTGCTCAATTCAATAATTATTTTTGTGTAAATCAACCTGCAGTTTATTTAGACTTATAGTAGTATTGTAGGACTTATGATAAAAAATTAAAATAAAGAAATTTTATTTAAATTGGCAGTCATATGCTCCGATTTTTTATCTCTTTCTGTAGGTCACTTAAAAATAGTGCACAAAACATCTCCACCTATTAGCTATCAATTTCAATCAAATTTTTTTGAAAATGTTCGTAAATTAGTTCTCTTCAAGATAACGTATCCGTTTTTTGAAATATGAATTACTTTTAAAATATAGGTAGAATGATTTTGAAAAACTTACATGAAAAAGTGACCATTTCAGAAATATATTCATCTTTAATTGAAAAATTATAATATCCAAAAACCTGTTCATCAACTTATAAAAAAAATTTGATCGAAATTGGTTGTAAATTGGCGAACATATCACATGTTTGACCTGAACCGTAAAAAGAGCTGAAGAAATCATAGAACATGACTGCTATTGTCAATAAAATTTTACTGTTATAATTTTTATTTATTCATAAGTCATCTAATTTTACTTTAGGTCCGAATGAACTGTAGTTAGTTCGATTTACCTGAAAAATTATTATTAATTTGAGCAACATTTTTTAGTCCTAAGGGTGACCTGGCCCTTTAAATATTTAAGTTACTAAACATTAAAATTCAGATATTTTTTTATTTAATAAACAATAAATTCTAAGTCTGCACACAATGAATCTTTCTTTAACTTTTATAAGAATTATCCAAATTCGATAGTATAAGTTTTAAGCATTACAAATTCAAAATTAAAAAATTTCATTTTTTTTTTGCCAAAAAATTCTCACAAATTTTTTTTCAATTAATTAAAAAATTACAAATATTTCTAGTATGCATTATTAATTTTTTTTATAATGATAATATAATTATTTCTGTATTACATTATACAATATGTATATTTTTATTAAGAATCAATATTTTTTTAAGATGCATTATTCATTAGATTTATTATATTTTATTTTAGGTACATTATTAAACATTTTAATTACAATGTTACGTTTCCATGTCAATTGATAGAAAATGTGGTTGGAATTTCAGCTGTCATAACAGAAATTACCAAATAAAAATTCTAAAGAAATAATATTTTCAATGAATTTTAACAGGGTTTCACGTAACACTGAGATAAAAAAACATAAAAAAATTTTGAAATTTAAAAACAATATTTAAAATTTTATACATGATGTATTGAAAGTCATAACCTCAAAAATAATCTCGCGTGTTGAATTACTTATTTTTACAAATGAAAGAATGAGTTTACCTTTTTTTGAGATCGTGGTACGAAAAACGTGTATAATAGGTGAGAAAAGAGTAAAAGATTTCCGAGAAACTCTGAAAAATATTAAGTGATATTAAAAATCTGAGGAAAAACTTTAAGACACTTTTTAAAAGCCTCAAAAAGCCTGTGTGATTGTACAGGATTGTACTCAATTGTGCTCAAATCTCAATTGTACTTGATTGCACTAATTGTACAGTGTACAGAATTGTACGCAATTGTACATGTACAGTGCTGCCAAACCAGACGTAATGTGGCAACTTGGCAACACTAATTACACCATCTTACTTAAGGCGATGTAATAGTTATGGATAAGTCATGAAAAAACCTGTAACTGACTTCGAGTTTTTCTCGGTCAATTTTGCAAATCATGAAAAACCCTTGCACAAATATGTTCTAAAAGGGTCGAACTTTTTATTTCTTAGTACTGGTTTGTCAATGTTTTATTATAATAAAATAATAATTTTTCGAATTTTAACGCATCGAAAAACTGGTACTAGGAAATTAAGTTCGACTCTTTTAGAACCCATCTGTGCAAGGGTTTTTTTGAAATTTGCAAAATTGACCGAGAAAAACTCGAAGTCAGTTACAGGTTTTTTCATGACTTATCCATGACTATTTCATCGCCTTAAGGTAGTGTAGTGACATTCAATTGCATTCAATTTTCTATACGATTCTTTTGAAGTATTGTACACTGAATCTCTATTGTTGTAAAAGCTTATATGCAAATAATCAGGAATGTCGACTGTGCCAATTAATTATAAAAAATTTTGAAAATAACATGGGCTCTTATGGACGCGGTTGCATTTTCCGTTGTAGCAAAGGCATTTTCTATCAGAAAAATAACAAAAAAAATCTAGCTAGATGGAGTAAAACATGCAGTTTTCACCTTTTCAAAGCACAGGATTTGTTAAATCCACTGATTTGACACTTGTATTATGACTTTTGTGAAACATGGCAACAGTGTGCTGCAGCAGACAGCATTTGTATATATATTGCGCGTGTGTAAATGGGTGCACACGGAAAAAAACAAGGTGGTATGTGAGGTTGCCAAATCTCTCGAAATATCTGCTCTACAGTCTAAACTGAGCTGCGACAAATAACCTAAAAAATCTGAAATTGCCAACGCTACAACTACCTTAAGTCTATATAATATATATCTCCATCTCTATCATACTATCCCCTTTCTTTTCTACTATGAAAACACTCGCGCGTTTAGATTAGCGATCCGTACACTTCATTGGTGGGTACTTGAGAAAGAATAAAACATACAAATTATAATGAAAAAACATAATTTTTATTTGTTTTAATTAAC
This sequence comes from Platygaster robiniae, assembly GCA_028476575.1. NCBI lineage: Eukaryota > Metazoa > Arthropoda > Insecta > Hymenoptera > Platygastridae > Platygaster > Platygaster robiniae. Next base: position 23,383,757 of record CM052025.1, on the reverse strand, counting down.
CTCCATTTTTTCAGTTTTTTCATCTTTATGTTCATTTTCGTAGTCACTATCATCTTCAGCCCCAGGATGAACTGGGACATTATGCGTTGGATTACTAAGTGTTTCTGATTCCAGTTTCACCCATTCTTTCATTCCCTGAAAAACACAATCTTTAATTTCTCTGTTGGCGTAAAAAAAACATCTCAGACACGACTCATTTCAGTTATCATCTAGAAACTTACCGGGAAATTTATCATGTTCTTTGAATAAAATTCGAAAACGAATTTCGCCATATGCGGCATGTCTTGAATCTCCATAAATTCTGAAGGCTTTTCGTCGTTGAGTCGAGTCGCAGGGTAAGTTTCGTGGGGCAGAATATGGAGCTTCAGTGGTCTTTTTGTCAGCAGATCAAACGCGGGCTTCAGTTCGAAACAGTTTCTGAAAAGGGAGACTCTCGCGAAAACATAGAGCCCCAGTCTGGCACGAGACATAGCAACCACGAGACGACGTGCGTCGCGGAGGTGACCAACAGCGCGTGTCCTCACCAGGGAAAGAAGGATGTAGTCGTTTTGTTGACCCTGGTACTTATCCACGGTTGTAACTTTGCTAGGTCTGCCAATCAGAGGATTACTGGCGCATCTGTGAACAATAAAAAAACATGAATACATGTGCAACGCGACGCTTGGAGTGAAGTTGGTAAAGTAGATTCCCAAAATAAAAACCCATACCTCTTGTTGATCACGTCTCGTATGAGATGTTTTTGTCCATTGTAAGTTGTCAAAATACTAATTTTTTCCGCCGGGTAGCCTAACAGCCTCATGTACATGAAGACCGCGACGCAGTACTCAGCTTCAGCAAGATTCTGGTAGAAATAGGCACTAGGCTCGCTCTCACCAGTGCCCAAAAAGTCCTCCACATCAATCAACTGGAAATCGTAGAGGAATCCCGGGTTCGCCACAAGGTACTCCTCGTCCCTCTCCACGTGCGCCAAGTTGCCCAACTTCTTGTACCTCCAATTGTACAAATCGCAAATGCTCGGCCTCGCTCGACCCTGCCCATCCAAATCTACAGTCGGGACATTTAACCGCACAAAACGCGCGAACAAGGATTGCTCCATGTTGGAGTATTTTTGGAAGGCCATGTTCTTGATAACTGGGGGTAGCTGGTGATGATCTCCAATCATAATCCAGCGTTTCAACCTGTTGTAACCATCATGAGGATTTTGTAAAAGCAAAGGAATGAAAGTTTCGATCTCCAGAATTTGGGCGGACTCTTCCATAAGGATGTTGTCGTAGGTGAAGCCCATGTCGACAAGTTCCTGGCGCTTCAGAGCCGCGTGGGTGCAAGTCATCGCGATGATTTTCGCTTCCTTGACTAGCAAGTATTTGGAACGATCGAGGCCGGAACGTAAAAGTTCGAACGCTCGGAATTCTTCCAACTGAGAGAACACACGCTCAATGTAGCGGAAACAGCTTCGTGCGGTTTCCAGATCTTCCTGGTAGGATGAGCGATGGAAGAGTGGTTGTGGAGCATTATCGAAGAATTTGTGGAAGGGGAACTCTTCATCGATGACACTCCCTAGGGCGCCACGTTGCTTAAGCATGGTCTCGAAGTGCTCCCAACGGGATCGCACGTGGTACGTGAAAAAGTAGCCCGCTGTTTCGCATGTGTAAGCTACATCGCCTTCGACGCCGAGGGATTCCTAGGAAAAGCAGCATTTCGAACATTTTTTAGAAAGTTGTAATTTGTAATTTTTAATAAACTTATTATGTTTATGACTCTCAAACTTACTTTTAATCTCTGCACTTCCGTCAAAAGATCGAGTCTTTTGGCCAAAACGTAATTGACTCTTCCATATCTGCTGAAATCTTTTTCAGTTTCGAGCGCTTCCTCGCCATGACCGAGACGCAGCAAGTGACGTTCGTCGATGTCCAAGGCCATGATTTTTTCAAAAAGCTGGTTCAGGGCTTGATTCGAGTGTGTCACGATAAGAGTTCTTTGGTTCGGAAAATTGTGATACAGGTTGGAAATAATTTGCACGGCAACGTCGGTTTTACCAGTACCCGGAGGCCCGACCACGAGCGTGAGTCCTGGTTGCATTCCTGCCCGGATTGCCTCGATTTGGGTTGGTGTGAACGGAATTTGATTCCTAAACATACATAAACAATATTATTCACATGTATTTGTTTTCCTGAATATTTAATTTCCTGTTTGATGAAAGAATGTTTTTTAGAACCCAGAACTCTCTTATTTAGAAAATTGTTGAAGTTTATAGAGTAAAAAAGGATTTTGAACTAACGTTTTGAGCTCGTTGGCTTCATAAGGTCCTTGACTTGGTGGTACATGAGGCGTCACTGTAATAACTTTCCGACACTCATTCTCCTTCTTTCCTTTGCTTTTGTCCAAAACGTCGGCAAATTCCAACCGAAAAGGCGGAAACAACTTTTCAGGATCCGAAGCTTTTGGACCTACTTGGATTTTGTACTTGGAAAAACTCGCTTTCAGATGTTGCATATCCAAAAAAGTGTCATTGAAATCCATGGATGGAATCTCATTTGGCATTCTGTGGAATAGAAGTTTTGTTGAAAGGAACAGTCTTTTGATAAAAGTGGAAGACAATTTAGAAGATGTAAATCTAAAATTCAATTTTTCGAAAATTGCGAAGTAAGTTTTTGAATTTTTATAATGTTTTTAATGAGGACTTCGTGAAAAATGCATTTCAAATTTTTTTTCAGAAAAATACGTACTTGCTATACTGGGCAGCTCCAGGGTCACCAAAACCCAAAATTATATCGTGAAGCCATTCAGGAACGACGCAGTCTGTGTTCATGAGTTCGCGAATAGTTTCTAAAACAGCCTTGAAATTGTTTTCTTTAGGTTTTCGTCGCATTATGATGTGGAAATGCTCGTAAACGTCTTCCCCACTGCGACTGGCTTCGTCCATGTCTATTCGATATTGATTCGAATCCAACCAAACCCGGTAAGTCCGAGAATCGCCGGGCAAAATGGGCCTTGGTTCAGGCCCGTCTTCAATGACTCTGCCATTCGAGTCCAACATTCCTTCGATTTCACAGCCACGAACTGTGGTCAACCCGACTTGGGCAATGAAAGGTAATTTGTGGTCATATTTAGTGCCTGAAAATAAATAATAATTACTTAGATTTGTACTTAGAGCTCAGATTTGTAAAGGTTTTGAAACATGTACATTTTTAAACAGTGTAACTTGAAATATCTGTAATTCTAAAAGTTAAAATTTGAAAATATTATTGTGAAATGCAAAAAATCTTTGTACCAATAGGATTTGGTGGCCTAACAGTGATCAGGAAACAAACGTCGTGCTTTCTCAAGTTTTCCCACTCGGATTTGATTTCCTTTCGTACGCTCAAATTCACAGTCACATCTGCTCGAACTCGGGAAGGTCGATTTTCTCCAATGTTTGGTTTCGCTACTTCCACCACAGCGAATTGCGAAATTGGATGGGCCATTCGAGCCCAGCCTCCAAAATAAACACTGCCATCTTCTGCTTGCCTAGTAATGGAAATTTTCATAACATGAGTAATACATTCTATATTTTTTCAATATGCGAGAAGTCTCACAAGGTACTAGAAAAATTCTGTCTTTTCCCGTTCTTCAACATTTTTTTAGTTTCACAAAAGAACACATATTTTAACGCGAAAAAATAAATTAGACACAATAGATTGATGACAAAAAAACTCGAGTATAATTCAAAAATTACAAAAATCGTGGATATATATTATGTATGTATACTCTTTAAGATTTGAATAATTTCAAGTTCTTCAGAATCACTAAGAAAAAATCAAAATATCATTTTCTTACCAGGGACTTAGCCTGCTGACAGCATCTTCGATGTCTTGGCGAATTTCATCTAAAAAATGGTAAAAAAAAAAAATTAAATCCCTATAACGCCAATTACGAATAAAGAGTGCCACTTTCTTTTACGTACATGTAGACTCAAGACGAAACAGATTGAAATTCCTGAGTAAATAATCGTGGAGGGTCAAAAATTGTAAATTCAATTTTGGCAGTGCAAGGCAACCTTCTCCTGAGAAATATTCAGTAGGGACAATACTTTCATCCCAAATTATGTCTTCTGTTGGGTAAAGTGGCATTTCGTTGAGTTCTTCCAATTGAGAGGCTCGACGTTCATGTCGGGAAATCTGTAGAAAGTGAAAAAATTCAAAAAATTACGTTATACATAATTCAGAACAAGATGAAACCAAAAGTTTAAATATACTACTGCAAGAGATAGGAAATTTTCAAATTTTATAAATCTTGGGAGGAGGTAAATTTTATTACACTAAATATTGAATGTTGTTAAACCATACTGACAAAATAAAAAAATGTGCAATTAGTTCTTTTTACTCACTATCAACTCTCGAAGAAAATCAATGTCCACTCGGAACGAATGTTCTACAATTTCTCTTTCTTCTGGTGGGATCAATTTCAAATATGTCACAATTAATCGCAATTTCTCCTGACTGCAACAAAAAAATTTTGAGTTACAGATGAAATGATCAAAAGCAAACAAACAGAAGCTGATGCATTTACCTTATAGAGCCAAAATACGTTTTCAGAGCGTGTCTCGTATCGACACTGGCCACATTTTTAAGAGGGAAATTTTTCATTCCTTCGACTTTTAATGCAAAAACTGCTTTCTGGAAATTAAAGATTAATCATTACTTAGGTAAAATTGCTTAAATTTTGTAACAACAAAGGTTCCTCAATGTCGAAAGTCATGTTTCACAAAAAAGTCAGCGTCTCATATTTCAAAAACTACTTTTTTGAAAAAAAATTTGATAAATTATCAAGATAATGATTAAATTTTTGAATAAGAATCTCCCAATATCAATAAACATTTTTTTAACCGAGTTATGAATAAAAATATCAGTAAATTTTTGCATGAGATTCAGATTACTGTGTTCAATTTACCTGAAGAGAAATGATCTTGGCATAATGGAGTTTCATCATGTCTTTGTCCGAGAGTGCTTCACCAGTTTTCTCGTCAATCTCAAAACGTGCGTAAAATTTCAGCATTTTTAATAGCTGAAAACAAAAATCAACAATTAAGCAAACATCACAAAAGAGTAATAAGCTTGATTGCAAGTCTTCATTGATCATTACGAATCATTGACATCGAATAATTGTCATCTAATTACCTGGCCAAACAATCCTCCATCCGGCCTCTTTAGCAAATCTGACAAAGCGCACCTCACCACCAAATGGCAGTCGTCCATGACAGTCGTGAAGTACCTTCTCGTTGGCAAAAGAGCTTCCAACCCTATCACCAGCTCCAAAAACCTCTCGCAGTACCTGATCTTGTCTTTGAAAACAATGCCCTCCTCAGGTATTGACTCCAAGATCCTCATAAACTTGATCATCAGCCGGTGAAGAAACTTCCTATCCCACTCTAACTTCTCCTTATTTGTCGACGCTTTGTCGTGCCTTACAATAGCTTTGAACTTCTTTTTCCACTCTGGGTGCTTCTTAAGCTCCAATTTCAACCTTTCTGGTTGAAGAGACGTCCAGGTCCCAAGTGACACTAGTGTCTGAAACTTCTTCCTGACAATATCGACTTCCATGGAGTTAAAACAGTGGTTAAGGAAGACAATCAGTGAAGTTTGTTCCTTCAGATTGAAGTCCAGGATGCTGTCTTCCAGACAGGCTTCGAGGACCTTGTCAATGAAGCCTTCAAACTGGTCTTTTCGTTTCTCAAAGAGTTCCCAAACTTGAACCCGTTCGCGAAACTTCTCGTTGACCATTATGACGATCGACATAGTGTGGGCACGGGTTGATTGAAGGGGATCATAATTTGGCCAGAGGTAATTTTCAAGATATTGGCTGAATTCTAGCATCATGATGCGACGTATGGAGAATTTGGAGATACATAGTTCATCTATGTAGATATTGTCGACAATTTGAGAGTCGAAGGGGAGATGCTGACTTGAGGTGGAGGGAGACCAATATTTGTTGGCCAGCTGCAAGAATTTATTTGAAGGTTTTTTGTAAGCGAATCATAATAAGAAGATAAGTATTGTAACATTTCAATAACATTTACGAGAAAGCTTTAAAATAATAAACTGTTGTCAGGAATAATCAGAAATAATTAATGACAGCAACCTTGCTGAAAAGTCGAATGTCTTCAAAATAAAAAAATAAAAAATAAGAGAATAGATAAATGGCTGGATGATCCAAATGAAGTGATAAACGAAAAAATGAAGGACATATTTGTTTAGCAAATGCAATCGGATTTTTAATTGATTCAAGTGGGAAATCTTAAAAGTTTTCTTTTGTCAGGTCAGCTCAGAAGAAAAAAGGTGGACACCATTTATTTTGTTATTCTTTTGAAAGTATCATTTGAGAATTCAATAAGGGTTTATATTTAAAAAATTAAATTACACTTCTCATAGGGAAATCAGAAAGAAATCCTCATAAAAACAAGGCAAAAGGACGATGGATGGATCAATTTTTACCATTGAAAAATCATTAGATGCCAGATCGAAATTTTGAATAAAAAATCTATTTACTTATTTAACAATTAAGTATTACTGTTTTCGGAAAAGCTGTAGTTTTGTAATAAAGAGAATTTCAAAATGTGTGAATGGTTAAAAAACTTCAACTTTTATGTTAAACAGTTAGAAATTAAATAATCAAAACAATGTGAATAAATTTAGGTATATTTTATAATAAATTTATACATTTATTATATTTATTTGATAATAAATAATAATTATTTATTATTATTATCATAAATTTATGGAAGTAAATTTGTCCTCCTGTATAAATAATATTAATTGATAATAAGGTGTAATATGTCGAATTTAACAATATTGACTCAAAATATCAAAATTGCCAATTTTTCTGGTTGGGGAATTTCTATTGGTAAACTGATAAATATGTAACTGTAATTATTTTGGATTGTTCCATTTCTGGCTTTTTTTTAAACTCTAATTGAGTACTAAATGCGATGAAAAAAATGAGCATTTAAAATTATTGAGAGATGAAATTCAAAGTAGTTTATTCATAGTTGATAATTAGAAACGTTTTCGTTCATCAATACATATTCACCGTTATCATCATTTTTTTAAAGATAGGACTTTACTTTAAATTACTATTCATTAAATGCAGGATTCTGTAGGGTGCACCATCTCTAGTTATATTAAAAGAAAACAAATGTGTATAGCTAAGTATGTACATAGATTTGTATTAAAAAATTATTATCTTTGTATTCTATAACCAAGTGAATATACTTCTATGCTATAGTTAACTCACTACATTCATACTTGATCGTTCAATGTAGATATTTGATTTATCCAACATTACTTCATTTATATTTTCTAACTAGAAATCCAATGGTATTTTCTGATAGGAAACTAATTTTAAATTTCTAATAGAAAATTAAATTAAGTTTTTAAACAGTGATATATCTTATAATTGTGGAATAATTATGTAATTAAATTTTTGGATTTAAAATTTATTTGATTTTTCAATTTCATATCTTCTATTTTTGAAATGAAAATCAAATCAAATTTTTTAATTGAAATCTTATACATTTTATTCAACTAGAAATCCATTAAATACATATCAGAGAATCAAAATGTTCAAACTAACCTAACCTAAAAAGATCTTTATTTGGAAACCATTTTTTAATTGTAGGTATATTTTTATTTTAAGCAGGGGTATGACTCGCCACTCTGAAATGCATGTAAAACTGTTACCCATTAATGCCCTGATATAACTGAACCACCTTTCTGATTGGTTGAAAGAGACTAATCAGAATCCTACGACAGAGAGGTCCAATACTTTTCTCTCAGGCAACATCACTGCCAGCGCCCCTGGTGGTTTAGTTCAGCAGGGACAATAATGGGTTAACTTTTTCGGTGACTTATCATACTTCTAATTTTAAAGCATCAGAAGTTTCGAACAAATTTTTGTAATACAAAATTTTAAACAGAGGGAATTTTAAAACTTTTTTGACATTGTTCGATATTTTTTACAATCTCGAAGTTTTTAGAATCTAATATCTTTGAGTTCGCAATTATTTTTTTCTACATGTTGCAAATTATTTACTCATAGGATTTATAATTTTTGAAATAAAATACATAAGTTGATGCCGTTTTTGATATTCAAGTTTTTTTATACTTGATATATTTTCAAGGCATTTTAATAATTCTTCTAATGTACACAATATATATTTTTAAATCAATTTTTATGGCTATGAACTCCTTGAAATTTTTCTATACAACAAATACCTTGAATGTTTGCACTTGGTAAATGTTCATAAGAGTTACTCCTGTCAAATATAGCTGTAAAAAAAATTAGTGGGTATTTTAAAAAAAAAACCTACCACAAGTAATCTTCCATTTGGGGAAAATTATTTTATTTTTTTTTCCCCAAAGGGAAATGATTTAAGTTTGGTTTTGTTTTTAGAAATACCAGTTAATTTTTTTTAACCATTTTTGATAGAAGGAACTTTTGTAAACATTAACCAATTATAAAAAGTTATTTACACAATTTTTACAACTCTTTCTACTCCGACAGCTGTTTAAAATTTTGCAGCTTTCGTAGTAAAGTAGAAATAAATGAAAATAAAATCGCATTTTTTTTAAAATATTGCTGAAATTTCGTATAATAATCATATCGTTTTTCTGTGATAGTGAATGAATTTTGTTTACCTGGGTTATACTGTCAGCATTTATTTGCTCGACTGTTGGAGTCGGATTATTATGCAGGTTTTTGTTTTTATTATCATGGACCTCCATTTTGACCCTTAACTTCAATTATATAAGAAAATGATAATTCATTGTTAATGTTCGGAACCTTTTTTGCCGGTTTTGGCTAGATATGACAATCAGGGTATCCTGATGACAATTTAGCAAGCACATTAGTGCACATTAGCACAACACACAAAAGGAATATTTCAGAATACAGAATATACCTTTGTCTATGGCTGCACACAATACAATATAAGCACACAGTAAAAAAAATCTTGCAGAATTACTACACGGGGAAAACAGCGGCGTGAAAACAACACCGTTTTTTGCTGATTGTTGCTGATTCCATCCCGTAGCGCAGCTAATTTAACGTAACGCCGCGGTGTGAGTGATTTTAGTCGTTTTCACGCCAGCCGTTGTGTGGAATTGACAGCTGTAATCTATGTAACCACCATATGCGATGTCACTTCACAACCTATGTTGAATCAACATAGATTGCAGTTGTAAAACCATATATATAGATATACCAGCAATGCGAACAAATCATGTGTGCGCGAGGTGCTTCTCACTTTGGCTACCTATGTAGATTCAACACCGCGAGCGAAGTGGGTAGAAGTGGGATCAGCATCGGTACGTTTACACCGTACGTCTGTGTTGAACCCACAAACTTTTTTCCCCGTGTGGGGTATAGTAGAGGTGTTACTACTTACAGTATAGTCAATGTACTAGAAAGTAGTACGAATTTACCAGAGTGTAGTAAATGAGCATCACCGGATAAAGTAGTTTTACAAGCGTCTAGTAAGTGTACTAAAAATGCGTAATAGTACACCTTTCAATATAGCAAATCAAACGACCTCCTTCGGAAGGGGTCGAATTACGACCGCTATTTAATTTACTACATTGACGTAAGAGTGCTGCCAAAGTATTAGAATCGCTGCAGCCATGGTAAAAGTATCACCAAATCGTATTTATGCAATGAAATCGTCAAAGTGCAAGTTGGACTTGGCGTTCTGTTGCGTCTTTGGCGTTCTGTTGCGTCTTTGGCGTTCTGTTGCGTCTTTGGCGTTCTGTTGCGTCTTTGGCGTTCTGTTGCGTCTTTGGCGTCTTGTACCATGGCGTATGTTGCTGCATTTTTATCGCGTCTTGCAGTGTCTTATGCGAAGAAAATATTATATGTTCTCTAGTTCAGTTTGTGATTAATAAAACAGTTTATAATAAATTTTTTTTTATTATTATATTGTTATTGCATAAACCGATTCATCTCATGCAAACACACGGCGCATTGCGGCGCATTCACCGTGTAAATCCAGCCCATATATGTAAAACTTCTATATGGCCAGCAGAAAGCAGGGTACGTAGTTTGGAAACGTTTTTGCTCGCACACTACGAAAAGTAGCGTCTATAAGAGCTCATAGACACTAATTTTAAAAGTGTGCGAGCAAAAATGTTTCCAAACTACGTACCCTGGCAGAAAGAGAAGTTTCTCCGACAAGATACGGTCCCGGCAATACTCTCTGTCCTACTTCATTACTCGTTTCTGCGCCGGCGCGAGCTCGACAAACTACGTGTTTATGATATCGTGTTTACATTCCATACATACATAGCATGTATAACACTGAAAGTATAAAAAAGTCGCACATGCGTACTACGACCCTCGTTATGTTCTATCCTTTACTCTTGTCGGGGATCCCACTTACAGGCGAGAATAGGGAGCTGGCCATATAGAAGTATTATATATATGATCCAGCCTGATCCAGCCCCGATGGCCACGGGGAATCAACGGGAATCCGATGCTGAAACGACCGAATTTGATATATATGTATATATATATATATATATACAGGGTGTACCAAAATCCCCGTACCAGAAGAAAACCCAATATTCCTTTTTGAATTTTGAATCTAAAAGTCCTTTACCACTTTTTACGAAACTCAAAATTGAAAAAGTTATTTAAGTTTCAAATTTAAACAATAAATGAGTTCTCTCAACAAGTGGGCATAACATTCACCGACCAAACTTTACCCAAATTTTTTTCATATTTTTTAGAGTCGAAAAGTCCTTTGCCACTTTTGACAAAACTCAAAATCAAAAAAGATATTCGAGTTTGAAATCTAAGAAATTTGATTAGTCAAAACTTCTAACTCGAATATTTTTTTCAATTTTGAGTTTTGATAAAAGTGGCGAAGGACTTTTCGACTCTAAAAAATATGAAAAAAATTTGGGTAAAGTTTGGTTCATGGATTTTATCCCCACTTGTTGAGAGAGCGCATTTATTGTTTAAACTTTTGGATTGAATAACGTTTTCCATTTTGAGTTTTTTAAAAAGTGGTAAAGGACTTTTCGATACAAAATTCAAAAAGGTATATTGGGTTATCTTTTGGTACGGGGATTTTGGTACACCCTGTGTATAGTGATCCAACGGACAAAGCACAGCTGACCTTCAGATCAGTATTGGCAGCACACGGGGATTCCCCTTGGCCATGGGGCTGGATTGACGTGAAAGCAGTAACGTAAAGCGGCCATGTTGAATCGCCGATTTTTTTCCAGTGTACACTGGGAAAAAAACCCGTCGTATTAAGGTAGTTCTTGCACTTGGGCAATTTCTATAGATTTTCCTGAAATTTTCAGAATTTGATCTTGATATTGTATCTAAATCAATGGTAAAAATTTCATAATTGCTTACCGCACTCATTTTTGAGTAATAATTTTTTGAAATTAACATGCGCGTATAAGGGGAATCGTGCATTCACGCTTATATTTCAAAAACATATTTATAATTCATTCTGAAAAAATTACAAGAAATTACTTTTATCATGAAGATTACACGTTGCAAAAGTTCAACAAGGGTTACCGAACTATTTTTTGAGAAATTTACAAAAAACATCCACAACTGTCACTTTTGCACAGACCATAGGTACGCTTGGCAACGTCGCATTTAAAAAGACGCATTGATAATTGTTCGGGATTCGATGTATTTCGGGTGTTCAAAACACACGAAATTTCGAGGAAGCGATCATTGCGTTATTTCTCCCAATTTTCCCCTCTTTTTTTATTTTCGTCAGTTGTTGTCGGGTTTTTTCGTTTTCGAGTCAGTCTTTGTCCAAATGCGCCAAGCGATGGACGCGATTTCGTTTCGTGATCGAATAATCGCAGTGACTCATTTAATTTTCATTTATTTCTCAATTGTTTAATTTCAAGTTTATTTCTAAATAGTAAGTTAAGAGAGGATTTTGTCAAGAGTTAATAAATTTAATTTGAAACGCGAGAAACCGGGTGTGTGGACTTTTCATTTATTCCAAACTTAGACACTCGAAAGTTAGTGCTCGAATCAGGAGAATTATTCTCAAATAAACAGCCAGTTAAAGAAACAATAATATTTCCAACATATTTATATCATTTAAAAATTTGAAATAAATTCACAAAAAACACTACATGCGTGAACTACAGCTACGGCTGCGCATGCAAACATGTTTACATACATTCACATATTTACATACGCTGAGCGAGATATAAAAAAACAGTTGCGATGTTGACAAATCTACGAATTCAAATTGCGGAGCTGAATGAAGTTGGCCACGCAAGACTCTGTGACTAAATTCAATTTCTTTCAAGTGCAAGAACTACCTTAACTGTAAAATCCAGTTGTGCCAACGTTGATGCAAACCGTGACGTTTCAACGTTAGGTTGGCGTTGCTGGCCACAGCGCATTCACCAGTTCAAATTAGAGAGACTCAAGGGAGAGAGTGGCAATTGAAATCGCTCCTAATTGGAGATGTAGGTATGACGGCCATCTTGGACACAAACTCAGCACTAATACAGTACTACTCTGTACTACTCAGCGTACTCGGCCGTCTGGGTGAGGATATATATTCGAGTTTATTAATAATAACTGCAATTGCACTTCACTTGATTATTAAATGAATTTTGATGAATTTGAGATACACTTTTAAAACACGTATGAAAAAGTAAACAGAGTCAGCTATCCTCACACAGACGGCAGAGTACGCTGAGTAGTACAGAGTAGTACTGTGTTTGTGCTGAGTTTGTGTCCAAGATGGCCGCCATACCTACATCTCCAATTAGGAGCGATTTCAATTGCCACCAGGCCTCACGGAAAGTCAACGAGGTCCGGACTCGGTCCTACTCACACAATGTTAGCTCATGACGCGTCACGTGTCGATGCGATCTTCCCTCACCGGTCTCCCGGGGCAGGCAAGGGGGAGACTCTCTCCTTTCCCTGCCGCTCCCCTGATACCCCGCATGGTCCAGGCCGCAGCTCGCGTGCTATTCAGCGATTGCATATAGACCAATCTAAATTTTGGAGTTGGGGAACTGTAGACTGAACTCGCCAGCGTTTCCCAGTTTTCACCTTTCACTTTTATTTTATTAAGATCAAAATTTTTGGAAGATCTTCTATTTATGCGTTACAGATTTCCAATTTCTTTTCAAAACATGATCACAAACATTAGTTAGATCTAGGAACTTTGTGTTGAAGTTGGTATTTTCGTTGTTTTTTAATAATTTTCATTCATGATTAAACATCGTGTTAAAAGATTTTTGTTTTCATTTCTCTAAATTTTAATAAAATATCGACGGTGGAAAAGCGACCTCAATATTTCAAAACGTTTTCTCCACAAAATTTAATATTGAGTTATTTTGTTCAAGTAAATAAAATACATTTTTATGCTTATTGTGCATTGAATTTTCTCAAAAAACGTATATCCCCTTACGGGTATTAACTATGTGTTTTTCACATGGCAATAAAGTAAGTGAGAATCGCTTTTTCTAAACTGAACGTTTAATTGTCGAATGCTATATGAAAAAAATTTTACCGAAATATTTCATCTTTTCAAAAGGGGTTAAAACTACCCTTAAACGATTTTTTTAGCCGACGCGTGGAGAAAACATAAAAAATTACATATATATGGTACATACATAAAAAAAATATAAGTCATTTTTCCATTACTTTCATTGATTTCTTTCGTTCGAAACTGAGTTCTTAAATTTTTACTACCCGGTGCACAGTGAGTAGAAACTACCCATTATGGTAGTAATGTACATAAAAGGAGCGTTTGTCCTCTAAATTGATTATGATGTTTTTCTGAAAATTAATTTATTTTTTTTATACCACTCTCTTATGATAGAATTTTCAATTTTTGGATTACTTGACTCTAAATTGTATTCGTGAAATCTTCTTTTTTCTAGTTTTATTGGTAAATTCATGTTTCGATAGTTTTTTTTCCTATTTTTAAGTATGCAGATACTACTTACTAGAACCAGTATAATTTAGGTAAGAAAATGTCGATTTGATCTAACTAAACTCTAGAGACTACCTTACTGATACGTTTCGCGTTTCGAAATGCTGATGGCTTATCATTCTGAAACGTCTCGTTTATTCATTCGTGAAAATCCTTTGCTCGCGAATACTTTCGACTGGAAAAAAGATTGTAATGTCAAAGAATTAAACCTCATTGACGTCGGTCAACAGTGTGAAACTGTTCTTGAGTCGATGGAACTATGCGCTGCTCTTGAAATTCGTAAAATGTGCTTCGCATTTTACGTAGAAAGTGCTCAAGAAATCAAACGGTTTCTCTTTCAATCTGATGAATTCTTATACAAATTGAAGGTCTTTTCCAGTGAATCAGCTCTGTATTCAGTTTCTCCAGAACAATCTCTCGAAGACGTGAGATTTGTTGCTAACAGACTTTGTTGCGAAAATGATTGCGATATGGACAGATTGAAAGAGGAGTGGTTGGATTTGCGAAATGATTTCGATGAAATGGACGATCTTGAGGATTTCAAAGTAGAAGTGGGCGAAGATTTTGATGCATTTTGATTGAGAACTTTTGCATTTACAACTGCGGAAGGTAAAAAACGATTTCCCAATCTAACTATCGTTATAAACAAAATCGGAACCCTTCCGAACAGCAACGCTCCCGCAGAAAGAGCGTTTTCACATGTGGCAAGTATAGTCACGCCGAATCGCTCATCATTATCGATAAAGATCACGAACGCTCTTTGTACGCTAAAATCTGCACAATTAGCACGACCGGCGGATAATGAAAACAAAATTACCGGCGATTATGTAAAAAACATGACAAGTGAGATTTTGTATCGAAATGCAGGCCCAAAATAAGCAGGGTAAAAAAAGACAAGATGGTTAATAAACTCTAGCTATTAGTAATAGAAAAATTTAAAATAACATAATTAATTGTACGTATTGATTAAAGAAATTTTTTGTACACGTCCTGGAATAATCTTCCTATTGTATTTAAACAAATCATACATTATATCGTAATCAAATAAAAAAACTTAGGGAAAAATGATTTGCATTTTTTTTTCCAATAGTCAATAGAAATAATTGTAATTTGCGGAATAAAAAATCACGTGACAAATGCCAGACTTTAGTTAGCATTTTCATTTTCCTAGATAAGAAGTTCAAATAGTCAATTATAAAATATTATTCAATAAAGCGATTGTCACTTACTTTATTGCCATGTGAAAAACACATAGTTAATACCCGTAAGGGGATATACGTTTTTTGAGAAAATTCAATGCACAATAAGCATAAAAATGTATTTTATTTACTTGAACAAAATAACTCAATATTAAATTTTGTGGAGAAAACGTTTTGAAATATTGAGGTCGCTTTTCCACCGTCGATATTTTATTAAAATTTAGAGAAATGAAAACAAAAATCTTTTAACACGATGTTTAATCATGAATGAAAATTATTAAAAAACAACGAAAATACCAACTTCAACACAAAGTTCCTAGATCTAACTAATGTTTGTGATCATGTTTTGAAAAGAAATTGGAAATCTGTAACGCATAAATAGAAGATCTTCCAAAAATTTTGATCTTAATAAAATAAAAGTGAAAGGTGAAAACTGGGAAACGCTGGCGAGTTCAGTCTACAGTTCCCCAACTCCAAAATTTAGATTGGTCTATATGCAATCGCTGAATAGCACGCGAGCTGCGGCCTGGACCATGCGGGGTATCAGGGGAGCGGCAGGGAGAGGAGAGAGTCTCCCCCTTGCCTGCCCCGGGAGACCGGTGAGGGAAGATCATTCCTGTATACTTGACCGATGTAATTAATTAAAATGAAATACTGTCAATTTTATTCGTTTGGTAATCGTACGGTGGTCATTGGTAGCCTAATTTCGTTTTTTGGTAGCAATAATATAATTACTTAAAAATTAATTAAAAAACGACCGTAAATTTGGCCGACAGGAATGCATATCGTGTCAAATATTTCGGGTATCTTTGGCTAAGCGTTTTAATAACCGCACGGTTGCATACAATCGTATACTTTTCTATTTTGTCAAGGTTGGGAAACACAACAAAACAGCATAACCTAAAAGCACATGTTTTATTCGTAACCCATCAAGTTGAAAAAAAAGTAATGGAACATTGCTTAATTGAAATTAAAAAAATGTCACTTTTTATTCCGACCTTACACAAAAAATTATGAAAACTGAAATACAATTACTGCTAATAATATCTGCCCCATTTCAAACAGATGCCTTCATTAATTTTGGCAAGTTGTTAATAATTTCTAGTGATTTGTTTGTTGTAAGATATCTAGTACTAGATAATATTAAGTATGAAATAATTAACAAATATATATTATGAACCTCAAAAATATTAAGAAAAATTAAAATATTGCAATAAATTTTCATTTCGAAATTTGAAAAATAAAAAATCTTAATCTGATTGAAATATCCAAGATACTGAATAAAATAATATAAAAACATATTACCTACATATTAACAATATTTAGAGGATATACGTTTATGTATTAAAATATTATTGCACTATGCTCAAAATGTATTTTATATGAGGAACTAATATCTTGCGTTAATACATATTCATATATATTACAGCAAACTTTTTATTATATAGTTTTATAAATCAAAAAGACTAAGTTATTATTTCCAGAATTATTTAAATATTCAAAATCATATTTATTGCGCATTAATTTATTGAGCACCGTAATTATTGTGCAGAGGGCGATTGTGCACATTTTCACGGTTTCCATTACTACGATCTACAATTCAACTAATTCGAAAAGAAACTTTTTATATCTTGAATTCAAAATTGCAAGAATATAATATATGGATAAAAAAAATTACAGTAGCCGCCTCTAAATATATTAGCACTGGCCTCTTTCTAGATCTGTTTAACAGTCGCTAGTTAATTAGCACAGCAGTAGTATATCAAAGAGTGACTGTATTAAGTAGTAGTGTTTTTAACATTTATAATTGTCAAGATCTTACCCTGATGAAAAAAGTGTAATTTCTTATGATTTTAAGGTTTTTAAATAATTCAGTTTTTTCAGAAGTGACATTGAATTCTTGATTTTTTTTTTTTTTTTTTTTTTTTTTTAAGATTAACTGACATTTTTTATATTGAGAACATAAAACATTCTTGTTTATGAGAAAGTGACCTTTGACTGTGGAAATTTTTTTCAGTCCACGAGCTATTTGTCGTCGCCAATGTGTGAGTCAGCTTTTTGTCCACGTTCACCCAGCAAGAAATCGACATTTGCTGACTAGAACTTGCGTACCGCATTTTTTCGTACACTGACATCATTTTTATGTTGACATCATTTTTATGTTGGTTGAAACTAGCTTACAAATCTTGTCCGTAAGTTTTATTTTGATTATTTTTCTGAAGTAGAAAATCATTATGATATGAAGAAAAAATAAACTGAAATAATTTCAACGAATTGTAATTCTAGTTATTTGTAATGTTCCGGTTACTTCGAACTAATTGTTGAGTCTATGTTGATTTCTTAATTTTTTTTCCGTGCGTATTGGAGAATTTTGGATATCTATAGAGTTTATGAAAAGTAAATAATTACTCTGTCCCCCGAGAGTCTGCCAAGAATATTTAACTAAATTTTTCTCGCATATTTTTGGATCGAAAAGTCCTTTTTACTATTTTTTCCGAAATTAAAAGTTGACGGAGATATTTGAACTATAAGTGGACCAATCAGTGTCCACCTTATATAAAAAAAGAGAGGTACCCAGTTAAGACGGTAGTTTCTAGTGCGCTTTTACAGGAATAATTGCCTGAACAAAGTCTGACAGTAATTTTAAAAGTTTCTTTTCGATCATGAGTTTTAGAAGTGTCATGATAACAAAAAAATTTTTGGGAATCCGAAATCGATAATTATTCTCTCAAAACTGAACTCAACTGCAATCACTCATTAGTAATTATTAAAACCTTTTCTAAGAAAGGTTTTTAAACAATAAAATAAGAAATTTTAAATGTAGTTTACACCAAAAAATCTGAACTTCAAAAAGCAGTTTCATTTGTTTAAAATATCAAGTTTTTAATGCATCCACTGAAATTTATTTACCCTGACAATATTCCGACAGTAAATTTTTGATAACGTTTCAGCAAAAATTATCATAGCTTTCATTGAAATAAAAAAAAATCCTGAATTTTCAAAATTATACACTTCGAACAATTTCTAGCAATTATTTGCAAACAAAAACTATGTCATAAGAATTTTCATTATTGTCTTGTAAACGTTAGAAATACTTCAAATAAATATTCTATAATATTTTTATTTTAATGTAAACTGAACTTTACTAAATCACAATAAATAGGAAATTGAATATTTCGAAAAAAAAAAAAATAAAAAAAATAAACCTGAACTTACTTAAAACAATTTTCTCATACAATCAAGATAATAATTTGGAAAGTAACGCAAACAATACAATTTTCACATATTTTAGTAAAACAGCAAAAAGTGAAGAATATTCCACAGTATTTCTAAAAAATTCAAAGGTTGTCTTGCACTTACAACAAAAAGGTGTCGCGACAAATCGAAACAATAATTGTATAAAATATGTAGCTCTTTACATTAAATTATAATTTTGTTCAGCGACATTGAAAAAATAAATGAATATTGTTGAGACGCCTTATCTTCCCGTAAAACCAAATCTTAGGCAAGAAAATCTCAAGATTTACTCAAGAAACCTTGACAAAGAATCTTGGGCTAGTCTTGGCCAAGTCTGGAGCCAGAATTTCAATTTCTTTCGAGCTTTCCCCAGACTTGGTCAAGACTTGATCCAGATACAGCCAAAGGTTCTTGGGCATGGCTTAGGTAAGTATGCGGAAGTAGTCTTGGCATAGATTTGCCCAAGACTCTGGCCCAGGATCTTGGAGAAGCCTTGGGCAAGACTTGGAAATAAATAAGACCGCAAGTGGATAAGACCGCATTCACCGCCAGGTGGACTACCTTTTACTTTTTCTCATAACAGAATTTCAGCTGTGAATCTTAAGAGTAGTCAAGGAATCTTCATGGAATGTAAAATCGCGAAATCTTTTCGCGGATTTTCCAAATACATGGAATTTTTTAAAGTTCTACCGATCCGTCATTTTGATCGTTCTGCGGCGATCCTATAAATTTCTAAGAATATTCTTAAAAAATTAAATTTTAGGGTAAGACCATGCCAAGAGTATGTCAAGAATCTTGGTAAAAAAATTTATTTCTTGGGCAAGACTATCCCAAGACTCAATCAAAAATCTTTGGCAAGACTCTTGCCCACGTCTTAAGCAAGTATTGCCATTATTTCATTTTATGCACCAATGTTTTCTACAAGATTCTTTCGCAAGTCTTGGACAAGATGGGCAAAAGAAATTTTATGATGAAAATATACCCAGACTTTCCCAAGACTTGGACAAGAAAATTCAAGATACTTGGGCAAGACTTGGGCAAGTATGCGGAAGTAGTCTTGGTACAGACTTGAGCGAGATAGAAGTCAAGACTCTTGAGCAAAACTTAGGTAAGTCTCGCTCACATTTGGTTTTACGAGTTTAGTAAGTGCACGTGATTTTTTCCATTATTTTGGAATATTTATGCATTTTGTAATTTTATTCTTCTTATTATATCACTGCAAAACTTCAAAAATTTTTTTCAAGAGTGACATACTTACTAAAACTGTCTCAATTGGCTGAGAAACTTTTTTTAGTAAGAGCATGTAAATTTTTTAACTTTTTTGTTATATTTATTAAGTATGAATAATTTGTCAATCGTGTTTAAGCTTTTCTTTTTTAATAGTTCATTACGTTGCTTGAATCAGAAAACCCACTTTTCATATCGAGGCCCTGTGTTGCATTCCGAAGTCCTCGAGTACTGAAGGTCCGAGGGGACCGTTTCGGAGTGCAACGGAGGGGCAAGATATGAAAAGGGTCTAATCCGTAGCGCTTACAATTCTTTTTTCAAAATTCTGAGAGGATTAGTTCTTCTTAAGCCTCATAAAAAATGGAAATGACCTATTTTGAACGATGAATGAAGGTTCTTTGTTTTAGCATACAAGAATAATTACTTTTCTGTCATATGGCTCAGACGTGTATTTTACTTTCAAGAAGAAACGTTTGCCGGGGTAAATGACCCTGCTGAAAAAATCCAATCGGAGAAATGGTCAGTTTTCCAATTTGATTTCCAGTTGGAAATCCAACTGGATTTATGTCTGGAAAACCTTAATCAATTTCCATTCGGTAATCCAAGTGGATTTCCAGTTGCAAATCCAACTAGATTTCCAGTTGGAAATCTCTCAAAATTTATTTTTGGTTAAAAAAAGATATTTTATTATCTGCAGTAAAAAATAGATCTTTGGAACAGTTTTTGGAAAAAAAAATCCTTTCCCAAGAGGGATCAAAACTCGGATTGCGAAGCTGCAAAGATGTTACAATTCAAGTGTCTAGACCACTCGGCTATCGAAGTTGCTTATAATATCATGGACACGAAAGCATACTGTTGTTACTGCAGTGTTTATGTTCAGAATTACTATCTTTTGTTTTCATATTATTATGTGAAGCTTCGATAGCCGAGTGGTCTGGACGCTCGACTTGGAACAATTCGCAGCTTTTACATAACGAGTTCCTTCCCACGCGGGGTAGGATTTTTTTTTTTTTTTATACGTGCATTATAGCACTACAGCCTTTCATAGACTCGACACTTGAATTTCATGACAAAATTACAAAGGTAGACAGGAAAATGACGGTAGACGAGGCTAGGCAGCAGCTGGAAACATTTATAAAAACAAGGTCTTTCTTGCTTACTAATGACAATGGCTCATTGAATGCTAAATTGTTCCAAATTGATGAAAACACCGAAAATGACCAAGAAGAAAACAAAGTTTCTGATGATGATGATGATGATGACGAGGATTCTGATATCCAAGACAATCCAGGAAAAATTGGGACCTTCATCGCCAACATTGTCACCGAAGCCGCGCAAGAACCATTGAACAACGGAGAGAATCTCAAACCTTTTTACTTGCCGAATTTCATACACAATTATCTGCAAAAGTTAGCAACAGAGTTTCCACTGTGGACAGCAGCAGCACTGACCTTTTTTGCAAATCATGCGACATCTGCACCTGTTGAGCAAACTTTCGACGATTTGAAAAATCGCGTTTTAACTGAATTCAGTAAAGTGATCAATGCAGAAAAGTTTCTTAAAATTCATTTGAATGATCTATTAGGAAGTGTTAACATTTTATCGTCACATTTGTTAAACTTTGCAATGAAACACGAACAATTTCCGATTCCCCAACCGAAAAAACAAATTCATTCATCCAACGAGAATCCTTCAGATCATCAAGATTTTGAAAACACTTTTTCTGCCCAACATGACTCCAACGGGAATGATTATACAACTCTGAAAGATCAGGATTCTCTTGGAAATGAACTCACAACACAGTTCGAAAGTTCTGAACAACAGAACTCATGGGAAAATTGCTTTTTGAATGAAAATGACGATTTCGACAAACAAGACCTGTCAAAAGAACAGAATCGATTTAAAATTTCCAACATTTTCGCAGAACACAATTACAGCTACAATAGTCTAAATATTTCCATCACAAACGATCAGATAAATACCATTTCTAGCGAACACACTTCAAACGAAGAAACTATTGATAATCACAAAATTTCTAGCAAAATAAACTCAAGCGACGATTCAAACAAACAATTATCAAACGAGGACTCTTGTAGTAAAGACAAACAACTGGATGATTCTGATTTTTTTCTGTTGAAAACTGGGGAGGAAAAGCAGGGCAGTCGACTATTGTCGCTTGCAGCAGTCCGAGTGAAAACAGCATTTCCTGATCTACCATACATTCGAATAAGAATGCTCCCCAGATCTTGAAATTTCAGGCTATCAAACAATCGTCGTCAAAATTCTTTCAAAAGTTTCCAGAAATTGGCCTCGTCAACGAAGGAATTCTTGATCAAGTACATAATCCTACCAACAAAATAGGAGGAAAGTGTAACTCATTCGGTTTTTTGAAAAATGGCAGTCTTACAGGACCTGTTCAACTACATGGCAAAACAGTGTTCTGTAGAAACACTTGTGCATTCGATTCTATATCGAAAATTTTACGGGCAGCAGCTATGGATGATCCGAGTTATGCCAAAATAATCTCAGACTCATCATCTTCCTGTGCATTTTCAAAATATATTCAGACATTTGCAACTTCAACATGTACAAGACAAGAAGTGTACCGAGAGAGAGCTGCATTACTGATGCCATTTTACTCCTTGAATAAACACAGTTCTCAAAGAGGAGATAGGTCCTTGAGTTTATCTTTTACCGCTGAAGATGCAGTATGTGCCTTGTGGAGAAAATTATACCCAACTATTTACAGTTTGACACGAAAAACAACTTGTGATTTTTGTAACAATTTGATAAATTACTACCAGCATTCTGTAGTTCCCAATCAAAAACTTATCACAGTTGGAAAAATTGAAACTTTGACAGAAGCAATTGGTTTTCAACCACGGGTTCAAGCCGCATGTCCTCGATGTCACAAACTTTGCCATGTTCAGATAATACCGGGGAGATTATTATTTATCGAACTGGATATTCGGCGATCTGTTAAGCAACTTTCGGGAGAAAAATTCAAGTTAGGTGAATTTCCATCAACCCTAGACTTTGACGTCCCTTATAAGCTCGCCGGTGTCATTGCACACAGGCCAGGGCATTTCACAGGTTATGGCAGGAGGTTGAACGGTTGGGTTTTATACGATGATCTCCTAGAGAAGGCAGAACGTGCCTCAGATAATGTTGTTGTAGAACCACACGGTGCAATTTATTACAGGTCTGCTTAAATATAACTTCTTAATCGGGTTGTTTTTTTTTTTCAACTCAAGCGTCGCCGAACTTAATTTTATAATGCCAAGTTTCAAATCTTTTTTTCACATGGAATACAAGCTGATTTTATGAAGTCAATTTGAAAAACTGCTGTCTTAGGATAGGTTTTTAGAATCTTATTTTGTATTATCAAGCTAGCTACTTGAGCGCTGATCTATAAATTCAAGAATTCTCACTGTGAATCTCACATTTTTACGCGTATTTGTGCAGCGCCTTTTTCGTAGTTAAATAAGATAAATTTTTTCCGAAATTTTGTTTGCAGTTCACGGAAAGCACCTATTATTTACCTTGATATATAATATCTAAAGGTATTGTATAACCTGCTAACTTGGACTTGTCGTTTTATTTACCCTGTTATATACTTTTTTTTTTCATATATTGGGAACTTGACTGGTCCATGTCTCGGATTTCTAGCCAAATCTAGCACGAAGGCAATTTTTCATTGTACCTGCTTGTGGGTTCACATTCTTAATATTTCAAGTAGAAAATTGAGATTACTCTGTTTGATGATTTTCATTGACTTAAAAGTTTTAACAATATAATTCTAGTAAATGAAAAGACATCTGGTAATTAAATCATACAAATGTTGAAGAAATCAAAGAAATATGTAAGAAACAGTTGAACGAAGTTCATGCAAAATTCATGCAAATTATAAACTTTAATATTAGTAAAATTGATGTGAATCGGACGTATTCGTTTATTTTGTTCATATTATTGATGTACCACTAATGTAGTTTAACATATAAACTGTGCACCATTGAGATTTTTGAAATATTTTCGTTGATAATTTTCATGAATTTCTGTGGACGATAAAGTACGTAAATCATAGTTCATGATAAACAGCGATTCAAATCTAATATGTATCCAAAAATAAACAATTCTTATTACATTGTAATGTTTTTTGTTAGCTATTATTCTACTGGTACTGTTTTTTGTTGTGCAATTCGATGTCGTTTTTTATTCTTATAATAATTGAATGGAAATGAAATGTAATAGGTTAAGGTTTTTTTGTCCTCCATCTGAGTGGAATCGATTTTATTGCAAATAAAGCATTCTTTTACAATTGAGTATATGTGTGTTTTACTTGTACAGATATTCGTAAGTGTCACTTCACGTGTTTTGTAGAAAAGTACAACGTGAGCCAAGCTTGACGAGAGAGGGAAAAGATGTCTCTAGTCCGGGCCTAGTATTTTTGAGGGAGCCTATTTTTTTAACAAATTAATTACACAAAGACGTTTCAAGATATACCAGCAAAGCAAGTTTTAATAAGAATACACACCAAACAATTAAGTTTTTGATTATCAACATTTTCGAATTTTATATAAAATTTCTCAAACCCAGGGCCTGGCTGCCAAAATCAACTGGAACTTCAACTGCATCTTCAGTTGAAAATCTGATGACATTTCTATATCTGAACATAAAGAAGGCTTTACTTGAAAATCTAACCGATCATCCAGTTGTAAAACTGACCTTATTTCTAATAAAGATAAAAATATTGACTTGATTCGAAATATTTGCCTGAGTTGTCAATTGAAAATCTACATACTTCAGTTTCAATTCCTTATACCCATATGAAATCCTACTTCATCTAATTATTGTACTATACTATTTTACATATTATTTATATTCGTTAGTATGTCTGTATTCTGGAAAAAAGTTTTTTAAAATAATGAAACTTAAGTTATATTATTGTATTTTTGTAATGTGGCTCGAAACTTAGAAAACTGAGAAAATTTTTCTTTAACCCTTGGGGGGCTTCCATAAATGATGTCACGGTCCTAGAGGGCGGGAGGGGATCAGAGCATCTGTGACAGTTTGTGACACAGGGGGGAGGGGATTCTGGACAACGTGATGTCACAAATTTTTCTTCAAATGAAGGAATGTTTCAGTAGTCAAATTTGCAGCATCTTTTACAGGGTGCGCCATTTCTTATGTCGGCATGTAAACATTGAATAACTTGAAAAAAAAACAACCGATTTCTGTAAATGAGGTATTTTTATTTAGTTTGGTCCTTTACAATTTATTTAGACTAGTTTT
The DNA here is from genome assembly GCA_028476575.1 of Platygaster robiniae. Lineage (NCBI taxonomy): Eukaryota > Metazoa > Arthropoda > Insecta > Hymenoptera > Platygastridae > Platygaster > Platygaster robiniae. The sequence continues at coordinate 23,358,833 of CM052025.1, read as the reverse complement.
TGAACACAACATCAATCAAGTGGCCGCCCTTATTGTTCACAGCAAAATATGCCCTTTTTGCGGCGTTTTCCATTACCTTTTCGAGCATCTCGGGTGGTATAGCAATGATTTCGGCACGAATATTTTCCTTAAGCTCTTCAATGGTCTGCGGCTTGCTGGCGTACACTTTACTTTTCAAATAACCCCACAAAAAGAAGTCTGGAGGGGTCAAATCTGGAGATCTGGGTGGCCATTCAATGTCGCCTCTTTTTGACATCAGACGTCCAGGGAATTTTCGTTGCAGAAACTGGATTGTTTGATTCGCAGTGTGGCAGGTCGCACCATCTTGTTGAAACCAGTAATCTTCAAGACCTTTTTCACGCATTTGTGGGCAGACATAGTGAGCCAACATCCACCGATATCGGTTTCCATCGATCGTTTGGTTCTCTTTGAAAAAATAAGGACCAATGATGGTTTTGGCGCAAACGCCGGCCCAAACAGTAACTTTTTGGTCATGCAATGGCGTTTCATGGATCTCGTGTGGATTCTGCGTTCCCCAAATGCGGCAATTTTGCTTATTAACGCCTCCAGAAAGTTTGAAATGTGCCTCGTCGGTCATTAAAATTCGCTTCCAAAAATCAGGTTCAGTATCAACTATTCGAGCGATTGTTTGTCCATATTCCAAGCGACGTGGATGATCTGTAGGCAATATTCTTTGTGTTAATTGCATTTTGTACGGAAACAAATGCAAATCATCTTTCAAAATGCGCCGTAGAGTGGTTCCACTGATGCCGAGATGCTGAGCGCGGTGACGATATGAAACTTTTGGGTTTTGGGCAACGCTCTCTCTGACAGCTTCAATCAGTTCATTTGAACGTCTTGGTCGTTGATGAACGGGTTGTTCGCGATCTTTCACTGTCCCGTGGTCACAAAAATTCGACACCAAACGACGAATAGTGTTGTCAGATGGTGCCTGTTTGCCAAGATATTTTCGACGATATGCTCGTTGAGTTAACACAACTGAACGACTATTTTCAATGTACAAAGTAACTATTTCAGCGCGTTCTTTTGGTGTGAAGCGATACATGGTTGAAATTGTACTGAATTGACGTTTCCAAAACAAGTGAAGTCAAGTAAATCGGTTGTCAAATGTTTAAGTTATTCAATGTTACAATACCGACATAAGAAATGGCGCACCCTGTATAAATTTTTGATTTTGTAAATACAAGCTGCTTGAATAAGTGTTTTGTTTGTGGTAAAAACCTATTCTATTAAAACATCTTCTAACATGTTTTGTTCTATGCAATAGATTACATAATCTGTATTCTTTGGATCCTTGAAATAAAACATTTAAATATATTCATGAAAAAAAATTCATAAAACAGTTACTGTCTTTTTTTGCATTTTATAATTGTGACAAAACACGGGGGGGGAGGAGGGTTCAGAAAATGCTTAAAAACTGTGACATTATTTATGGAAGCTCCCTTAGGGGCCACACTGATTACCCAGTGAACCAGTGAGCTCACATGGGAGCTCGCAGTGAATTCTGATAGTTCTTTAATCATTCAAAAATATCCGATATGACTTGAAAATCAACATAAATTTTTTTTTCTTCACACCGGGTACGGAAGTACTCATTTTCGCCCCGCTTGCGAAGGGAAACATACTTTCGTCCCCCTTGTGAAGAAAAATATTATACGCACCACAGGGGTAAATTATTTTTGCAATCGGGTGATCGCATCCCTCGCCTTCGGCTCGGGCTGCAACCTTCACCCTCGTGCGAAAATAAATTCACCTCCTTGACGCGTAATACACTATTTCCTTTTTCCTCTTTAGAATTATTGAAAAAATATGTTCATTTTTTATGATTATTTGTTGTATAAATATCATGGAGTTTTATTTATTGTTTGGACTGATCAACTGTTTCAAAGGCCAATCCAGTTTTGAAATAGAAATAAATTAAAGTTTTACTTAAGTTTACTATAATTTTGAGATGAATAATAATGGTGATCGACAAAGGTATAAACTTACTACATTTTTTTTACAACACTGAATTACTGTTTTGAACAGTTCATGGCTAAGATAAATTCAATTATTTGTTACATTTATAAAATAGATAATTGTTTATATAACACTTGTTTATAAAAGACCGAGAATCCTGAAGGTGAAAAAGATCTTTTTTTTTTCTTCTACGCTTTCAAGTAATCTTAGATATTGTTGAAAGATTTTAAAACGATAAAAATAAATGCACTTTCATTTTTTATAAATTGTGTCTCAAAGGGATAGAAAAAAATGACTCGAGTAGTTACACATGGCCATTTTGATCAATTATTTAATTTTGAGACTTCATGAAGTTGGCTGGAATATTCGAGTTTCAAAAGTTACCAGTTAACCAGTGAACTCATATGAAAGCTCACAGAATAGGTGAAGTAGCGAGCTTATTGTGAATTCACTGCGAAGTCCTGCGTAAGCTCACTGGCTCACTGGGCACTTAAACCATAGTTAACTCACGAAGATGTACAGTCTTTCTCATTAATGCCTTCACTTTGTACCCATGTAATCAAATGCAACACAAGTGAAGGCAGTAATAGAACAGACTGTACCTCAGTGTGGCCGTTGAAAGTTAACAACATTTAAATTCACTCAACTTTCAACAATTTTCTGCAAACAGTTTTTTAATATTACTTGTGGATATTTCATTGACTAGATAGAGTAAATTCAAAGGCTGAGAGTAAAAAGTGGAAATATCCTATGCTATAACATAGGTTATTTCCACTTTTTACTTCCAGCCTTTCAATTAAGATTCAATCTGATTATAAATTCCACATTCTACATCAGATAATCTGAATTGTAAAAGAATATTGTATTTATATAAAAATGAAAATAAAAAATTATAGTCAGCTTGCAGAAGTTGTTACGATAATTTTACATCAAATCTATCATTGAAATTTTTAATGTGACTTGAAATTTATTGAGTACCAATAATTTACAGAATATGCTTCAACATTATCGCAGTAAACTTCTTTTACAAATATTTCCTGCAAACAACTTCCAAAATTTATTGAAGGAGTGTCAATGATTACATATCAGATCACGTTCATATTGTACCTCTGATGTTCTGATGTTTTGGAATATAATAAATTTTTGTAATTATGTAAGTACCAAAATAAAACAATTAAATTTAACTCTAAAGCTTCACAACTAATTGAATTTTAAAATTAAATTTTAACAAAAATGCTATAACTTTAACGCAGTACATTCCTTTAATATCAATTCTTGGCAGATTGTTTTTTTAAATATGTATTGTAAGAATTTCATTGAGTAGAAAAATTCGATATTAGTGTATAGTTGACTTTTGAACTCAGATGCGTCAAGTTGTAAAAAAGTATTGTAATTATATAAGGATCCCATTAAAAAAATTATTGCCAACTCACCAAAATTCTTATAAATCATTTAGCATCAAATGTATGGGTGAAATTTTCAATGTGACTTAGAACTTCTGGAATCGAAAGAAAAATTTTTTTGAAAACATTCCTTAGCATCATTCAAATACATTAATCTCTAATGAATTCTCTGCAAATTGTTTTTGAAACATGAATTATCGAAGTTTTATTGATAACATATAAAAAAAGTACAATTGAATGTTATTTTGAAGTTGACATTTTACATCTGATGATGCTTAAAGTTGTAAAAAAATATTAAACGTACCTATTTAAGTATGAACATTTAAAAAATTATATTTCACTTTAAGAAGTTTTTCCATGTATTCAAACATCAAACTAGTAGGGTTCGCATTTTCCTTTGTTGATATCTAGTTTTTTCAAAAATCTCTAGATAGATTTTTAAAACCTAACTATCTATATTCTACAATTAGAGAGGTTTTTGGTATTTTTCTATAAATTTGTCGGAAAACATGATTATTAACCTATATATTTTTTTAGTTATTTAACGATTCCTTAAACTTGAAGTATATTTTGTAGTTTTTAAATATTGATGCATTTTATTAGATATTCCATGATTATTTTTTCCCATATACATTTTATTTATATACAAATACATAGAAGTATTCGCGTATTATAAATATTTTGTAGAATTTTCCAGGTGCTTCATTGATAATAAGTATTTTTAATATTTCCTTCTATTTTTTTTAAGAATCAAAAGTACTACACTAGCACCTTGAAGGAGTCTGCAGTCAGACACGATCGAGGTGATCGTTACTTTCGTTACGCCAGAAAAATTTGTGCCGTGAGCAGCCCATGGGCGTAGAGCTTGTCAAATTTTTTCCTCCTGAACGTGGCCTTACATGCTACCTAAACTTCATGGGATAATATTGCCTTTGCCGCGTCACTGGAAGGGTCGGATGCGCGATCGCTTTCTCCAGCGAAAATCGTGTTCCCTGGTAAAATTACAGCAGGACGCGACAAGATCGAGGCGGACTCCTTCGAGGTGCTTGTGTAATAGTTGACACCTTCTAGTTTCCAGTGTTTCCGCACCTTCTCCACAAAACTGAATCTTCGCAGGTTTTTCAAACTTTTAGTTTCATACTAAAAACATAACTAATGGAACACGGTAATATTCATTTCGGCACGAAAATCATCCAGAAACGAGAAACAACAGTCTCCGGGCCAGTTGACACCGGGTCAACTAGCCACGAAACTAGAATTGCGACAACTTGCCCCAAAAATACTACTAGGACAGAAGGCAGGCCAGTAAAAGTTGAGGGCCAAAACACAAAAACAACGGGGAAGAAATTTATGTAAGTACCCAACAAAAAATAAGCTTCAATTTATATTATTTTGAATAAAAATTACATTCATGCTACTGAATAATTTTCGAATTTTTAACTTAAATTATTATACATCAAACAATATTTTACATTGCAGGAATCACAGGCTGCCATACATGGGAAATTTAGATCGACCTTAGACATCACAAAATCGAGTTCTACAGGTAGGAGAGTCATCTCTCTGTCTGCTGAATGTCGACCCAGAAAAACAAATTCCAGTAGCGCAATCATACGATTTCTTTATTTATAAGTGTATGATTAAAACAGCGAATGTATTAACCAAAGAAACAGAAACTTTAATGAAATACAAAATTGTTCTTTTTTTTTATAGAAATTGTAAATACCATACATATGAAAGAAAGCCACATTCACGATGTTTCTATGAATTTTCATAAATAAATAAAACAATTATTATTAATATCATTTATTACTAACATAATCTTTATGACTATTAACATTCTGTACAGTCCAAATAATATTCAACTTCCAACACAGATTTATTTATCGAACATACTGAAAGGTTAAAGTTTAAAAGAATCAAGATATAATTGAAATCAATATTGTAACACCTAAAGATTTAAGTGATAAAACAAACTTGAGCAACAAAATCCATGATTAGGATATTTTAAGTCGTATATGAAAAATTATCGAAATTATTAATTTTTATTAGTACAAGTAACTCCTTGTACACTTTTGATATTCTTAATAGAACAAAAAAATTAAATACTTCATTAGAAAAATGATGAAAGACATTTTAACAATTATTTACATACAAATCGAGATATCGATTATCATCTGTACTATGATTGTATACATATAAAAATAGACAATCTGATGATAATATAACAATGGATTAAATACACAATAATTACAATAAATAATAATATACTATTAAAATAACAATACAAGTTGAAGAAAAGCCGAGGATTTAAATTATATTACAAAATGTATAAATCGTTGAAAAAAAACAGATTTTAGCAAAAAATAAACAAAAAACCAAACTAAACATATTCTTTCACAAAGAATTTAGGACCATGTTTAATGATTCAATTGTACATTTTGACGAATCAAACCGTGGAAAAGAACATATTTTTACGATGGCTTTGGAAATAATAATCACAAAATAATAATGAATGTTATGAATGTCACGTACATATGTCCATGTCAGCTATTTATTTTTACTAATTTCAACGTTGTGTGACATGTTCAACAATTGTTCGCAATATTTTGCAATGTGTTGAATCTTGTACTGTCTTGTACAATGTATGCAATGTTTGGACCATACACTACGTTCAGATATGTTCTTTATGCTTGCCAACATGGCGGACGATGGCGGCTACGATGCGAGGGGGTGGGGTGCGCCAATACGTCGGCGCGCATGTCGCGATTTCATTTCGAATTCCTCGACTAGTTTTTTGTAAATTTTTGAGTAAATATTAATTACATTAATTACCATACGATTATTTTTGTATTTTCGTAACTACCAAACGATTTCCAATCGTTTAGTCACTCACTTTTTGATTGGAAATGAATCTATGCATTCCTGTCAGCCAAATTTACGGTCGTTTTTTAATTAATTATATTATTGCTACCAAAAAACGAAATTAGGCTACCAATGACCACCGTACGATTACCAAACGAATAAAATTGACAGTATTTCATTTTAATTAATTACGTCGGTCAAGTATACAGGGATGGGAAGATCGCATCGACACGTGACGCGTCACGAGCTAACATTGTGTAAGTAGGACCGAGTCCGAACCTCGTTGACTTTCCGTGAGGCCTGAATTCCACTCTCTCCCTTGTGTCTCTCTAGTTCAAATCTCCTCCGCGAGTAGGGCTCTTTTTTTTCTTTAAGTTTTCAACACTGAACAACAGTAACATGGTACAAAAAAGAACACTATCGCTTTGTAGACAGAAGTGCTGATAGATGGAGTTATGTTTTGCAATTTCGAAAATGGCATTGACGTCGACTCGAGACGGAAAGACTGTAACACAGCCTACACTGAGGAGCATTATATCCCCTATTAGTCACTTCTTTTTTTTAATAATCTCTTAGGAGATATGTTTTCAAATGATAATTTGTAGAAAAAAGGAAGATTCCTTAAGTCACTGAAGTGAAAAAATGGTTGAGTTGTTCGGATATGGACATAATCATTAAAGGTACAATTAGAATAAGGATTGTAATTTTCCAATCACAAATCATTATGTATGTTGGAGTTTGATTACGTTAACTGAACAAACAAGTGAATTCGGAACTTTAAACTTGATGATAAGGTGTCTGGACGCTCGCTTGTACGACCAACTATCGATTTATTTGAAGCACCTTTCGGAAAAATGAAAAAAATTTAACACCCCTTTCTTTTTTTTTAATTATCTTTTAGGAAACAGGTTTTCAAATGATATTTTTTAAAAATCGGGAGGATTCTGTAAATTACTTAAATGAAAAAATGAATGAGTTTGGTCGGTTAATAGGCACTATTTGTGTCTATTCATACTCACCCGTTCCACCCGTTCGTGACAGGTAAAATTTTGTGCATCGAGAACGACCACCCGTTCCCACCCGTTCTCACCAAAAACGGTAGGAACGGGTTGTTTCTGGGCGAAAACAGGCGAGAACGGGTGAGAACGGACGAGGAAGGGCAGGAACAAGTGGAAACTGGTATAAGTTCTCTATGCACAAAATGTTACTCGTTCCACACGTTCGCAACGGGTAAAATTTTGTGCATCGAGAATGGCCAGCCGTTCCAACCCATTTACAACCACAACGGTGAAAACGGGTTGTTTTAAGGCGAAAATGGGCGGGAACGGGTAAAAATAGACGAGAAATATCAGGAACGGGTAGAAACGGGTAGACACAGGTGGACGTTCTCGATGCACGAAATTTAACCCGTTCTGAACGGTTGTAACAGGCGGAATTGGAACGGGTAAAATTTTGTGCTTCGAGAACGACCACCCGTTCACACCCGTTCCTACCTAAAACATTGGAAACGGGTTGTTTTGGGCGAGAACGGGCGGAAATGGTTGAGAATAGACAAGAAAAAGAAGGAACGCGTGAGAACGGACGAGAAAGGGCAGGAACGGGTGGGAACGGGTAGAAGTTATCGATGCACAAAATTATAAATGTTCCACATTTTCGGAACGAGTAAAATTTTGCGAATTGAAAACAACCACCCGTCCCCACCCGTTCACACAAAACGGTAGGAACGGGTTGTTTTTAGGCAAAAACGGGCGGTAACGGATGAGAATAGACAATAAAAAGAACGAACGAATGGGAACGGGTGGGAACGGATAGACGTTCTCGATGCACAAAATTTTACCCGTTCCGAACATTCGAACGGGTGAAACGGGTGAGTACGAATAGACACTGTACGTGTCTATTTGTACTCATACGTTCCACCCTTTCAGAACATGTTAAATTTTGTGCATCGAGAACGTCCACCCGTTCCGACTCGTTCACACCCATAACGGTAGTAACAGGTTGTTTTTGGGCAAAAACGGGCGAAAACGGATGAAAATAGACGAGCAAATCAGGATTGGGTGAAACGTGTAGACGTTCTTGATGCACAAAAATTTACCCATTCCGAACGAGTGGAACAGGTGGAATAGGCGAGTACGAATAAACAATATTTGTATCTATTTGTACTCACCCTTTCCACCCGTGTTACCCATTTGGGACGGCTAAAATTTCGGCATCGAGAAGGTCCACCCGCTTCCTCACGAAACGGCGGGAACGGGTTGTTTTTGGGCAAAAACGGGCGGGAACGGTTGAGATTAGACGAGAAAAAGCAGGAACGGGTATGAACGGGTAGGAACGGGTGGACGTTTTCCATGCACAAAATTCTACCCGTTCCAAACGGGTAGAACGTGTAGTACGGGTGAGTACGAATAGACACCTTACGTGTCTATTTGTACTAAGCTGTTTGACCCGTTCGGAACGAGTAAAATTTTGTGCATCGGGAACGTCTACCAGTTCCCACCTGTTCCCATCCAAAAGGGCGAGAACGAGTTTTTTTTAGGCGGAAACGGGCAGGAAAGGGTGAGAATAGACAAGAAAGCGCAGAAACGGGTGAACGTTCTCGAAGCACAAAATTTTACTCGTTCCAACCGTTCGGAACAGCTTAAATATTGTGCATCGAGAACGTCTACCCGTTCCCGAACGTTCCCACTCAAAAAGGTAAGTACTGGTTTTTTTTTGGGCCTAAACGGTCGGGAACAGGTGAGGACGGACGAAAAAAGGCAGCAAGGGGTAGAAACGGGTGGACGCTCTTGATCCACAAACTTTTACTAGTTACAAATGGGTGGAACGAGTGAATCAGGTGAGTACAAATAGAGAATATTTGTGTCTATATGTACCTTCCCGTTCCACTTGATCCACCGTTTTTAACGGGTAAAACTTTATGCATCGAGAACATCCACCCGTTTCTACCCGTTCGCACACAAAACGGTGCGAACGTGTTGTTTTTGGGCAAAAAAAAGCAGGAACGGGTAAGAATAAACGAGAAAGGGCAGGAACGGGTAGACGTTCTCGATGCACAAAATGTAACTCGGTCCGAACGGGTGGAACAGGTAGAATGGGTGAGTACGAATAAACACTATTCGTGTCCATTTGTTCTCACCCGTTCAACCCGTTCGAAACAGGTAAAATCTCATGCAATGAAGACGTCCATCAGTTTCCACCCATACTTACCCAAAACGGTAGGAAAGAGTTTTGTTTAGGCGAAAACAGGCGAGAACGGTCGAAACAGGGCAGAAACAGGTGGGTACGGATGGACGGTTCGATGAACAAAGTTTTAGCCGTTCCAAACGGGTGAAACGGGTGCAACGAGCGAGTACGCACGGGCACTATTCGTGTCTTTTTGTACTCACCCGTTCCAGCCGTACGGAACAGGTGAAATTTTGTGCATCGAGAACGTCCACTCATTCCTACCCGTTCCCACTCAAAACGGTGGTAAAGGGTTGTTTTTGGGCGAAAACTGGAGGGAACGGCTGAGAACGGACGAGAAATGGTAGCAACGGGTAAGAACGGACGAGATATTGCAGGAATGGGTGGGAACGGACGGATGTTCTCAATGCGCAAAATTTTACCCGTTCCAAACGGTTAGAACGAGTGGAACAAGTGACTACGAATAGACAATATTTGTGTCTATTTCTACTTATCTGTTACACCTGCTTGGATTAGGTAAAATTTTCTGCACCGAGAACGTCTTCCCTTTCTCACCTGTTACCACACAAAACGGCGGGAACTGGTTGTTTTTGGGCAAGAACGGGCGGGAACGGGTGAGAATAGACTAGAAAGCGCAGGAACGGGTGGACGTTCTCGATGTACAAAATTTTACTCGGTCGAACTTTCGAAACGGGTGAGTACAATAGACAATATTTGTGTCTACTTGTACTAACCTGTTCCACCTGTTCCACACGTTAGAAACGGATAAAGTTTTGTACATCGAGAACGTCCACCTCTTCTTACCCATTACCACCCAAAACGGTGGAAAAGGGTTGTTTTTAGGCGAAATCGGGCAGGGACGGTAGACAACGGATGAGAAAAAGCAGTAACAGGTAACAACGAGTATGGACGAGTCGACGTTCTCGATGCACAAAATTTTACGCGTTCCAAACGGGTGAAACAGGTGAGTAATAAGAGATACTATTCGTGTCTATTTGTACTCATCTTTTTCACCCGTTTGGAATAGGTAACATTATGTGAAACAAGAACGTCCATCGGTTCCCACTCGTTCTTACCAAAATCGAAGGGAACGGGTTGTTTTTTGGCGAAAACGGGCGGGAACGGGTTAGAACGGACGAGAAAGGGCAGCATCGGGTGAGAATGGGTGGACGTTCTCGATTCACAAAATTTCCTCGTTCCGAACTGGTGTAACGGGTGGAACGGGTGAGTACGAATAGACACCATCCGCGTATACTAGAACTCAGTCGTTCCAACCGTTCTAAACGGGTAAAATTTTGTGCATGGAAAACGTCCACCTGTTCCCAACGGTTCCCACCCAAAACGGTGGGAATGGGTTGCTATTGGGCGGAAACGGGTAGGAACGGATGAGAATAGACGAGAAGAAGCAGGAACGGGTAGAATAGGTTAGTTGGAATAGACAATATTTGTGTCTATTTGTACTCACCCGTTCCACCTTTTCCACCCGTTTGGAACGGGAAAAATTTTGTGCATCGAGAATGTCGACCCGTTCACACCCGTTTATACCCAAAACGGTGGGAACAGGATGTTTTCGAGCAAAAACGGGCAGAAACGGTCGAAAATAGACTAGAAAGCGCAGGAACGGATGGACGTTCTCGATGCACAAATTTTACTCGTTCTACCCGTTCAGGACAGATGAAATTTTGTGCATCGAACACGTCCGCCCGTTTCCACCTGTTATCAACTCAAACGGTGGAAACAATTTGTTTTTTGGCGAAAACTAGCAGAAACGGGCGAGAATAGTCGAGAAAACGCAAGAACGGGTAGACGTTCTCGATTCACAAAATCTTATTAGGTCCGAACAGGTGGAATGGGTGAGTATCAATAGACACTACTCGTGTCTGCTTGTACTCACCTGCTCCAGCCATTCGGAAGAGGTAAAATATTGTGAATCGAGAACGTCTATCCGTTTCCACCCGTTCTCACCTTCAGGTAGTTCTCGCTTTTGGGCAATTTTTTATAGATTTTCCTCAAAATTTCAGAATTTGATCTTGATATTGTATATAATCTATGGTAAACATTTCATTATTGCTTACCGCAATAATTTTTCGAGTAATAATTTTTCGAAATTGACATGCGCGTATATGGGGAATCGTGCATTTCCGCTTATATTTCAAGAACTTTTCTATAATTAATTCTGAAAAAATTACTGAAAATCACTTTTATCGTGAATATTAACCTTGTAAAAGTTCAACATGGGTTACAGAACTATTTTTTGAGAAATTTACAAACAACATCTATAACTATCACTTTTGTACAGACCATAGATACGCTTGGCAACGTCGCATTTTATAAAACGCAATGATAATACTTCCAGCATATTTATATTAATTAAAAATTTGAAATAAATTAACAAAAAACACTACGTGCATGAACTACATCTACGGCTGCGCATGCAAACATGTAACATACATTTACATATGTACATACGCTGAGCAAGATATAAAAAAAACAGTTGCGATGTGGCCAAATTTACGAATTTAAATTGCGGAGCTGAATGAAGTTGGCCACGCAAGACTCTGTGGCTAACTTCAATTTTTTTAAAGTGCAAGAACTACCTTAAACAGTAGGAACAGGTTGTTTCTCGGCGGAAACGGGCGGGAACGGTAGAAAACGGACGAGAAAAGGCAGCACCGGGTGTAAACGGGTGGTCTTTTTTGATGCACAAAATCTTACCCGTTCCGAACTGGTGGAACAGATGGAACGGGTAAGTACGAATAGACACTATTCGTGTCTATTTCTACTCACCCTTCCCACACGTTCGGAACAGGTAAAATTTTGTGCATCGAGAACGTCCAGCCGTTCCCACCCGTTCCCACCCAAAACGGCGGGAACATGTTGTTTATGGGCAAAAAGAGGTGAGAACAGGTGAGAATAGACGAGAAAAAGCAAAAACGGGTAAGAACGGGTGAAATCGGGTGGACGTTCTTGATACACAAATTTTACCTGTTTCATACGAGTTGAACGAGTTAGTACGAATAGACACTATTCGTGTCTATTTGTACTCTCCTGTTTTACACGTTCGGAATAGGTATAATTTTAAGCATCGAGAACGTTTATCCGTTCCTACCCGTTCACATCCAAAACGGTGGGACCGGGTTGTTTCTAGGCCAAAACGGTGAAGAATAGACGAGAAAAAGAAGAAGCGGGTAGAAATGGGTACGAAATGATAGACGTTCTCGATGTACAAAATTTTACCCGTTCCAAACGGGTGGAACGTGTAAGTACGAGTAGATACTATAAGTGTCTACTTGATCTCATACGTTCTGTCAGTTTGGAACAGGTTAATATTTGTGCATCGAGAACGTCCAACCGTTCCTACCTGTTCTCACAAAAACGGAAGGAACGGGTTGTTTCTGAGCGAAAACAGGCGGAAACGGGTGGGAACGGACAAGGAAGTGCAGAAAAGGGTGAAAACTGGTAGACGTTCTCGATGCACAAAATTTTACCTGTTCCGAACAGGTGAAACAGGTAAAACGGGTAGGTGTGAATAGACACTATTGGTGTCTATTTGTACTCATACGTTCCGACCGTTCGCAACAGGTAAAATATTGTGTATCGACAACGTCCAGCCGTTCCGACCTGTTCACACCCAAAACGGAAGGAACGGGTTGTTTTTGAACGGAAACGGGTGGTAACGGGTGAGGATAGACGGGAAAATGGAGGCACCAGTAGAAACGGGTGGGAACGAGTAGACGTCCATGACGCACAAAATTCTACCTTTTCTGAACAAGTGGAATGGGTAGAATGGGTGAGTACAAATAGACGTTATTCGTGTCTATTTGTACACACCCGTTTCACCCGTTTGGAACAGGTAAAATTTTGTGCATTAAGAGCGACCAACCGTTAACACAAATTCCTACCGAAAACGGTAGGAACGAGTTGCGTTTTGGGGAAAACCGGAGGGTACGGGTGAGAACGGACGAGAAAGGGCAGGAACGGGTGGACGTTCTCGATGCACAAAATTGAACCTGATCCGAACATGTGTAACGGGTGAACGTGTGAGTACAAATAGAGACTTTTTATGTCTATTTGTACTCACCCGTTCCTGCGGTTCAGAACAGGTAAAATTTTCTGCATCGAGAACCTCCACCCACTTTTAATCGTTCCTGCCCTTTTATCACCGTACACGCCCCTTTTCGCCTAAAAACGGCCCGTTCTCACCGTTTTGGGTGGGAACCGTTAGGAACGGGTGGACTTTCTCGATGCGCAAAATTCCACTGTTTGGAACGGGTAGGACGGGTGGAACGAGTGATTGAAAATAGACACAAATATTGTTTATTCGTAATCAACCATTCCATCCGTTCTAATCGTTCGGAACAGTTAAAATTTTGTGCATCGAGAACGTCCACCCGTTCTCATCCGTTTCCGTCCGTTCCTGCTTTTTCTAGTCTATTCTCGCCCGTTCCCGCCCGTTTTCGCCCAAAAACAACACGTCTCCGCCATTTTGGGTGTGAACGGCTGGAAACGAGTAGACGTTCTCGATGCACAAAATTTTACACGTTCTGAACTAGCAGAATTGCTGAGTACAAAGACACGAATAGTGTCTATTTGTACTCACTCGTTCCACCCTGTCCACCTGTTCGTAACAAGCACAATTTTGTGCATCCAAAACGTCTATCCGATTTTACCCGTTCCTGATGTTTTTTGACCGTTCCCGACCGTTTTCGCCCAAAAGCAACCCGTTCCTACCGTTTTGAGTAGGAATGGTTGGGAATAGGTGGACGTTCTCGACTCACAAAATTTGACTTGTTCCAACGGTTAGAACAGCTGAGTACAAATAGACACGAATGGAGTCTATTCGTACTCACCCGTTCCACACGTTCCACCAGTTCGGAACGAGTAAAATTTTAAGCATCGGAAACGTCTACGCGTTCCCACCCGTTCCCAACCGTTCCTTCTTTCACTCGTCTATTCTCACCTGTTCCTGCCCGTTCTCGCCTAAAAACAACCTGTTTCCACTGTTTTGGGTGTGAACGGGTATGAATCGGTAAACGTTTTCGATGCATACAATTTTTCCCGTTCTGAGCGGACGGAACGGTTAAATCTTTGTGCATCGAGAACGTCTGCCCGTTCCTACCTGATCCTGCCTTTTTCCTCCGTTCTCACCCGTTCCCGCCCGTTTTCGACCAAACACGACCCCTTCTCACAGTTTTAAGTTAGAATAGGTGGGAAAGGGTGGACGTTTTTGATGGACAAAATTTTACCTATTCTGAACGTGTGGAACAGGTGATTACGAAAAGACACGAATAGTGTCTATTTGTATTCACCCGGTCGTCCCGTTGCGAACGTTGGAAACGGGTAAATTCTGTGAATGGAGAACGTCTATCTGTTTTCACCCGATCTCATCCGTTCCTTTTAAACGGGTTTGTTTAAAACGGGTTGTTTTCGATAGAAACGGGTGGGAACAGATGGACGTTCCTGATGCACTAAATTTAACCTGTTCCGAACGGGTGGAACGTATAAGTACAAAAAGACACGAGTAGTGTCTATTCGTACTCACCCGTTCCACCCGTTCCGCCCTTCCGGAACGCGTAAAATTTTGTGCATCGAGGACGTCCACCCGTTCCTACCCATTCTTGCTTTTTCTTGTCTATTCTTACCCGTTTCCGCCCGTTTTTGCTTAAAAACAACATGTTCCCGCCGTTTTGGGTGTTAACGGGTAACAACGGACGGATGTTCTCGATGCACAAAATTTTATCAGTTCCGAACGGGTGGAACGGGTGAGTACAAATAGACACAAGTAGTGTCAATTCATACTCACCCGTTTGGAACAGCTAAAATTTTGTTTATCGAGAACGTCCGTCCGTTCTTATCTATTCCTGCCCTTTCTCGACCGTTCCCGCCTGTTTTCGCCCAAAAACAGCCTGTTCCCACCTATTTAGGTAGGAAGAAATGAGAACGGCTGAACGTTCTCGATGCACAAAATCTTACCCGTTCCAAACGAGTGAAACGGGTGGAACGGGTGCGTCAAAATAGATACAAATATTGTTCATTCGTACTCACCTGTTCTACCCGTTTCACTCGTTCGGAACGCGTCAAATTTCGTGCATCGAGAACGTCCATCTGTTCCTAACCGTTGCCACCCGTTCCTTCTTTTTCTCGTCTATTCTTACCCATTTCTGCTTGTTTTCGCCAAAAAACAACCCAATCCCAAAGTTTTGGGTGGGAACGGGTAGAAACGGGTAAACGTTCTCGATGTGCAAAATTTTAACTGTTCCGAACAAATGGAACGTATAAGTAAAAATAGACATGTATAGATTCTATTCGTACTTACATCTTCCAACCGTTCCACCCGTTCAGAACAGGTAAAATTTTGTGCATCGTGAACGTTCAGTCGTTGTTAACCGTTTCCACTTGTTTCTTTTTTTTACTCGACTTATTCACCTGTTCCCGCCTGTCTCGCCCAAAAAACAACCCGTTACCTCCGTTTTAGATGGAAACGGATAAGAATAAGTGGACGTTCTCGATGCACAAAATTTAACTTGTTCTGAACGGGTGAAACGTATAATAAAAAATACACACGAGTAGTGTCAATTCGTACTCACACTTTCCACACGTTAGGAACGGGTAAAATTTTGTGCATCGAGAACGTCCACCTGTTCTCACCCGTTCCTGCCCTTTTTCGCCCATTCTCATTCGTTCCCGCCCGTTTTAGACCAAAAACAGCCCGTTCCCAGAGTTTTTAGTTAGAACGGGTGGGAACGGATGGACATTTTCGATGCATGGAATTGTTTCTGTTCCAAACGGGTGCAAAGTTTGAAATTTGTGCATCGAGAATTTCCAACTATTCTTACCCGTTCTTGCCCATATTCGCTCAAAAAAAACCTGTTTCCGCCGTTTTGATTGGGAATGAGTGGGAACGGGTAAACATTCTCGATGCACAAAATTTTACCTGTTCCGAACGGCTGGAACGGGTGAGTATAAGTAGACACGAATGTTGTCTATTCGAAATAACCAGTTTAACCCTGTTCACTCGTTTAGAACAAGTAAAAATTTTTGAATCGAGAACTTTCACCCGTTCCCACCCGTCTCCACCCGTTATTTCGCTTTCGTTTTTTTTCTCGTCTATTCTCACCCGTTTCCGCCCGTTTTAACCTTAAAATAACCAGTACCCGCCGTTTAGAGTGGAAACAAGAAGGAACGGGTGGACGTTCTCGATGCACAAAATTTTACCCTTTCCAAACAGGTAGAACAGGTGGAACGGGTGAATACAAATAGACAAAATATTGTCTATACGTACTCACCCGTTCCACCTGTTTCACTCGTTCGGAGCGAGACAAATTTTGTGCATCGAGAACTTCCACCTGTTTACACCACTTGCTGCCCTTCCTCGTCCGTAAACACCCGTTTCCGCTTGTTTTTGCCCAAAAACAACCCGTTCCCACTGCTTTTGGTGAAAACGGGTGGGAATGGACGAACGTCCCCAATGCACAAAATTTTACCTGTTCTGAACGGGTGGAACGGTTAAGTACAAATAGACATGAATAGTGCCAATTCGTACTCACCCGTTTCACCCTGTCCACCTGTTTGGAACGGCTAAAATTTTGTTCATCGAAAACGTCTACCTATTCTTACCCGTTCCTGCGCTTTCTCGACCGTTCCCGCCCGTTTTCACCCGAAAACAGCTGGTCCCCACCTTTGTAGGTGAGAACGGGTAAACGTTCTCGATGCACAAAATTTCACCCGTTCCGAACTGGTGAAACGGGAATAACAAGTGAGTACAAATAGACACAAATATTGTTTATTCGTACTCACCCATATCACGTTCCACCGGTTCGGAACGAGTTAAATTGTGTATATCAAGTACGTCCACCCGTTCCTACCCGTTCCTGAACTTTCTCGTCCGTTTTCACCTGTTCCTGCCCATTTTCGCCCAAAAACAACCCGTTACTACCGTGATAGGTGTGAACGGGTGAATGTTTTCGATGCACAAAATTTTACCCGTTCCGAACGGGCGGAACGGTGAAATTTTGTACTTCGAGAGTTTCCACCTGTTCCCACCTGTTCATTTCCTTTCTCGTCCGTTCTCACCCGTTCTCGCCCGTTTTCGCCCAAAAACAACCAGTTCCCACCGTTTTAGGTGGAAACGGGTGGGAAGAGGTGGGCGTTCTCGATGCACAAACTTTTTTTCGTTCCAATCGGGTGGAGCGGTTGGAACAGGTGAGTACATAAATAGACACAAATATTGTCTGTTCGTACTCACCCATTCCACTTGTTCCACTCGTTCGGAACGAGTAAAATTTTGTGTATCGAGAACGTCTACCCGTTTAGACCCGTTGCGGCCTTTTCTCGTACTTTCTCACCTGTTCCCGCCCGTTTTCATCCAAAAACAACCCTTTTCTACCGTTTTTGGTGAAAACGGGTGGTAACGAATGGATGTTCTTGATTTACAAAATTTTACCTATTCCGAACGGCTGGAACGGGTGAGTACAAGTAGACACGAATAGAGTCTATTCGTACCCACCCATTTCTCTCGTTCCACCCGTTCGGACTGAGTAAAATTTTGTAAATCGAGAACGTTCATTCGTTCCTCCGCTCTCTTGTCTATTCTCAATCGTTCCTGTCCGTTTTTGCCCGAAAACAACCTGTTCCCACTGTTTTGGTTGGGAACGGATGAGTCCAAATAGACACGAATATTGTCTATTCGTACGCATTCGTTTCACCCTGTCCATACGTTTGGAACTGCTAAAATTTTGTGCATCGAGAACGTTCACCTGTTCCTATCCGTTTCACCCGTTCCTGACCTTTCTCGTCTGTTTGCACCCGTTCCATCCTATTTTCGCCCAAAAACAACACGTCTCCACCGTTTTGGGTAGGGACGGGTGTGAATGGGTCGACGTTCTCGATGCACAAAATTTTTCCCGTTCCAAACGGGTAGAACGGGTGGAACGGGTGAGTACAAATAGACTCTAATATTGATTATACGTACTTACTCGTTCCACCCGTTAGGAACGTGTTAAATTTTGTGCATCGAGAACATCTACCCGTTTTCACTTGTTCCTGCTTTTTCTCGTCTATTCTTACCTGTTCCCGTCCGTGTTCGCCCAAAAACAACTCGTTTCCACCGTTTTGGATGGGAATGGGCTGAATACACTTCATATTTATTGGTTGTTTCCTATTCTTTGAGGAATAGTTACTTAAAAAGTTCATTTTTCTAAAAATGTTTTTATACACTATTACAAAGCTATTCGTCTGCTCTTTTAAATGACGTTTTTACATTCATGATCAGTCTATAAGTACAGAAGATATTACAAGTTTCGTCTACTATATATTTTTTAGTTATTTTCTTTACTTCAACGAATATTTACTCAAAACGTTTATTTTCTTTTAAATTCTTCAATATGATATTTCAAAGCTATTTGTCTGCTTTTTTAAATGACGTTTTCAAATTCATGCTTAGGCTACAATTACAGAAGTTATGTCAAGTTCAATTCATTACATATTAAATGGTTGTTTATTATATTTCAATGAATGGTTACTTAAAAAGTTCATTTGTTAAAAAATTTTTGTATATACTCTTTTAAAGCTATTTGTCTGCTCTTTCAAATGACGTTTTCAAATTGATGCTCAGGCTACAATTACGGAAGTTATTTTCAGTTCAATCTACTACATAGTCGCTGCTCGATTTATTCCTGAAAAAAAAAAATTACCTGAAATGTTCATTTGTCAAAAAATTCTTCCATTTGCCATATTAAAGCTATTTGTCTGCTCTGTCAAATGACGTGTTTATATGTATGCTTCGGCCACAATTACAGATGTTAGTTGAAGTTTAATCTACTACATTCTTATTGGTATTTTTTTATTCTATAAACAAAAGCTACTCAAATAGTTTATTTTTCCCCTAGCTACAAACGATACTTTTTGCCTCGAAAACAGTAAAAATGAGCGTATTTTAACTGTTTCCACATGGAAAATGAAGTATTGAAGGTTAACACGGAGGCTGTAGAAAATGACAGTCGGCAGGGGAAAGGGGGGGCCCATTTAGTCCGCCGGGTTTAACTCAGCGGGTTAAAAGGAATGAAATGACGTTTTTAAATTTATGCTCAGGTTACAATTACAGAAGTTATTTTAATTTTAATCTCCTACATACTTATTGGTTGTTTTTTGTTCTTCAAAAAAGAGTTACTCAAAAAGTTCATTTTTTTAAAAATTCTTATATATACCATTTTAAAGCTATTTGTATGCTCTTTTAAACGACATTTTCAAATTTATGCTCAGGCTACAACTACAGAAGTTATTTCACGTTTAATCTACTGCATATTTGTTGGTTAATTTTTATTCTTCATAAAATAATTACTTAAAAAGTTCATTTTTCAAAAAATTCTTTTTTATACTATTCTGAAACTATTGATCTCCTCTTTCGAATGACGTTTACAAATTGATGCTTAGGCTTCAATTACAGAAATAATTCAAAGTTTAATTTACTACTTCTTCATTGATTGTTTTTTATTCTTCAAAAAATAATAACTCAAAAAGTTCATTTTTGAAAAAATTCTCATATATAACATTTTGAAGCTATTTGTTTGCTATATTAAATGATGTTTTTCAATGTATGCTTTGGCTACTATGACAGAAATTATTCATAGTTCAAGCTACTACGTACTCTTTAATAGTTGAAGCTACTATGATAGTGGTTGTTAATAGTTTAGGCTACTATGATAAAAGTAAATAATATTTCCAGCTACTATGATAGTTATTTTTCGAAATTTCAGCCCCTATGGCGTTTTCTATTTTGCAAAAAATAATAACCTAAAAAGTACACTTTTGAAAAAATGATAATACCTACCATTTTGAAGCTATTTGTCTACTTTTTCAAATGTCATTTTTAAATTTATGCTCAGGCTACAATACAGCAGTTATCAAAAGTTTAAGCTACTATGTACTTATTGGTAGTTTAAGGTACTACGTCCTCATTATCAGTTTTAGCTACTATGATTGTGGTTATTAATGTTTTGGCTACCATGATAATAGTTATTAATAGTTCTAGCTACTATAATAGTGATTATTCGAAATTTTATTTACTATGTCGTTTTTTATTCTTCTACAAAAAATAACTTAAAAAGTTCATTTTTGAAAAACTTATTATACATACTTTTTTGAAGTTATTTGTGCGCTCTTTCAAATGACATTTTCCAACTCATGCTCGGGCTACAATTACAGCAGTTATTCAAAGTTTAATGTACTAGGTACTTATTGGTAGTTTCAGCTACTATGATAGTGGTTATTAGTAGTTTCGGCTACTATGATAATAGTTATGATTAGTACTATGATAGTGATTTTTCGAAATTTTAGCTACTCTGACGTTTTTTATTTTTCAAAAAATCATAACTTGAAAAGTTTATTTTTGAAAAATCTCTTATACAAAAGTGGTCACGAGTGGTCACGAGCGATTACAAGTTACGAGTGAAAACTATGAAAACGTCCCTACTTTTGCGAAGCATTGCTTATTCAAGCGATTCGGCAGTGATTAGATGCCTAATTACGATTTTATATAAATAAGAAATCCTATGTTTTTTGGCATGATTTGCGCGCCACCTGTAGGAATCCCACCATGTCAGCAACTTGGCTTACTGGCCCCAGGTACACACCGCTATGGTAACCGGCCAAGTGTAGAGATGTAGAATTACCGTAATTTACTGTAATAAAACGGTAAATTACAGTAATCTCACATCTATAGAGATGCAAAATAACGGTAAATTACAATTTATTAATTATGGTGATTTTACATCTCTAGCCAAGTGGCTACGAGGCACGGATAAAAGAATGCTCGGCCACTAGCGCCGCCCATATCAGCGAGTCATCCCATCGTCTTTGCTTTTGGGCTTTGCATTTCAGTGCTCGTCGGCAGGGCTTGCCGACTTCTAATGGGAGCAAGTTACTCCGCAGGAGCCCATCAGGAGCCCTGATGTCGCTGTTTTGATTTGATTTGTTTTGATTCACATAACCCGAAACTGATTGAAAATAACCCGAAATCGCTCGCCGGATAGTAAAATATTTTTTAAAACGCATGTCAAACGCATGTCAAACAATTTTTGTAGAGTTTGAAAAACTTTTTTTATAATAACAACAATGTCATATATGTTGCTAATATATTTTAAATAAAATTTTTTTTTTTTTATATTTGTAACATTTCAGAAAGCAATAACAACTATAATTGTTCGAAGCAGCAGTATTATAAAATTTTTTGAAAATTTGAAAAACTTACTTTATTATAACAAGAATTGAGTTACCACAATGTTTTCGAATTTTCATAATTTTTTTATTTCAATATTTATAATATTTTAAAATGCAATAAAAATCATAACCGTTGTAAGCAATATCAACATTCTCCTTGCAATCATTTTTAGAATCAAAAAAACAAATTGTTTCTTTTGTTCACTTTTGTTAGAAAATTTTTAGCTGGGTTTGCTTAACTCGTTTTACTATACCAAGAATTTGACACTTGTTACAGAAATATTTTCGATTTTTCATAATTATATTGTAATATTCGAAGCATATTATTAAAAATATTCATTATCACTTCAATTACGACATAACTATTTTATTTGGTATCGTCAGAATATTTATCGCACACACAAGAATTTTCGACTTGATATTACGTTCAAAGTTTAAATTCGAACGGTCGATTTCAGTTCATAAGAACCCACCCGGCGGTGCTTATTTTAGCCAACTTTTTAACATGGGAGTCGGCGAGCCCTGCTCGTCGGACTGTCCGACAAATGCCGACAAAGAAGTCGACGTTGATGTGGATGACTTGTGCGCTCGGGAAGGAAAAAACCCCGATCGCTTAAGGCTCTATGTTCTTTTCAGGTCTATGTTGTTGCTCTCTTAATTTGAGTCTGTTGAATTCAACAGATAAGGGGCGGATATGGAAAAATATTTTTTTTTTGGGAGGGGGGGTTTCAAAATATTAATGAGAATGCATCGATTTCTTGTAGGTTATTCTGTTTATTAAATGTAGTGTCAAAAATTACAGTGAGTGTTTGAACCCCCTAACCCCCCCCCCTGTATCCGCGCCAGCAACAGATTAAAAAAAATGAAATCGTAACAATGAAAATCTGTTAAAAATAACAGATTGTATTCGTTGAAATCTTGCAACAGATTAATCTATTGTTTTTTGAATATATTCAATTTGTTATTTTTGACAAA
Organism: Platygaster robiniae; assembly: GCA_028476575.1. Lineage (NCBI taxonomy): Eukaryota > Metazoa > Arthropoda > Insecta > Hymenoptera > Platygastridae > Platygaster > Platygaster robiniae. The sequence goes on along the minus strand of CM052025.1, from coordinate 23,336,211 downwards.
TCGAATCTGCCAGCGTATGCTAAGGGGCCGTTCATAAACCTCGCAACCTTCTAAGGAGAAAGGAGGGGGCGGGGGTTAGATCAAAAGACACGCTCCGTGTTAACGCTTATGGAGAATCGTGACACAAGGGTGAAGGGGGTGGGGGGTTCAAAAAACATAAATTTGAGTCACTAGATTTTACAGGTCGTATGCTCAACAAAAATACAAAATCAATCTGTTATGGCAAAAGTAACAGATTCATCTGTATACACTCAGAGAAAAAGTAAACTTCTCGAGCATGGCAGTGCTCCGCGCGTCCGAAGCGCGCGCTGTGACGACCTTCAAACGTTAGAAAATATCCCTACCGAGTACGACACACGCCTCTAAATCAAGCGTTTGCGTAGAGGATGCATCGAATCCATGCCCTCAAGCATCGATGGAGCCATGCCTCGCGCGGCGGACAGCATTATGATCGAGAAGTTCATTTTTTCTCTCAGTGTACCAATTTCACATTGTTACAGATTGTTTCAATGAAGAAACCTTAACAGATTAAAAAAAAATTAAAAAACAAAAAAATACGCAATTTCGATCAAATTACATCAATTTGTCTATCACTACAGCGGTACAATATGATTTTACTTTTTTTCCAAGTGGATAAGTCTTTTCATATTGATGTTGACTTCCATCAAAGAAGTTGGTAAAGGCATTGTTGAAAAGTTTCAGGACGAAAATTATGATGATTGGAACGAATCGTAATGAGCTATCGACGTTTCATCGAAAGTGCGGAACGCGCTCAATGATCGCGCTAGGCATAGTCACTCTCACGCCCTATTTCAGAAAGACACATATTTTGCATTTAATTACATAATGGTCGGATCTAAATAGAGGCGCTCAGAGCAAAAGAAAAACTCGCGTGAGATAAAAAATACGTATTTTCCTATCCATCTGTTTTACGCAAGTTTTTATTTTGCTCTAAGAGCTTCAATTTATTTCCAACTATTAACGTTTATTCGTTAATTTCTTTTTCAATTCAATTGTTTTATCCGTAACTGAAATACTCTTTTCGCTCACAATCTTCATTAAACTTATTACATCTTAATTTGCTTTTCCAATTTGAATGGTCGATGTACATAATGCAATTTAATAAAAATTACTGTTTTTCCGGATCCACCCCTGTTCTGTTGAATTCAACAGACTCAAATTAAGAGAGCAACAACATAGACCTGAAAAGAACATAGACCCTTAAGCGATCGGGATTTTTTTCTTCCCGAGCGCACAAGTCATCTACATCCCAACGCCCTGACGGTCCTGAAAGAACGATCTTTTGCGTTCCCTTGCGTTCCCAAAAGTCGCAAAAAGAACGCTCGGAAATCGCATTTTAAACTACTTTCTTCAATGATTTGCTACATGAAATCATGTTTTTAGGTTGAAAAAAGATACTTTTGTTACATGGAAATGTATTTAAAAGCTATAAATGTTTCCAGTCAAGTTAAATAAACCTGTAAAAATGCAATAAATACTTGGTTGCGAGTAGCTTCGCCGCATGCGCTATGAGTGAATTCCATTTGCGGCATGGCCACTGAAGTGGTTACCGAAAGGCCCAAGGGCGCTCTTGCATATTTGAATTTTGAATATAGGAAATCCAATGAAAATTGAATAATAATTTAATGATTATATAATTTTTTTTTCTGATTATTATATTTTATTTAAGCTACAATCTTTTGAATATATAAGTGTAATTTATTAACGAAAAATTTTAGGTATTATAATAGAAGTTTTTTTCTGTCATTCTTACATCTACCTTAAAACTCATTTTCTGAGAATGTAGTTTGCTTGAAGAACATAACTTTGTTGTGTTTGGGATGTACGTTATGACCGTTAGGACGACCTATACAAATTTTTGAAAAAATATGTAAAATTTTTAACATGCATAAAATACTCAACTATGCTTTCATTCATGTATATAAATTTTTATTATTCCCTATAAAACAATTATTCTAATAAAATATATATTCATTATTTGTCATTTTTGTTATATTTGAATCGAAATATATACTTAAAGATATGTTATACTTCATCCTTAATAATTTGGGATTTTTCGAAGTTTAGAAAACTCTTTTTAAAATATCAGTATTTTATATAACATTCTGAATTTTTGTAAAATCACTTTGTAAAACGAGCAATGTTTTATAGAGTTCGTATAAGTTTTTATGGAGCCGCTTCATATGAAAACTTTATAAAATCTTTACATAACGATGGCATAGTAGTATACGTAGGCCGATTATGGGCCACTTGGCGGGCCGAGCTCCAGCCGATATGTAGCCAACATATCCCCCACCCCTTCAACTTTTTGTAGTCAAGCAGAATTGGATATTAGTAGCTAAACAGAGGGGCTTCGAGCCCCCCACTCCTCCTCCCATCACGTGACCCCCTCCCCTCCCCGACCCACCTACTCCCCCCTCCCCTCCCATGGCCCCGCCCACTTCCCTCTCCTCAGGTTTCCCGCAAATTTTCCAGGGTTTTCCGCGAATTTTCCATATTTTTCAAGTTTTTCCTATTTTTTCGTGTTTTTCCGGATTTTTTCTAGATTTTCCGGGAGTTTCCCTAGATTTTCCGAGTTTTTTCTATATTTTCCGGATTTTTCTCAAACTTTCCCCTAGATTTTCCGGGTTTTCCCCATACAAAAATGGCGGTCGGAAAAACAAGATGGCGGCGGTCGGTAAAACAGGGGCGCGGTTGGTAAAACAGGGGCATACCTGCGGTTGGTTATATCTCCTGTAGGTAAGACCTTGTATTGTTTTTTTGTTTTTTATTGTTTTCGTTTTATTTGTTTGTTTTTGTTTTTTGTGTGCAAGGAGCCCCACTCCGCCCCTTGCTGTGGAGCACAACCGTTTTATTTGCCCCTCCATTTTGGTTTTGTTTTATTTATTTATTTTTTTTTTCATTTATTTATTCATATCACAGTACATTACTTCCAATACATTCATTTATTAAAAGAAAACTCGCAGGCGTTGAATTTTCCTCCGAGAAGACAAAACTTCACTGGATTCTCCGACTTTGTAGAGTCTTCAATTTTTCGTAGCTCATTGAGATCTTCGTGGAGAATCTTGCAGATCCTCTCAGGCAGAAAAACTTCGAAATTTCCATCCAGGATGATGATAAATTTTGGGCCAAATTTAGTAGCAACGGGGCGAATTCCAGTCACGTTATAGCTTTTGTTAACTTCCAACTCAGCGACCCTCCGCGTTGGGAGAAAACTCTCCGCACGAGCGACTTGGTTGAGCTTTGAGAAATCCATGTTGCCTGTCCAAAAATTGTCATCAGACTGACGCTTGAAAGCTCGCTTATCTGTATGTTAAGCGATATGTAATGACGCCATCACATTCCTAAGCGATGACGTCACAACGACAAGTTGAAACACGCTTGACCTTGAACCATCTATTGCGCAGTTACAAAAGTGATGACGTCGTAATGACAAGTTGAAACACGTTATTGAAAACGATGACGTCATCGTCTATTCCTGGAAACGTTATCTCGCTGATCTGGCAAACAATGAGTCATCAAACGATGATGTAATCACAACTTACATTTAAGGGATAGGAATTCATTTATAAGACCATTTTTAGATTATTTATTTTATCTATTCACATATATATTTTTCTTTTTAATTTTATTAATTTATTAATTAATTAATTAATTTTTTTTTCTGCAAAGGGCCCCTCCCCACCCTTTGTTGTGAGGCTCAACCACAAGACTAGCCCCTCCAGTTTTTATTCATTTACAATCTTTTACATATTTTTTCTTTCTTACACGTGCTACAGTCCTTAACCATAGGGCGTATTCCAACATCATCATCTTCACTAGTTGAATTCCAATGTTTATCACACGGTCTGCGAGCAAGGAATTCTTCATCTTTTCGCATATGCAGAGGCAACTTCTCCCAAGCTTGAGAGATACATTTTTCCCGGAAGTAAAGTAAAAATTCTCGTGGCAGTGCAGCGATATCCTCAGAATCCAACTTGTGTAGCCAATTAGCGTATGAGAGTAGAGTAAAAGATCTCTTCATTGATGGTGTATCGCCAAATTTTTCCATGAACCACATCCTGAGGCGGCGGGTGTTTTCCGTGGCACAGTGATGATCGTAGACAGGTCGATGATAATTGTTGTAGGGGCATGCAGAGACGCGCAAATTATCCAGGGACGGGCATCCCATATCCATCAAATCGATGATGACCGCATTTGTGTACTGCTTCAGCCAACGCTTTTTGTCCAATCCTTTCACAAATATAAAACTGGCATCCTCGAGTTGATTCTTGAGCTCTTGTTCGAACCGTTCGTAGGGTACATCTCCAGCGTCCCAAGGCACACCATGATAGTTTCGTGTTAGCCACAAATTAGCAGCCTTAACTTTTGGCGGCAAACCATCCCACGCACATAGTGACTTGAATAATGTCGTAACAGCATCGACATAGTAGGATTCGAGCCTTAATACTGCCAACTCCTTAACAACAAAGGTTCTTTGCACGGAAAATCCTTGAACATCCACGATGTACTTCATCTCGGTAGACTGACGCGCTCTCACATATCAACCTCCTTTTATACCTACTCCCACCACGACTACCAGCTCATCAATCCTTCAATTTCACATACTTGACACTAGGCTTTTTCTCATCCTTCTCTTTCTTATCCGACACAGGTTTATACTTGTCAGACAATTTATCTTCATTTAAAAGACAACGACCTTCATCCTTTGACCTGTCCATCGTGATTGAGTAAAGTAGAGTAATTATCTTTATTTATATACTTGATAACACATAAGCTCAAACATCGTATGAAGGACCTTGCTATGTAATGAGTAACTTAAACATATCTATGGAACTTATATCGATCGAGCTAGACTCTCGCGGGTACAATAAAACTTTTCATAGCTTTCTAACAATGCCGCTTATTGGCTGATATTCAACAACGCGATCGTGTATAATGAGGCAATAAACCGCAGTTTGAACTGGAATATTCACGGCTGATTCAAACTCCAAACGAACGTCAACTGATCCTGTAATGAGTGACTCGTTTTGTTTAGCACAATCAATGATAATGAGAGGTGCTAGATCCTTGAATTGTACTTTTGTTAGCAATGGAGCATTTTTCCTGCCGTAATAGGATGATTGAAAGTTGGAAAACATTTCATACAACGCTGCAAATTGATTACGGTCGAAATTGATATTCAGATTCGTGTAAGGATAACATTGCGAATTGAGATAGAGTTTAATCTCACGCAAAGCGCAAGTATCAAAGCCACTCATGATCGCTCCGCGAGCATTTTTCCGACTTGTTTGAAATCCTACAATCACATATCTCGGCTTTTCCAGTTGAGTCGTTGTTTTGACGCTCCACACATGCTTGGTTGTTGTTGGCAGCAGAGGATATTCGTAGAGTTCCCAACTCCTAAAGCTCATAGCGATGGTAGGATCGCTAGCGATGTAGTTGAGCATTCGAATCTTTTCAACGTCCGACACTTTGACGTATGGAATCATCCATTCAATTTTTCTGAGGGTTATTTTAAACTCCTCTGCGACTGTAGGAGCTATAACAGCTGTCTGCACTATAGCATTGACGTCTGAGTTGGCTCGGAGAATGATGAGCTCATGTTTGGCGTTGACGATGATTCGTTGATAATCCTCCGCGAAACCAAAAACGAATTGCAGTGGGATACAAATATCGAAATATCCATGATTGTTAACCAATGATCTCGTATCATCGAAAATCCATCCTGCATTTTCCATCAAGTCTTTTTGATTCGGACTTTGTGAGATGTAGGCTTTCATAGCAGTTGTTAGGCCAACGTTTTCCACCCTTTCAATCTCTACGGCATTCAGCTCGTAACGAATTTCCTCAAACAGGTGGGCTATACCATTGTTGACTATAGATGTATGAGCGACATCAGCTCCATCAGCTTTCGTTAAACGTCCTTGAATATGCAGCGAGCTCTTGCTTGGCAACATGTATGAGTCCTGGTTCTGCACACTGATGCGAATTTCATCGTTGTTGTTATACGTCGACGACGCGTACGGTTGATGAGCGTGTACTTCGTACTGCGCTATTGACTCGTCGAAGACGATCTTCTTCTCGATGGATAACATGGTATCAGACAGTTGAAGCAGCAGAAAATTTTACTCTTAAACCGAGACTTTTCAGGAACTGTACGTTCTGAGGTGTGAGCACTTTGAGAGGTTTGTGCCGACTGATGATTCTTGTACATGTTATTGAACTTTTATACTCTCCGTAGACGATTCCCATTATTCGCCCTTTACATGTAATCTGATGGTAATGACTTCTCCTCGAAAATTCACCAATTTGCCTTCTTGATCCAGAATGCGAAGCTGCAGGTCATGTATTGCCTGAACGGTGATCGGATTGTAAATCACGTGTGCAGACATTTCAATGATTTTATAACCTGGTGGCACCACGGGAAAAAACTCGTGAATGGTGTGAACGCGCCGCTCGTTGATGTACGCTCCCGTAGTGATGTTGCATTCGACGCGCAAGGCGTTGACAGCGAGGATTCTCACCGGTGATTGAGACTCGTATACAACGTCAGCCTTGAGAATAAGTGGATCAAAGCCCAAAAGTTTTCCAATAGAATCTTTCGGTTTAAAATCGATGGTTCGATTACATTTGATTTCACTACGCAGCGTGCTACTGTTGGCTTGCAAATGAAGCTCGACATCCGACGGCAACACTTTTTTCAGGTAACGCTCGATGCTCTCCAACTCGTAGCTCCCCGGAGGTATGGTATACACTTTATCGTCGACGTAAAACTTGTTACTACCAATGTCAATGTTAGGGATCGAATTGAAAGTCAACAGTTCGACTAATCCCAAAGAATAATTTTTCCGTGGCATCAGTTCAATCGGAGGAAAATAGTGCGCCTCCAAGACAGACGATGTTCCCGAGAGGGTCAGAGTCAGTGTATCCATGATGGTTGCTCGTTGTTGACTGATACACACTCACACAATTGCAACACTTTTATCGAGTAAAAACTTGAGACACAAGTGTCCACAAATAATTTGATCATAGTTTTGATACTGATCACGATTGTATCGAATAATGCTACCGAAACCGAAATAATCTACAAGTTCTCGAGGTGGTTGTAAATTACCGAAGCTGTCGAAATATACGATTCGATTATCGATTTTCCGATATGCGACCCAATGAGTTCCATGGCCATTTTTTTCATCGAGATTAATGATGGAAGCCTCGTATTTTTTAGGACCATTTTTTGGTAAATCATTGCGCATGTACACACCTCGAAACGATGGTATTTTTAACATTTTTGCATATTTCAACAAATCACTATCGGTGAGTGCTCGGTGTGGTAGCTCTACCATATACGTTTTTTAAATGCAGTCTCAGTCCAGTCCCCCATGGTTTCAAATACAAACCCTTCCCCACAGTGATTGATTCCATTTTGAGGTTATGTCGCCTTGATTCATCCAATTGCCGCTTGGCGGCTCTGGCGTCGTTGATAGCCTTAGTGATGCTCACAGCGCCACCTGCCAATGCTCATGTTGCGCTTAATCCCGCAAATACAAGGAGGAGAAAAGCAGGTAGAATGCCACCCACTTTACTGTATACAGGTAGTACACGTGGTACTCGAACTTTATTTTTTCCACCAGCTTCCTTAACGGCTGCTCTTGCAGCTTTTAATGTCGAGTGTACAGAACCTGTAGCTTTAGCTGCCACGTTCGCTGCGTCGATGACCTTTCTCAAGGGAATCTTTTTCTTTACCACCTTCCTGGCTTTCTTCGCCAATTTCCTGGCTTTCTTCTGTCCCATACCAAGTTTTTGCTTGACTCCCATGATACCAGCTACTCCAAGAGCTGCAGTTTTTTCACCACTTCCAGAATCTTTTGCAAGAAGACGTTCGATAGCTTTTTTTGCAAGAACTTTATCAGCTGCGTGTCTAGCCGTGAGATTGGTATTTTTCGAATATGCGATATCGTGCTCCCTGCACGCTGAATCAAGTGGATTAATTCCACGATCCCCACGTTGTAATCTTTTAGCAAGTTTGGTACCTGGACCACAAAATTGATAACCACGAATGTGAAGTTCAACAGGGAGCTTGTTGATAATAGTGTTGACGAGGCCGCATTCTTTCACCGCCATTACTCAACTGAGCTCGTGGCTATAAATATTCCGTATTTATAGGTTTTCGAGTCAGACACTAACAGGTCGTCATGGAGTTTACACCGCAGAGCGTTAAGTTACCTGTCGTAAACTTTGATAGTGTGGTGGAAAAGCGGGAAAAATTCAAACGCCATGGAAAACTACTACCGAATACAGTCCGCGCAATAATATGTGGTCCTTCAAATTGTGGTAAAACTAATGCTCTTCTCTCACTTATAACGCATCCAAATGGATTAAGATTCGACAACGTCTTCATTTATTCAAAGTCACTCGAGCAACCTAAATACAAGTACTTGGAAAAAATCATTGAACCGGTCAAGGGAGTAGAATATTTTCCGTATAATGACAACGAACAAGTTTTTAGTGTTGAGGAAGTGAAACCAAACTCTGTAATGATATTTGATGATATTGCGTGTGAGAAACAAGATAACATTCGCGCATACTTTTGCATGGGACGGCATCGAGATGTAGACAGTTTCTATCTCTGTCAGACTTATGCGCGCATTCCTGAACACTTAGTGCGAGATAATGCTAATATGCTCATACTGTTTCGTCAAGATGATATGAACTTGAAACATGTGTACGATGATCATGTAAATACTGACATGACATTTACAAAATTTCGAGATTTATGCGCAACATGTTGGAGTGACAAGTATGGATTCATTGTCATTGACAAGGATAGCGAACAAGGACGGTACAGCAAAGGATTCGACTGCTTCGCTACTATAAATTAAAGTGTTTTCGTGACAACTACATCAGTGTTGTATAAACATTGAAAGAAGATGGAGCGTAAAGATGTACTACACCACATTGTACAAGCCAGCGAAGCCATTTGCCGCAAACATCGTCTCCTGAAACGTGGAAAAGCTGCTGTAGAGACGTAGATGCGAGAAGTTTTCAAGCCCATCATTGATCCCCTTCAGTCATTGACTAGACGGGATCTAAAGATGGAATCAGTGAAAAAGGAGGAACCTAAAGAAGAATTACCTACAATGGAGGAGGACAATGATACATTTGAGCCACAGAGTGATGATTTCGAAAGCTTCAATCAAACGGATCAAACCTTTGCACCAGACATGGCTAGTTCACTAGCCGTTCTCGACACTGTGAAGAAATACTTGAAGATGTTGAAAAACAAGAATCAACAAAAGAATCTGGACATGCAGTATGGAGTACGGTCATTGAAAAATGGGTTATTTATTGGAAACACGCCAATCAGTTTCGCAGAAAATACTGTTTATGTGGGGATTGAGGAGTTTGAGAAAACGCCAGGACTCATAGAACTGCTGTTTAAGAAAATACCAAACAATTTGATTGTTAATAAAATCGACGTGGAAAACTATAAAAAAATTGTTCAGCAAACGAGTGCGGATAGAAAAAATTATCTACCTCACAAGAGTTTGCGTGGTGGTAGAGATTTGAAATATCTTACATATATTGCTGACAAGAAAGTAGGCACAGGAGTCTACAATATTGTCCAACGAGGACGAGAAATAGACTACGTGCATTGGGACGATCCAAACGAACTCGTTGATCGCTTGCGACTTATACTCGCGTCTCAAGCTGTTGGCAACAGCAGTCATACCAACGAAATCAATTCAATCATCGAAGAGCTGCGAGAAGCGGACATTATATATTAAAAGTCTGAAACTTTGATACCTCATTCACGAGCTAGACAATGACAAGTGTAGAAGTGTTTGGGAGACACCTGGTCAAGAATCGGGAAATACGTGGACCTCCTGATGTTGGATTCAAGTTGACTTCTGAAGGTCATTACGATCTCCAACATAAAAAATTAGTCAACGTTGCTAAGGGTGATTATGGTAGTGATGGTGCTTCGTATCAAAATATTATTGATTTTGAAGAAGTGCTGACGATTGAAATTAATCAACTCAAAAATGTGATGGAAAAAGTGGAAAAATCGTCGGAAACCTTGGCTAAGATGTATCAAAAGCACGTGACCGAAAACTCGGCAATCATTTTCAAACTGCAACTTCGTGTAGAACGTATCGAGAAGGAACTGTTTGACGATGTCACGCCTCAAGAAGATGTCTACGAATAAAAGCTAGTATACAAACGTTCCTCATTCATAACCATCCTGGACGTGAAAGAGAAGAAAGAAGCTTTAGTGGAAGAACTCCATAAACCTGCACGGAGAAATTATCGTCGTAGTTATTTCGACGTGCGAAGACTCGATGAAACGTGGCAAGCTGATCTTGTAGACATGTCCACCTATAAGGATAAAGGCTACAAGTTCCTACTCACCGTCATCGATGTCTTCTCCAAGTACGCGTGGGCTGTACCAATAAAAACCAAAAATGGACCCGACGCCACCGCTGCTATGAAGACTGTACTCAAGGATCGCCAACCCAAGAATCTACACATCGATCAAGGCAAAGAGTTTTACAAGGACTTCAAGGCACTCATGAAGCAACATGGAATCAACATGTATTCTACATTCAGCGGCATGAAGGCGTCCATCTGTGAACGTTTCAATTGAACACTCAAGAGCCAGATGTGGAAACGATTCTCCCTCCAAGGACATTACAAATGGATCGACATCTTACCTGATTTGCTATCGAGTTACAACGCCACCAAGCATCGAACAATCAACATGAAGCCAAAAGATGTTACCGCAGCTGATGAAAAACGTCTGCTTGATAAAATTTACCATGTCAAGCATCGGCAAGACAAAAGCAAATTCAAGGTCGGCGATAAAGTCCGGATCAGCAAGTACAAGCATGTTTTCGAGAAGGGATACACGCTTAACTGGACAACGGAAATATTTACCATCGCTGCTGTAAGACCAACGCATCCCACGACGTACAAGCTCAAGGACTATCAAGATCAACCCATCGAAGGAGGATTTTATACCGAAGAACTTGCCAAAGTGAAATATCCGGATGTATATCTTGTTGAAAAAGTTTTACGCAAGCGTGGAAATAAATTGTATGTTAAATGGTTGGGGTTTGACAGTCAACATAATAGTTGGATTAATAAATCAGACATGTAATCAATAAACGTTTATTTGTATATGTATCAAGTGTTTTTAATCAAACCTATACACATATGTATGACTCAACATACAAAACGTCGGTTAACAATAAATACTTGAATTCATTTCCGCATCACCAGAGCCCGTCTTGCATGGGGTGGTAGAATTCATGATGCGTTTTTGTTGACGTGGTATCCCCTGTAGGCCTAATCCACGATCTATTCTAAACAGTAGTAATATTTACAGTTTTTCCTAATTCATCAATATTTACAATTCTTTGTCGATATTCAAAAATTCGCTCATGTGTATTGAGCAATATTCATTGGTATTTACAATTCTTCGTCGACATCCATCAGTTCCCTTATTTTATAGTGACCGTGAGCCAAAGTGTCCGTCGTATCAGCGAGAATGACTCTTTTATCATCCGACGGATTCAACGCGAGTTTCGTTTGTCTGATCGTTTCAATCACGTGTAGACGAGAACGGAACAAATGTTGAACTCGATGCTCCGAACTATTCGCGCACAAACAACACAAGTAATCGTTGAAATCAATTGTTTTCTTCACAACCGACGCTTTGACACCCTTTGCTTTTTTGATTCGATCTTGTCCTTCTACGCGTAAACTATACATTTTCAATCTCAGTCCTACGAATTCAGTTATTATTTTACCGTTACACTCGTCCTTCATTAGTCCTACAACTTTTTTGTTTTTCAATTCGATGCCGAACCGATTTTCTGTAGGATAGTCAGAAGTATCGAAACGGTCGGAATTTTCCCTCATCATGGTGTACGGATCGAGGTTTCGAATTTCGTAGATCAAGCTGTCGGTGTCAGTGTACAAGATTTTCGCGTTCGTCGCTGGTTTCATGAAATCTTAGTAAAACGAATAAAGACATATTTTCGACAACTCGAGGACAAAAAATCCTATGTAGATTGGTTTATTCATGACAACTTCGACTCGTGACAATTTGATAGCTACCAAATTCTCGTCGAAGATGGATCGCGATTTAAAAGTAGGTTTCGCTATCAATGCTTCCGCGCCGTTAGGACCTGACCATTTCATCACCAGTTTGATGTCGATACGTTTGCGAACGTTTTCCATCGTTTTACCGTAGACCGCGTTATACATTAGTTTGTACAGGTTTTTCTCAAATTCGTTTCGCGCCTTTTTGCGCATGTCACTGTTCAGATCGATGTAAGATTTCAACCAATTGGACTGCTGGAATTTGAGAATTCTATGTATATTACTCAGTTTGAGTCCATGCTGCAAGACCTGTTTTAGGATGCGGTAATGAATCACGTATCGCGTTTTTTATTCGAGCGTAGTCATAAGTTTCGGATTTATCGAGCTCGGTGAGTAGATGAGCTAGGCGGGTATCGGATCCCCCACTCCTCCTCCCATCACGTGACCCACCCAGGCCCCGCCCCTTTCCCCTAACCCTTCTCTGATTGGTCACCCCCTCCCCCACCACCTCTGATTGGTCACCCCACCCCGCCCCTTTCCCCCCATCCCTTCTCTGATTGGTCACCCCCAGACCCCGCCCCACCCATTTTGGTGGCATCCATCCCCCATCACCCACCCCTTTTCGCGGTTTTCCACCTCCATCCCCCATCTCCCACCCCTTCCGCGGTTTTTCACAGGTTTCCGCAGTTTTCGCGAGTTTCCGCAGTTTTTCGCGGTTTAACCCTTTCGCGAGTTTTCGCGGGGTTTTCGCGGGTTTTCCGCGGGATGCAACATCCGTATTTTCGAGGGTCTCCCCGTTTCCAGGATGCTTGAACGATCACGCGTCCTTTCACGTCGAAGCTCTGTTGCCTACTAGATCATTTTCGGGAGTCATCCAAATACGTAGGCGAATGGACTTACGTAAGGTGGTAGTGGGAGCGGAAGGGAAAGTTTTGAAAGATACGCGATTCGACAGGTTTCGACACGCGTAAATGTTCACAGTCCATGTAACGTAAACTCAAAAAAAAAAACAAACAAACAAACGATGATATAATTTTTAGTGCGTAAAAGTTTTTTCTAGCATACAATATTCGACAAAAGTGTTTGGATGTTACGTATTACTTTACGGAATATTCATTATTTCGGGCTGAATTACTCAACCCTAAGAAATTTGTATTTTTTATTTTTCGTCGTTGCTTTAGATAAAAGGTAGCGTTCCGACACTTACAGGAAGATGCTAATAGAAATTGGAAACTCTCGTAGTCATGATCGAGCGTGCAGAGACTTGTTTTTGACTATTACGTATCATTCTACGAAAATGTGTTTATATTTTTTCGAACACTCTCACCATACTTTGAATAATCTTGTTTGCCTAATTTTTTTCTTCTCTTTTTTTCTTTCAAATTTGTTTTGTCCTAATGCATACTATGTCGAAAGATTTGTTGAGGATGGCGGCACTTGTTTTTGACTATTACGTATCATTCTACGAAATATTTTTATTCTGTTCAGAGCACCCAACTCTGAATAATCTTTTTTTATTGAAATAATCCAGAAGTTTCTACCGCGATACCATCAATAGGAGAATATATAAAAGCTGGTACTCAGGCGATTCCGGGCAGATACAAACTGAATTTTGAAACGTTCGTAGTTATTCTCGAGAGTGTCGCGAATCATTAAACTAAAAAAAAAAAAAAAGAAGCGGTCAACGGTGTAACTTCAACAGTGATTTGTAAAACTTTTTTTAAAATAATTAGTTCGTGTCAGGTTTAGGCATAATTCATATTTTAGAAACATTTGGAATATTAACAGAAAAGTTTTTTTTTGTAACAAGGATGACATTTATATACGACATGATACTGTGATATCATAGCGTGAAAGTTTTTAAACATTTTGAAATGTTTCGATGATGGCACCAATCAATTTTTCCGAAAAGTTTGATTTGAAAAAAGTTGGCGAGGAAGCGTTTTCGGAAGAAATTTTTAATGTTGGTTTCGCGTTTCGCGTATCAGTGAAAAAAGTGAAAGAAAATAAAGTACAGCCTACCCTTCATTGTCGCCAAACCAGCCTGCATTATCATAATCAATACTGGCGCATTTTGGCTATTGTCTCTTCCGTAATCAATGATTATCGCACGCAGTACAAGTATGTATTTCATCCAGGAAATTTAGAAAGTAATTTGATTAGTGAAAAATATTCCAATGGTTGCAATAATCTGATCCAGCTTCAAGTTGAAATTTCTTATCATATACTACCGCGAACGTTTTTTGATTATCGTTCTTCAGATCAACATCATTCGTCATTTATGAAAAGCTTTAAAAAGTTATTGTACATTGAGAACCTCAGTGATTTTACAATAATTACCCCGAATCGTGAATTCAAAGTTCATAAATGTATTTTATCAGCAAGTTATATCTATTTTGAAACACTTTTCAGTCATTCATGGAAAGAAGTGCTCGAGAATCAAATTTTCATTAGAGATTTTTCTGACAAAGCGATAAAAATATTTCTTTCCTCGGTAGTAAGAAGGTTTCCTTAGTTCCTCGGTATAGAATCCTCTATCGATGGGTTGATCTTGATAATCCTTGAGTTTATACGTCGTGGGTTGTGTTGGTCTCACAGCAGCGATAGTGAATATTTCAGTTGTCCAATTAGGCGTGTATCCTTTCTCAAAGACATGTTTGTACTTGCTGATTCTGACTTTATCACCGACGTTGAATTTACGCTTGTCTTTTCGATGCTTAGTATGGTATATTTCATGGATTAGGCGTTCTTCATCAGCTGGAGTAACACTTTAGGCTTTATATTGATAGTGCGGTGTTTTGTGGTGTTGTAACTGGACATCAATTCAGGTAAGATGTTCAGCCATTTGTAATGTCCTTGGCGGGAGAATCGTTTCCACATCCGACTCTTGAGTGTGCGATTAAAGCGTTCACAAATGGATGCTTTCATGCCACTGAATGTAGAGTACATGTTGATTCCATGTTGCTTTATGAGCGTCTTGAAGTCCTTGTTGTAAAACTCTTTGCCTTGATCGACGTGTAGTTTCTTGGGTTGACGATCCTTGAGCGTGGTCTTCATAGCAGCGGTGACGTCAGGACCATTTTTAGATTTCAAAGGAACAGCCCATGCATACTTGGAGAAGACATCGATGACGGTGAGCAGGAACTTGTAGCCTTTGTCAGCATAAGTGGACATATCGACGAGATCAGCTTGCCAAGTTTCATCAATTCCACGCATATCCACATGACGTCGTCGATAATTTTTCCTTGCAGGCTTATGGAGCTCTTTTACAAGAGCTTCTTACGCATCCATCCTTACAATGTCTGGGTTGGTAGTGAGGGTGACGCGTTTGTATACTTGCTTTTATTCAAACTCATTTTTTTCGGGTGTGATATGTACTACTTCCTCAATGCGTTGCTGACGATGTAGAATAACGTTAATCTGCTTCGAATATTCAAGCATACGTTTTTGATACATATCATTCAAGGATTCCAGCGATTTTGACAAATTGTCAGTCACAATGCCAATCACATATCTCAGTGATTGAATCGCATCTCCAACGATTCTATTTACTTCTTCGAGGTTCACTGCATCCATCATTTCCATCGATTCGCTAACGTTGCATAACCTTTTTCCCATCATATCATAGTTTTGCTCAGCGGTCAATTGGAATCCAACACCTGGAGGGCCGCGAAGTCTTTGAGTTCTCGTTAGGTGTTTTCAAAAAACGTCTACACTCGCCATTGTCTCACTCGTGAATGAAGTTGTATAATGCAATCCCCCTCAATATATAATCTCAGCTTCTCTCATTTCTTCGATGATTGAGTTGATTTCGTTGATGTGACTGTTGTTGCCAGCAGCTTGTGACGCGAGAATGAGCCGCAAACGCTCGACTAGCTCGTTTGGATCATCCCAATGAACATAATCGATATCGTATCCACGATTGACTTGAGATAAAGATCTGAGTAGTCACCTAACGTCTGGATATCGAAATTGCTCCACACTGCCTGGGCATGACTGAAATCATAAAAATAAAAAATTGTATTCAATTTATCATAATGGTTATTTTCTCGAAAAAATTGAAAGTTTTGCTTACCAGTAGTCATTGACGGAAATGTCATCATCAGTCAGGGTGCTGTGAAAGGCCTCCTTGGGCGGCAGTTGACTTTCATCTAACCTTTTCCACGAATCTAGGTATTCGTAAGGAAATATTCCCTTCTTGGTCAGGAGCTGGAGTTGCTGCTCGTTGAAGTTGGTAAATTCTTTTCTCACAATTGCCTTGTCTTCCAAGTAAGAAGCCAGCTTCTCCAGGGATGAGGCCATGAAGCGAAACGAATCGATGAATCGAAGTGAGATCTTGTCATCCTTGATGTTCTTGGTGAAGGAAATGTATCGCTCCATGGTTTGTGGTATTACGCTTACTCGTCCCTCGACGCATTTAGCGATTTTTTTCACGATAAGGTGACTGTCGTACCCACTCAAGTTGTGGAATATGATCTGAAATGAAAAAGAAAATTTCATGAGTGTTAACTCACTTAAATCTGCTTAAATTATACATTTTTAAATGAAAAAGAAATGAACGAATCTGTAAATAGGTTTATATATGGATAAAAAATGAATTAGGAATTATAAAATATGATCTGAAAAGAAAAAAAATTCTATAACTGATATCTCTATCGCATCTTCTTAAATTATTCATTTTCAAATATAATAGAAATAAATTAATGAAAAGGAAGAATTAAATCATGATTCAATTAGTAAATTTTTTGAAAAGTTAACTTACGGGAATCGTGAGGGCGTCTTGGTATAGGAGATTACATTTGCCATGTGCGGCTCCTCTAAACTCCCCCGTCAAGTGACAGTGGTCTCGAACTCTACCACCCCCCTTCTCGTCGGTCTTCGGGAACGGCTGCTTGCAGATGTGGCAATTTGGAGCATTGCGCCAAGACCGCTCTTGGTCCGGTGTCAGTAGTATCATAGGCTTCGGATTGTTCATCTTTTCCTTGACTCGGTGTGATAAGGCTACGAGCTCGTTAGAAAGCTATTGCGCTGGATCATATCCTCGAAAGCTCTTGTATAGGGATTGGTTCTCGTCGTAACTACATTTTATGTAATACCCTACACTGTACGCCTCGTGAATTTGAACGACTTTGGTATTTTCTTGACTTTGAGAATTAACTTTTTTGAGAATACATTCAAAGTCCGCATACACAACATACGGTACTTTAAGATTGTTTTTATGATTGGAAAACTTAATTTTATCTTTCCCCTCTTTCGGTAACTGAACACTGCATTTATTTATTTTTCGACAGTCAGTTTCATGAAAAGTTAACTTCTCTTCAGTTCGAAAATGATGCAAGCATCTATCACAAATGTGATGTTTGCTGTTAGTTTTAGAAAGTTGATTAAATACCAAGCGAGAAAGGTTTTTGATCCAAACGTAATGGAATACCAGGGGTTCGCATTCACTTTCATCTTCATCGGTATAATAGTCTTGTGTGAGAAGAAGATTGGCGTGTTTATCTTTTTTATGGTCAGTCACATGGATCGGTGCGACGATAAAGTCATTTTTCTTCTTCTCTAACACATACACATTCACTGACACATCAGTTTGTTTCTCAAAAACTTTCACTTGTTTTGGCACGAACGGAAACGAGAGTCCATGAAAGTTAAGTTCTCCGTCGTATTTCTGATAGTTGTAGAGACGATCTACATTTCTCCCAACTGGATGTAGCGCTGAAAGGATGGCCCATTTGAAACACTCATCATCAAAGTTTTTAACATTGACACAGGCCCGTCTTCTTCTGATGACTTCTGGGAGTTCTACGTAGGAGCTGCCACGCATCGGGTTATATTTATTCATATGAATGGCTAGGCTGAGATTTCTTCGGAGTGTCCATCCAGAGTCTTTGTGTTGGAATTCCTCCATATCTCGAGGCAGGCGATGCTGGACGCGTTGGAGATACCGCTGCAACAAGTCCGTTGTCCTCATGATTGGAGACGTTTTGGTGAAAAAGCTTTTCACTTCAGTCACTTCTTCTCCGTCTTTGACGATAGTGAACTCGGCATCGAGTACAGTATTCACTTTTAGGGCATTTTGACGCTGGAGAACTTCCTCGATCTTGTCGACGAAGATGGTTCGTGCCTCCTCCAGGAAGCCGTGAATATCCAAGTGATGTTTATTCACGATGAGTCCGGTTTCAAGGTTGCGATTGAATACCGTTTTGACATCTTCCCAGGAGGTTCCTAGGTCCCCACCACTCACTAGATATCCACTCAACTCGCGAATATAACTACGTAAATGTATAATAATACGACTACACTGAAGTTTCAGTTCGAGTCTACACTTTAAGCCAAACTCTGACAGTTCCCGGATGCACGCGTCAGCATCCTCAATCAAGGCCGCGGCCTCGAGAGGATTGACAGGTCGCGAAGCGAGAAGTTGTCGTTGGCGACACACTACTTCTTTAGCACCGTTAATAGCCATTTCTAAACTGAGACGCGCGCTTGAAAAATTCTATATTTATATTAACTGACACTGGTACAACTAGTAAAATCTTTTTCGTTGTCGCGCTACAATGTTAAATCGTTCGAATGATTCCCTTCCTTTTCAAAAATGCCTATAGAACTGTAACCGTCATCGATAATCTGAAAGCGTAGTCGAGTTTTATATTTCAAAATTTAAAACGCTATAGCTTTCAAAGTCAAACAGATAAATTTTTTTTAATTGAACGTGAATGATATTTTCAACAAAGTAGTGAAAAATTTTGTACACTGTTGCTAATTGTTTCGAATGAGTGTATGATAAATCGTTAGTGAGAAGTATATAAAAAATATTTAATGTCGTTGATTTCTAGTTCAAGTTCTGGAATATCGAATGTTCGACAGAATTTTTCAAGAATTTCAAAATTATCTGGAACGACTATACTGATTAGAGCATCAAGACAAACTGATTCAAATTTTTCATCAATAAACATTTTCGATACTTGATATAACTCTATGATTGTATCAACAGAAACATTGGTAAGATCATGTTCGCAAGCATACAACCATTTCAGAAATATTTTTATCGCTTTGTCAGAAAAATCTCTAATGAAAATTTGATTCTCGAGCACTTCTTTCCATGAATGACTGAAAAGTGTTTCAAAATAGATATAACTTGCTGATAAAATACATTTATGAACTTTGAATTCACGATTCGGGGTAATTATTGTAAAATCACTGAGGTTCTCAATGTACAATAACTTTTTAAAGCTTTTCATAAATGACGAATGATGTTGATCTGAAGAACGATAATCAAAAAACGTTCGCGGTAGTATATGATAAGAAATTTCAACTTGAAGCTGGATCAGATTATTGCAACCATTGGAATATTTTTCACTAATCAAATTACTTTCTAAATTTCCTGGATGAAATACATACTTGTACTGCGTGCGATAATCATTGATTACGGAAGAGACAATAGCCAAAATGCGCCAGTATTGATTATGATAATGCAGGCTGGTTTGGCGACAATGAAGGGTAGGCTGTACTTTATTTTCTTTCACTTTTTTCACTGATACGCGAAACGCGAAACCAACATTAAAAATTTCTTCCGAAAACGCTTCCTCGCCAACTTTTTTCAAATCAAACTTTTCGGAAAAATTGATTGGTGCCATCATCGAAACATTTCAAAATGTTTAAAAACTTTCACGCTATGATATCACAGTATCATGTCGTATATAAATGTCATCCTTGTTACAAAAAAAAACTTTTCTGTTAATATTCCAAATGTTTCTAAAATATGAATTATGCCTAAACCTGACACGAACTAATTATTTTAAAAAAAGTTTTACAAATCACTGTTGAAGTTACACCGTTGACCGCTTCTTTTTTTTTTTTTTAGTTTAATGATTCGCGACACTCTCGAGAATAACTACGAACGTTTCAAAATTCAGTTTGTATCTGCCCGGAATCGCCTGAGTACCAGCTTTTATATATTCTCCTATTGATGGTATCGCGGTAGAAACTTCTGGATTATTTCAATAAAAAAAGATTATTCAGAGTTGGGTGCTCTGAACAGAATAAAAATATTTCGTAGAATGATACGTAATAGTCAAAAACAAGTGCCGCCATCCTCAACAAATCTTTCGACATAGTATGCATTAGGACAAAACAAATTTGAAAGAAAAAAAGAGAAGAAAAAAATTAGGCAAACAAGATTATTCAAAGTATGGTGAGAGTGTTCGAAAAAATATAAACACATTTTCGTAGAATGATACGTAATAGTCAAAAACAAGTCTCTGCACGCTCGATCATGACTACGAGAGTTTCCAATTTCTATTAGCATCTTCCTGTAAGTGTCGGAACGCTACCTTTTATCTAAAGCAACGACGAAAAATAAAAAATACAAATTTCTTAGGGTTGAGTAATTCAGCCCGAAATAATGAATATTCCGTAAAGTAATACGTAACATCCAAACACTTTTGTCGAATATTGTATGCTAGAAAAAACTTTTACGCACTAAAAATTATATCATCGTTTGTTTGTTTGTTTTTTTTTTTTGAGTTTACGTTACATGGACTGTGAACATTTACGCGTGTCGAAACCTGTCGAATCGCGTATCTTTCAAAACTTTCCCTTCCGCTCCCACTACCACCTTACGTAAGTCCATTCGCCTACGTATTTGGATGACTCCCGAAAATGATCTAGTAGGCAACAGAGCTTCGACGTGAAAGGACGCGTGATCGTTCAAGCATCCTGGAAACGGGGAGACCCTCGAAAATGCGGATGTTGCATCCCGCGGAAAACCCGCGAAAACCCCGCGAAAACTCGCGAAAGGGTTAAACCGCGAAAAACTGCGGAAACTCGCGAAAACTGCGGAAACCTGTGAAAAACCGCGGAAGGGGTGGGAGATGGGGGATGGAGGTGGAAAACCGCGAAAAGGGGTGGGTGATGGGGGATGGATGCCACCAAAATGGGTGGGGCGGGGTCTGGGGGTGACCAATCAGAGAAGGGATGGGGGGAAAGGGGCGGGGTGGGGTGACCAATCAGAGGTGGTGGGGGAGGGGGTGACCAATCAGAGAAGGGTTAGGGGAAAGGGGCGGGGCCTGGGTGGGTCACGTGATGGGAGGAGGAGTGGGGGATCCGATACCTGCTTCCAATACTACTCAGGTATTTGGATTCTTCGTCTCGTTCATAGTCGTGCATATAGGCATTGTTCGCATACGCGTACCGATTGCTGCACTGGGAGATACCTTCCTGAATACCGCGTTCGATGAATAATAACATGTCAATGTCAGTAAGCAATTCCAACTCCACACCCGAAAATTTGAGCATCGCGTCCCAACTGAGCCCGGCGTGGTGTAGTAGTGTGCGGGGTCGAGATCATATGCTTGTAGACAGTTGTTGCGAAAGTTCTCGAAAACGTTGGCTAAGAGGCGCGACGGTAAATTTGTCATTTCTTAACACTAATATATACACGTTCACTGACACTTGATTCAGTCTTTCGAACAAGGGCACTTGTTTGAGCACTACTGGAAACGAAATGTTTGTAAAGTCTAACTCGTCGGTGTATCTTTGATAATTTGAAATCCTTTTAGAGTTTTTTTTGACTGGATGAAGCGCTGATAGGATCGCCCACTTAAAGCATTGATCATCGAAATTTTCAACGTTGACACAGGCCCCCTTGTGCTGAATGGATGTGGGCAATTTGATGTACGAACCTACTCGCATTGGATTATATTTGTTGATGTAAATGGCAAGGCTCACGATGCGACGCAACGTCCATCCGGATCCTTGTTCCTGGAACTCTTCGATTTTCATCATAAGGTGGTTCATAACGTTCTTTTCGAACCAGGTGTTCAAGTCCGTCGTTCGCAATATGATGGCACTACGCGTCTCGAAACTTTTCAGCTCGACGACTTCTTCGTCACCTTTAATGTTGCTGAACTCGCCGTCTAGTGATGTGTAGACTTTGACGGCATTGTCGATCTTGAGCCCTTGTTCGACTTTCCTCGCGAAAATGTCGCGCGCCTCCAGAAGGAAATTTTTAACGTCCAGGTGATGGAGGTTGACGATGATTCCTGTCCGGATGTTGTCCTGGAAAGCGGTCTCGAGGTCTTCCCAGACGACATGTTGCTGATGCGTGCCAGCTCCGCTAATCAGTAAACCGCACAACTGATTAACGTAACTGCGCAGTCGCTGGATCACGCGCGCGCACTGGACCTTAATCGCATCCGAACACTTTGCAGAAAATTCGCGCAATTCGGCGACACTGGCGATCGCGTTTTCGTTGAGAATTCGCACATGTTCGGGATCCACCGGATCGTTGTTAATCAAGTAACGTTTTTGAGCGTTTACTACCGTGTACTCTCGATAGCAGATTTTGCCATTTTGACGTTCGTGAGACAACTGACGCTCCCGCTCGAAACCGTAGTATTTACAGGTAGTGGCGCTGCGATCGCCCTCTGTTGCTATGCGCCTGTTTGCATAATGTTGCCACGTCTGCGCATGCGCACAGTTGCTACGTCCACGCACTGTTGCCACGTCCACGCACTGTTGCCACGTTCACGCACTATCGCACAATTTTTTCTTTTCTTCTATATACTTTGCGAGGAGGAAAAGTTTTTGTATACTCCACGAACTTAAATATTTTTGATGCTAACAATTTCAGAGCCGATTCTCTTATTTGAAAAAACGCTGCAGAATTTCATAATAATTTATAAATTCTTAGGAACCACTCGAATATACAATCACTACAGGAGCCTATCACCGCACTGTCTTACAATTTCTTTCAAGTTACCCCGTAAACTTGAATCAATTGGAATTATCGTTCAATGAAACGCGGATAATAAAGATATTCGTGATGTCGATCATATCGAAGAACGCGACTGACTGGTGATGGGCGCAATCAGGGGATATTATATAGAGGAATGATTACGTCACCATCGAACCCCCACCGCTGAATATGAGTCAGAGTTAAAATTAGATATTGACTTTGAGAATTGAACTATAAAGATAATCACTTTTGTAAATAACGGAATCAAATTACTCTTATGCATAAAACAAAACAGGATACTCGGATTACAATCGGGTTGAAAGTGTAAACAAAAGTATCAAATGACTACTACGCCACGAAAAAACACCATCATCATTTTACATTTCTGACCGGAAGTTATTTTGTAAACAAAGATAATAAAAGTCATAAATTTGTCACCTTCAAAGGATGCCAACTTGTAAATAAATGATTACAGTGCTGGAAATTGATCATGAGATTGAATTACATCTTCGCAGCGAACGACTTTTCTAAACAAAAGCTCGGATATAGGCAATAAAATTTGGATGGTCAATTTGGATTGATCGAAAACTACACGTGTTGGTCGGTTCTTTCGTCAAACCAGTAAGTATATTTTATGATTATTTGTTTATATATTTTTATATTAATTTTTTTTCTTTTTTAGATTCCAACAGAGCGGGGTCGAAAAGCTCAGGAGCGCGAGAGAATGGAAGAGCTCGGAATACGAATGGTAGTAAGTATGGTGAAATAAATATTATAATTATTGTGATTGACAGTATAATTTTGTTTCAGAATGAATAAATGGATATAAGGGGCAAACACCGTTTTAGAATTAGGTTTATATATAATGTAAATATATAAGTATAAAAACAACACATTGGATGAAAAATAAAAATATTCGAATTTTATATTATGAAAAAAAAAGAAATAAAAAAAAACCAAAATGGAGGGGCAAATAAAACAGTTGTGCTCCACAGAAAGGGGCGGGGTGGGGCTCCTTGCACACAAAAAACAAACAAATAAAACCAAAATAATAAAAAACAACAAAAGGTCTTACCTACAGGAGGTATAACCGACCGCAGGTACGCCCCTGTTTTACCGACTGCGCCCCTGTTTTACCAACCGCCGCCATCTTGTTTTTCCGACCGACATTTTTGTATGGGGAAAACCCGGAAAATCTAGGGGAAAGTTTGAGAAAAATCCGGAAAATCTAGAAAAAACTCGGAAAATCTAAAGAAAATCCGGAAAATCTAGGGAAACTCCCGGAAAATCGCGGGGAACCCCTGGAAAGCCCCGGAAAATTCGCGCGAAAACAGTAGAAAACCCCGGAAAATTCGCAGGCAAACCGGAAAATTCCGGAAATTCGTGGAAAACCTGTAAAATTCGCGTAAAAACGCGGGAAAAACCGAGATGAAAGGAGTGGGCGGGACCGGAGAGGGGAGGGGGTCACGTGATGGGAGGAGGAGTGGGGGGCTCGAAGCCCCTCTGTTTAGCTACTGATATTCTTTGAATTCAGGTGATAGATTCGAAAAATTATGACCTTTATGAAATATCCCTAGTAATTTAAGTTTTTACAAAACTTATAAAAAATTTCGGTATTTTTTAAAAAATTTCGCATTTTTTATAACGTCGCTTCATAAAAACTTTTATGAAATCTTTAAAAAAAGACGGAATCTTTATAAAGTCGATTTTAAAATCCATTTCATAAAAATGCCAAGTAGTATGCGCAGGCCGATTCTGGGCCACTTGGCGGGCCGAGCTCCAGCCGATATGTAGCCAACATATCCCCCACCCCTTCAACTTTTTGTAACGTGGACCCCTCTCCCCTTCCCCCTTCACTGGAATAATAATCAATTATCATTATTATTCAATAATCAGTAATTATCATCAATTAGCGTTATCATGAGCGTTATCATTAATTAGCATTATCATGAGCATTATCATTTATTAGCGTTATCATAAGCATCATTAATTCGAAATCGCTATTTCAAATTTCAATGGTAGGGGGACCTGAAAAACATAAAGTAGTAGTAGTAGTGGGGGTATCCGTCAAGGTAGGCTAACACATTGAGCCTCTACATAAATTTCGTCGAGACGTTGAAGTGGCTTCATCGTAGCGCGTCTTTAAGCGTGGTGCAGCAGATGTTGCGTGCGCTCCAGCGCCAATAGCCGAATGACATGGTCGCGCGCCAGTGTTGCCAGATAGGTGGAACGATTTATCCCTAACTCGAACCTCATTTATCCCTAGAAATCGATAAAGATCCCTAGATTTGCACTTGCGATATATCGGTAAGTAAAATGTTGCAATAGGGTTATTCTCATGAAATAAATACAAAAAAG
Source organism: Platygaster robiniae (assembly GCA_028476575.1). Lineage (NCBI taxonomy): Eukaryota > Metazoa > Arthropoda > Insecta > Hymenoptera > Platygastridae > Platygaster > Platygaster robiniae. The sequence continues at coordinate 23,310,986 of CM052025.1, read as the reverse complement.
AGCAATTTTCATATAGAAAGAATTATATTTCCAAAGTTGAAAAATAAACATCAAAAAGTGCACGTGTTCTTAGGTAACACTTACAAAACTATTTTTGGGGAAAAATTGCACAGATCATGTTTAACACTAACGCAAAACATTTGAATTTTTTATGAGTCATTGAGTGCATCAAGCATTTCACTCACGAAATTACTTTTATAAACATTTTCACTTGTAAATTTCGCTATCATTTTTTGGCTTGGTTGAAAGTTGGCACAAGTGTTTGGCTTCAATAAAAACCTAATTCTCATGAGAGCGTCGACAATGTCAATGTCCATTCTATTTCTATTATATACATTATATTATATACATTATATTGTTTACGATGGAAAACGCTCTCTCGACCGAAGCATTAGAAAACGGCAAACTCAATAAGGGAACAGCTAATTTTGCAATATGCTGAAATTTGCAAATTCCAGCAGCATCAGTTTTATCCATCACTTGCGACCAATACTCATTCAATGAATTTTCTTTGATTTCAAGTCGGTGTAACAATTTCCATTCATCATTCGTTGCTTCAACATCAACACACACATCCGAAAAAAAATAGCAATATCTGTGATGTCGGCTTTGAATTGTTTCAATGCGTTTTCCGGAGTGAAAAGGGATATTTTTTCTAAAGTCTTGATATTGTTTGGCGCATGCTTTTGCAACTCTTCAGCTAACTTAATGTAAAAATCTCTACAGCGTTGTTTTATAACAAACAAATTCTCCTTCTTGCATTTACTGCTCAATTCATTGAAATAAAAGCCAAATTGGACACAATCTGAAGACATCAGATAATTTTTGAAAGGAAAAGCCCTCATGTCATTTTTCGCTGCCTGTTCGAGATGCTGTGGTACAACTGTTTTTTGCAGGGTTGAAAACAACAAATCGTTGAGGTCATTCAGAAGCTTAAGGGGATCCACATTATCAGATTGAAAAAGTTCGTTCAACCCTACGACTTGCTTCAATCAATGCTTTAAAAAAATGAGATACAATTTATTTTCAAACGCAATTAAACATTTTGTACAATTGCTGTGCTTTGAAGCCCGCGTACCCCGCAATTTATTCCGATATAAATCAGAATGTAAACGCAGCTCATCCCATTCTTCAAGAATGACGTCGATTCATTTGAAACGTGCTAACCATTCCTGATAATTTTGGAATTTTTTTCGGTTTTTTCCCAACAATAATTTCGTACAATTGAGAAAACTGGACGTTCCTATCAGTGCTATTCGAAAACCAAGAATACGTCTCTTTGATCATAAAATCAATGTTTCGAGGCAAAACGTCACGTGCATGTTCCGCACTTAAATGTAACGAGTGAGGAAGACATTTGACCGTGACAAGATGAGGGATTTTTTTCGTTAGCTCAGACGATACAGAGTTATGTGCGCCCGCCATCTCATTTTCTCCGTCTATCCCTATCCCAAGTAAATTTTGCAATTTCAACTTATCGTTTTGTAACTGATCGATCAACGCTGTTGTTATACTTGCTGCAGTCCCAAATTCGAGTTCAATCAAGCGATAAAATGTAGTGGTAACTACACTACACCCTACACAACTTTTTCTGGCTGAAATAACGAATCATGAAACACATGACCTTTTTGGTATCCACCGTTGTACTGCCATCCATGATAAGAGAAAAGTGTGAATCTCCGATATCTTCTACTAATTCTTCGAGAAAGCATGGTGACAAAACATTGAGGATCAGCCTTATCAAATAAAAAACGTACAGTAAAGAATCTGTCAATTTCACGTTCCTTCGATACTTAAAGTCTTTTACTTTTTTGTACTCTACTTTAGATAGAAATTGTTTCCATTATGCATACCCTGGTACCATAACATAAAATATTCTATGAATATGCTACATACTCTTCAAAATATTTCCAGAATATTTCTACGCTTAAGTAGTTTCCCATAAAGCCGATGGCAAAAAATGTACCAAGAATATTCTAAAAAATTTTTCAAGTATAGCTAAAGAATATTCTTGGTGCATTTACTACCATTGGCCGAATAAGGAATTATTCACAGAACAATTATTTAACTATAATTCACAATATTTTATAAGATTTTTATACCCGTGCATTTTGTACGATGAATTTTGATTTGAGACAGGGTGTTTGAAGTAGGATCTAAATTTGATACCAGTTCTCCAAAATGATCTACGGTGTTAACACTGCAGTGTTCGGCTATAAAAACTGAGATTTTTAATTCGGCAATTTTACGCTTTTCATCTATTTATGGCTTGATGTAATCCATCATTTTTAGCAACACGCTCACGATGCCATGTTCTTTGGATTTTTTGACATGATCTGCTGATTTTGCATGAACAAATAACCCATTTTTGTGTGCGATGAGCTCCTTGTTGTTGCATACAATACAAATCGCTTTTGCGTTTTTGCCAGGGCAAGAACGTAGCCAACCTACAATATCATAAAAGGGCTATATGTACGTAAGCTACATAATGTAAATCTTAGGTCCTTTTTCAGGCCCCACTCTTTGATGTCTTTTAGTACCCAGTAAACCATTTTATCAGGTCCGTCAAGCTGGCTGTACACTAATCGAAAATTATAATAATATATATTTCAGAATTATGGGCTAATTATGGGCTATTTTTGGGCAGCAATTAAAATTTTTGGGCAATTATAGTTTTTCCACGAATCAACTTTCTTTTGTGTACAGCCAGCTTGACGGACCTCATTTTTTCGGACGCAGCAACGACCCTGTGTTGGGCAAAAATTGTGTAACCTAGCCTTATATTATAATTATTGCCCAATACAGGGTCATGGCTGCGTCTAAAAAATTGGTTATGGTTTACTGAGCACGGGAGAGCTATCCCTAGCGGAACAGTTTCAACCATGTTCAGCCATACGAGGTTGATCATGGTTGTACTTGGTTGGTCTCGGTTGGCAAAAACATTGATTTTCAGTACCTTCGTTCTTTTAACGGTTTTATGTGTTCCTATGGGTATTTACTAATAACTCTTAACATTCGTACCGAAAAAACCCCGCGAAACCATTTGGTTTTTTACTAATTAGGATTTCTGTGATTTCGAGGATCAGTATAGTGTCAATATGCTGAGGGTGCCCTTGTGGCGCGAAAATTAAAAATATCGTGTTCCTCTCGTATTTGCATCTCAAATACTCGCGATGTAAACATTTTTCAATGAAACAACGTCACTAACTAGATAATAATATTCAATCAACAAACATCAAAGACAATTGTAAAATAAGATAGTAATTAGATGTTATGAATGTTTTGTAAAGAAAAATTGAATTTTTTATGTTTAAATTCCGGAACGTTTTCCCATGCTTTTTTTTAACGCTGATCATACACTTTCTTTTTTTCGAGAGGCATCGTATTGGAAATAATTCTATAGTATTATTTCATAGCACAATGTGATCAGAAATCCGAAAGATACTCCAATTTCTCGACCGAAACGTTTTTACCAGGTGTACTCCTAAGTAATTTCCGGTTTTTTCAATGGATGGCGTTCTGTTTTGTACCGCTGTTGGTAACACATACCATATGTCATTTTGTTCAGTCATATCGAGTGCTTGAACTGCGTTGACATTTTCTCGAAAAAATCTTCCAGTACGTTTTTATTGCGCTTCAAAAATGTCGAATTTTGTACCGAATTTTGAGCATATGCGCCATGCATTGCTTTTCATGTTCAATCAGGGGAAAAAAGTGTCCGAGAGCCACTGTGCGCTTGTGGAAGTTTATGGTGATCGTGCATTAACACTTCGAACATGTGAAACGTGGTTTCGACAGTTCAAAAATGGAGATTTCGACCTGAACGACGCCGCACGCTCCGGCAAGCGAAAATCGTTCGATGACGCCGAATTGCAAGCATTATTAGATGAAGACAACACGCAAACGCAACGACAGCTTGCAGATGCGTTGGGAGTTCAACAGCAAGCAATTTCCAAACGTCTGCGAGCCATGGGAAAAATTCAGAAGTGTGGAAAGTGGGTGCCCCATGAACTGACCGAGAGACAAATGGAGAATTGAAAAGTGACCTGTGAAATGCTGCTTCAACGATACAAAAGAAAGTCTTTACTGCATCGTATTGTTACTGGTGATGAAAAGTGGATTTTCCTGGAGAACCCTAAGCGCAACAAATCATGGGTGAGTCCAGGTGAAGCATCGACATCGACGGCACGGCCAAATCGTTACGGTCGGAAGGTCATGCTGTGTGTGTGGTGGGACCAGTCCGGTGTTATATACTTTGAACTGCTGAAACCTGGTGAAACTGTGAATGCCGTTCGCTACAAACAGCAAATGAAAGATTTGAGCCGAGCCATTGTGGAAAACCGACCAGAATATCAACAACGACAGAAGAAGGTGATTTTGCTCCACGACAATGCGCCGTCGCATAAGTCGAAAGTCGTTCGTGACACGCTGGAAAGGCTCAAGTGGGAAGTGCTTGATCATGCGGCTTACTCACCAGACCTGGCGCCATCCGACTACCACCTCTTTGCCTCGTTGGGCCATGCCCATTCTGAGCAGCGCTTCGACTCGTACGAAAATGTACGAAAATGGCTCACCGAGTGGTTCACCTCCAAAGGCAATGATTTTTACTGGCGTGGTATCCACAATTTACCAGAAAGGTGGGAAAAATGTGTAGAAAGCGATAGAAAATACTTTGAATAAAATAAAGGTTACGGTTTTTTTGGAATTATGTGTTTTATTTGCAAAAAAACCGGAAATTAATTAGGAGTGCACCTGGTACATATAAAAATGTCAAACTCGCAATCACTTTCAACATTTATTTGTTTCAGTTTTGACATATCCACATATCCATATGTGAACTAAATATAAATTTTCCTTTTCTCAATTTGGGGATTTTCCGTTTATTTTGTTGGCACGTTCTAACGAAACCAGCCAACAACCGAATTTTTCATACAAAAATGAAAAATCCCTAAATATATAGCTATGTAACCTTTATCCCTAGATCCATCCCTGAAGTAGATCAAAATCCCTAAACATTCTCTATCCCTAGATTCATCCCTGAAGCACATGAAAATCCCTGAATCTAGGGATCAAATCCCTAATCTGGCAACACTGTCGCGCGCTCCCTTCTACTGAAGTGCGGCAGCGGCTGCACCCCCTCCCACTTCTCCTACCACGCTCCCTTTCATCTTTCTGATTAGTAAAAAAATCCAAGATGGCGGGAAATCAGACGCAAAATTTGAAAAGTTAAATTAATTCGAAAATTAACGTCAACTTGAAAATTCAAAAATCAAATTTGAAAAATTTCATTTAATAATGGTTGGAAAGTTGAAAATAGTGCAAAAAATTGTTAGAAATTGAAAAAAAATTGATAGATTTCAAAAATATTTGCAAAAATTTCTGAAAATGATGCAAAAGTACATGTGATTAAAATATAAAAAAATTTAACGTGGTGGCAGCACAGTCGACGTTTGTGGTGGGGGAAACAATATAATAGAGGCCATCGCTCGAGTTGGGCATCAGTTTCATCAAACTATTAACTTGAGCACATCGTAGCGCGACAACGAGCTGCACCTGAAAACCAATACTTCACATTTCATCAACGTGGTGACAGCACCATCAACGTGATAAGCAGAGGAGTGGAGAACTCCCTATATCACTAGCGATCTTCAGACAAAATCATCAGTTTCAATGACGAACCGAAGCGGACAGGTCTCGAAGAAACCAAGCGACACCATAGCGCGACAAGCAGAGCGACAATGGACTTCATCAAACTGAACGCGGTATCACGCGTGGAGCATAAGAGGATCATGGACCTAGAACTGCACAAAAGCTACAGGGTGACGAAGGTGTCTTAAGTCAACACGTCATATGGGCCGAAAATCGTGGTAACCCTCGATGGAGGATTCACCGTCTTTTTGCCGGAACGTGTCTCAAATTGGCTGTACGAGCACCAGGAGCAGCTGCGCCATCTCAAGGAAGCCACGTAAACCTCTAATCAAGTCGTTTCGTTACCTCGGTGGGGAAATAAACTCTTGCGAGTTTCTTAATCCTGTGTCAACTTCTAATGAATAAATTAAATGAATTCAAAAGATGATGATAATAAATTTCATGTAAGTGGATGGGGTCACTGAGGAGTAGGAAGGAGCTCTATATTATAGGCTCGTCGCTTGAATTTCAAGTCATTCTTATCCAGTTCTTGGTGCAGCCAACATGAAATTCATCGTCAACGTTCAAGGCTTCCCTATGCCTGAAAGTAAGCTGTTCCTGGTCAAGGAGCTGGTTATTATCAGGATCGAACCTGCAGATGACGTCAATGTAAAGACGTTCCTTTTCCAGCCTCCGTGTCCATGGTCGAGTCTGCCAGCAACAGTCAAGGCTGCGAATTCCTGGTTGACCCGAAACTACCACGGGATTTCATGGGGAACTGGCGATATACCTTACGCCGATTACAGGAACGTGGTAAACAGCAAACTCGAGAACGCCAGCTATATTTTTGTTAAAGGACTGGAGAAGAAAGGCTGCTTGAAGAAACCCTAGACAGATGGCCAGTCGTCATCGACCTCAAAAACATGGGCTGCCCATCGCTGAAAAACTTGCGGGTCTCAGCCTGCACGTACGGGAACATACATGTTCCTGGCAATGGTCGTCATTGTGCAACAGAAAACGGTCGTAATCTTAGGTTGTGGTTCCTGGAAACCTATGGCATCAGCCCATCAATGAAGAGATCGCTTGCACTGATACGTCATTCCCGCTGTTTGAGGAACTTGGACACCGAAGACATCGCAGCACTCCCGGCTGAATTTATCATTGGCTACTTCAGCCATGACATTGAATGCGCTTGGAAGAAACTTCCTGAGGATCTCCAGCTCGACCCAGAAATCGCCAGCTATCGTCGATGTCGGAAACATTGGACTTCACTTGGTGACGTCATCGATGGACTTCCTCCATTCATTCGAAATTGTAATTTTTGTCGACGTAAAAATTGTATGTGAATGACTGTATAAAATCATAAAACATTGAATATGTAACATAATAGAAAATAAACATGAAACTGAATATACTTGATGTGTTTTTCATCTCCTTTGAAAATACAATAAAACTTTTTCGATAAAAATAATTAAATAAAGTTGAAAAAAAAAATCATCATGGTCGAGTTTTGAATCTACTTACCTATAAATATGTAACGTTTTGGGGACAACCTTTAATTATCTCGGCCATAATGACACTTTTAAGATGGTTGTTTGCAATCGACTCACGTTAAATGAACAAATAAATATTTTTGAAAAAAGCGTAAAAATTTCAAATCATCAGTTCAAGCAATCATTTCTGCAGTGATCATCAATGGCTCACGTTTTCTGCAAGGATCATCGTTGGCTGCCGTTTTCTACAATTATCATCGTTGGCAGTCGTTTTCTGCTGTGATCATCGTTGGCAATCGTTTCCAGCATTAATTTCTTTCACAGTTCATCTTTTTAGAAAATTTTTTACCAATAATGATTCTCATTCTCCCCGAAACTATGAAATTATGAAATAATGAAAGGTTTAAATAATAAACAGCATAGATTCGTTTATCAAGCTTTTATTAACTCAAACACATGGAAACTTCCAATTTTTCACGCAAAACAGGTTCTAAAATTTTCACAGTTTTTTCAATTATATGTTGAAATCTTACATGATCTCGTGCAACTTGCTCCCATAAACCACGTCTAGCTTCTCTGTATGCAAAATGCCACAAATACAGTTTATACATCGTAGGAGGTTTACAATCAAACGTTACTCACTTCATAGTTTTCTTACAACGCCGCTAATTGGTTGATATTCTATGATACGATCATGTATAATTAAGCAATATGCAGTAGTCGCAGCTGGGAAATTGGCATCTGATTTGAACTCAAGACGAACATCAACTGGAGCAGTGATCAAGGAATCATTTTGTTTAGCACAATCGATAATTACAAGAGGTGCATTATCCTTGAATTCAGTTTTTGTTAGCAATGGAGCATTTTTTCTACCATAAAACGACGATTGAAAATTCGCAAACATTTCACATAACGTTGCAAACTGATTTCGTTGAAAATCAATGTTAAGATTAACGTAGGGATAACATTGTGAATTTAAATATAATTTAATGTCACGCAAATTACATGTATCAAAGTTGCTCATATTTCCAGTTCTCACATTTTTCCTTCCTACTTGAAATTCAACGATGACGTATCTTGGTTTCTCCAGTTGAGTCGTTGTTTTAACGCTCCATACATGCTTGGTAGTTTGAGGTAACAAAGGGTACTCGTACAGCTCCCAGCTTCGGAAACTTATGGCGATGGTTGGATCAATAGCGATGAGATCCAGCATTCGAATTTTCTCCAAGTCCGAAACTTTGATGTAAGGAATTAACCATTCAATTTTGCTAATGGTTATCTTGTACTCTTCTTCGTTCGCAGCAAGCTGAGTGACCACGTTGACGTCGGTGTGGGCTCGCAAAATGATGAGTTCATGTTTTGCATTGACAACAACTCGTTGATAATCTTCAGCAAATCCAAAGATAAAGTTCAGTGGAATGCACACATCAAAATATCCATTGTCGTTGGTTAAACGTCTCGTGGTGCCAACGATCCATCCAGCATTTTCCATCATGTCCTCTTGAGTAGGATTTTGTGCTATGTAAGCTTTCATCGTCGTTGTGAGACCAACATTCTTGATTCTTTCAATCCCAACATCATTCACTTCGTAGCGCATTTCTTCAAACAAATGACAGATTCCATTGTTTACGATCGATGTATGTTCGACGGCAGTCACTCCATCATTTTTTGTCAATCTTCCTTGTATATGTAGCGAACTTTGGCTGGGTAGCATATACGAATTTTTGTTTTGGATACTGATCCGGATTTCATCGTTGTTGTTGAACGTTGACGAGGCGTATGGCTGGTGTGCGTGGACTTCATACTGTGCTACTGACTCGTCGAAGACGATCTTCTTCTCGATGGATAACATGGTATCAGGCAGATTAGGCAGCAAATCGAACCCTTAAACCTAGACTTTTCAGCAAATGCACGTTCTGCGGTGTGAGCTGTTTGAGAGGTCTTTGATGACTGATGATTCTTGGACATGACGTAGAACTTTTATACTCTCCGTAGACTATGCCTGTCATTCACTTTTCACGTGTAATCTGATCGTAATGACTTCTCCACGAAAATTCACCAACTATCCGTCTTGATCTACTATAGGCAGCTGCAGATGATGTATTGCCTGCACGGTGATTGGATGGTAAATGACATGAGCCGGTATTTCAATGATCTTATATCCTGGTGGCACCACGGGGAAGAACTCATGAATAGTGTGCACTCGTCGCTCATTAAAGTACGCCCCTGTAGTAATATTACACTCAACACGTAGGGCGTTGATAGTAAGTATCCTCACTGGTGATTGCGATTCGTGTCCCACGTTGGCAGCAATGATTATTGGATCAAAACCTAAAAGTTTTCCAATAGAGTCTTTTGACCGGAAATCGATTATTCTATTACATTTAATTGTACTGCGCAGCGTGCTACTATTCGCTTCCAAAGTTAACTCGATACTCGGAGGGAGCACTTTTTTCAAAAAACGCTCGATGCTCTCCAACTCGTAACTTCCTGAAGGTATAGTTATCACAGTATCGTCAACGTAGAATTTATTGTTGCCAACGTCGATGTTTGGAATCGAATTGAAAGTCAACAACTCAACTAAACCCAACGAATATTCTTTCTGAGGCGACAATTCAATTGGAGGAAAGTAATTAGTCTCCAATATTGATGATGTTCCCGAGAGTGTCAACGTCAATGTATCCGCCATGCTTGTCACTTGTAAACTGATGCATATTTACACACGATCAATGCTTATATTCATTAGAAACTTGTGGCACAAATGTTCACAGATGATTTGATCATAATTTTGGTAGTGATCACGATTATATTTGATGACGCTACCGACATCGAAGTAGTACATGAGTTCACGATGTGGTTGTAAATTTCCAAAGCTATCGAAATAAACGACTCGATTGCCGGTTTTTCGATTGGCGACCCAATGCGTTCCATGACCATTTTTAGAATCCAAATTGATAATGGCAGCTTCAGATTTCCTGGGTCCATTTTTCGGTAAATCATTTCTCATGTACACACCTCGGAAATGTGGTACTTTCAAAATTTTAGCATACTTTAGCAAATCTACGTCTGTCAGTGGTCGGTTCGGTAGCTCTACAAGTTTTTTAAATGAAGTCTCAAGCCAGCTCCCCAAGGTTTCAAGTACAATCCTTTTCCTACGGCGATCGATTCCATCTTGAGGTTATGTCGTTTTGATTCCTCTAACTGACGTTTAGCAGCTCGAGCGTCGTTGATAGCTTTGACGATGCTCGCAGCGCCACCTGCCAATGCTCCTGTTGCACTGAGTCCCGCAAAGACTGGCAGTAAAAAGGCTGGTAAGATGCCTCCAATTTTTCTAGGCACCGGTAGTACACGAGGCACTCGAATTTTCTTCTTTCCTCCAGCTTCTTTCACCGCAGCTCGTGCAACTTTCAATGTTGATTGTACAGAGCCGGTAGCTTTAGCTGCTATTTTCGCGGCATCTATAACTTTCCTCAGTGGAATCTTCTTCTTTATCGGCTTTTTCTTGATAATCTTTTTCTTCATAATCTTCTTCAAGCCCATCCCAAGTTTTTCCTTGACACCCATGATGCTTGCTACTCCAAGGGCTGCAGTTTTTTCTCCAACTCCAGAATCCTTGGCAAACACACGTTCGATTGCTCTTTTTGCGAGTAATTTATCAGCTTCGTGTCTCGCTGGTAGATTTTCACGATTTTTTGAATAGGAAATATCGTGCTCCCTGCAAGCTGCGTCGAGAGGATTGATTCCACGATCTCCGTGCGCTAACCTCTTCACAAGCTTGGTACCTGGACCACAAAATTAATATCCTGGTATATGAAGTTCGACGGGGAACTTGTTGATGATAGTGTTGACGAGACCGTTCCCTCTCACAAGCATTGCTCAACTGAGCTCATGTGTATAAATACCCCGTATTTATGGATTTTCGATTCAAACGCTTACAGACCACCATGGAGTTTATACCACAGAGCGTTAGATTGCCTGTCATAAATTTCGATAATGTGACAGAGGATCAGCAAAAAATCAAACGTCATGGAAAGCTACTACCGAATACAGTTCGCGCTTTAATATGTGGCCCTTTAAATTGTGGTAAAACGAATGCTTTGCTATCACTTATTGCACATCCAGACGGATTGAGATTTGAGAACGTTTACATTTACTCGAAATCCCTCGAGCAGCCTAAATACAAGTATTTGGAAAAAATAATTCAGCCGATAAAATGAGTAGGATATTTCCCATATAACGACAACGAGCAAATTGTCAGTGTGGAAGAAGTTAAGCCAAACTCTGTGATGATATTCGACGATGTGGCGTGTGAAAAACAAAACAATATACGTGCATATTTTTGCATGGGGCGTCATCGAGATGTAGATAGTTTTTATCTATGTCAAACTTACGCACGTATCCCGAAACACTTGATACGAGATAATGCTAATATGCTTATATTATTTTATCAAGACGACATGAATTTGAAACATGTGTATGAAGATCATGTGAGCACTGACATGCCATTTGCGCAATTTCGAGATTTATGCGCATCTTGTTGGAATGATAAGTACGGTTTCATCGTTATTGACAAGGATAGTGAACAAGGGTGGTATAGAAGAGGATTTGACTGCTTCTATAAAATAAAATGACTGTAAGCCGATGATATCAGTATCATATGAACTCTGCTCAAAGATGGATCGTAAAGATGTACTACACCACATTGTCAAAGCTAGTGAAGCAATTCGCCGCAAACATCGTCTACTGAAACGTGGGAAAGCTGCAGTGGAGACGTCAGTGCGAGAAGTGTTAAAGCCTATCATCGATCCACTCAATTCATTGACGAAACAGGATGTGTAAATACAAGAAATTAAAAAGAAAGCTGTAAAAGAAGAGCCATCTATGCAGTCGGAACAAGATACATTCGAACCATCTCAAGAAGAGCCATCTGGTGAAGATTTTATGAGCTTTAATCGAACTATTGGTGATCAGAGTTTTGCGCCGAGTATTGTTAGCTCTCCAGCTCCTGTTAACACGCTGGCTAAATACTTGAAGATGTTAAAAAACAAGCCTCAACAAAAGTATCTCGATATGCAGTATGGAGTACGATCGTTGAAAACTGGATTGTTTATTGGGAACACGCCAATTAGTTTCTCAGAAAATACTGTTCATGTGGGGGTGGAAGAGTTTGAGATAACACCAGGGCTCATTGAAATGTTATTTAAAAAGGTACCAAACAGTTTGATCGTGAATATAAATGATGTGAAAAACTATAAGAAAATCATCCGTCAAACTAGTGCAGATAGATAAAATTATGAACCTGACAAGAGTCTGCGTGGTGGAGGCAAAGATTGGAAATATCTCACGTACATTGCTGACAAAAAAGTGGGTAAGGGTGTATACAACGTTGTTAATCGTGAGCGAGATATTGATTTTGTGCATTGGGATGATCCCAACGAATTCGTTGATCGCTTGCGACTTATACTTGCGTCACAAGCTGCCGGAAATAATAGTCACATTAATGAGATCAACTCTATCATCGAAGAGCTGAGAGAGGCTAAGATTATATATTGAGACGATTGTAACATGCAGCTTCATTTGCAAGCTAGACAATGACAAGTGTAGACGTTTTCGGTAAACATCTAACTAGGACTCGAGGACTTCGTGGTCCTCCCGGTGTTGGGTTTCAATTGAACGCTGAGCAAAACTATGATATGATGGGAAAAAGATTATGCAACGTTGGCGAAGCAATGGGAATAATGGATGCTGTAAAGTATGGAGAAGTGAATAGAATTATTGGTGATGCAATTCAACCGCTGAGGCAAATGCTTGATGATTTGACAAAATCACTAGAATCCTTGAATGATAAGTATCAAAAACATGTGGATTCAAGTTTCGAGCAAATTGCTATAATTTTGGATCGTCAGCAACGTATCGAGGAAATAATACATTTCGTACCGCTCAAAGTGGAACCAGATAAAAGCTAGTACATTAACGCAGCGCACTCATTACCAAACTAAACTTCGAAGATATGGAAGTTAAGGAAGCTTTAGTAGAAGAACTCCATAAGCCTGTAAGGAAAAATTATAGACGACGCCATGTTGATATGCAAGGATTCGATGAAACTTGGCAAGCTGATCTCGTCGACATAACAACTTATAACGACAAAGGCTACAAATTCCTGCTCACCGTCATTGATGTCTTCTCCAAGTACGCTTAGGCTGTGCCAATCAAATCCAAGAGTGGACCTGACGTCACTGATGCTATGAAGACTGTGCTAAAAGATCGTCAATCCAAGAATCTACACGTTGATCAAGGCAAAGAGTTTTACAACAATGACTTCAAGGCACTGATGAAGTAACATGGAATCAACATGTATTCAACGTTTAGTGGCATGAAAGCATCCATCTGCAAATAATGAATATATATTTTATTAGAATAATTATTGTATAGAGAATAATAAAAATTTATATACATGAATGAAAGCATAGTTGAGTATTTTATGCATGTTAAAAATTTTACATATTTTTTCAAAAATTTGCATAGGTCGTCCTAACGGTCATAACGTACATCCCAAACACAACAAAGTTATGTTCTTCAAGCAAACTACATTCTCAGATTTTTGTCATTCAAGAATGACAAAAAAAAACTTCTATTATAATACATAAAATTTTTCGTTGATAAAGTATTCTTACAAATTCAAAAGATTGTAAGTTAAATAAAATATAACTATCATTAAAATAAAATTATATTTTCATTAAATTATTATTTAATTTTCATTGGATTTCCCATATTCAAAATTCAAATATGCAAGAGCGCCCTTGGGCCCCTCGGTAACCACTTCAGTGGCCATGACGCGAATGGAATTCACTCATAGCACATGCGCCGAAGCTACTCGCAACCAAGTATTTATTGCACTTTTACAGGTTTATTTAACTTGACTGGAACCATTTATAGCTTTTAAATACTTTTCCATGTGACAAAAGTATCTTGTTTAAACCTAAAAACATGATTTCATGTAGCAAATCATTGAAGAAAGTAGTTTGAAATGCGATTTCCTAGCGTTCCCTACTTGCGTTCTACTTGTCACAAAATGGAACGCAAAAGAAAGTTCTTTTGCGTTCCGCTGCGTTCCCTCGGATCCGTCAGAGCGTCGACTTGTTTGTCGGACAGTCCGACCAAGTCCGACGAGCACTGAAATCAGGGGGTCCCGACCAGTCCCGACTCCCATAAGAGCCCGTTGTCCGATTAATTCCGTCAATTTTTACAATGGAATCGATTTCAGCGCAGCCCGTCGATGTATCGGGAAACAGAAATCTTGCGGTAAATTTGAAATTGTTTGAAATGTCCCTAGAATATTGCGCTGTGTTGTATTTTTTCCATATATCAACTGATATCAGCCAGTATCAGCTAATAATCCAACAATGTCCGAAATAATCAGAAAGATAAAAACATTGATTATATTAATTGTGATAAATCGTTATACTGATAAAAATACATGCCAAAGAATGCCAAATGCAGCTAAATGTTTTAGTGTGCTAATTATACTATAAATCTTTGTAAATATATCATATATTACCAAATTCTATCAAATAATCTGAGTTGATGAAAATGTGATAGATAATATAAAATAAATTTAAAATGTTGATATGTGAGTACATAATGTTATTAAATACAACTACATATAAATTTAAAAAATACTAATATATTTTTTATAATTGTTTTAAAAGGAAAATAAGTGATTTTTTTCGTACCACATTTTTTTACTTTTTTTTAAAAAAATTGAAAAAAAATACAAAGAAAGTGTAAAAACTATTAAACTTGCACAACACAGATAATAACTTAAAAAAAAAGGTCATAAAATTGAAATATAAGAAAAAACATGACTTTATATTCACTTGAAAAAATGTAAAATAATAAATAAGTGCAAAATACGTGAAGGTAAAAAGAATATAAATATCATTAATGACGAATACTGATAAAAACACATTAAGCTATTTTTTATTTTAGGAAAACATTTTCGTCGAATTTTGTGGGGATAACTTATACGTAATTGGTTGGCAAAAAGGTGGTGGGGGATATCTTCATTACTCGGGTATAAATAAAGGTGTTTCGCAGTAGGAGCATCAGTGAGTCGAAGAAAGCGAAATAGATTTCTCAAAACTTGACGCAGTTGCTCGTCTGGAGAACTATCTCCTGACAAAAAAAATTACTGAATTGGTGAAAAATAAATCGTACGCCATCAGTGACATTCGCTCAGTTGACGCGAAATACCGTCTCGCTGTTGTTACTCTCGACGAAGAATTCGATGTGTTCTTGCCAGCTCGAGTTGCAAAATTTTTGCAAAAAATCCATCCCAAACTTAATACATGCGGGAACAACAGTTCTACTTCCGATTCATCAGTGGTTCATCGAATGCCTGCGAATTTGTCGAGCCGTCAAAAATGAAGACAATGAAAAAGAAAAAACGAAGATGCATTGTAAACTTTAAGAATTTTGTAATTTTGTATAAATAATCACATTTTTTCAACAATAAAAATAGAAGGGCTGTCTACAATGGGTGAGCTTCACAGCAAGGGCCAGAGTGGAGCCCCTTGCAAAAAAAAAAAAAAAAAAAAACATGACCCAAAAAGTAAATTTCGTTACAATAAACGAATTCACAAAATAATGATACGTTAATGCCAAAATGATTCGTATGTCCAAGATTTCTTTTTAGCCTACGAAGTGGTCCTGAATGCGCGAAGGTAGCAGAGGCAGATTTTTCTTTCAAATCAAACAATACTCCGCCATCTTGGATTTCAAGACGTTATTTTTTATGAATAAATTTAAAATTTCAATTTCATTCTCTTTCTGAATTTTTCCAAACGAATTCTCGAACGTTCTAGAAGTCATAGCGTCCTGAAAATAATAATGACGTAATCGATAACTGCGGAATATCAAGACTTCATTCTATTAAGAGATGATGACGTCATCTCTTGGGAATGTGATGTCGTCATCGTTAACTGCGCAATAGCAAGTCCGAATATTCTATCATGGTATCCCTCCATGGTCCGTTCTTTGTTATGGGATCTCCCCATTGTCCGTGCGATTTGTTATCCTGGAGGGCGCGACCCAGTTGAATCTGTGTGATCGCGGTGTGGTAGCAACAGCAGTCGAGCTACATCGTAGCGCGATATCGTAGCGTGACACTGTAGCGTGACACTGTGGCACGACACCGTAGCGTGACATGGTAGTGCGCATGCGCAACTACGGAGCGAGGGGAGGGGTCATGGTCCCTGGGGGAGGCACGCGATAGGAGGCAGAGTAGTGGAAGCCACGTGACTGCGCCAGAACCCCCATAGGTACACTACTATCAAGAGTTACGAGTATTCACGAGTAGTAACGAGCAATCAAGAAGGGGCCGGACTGGTCATTAGCGGTCATGATTAGTCACTAGTGGTCATAAAGGGTCACACGACACAAGTATTAACGATCAGTCACGAGTCAGACGTCGTCAGGAGTGGTCACGTGCGATCAGTAGTTACAAGTATTGACGAGTAGTAACGAGCGGTCACAAGGGGTCGGTAGTGGTCAACAGCGGTCACGATTAGTCACTGCTGGCCACAAAGGTTCCCATGACACGATTGGTAACAAGCATTCCTGAGTCAGAAATGTTCACAAGTGGTCACAAGCGATCACGAATCACGAGTGTTCATGAGTAGTAAAAAGAGGTCGCGAGGGGTCAGGAGTGGTCACCAGTGGTCACGGTTAGTCACTTGTAATTACAAAGGGTCTCACGACACGAGTTGTAACGAGCAGTCACGAGTCAAAAGTGGTCAAGAGTGGTCACGAGCAGTCAGAAATGGTAATCAGTAGTAACAAGTGGTCACGAGTGGTCACAACATGTCACATGATACGAGACGTAACGATAGGTCACGAGTCAGAAGTAGTCACGAGTGGTCACGAATGATTACGTGTTACGAGTAGTCATAAGTTGTAACGGGCGGTCACGAGCGGTCAGGAGTAGTCACTAGCGGTCACAAGTTGTCATTTGTAGTCATTCAGGATCACAATCACATCCTAATCAGTATTTATCACCAATCTAACCTACTCGAACCAAACCTGATCCAACTCAATCCAAAGAAATCCAACAAGTCAAATCCTTAACCCAATCCAATAGCACTCCATCCGATCGAATCCAATCCAATTCAACTCTTTTAGACCTAATCTAATTTAAACAGATTCAAACTAATCAAATCCTAAATTTGATTCACTAAAATCCAATCCCTTATCGAATCCAATCAAATCCAGTCCAAACCAATCAAATCTAATGAAATGCAAGTTAGCTTGATCGTATCTCCAGTCAGGTCTGATCAAATATAATTCATTCGAACCGCATCGAACCCAATCACAACAAATAAAATTGAATCTAATGCGATCCAACTAAATCCGCGCCAATCCCGCTTCCAATTTCATTAGAACAAATCCAATCAGATCAAATTCAATACGATCTAATCAAATCTAATCCAATCCCTAATCGGATCCGATCCGATCCAATCCAATTTGATCCATTCTAATCTCCCTCGACCCTTATTCCAATATAATCGAACCCAATCCGATCCAATCGAATTAAATCTAATCCAATGCGATTCAACCCAATCTGCTTTCATCCCTAATCTAATCCATTCGAACTAATCCAATTCGATCCAATCCAATACAATCTAACTCAACCCGAAACAATCCGTTTCGATCTAATTCAATTCCAATCCAAATCATCCCAATCCAACACAATCAAACCCAATCCGATTTAACTCAACTCCAAGAAGACTATACAAAGAGAAATCACTCGGGTGAAAGTTGCGATACAAGGTCACCGTTCAAATCCCCACGCGGGTTCCCTGGTCGACTTGGCGCGAACTGACCAGATCGCGTGCTAACCTAACCTAACCCAACCTAACCTAACTCAATCAAATATCCCTTATTCTAACCCAATCAAATGTAATCCAATATAATACAATCCAATCCAATCCTTAACCCGATGTCATTAAATCAAATCTTTTCTAATGCGATCCAACCAATTCTATTCAATCACTAATCTGATTCCGACAAATCCAATGCGAACTAATGAAACCCAATCCAATCAAATTCAATGCAATCCAACTTAATCTGATCCAGTCATATCAAATCCAACTAGATCGAATTCAATACGATTTATCACAAATCCACTTCCTCATCAGTTCAAACCAAATCCAATCCGTCCCTATCCAGTCCAATCCAATCTATAATCTTACCTTCGACCAAGACCAATCCAATACAACCCAATCAAACCCAATTCAACCCAATCAAACTCAATCCAACTAAATTGAATCCTGAATTCAAACCAATCCATCCTATCCAATTTTATCCCCCTTATCAGATGCAACCCGATCTAATCCGATCCAATCCAATCCAATCCAATCCTCGATCCAACCTCCAACCAAGGCCAACCTAATCCAACCCAATCAAACCAAATCAAACCCTATCGAACCGAATCCGACTTAATCCTATTTCAATCCGAATCGATCGATCCACTCCAATCCAATATGATTCGATTACTTATCCACATCTTTATCAGATCCGAAAAAATCCAATCCGTTTCTATCCAATCCAATCCAATCCTCAATTGAACCGCCGAACAAGGCCAATCCAATCAAACGCAATCAAACCCAATCAAACACAGTCCAACTCAATTGAATCCTTAATTCGGAACGATTCATCCAGTCCAATCCAATGCCTTATTAGATTTAGCACAATCTGATCCAATTCATTCCTTAACTTGACCTCCAACCAAGGCCATCCAATCAAACCTAATCCAACTCAATCGAACCCAATCCAACCCAATCAAATCCAATCGAACCTAATCAAACCCAATCCAACCCAACCAAACTCAAGCCAACCCAATGAAACCGAATCCAATCTTCAATTCGAACCGATCCATCCAGCCCAATCCGATACGAATCAAGTCTTAATCCAATCCCTTATCAGATTAAACCCGATCCAATTTGTTCCAATCCAATCAAATCCTTAATCAAACCTCTAACCAAGGCCAATCCAATCAAACCCGATCCACACAAATTCGAACCAATCCGACCAAATCAAGTCTTAAATCCGAACCAATCTATTCAGTCCGATCCAAAATGATTCGATGCCTAATCCAATTCCTTATCCGATCCAACCCAATCCGATCCCATCCGATCCAATCCTTAATTGAACCTTCAACTAATCTAATACAACCCAATCAAATCCAATCTACCCCAATCCAACGCAATCAAACCCAATCACGTTTATTATCTCTCTATACTAGAAAAAAAACTTGACACCCTCGCTGCCCCCGCCTCGGTGTCAGGCAACTCTAACTCGATATAACTCAAATCGACTCGAATCAACGCGAAAAGTCTCTTATTAACTCAAATTAACTCGAGTAGGCTCGAAAAAACTCACATATACTTGGAAGAACTCGAATAGACTCGAATAGACTCGATTAAAACAAAATTGACTATACTAACTCGGAGCCGGGGTCGGCTAATTGCAGCCGACCTCGGCTCCGTGTTAACTTCTTCCTGCTTCCTCTCCGTCGCTCGTGCAGCCGACCCCGGCTCCGAGGGAGCTTTTATAACTTCCGTCCTTGCTCTCCTTGTGCAGCTGACCCTGGCTCCCAGGAACAGTGTTTCCCACCTCTCTCGTCACAGCCGACCCCGGCTCCGAGAGATCCTCTCGCACACTACCATCCTCAACGCGCTTTCTTATAGGCCGTGACGGCGAGTTTCCTCGTCGCGACGCGGGACTTACCGACCCCAGGACTCGTTGGGACCAAGGAACGTGGTAACCCTCCCCGCCCCGTTCTCCATCCCTTCGGAATCACCCCCGACATCGGTTGGATTCCACGTTTGTACCTGTAAGTGTGTCTTTCGCGTACGTATTTATTAGGATAAGTGCGTGTGTTTAAATAAAAGTGTTTTCTTTTTCCCGAAAGACTTCTTGTAACTGACACCCCGCCTTGCTAACGTCTGTTCCTTACGATTCGACGTATAACAATTGGCGCCCGACGTGGGGCCTGTTTTGCGAACTGGATGGTTGCACGAACCAAGGCTTTGGAACGCCCACACTAAACCCTAGCTCTATCACACCCGTACTAGTCTGGCTTCGCATCCGTGCATCTGGTTGAACGCCTTCCGGGAAAAAACCTGCCACGGTGTTCACAGACGATCTTACTTCAACAAGTTCACCTAACCGCCCGCTGACTCGACGTCAAGCACTTCGAGAAGTTGCTCGAACTTTGGAATTTACCTCGACGCCTTATTCCTCGCAACCGAGCAAATCACGACTGCTATCCATTTCTGGGAGTGGACAACAACACTTGGTGGCGCCCATTTTACCTTCTCCCAGGACATTCTCAACCCGGCGTGGTCGCGCTAGAGGTGCAAAAACCTCTTTGCGGGCTGGCAGACTGTTGATAGTCCTTGCTGTCGCACGAAGAAGAGGTTGACCTCAGATGCAACCTCGCGTCAACAAACCGTGCTCTTGCAGTTCCACTGTGGCATCAACGACAAGATCACTTCCCGGACAGCCCACAGCGAATCAAGCAGAACAGGCGCAGATCCCCTCACTACCCTCAGCGCAACCTGCAGGAACAACCCAAGATCAAGCACTCGATCAGCATCCTGCCAGGCAGCCAGCGCAGCCTTCGACGTCCACCCAGTCAGTTTTCCAGCCCCTTCAGGTGGTTGTTACACAACCCAGAACAAGCGTCACTGCGCTCCCAACAGCAACGCTGACGGTGGAACTCAAAGCCCAACTTTTGGCACAGCTGATGGCACAACCCCCTGTTAAACACATTACTACACCACCCACGAATCATACCCAGGAAACACCCTCTAATGGTTTACCACCAACTCCGCAACCTCCGGTTAATCTGGCGCCACCTCCGATGACGCCCGTCTACAACCCATCCCTGGAACATCCACCTACCGTATATCCTAGACAGGTCTACAACTCTGCGCAGCCATGGTGGGACTCTCACCCTACGCTTCACCCGTTCGCGCGCCCGGCCATGAGTCAACCGATTTTCCATGGGTATGATCACGAGAATCCACGTCAATTCTTAGAGGAAAGTTCGCAATATTTCCGAGCTCTCCTGATCCCGGAGGATCAGCACGTCGCAGCAGTCGGCGGGGCTTTGAAAGGTGAATCAGAAAAATGGTTCAAGGTGTATCAGGGTATGGACCTAACCTGGCCACGATTTCGAGAAGTGTTTTTGACGTTGTTCGATAGCATGACTCTGCGGACCAGACTCCAGGCGCAGCTCTACGCGCAGAAGCAGGAAGATCGAGAGCCAGTTGGGCCCTTTTTACAACGGAAGTATCAACTCTTCGAGAGGATACGACCAACCGAACCCGAGGACGCCTAGATTCCTGCCCTTCTAGAGCTCGTAAGATCTTCACTTCGTGCTTTAGTTCGCCAAACTCGTCTAAACACTTTCGACGAGTTATTATCAAATGCCGTGACCGCAGAGCAAGACGAGGTGGAACAAACTCCTGTACACCAGCCACGCAAGGAGGACGTGAAACCTAAGACGCTGTCGGCCACCACACCCCGGCGCGAACCTGGCCCCCCGGACTGCTGGCACTGTCCAGGTCACCACCTCCATCGGGACTGCCTAGTATTGAAAGCACGTGAAAATTTTGCTCCAGCACCATCGAGGCCGGAAAACTGGCGCCAGGCGGCGGAATCGAGGTTGCCCGCCGCCGCGAACCACCAACAACAGTAAACTTGGCTGAGACGACAACAGGCTTGCTCCCCAGAGTTGCTCTTCGACTCGGTGGCTAAGAAATTCTAGTATTATTAGACACTGGCGCGTCTCACAACCTTATACGTGCGGATAAACTTAAGGAAATCGGAGCTAACCTGGACACACAGTTGGAACGTTCAGCCAGACTCGCAACTCATAATAGTAGTATGGCGTTGCTTGGTTCAGCTATTATCGAAATCGAGGGAGCAGGAAAACCCTCAAGGATACACACCTTTGTGTCGGACCAACTACGTGAGCCTCTGGTCCTGAGATACCCGTGGTTAACAAGTGAAAATGCTATATTTGACACTGCTAATAACTGCGTGTACCTTGGCACGACTAACCGGCGCACCCTGCACCTTCGACAACCCTCGCCACTTGCAGCAGGTACACTTGACCTCAGTTGACCAAAATCGAGTTTCCCGAAGAACATCGGCCACAATTTTTTCACTTATTGAAGGAGTTTCAAGATGTGTTCCGACCACTCGGATGCCAGGCCCGTACACCCCTGATGACGCACGAAATCAAACTCAACACCTCAAACCCTATAAGATCATATTTACGCAGATACAGCCAGGAGAAGCAAAAAATCATGCAGGAGCAGGTCCAGGAAATGCTGAGCAACGGCATTATCGAGCCCTGTAATTCACCTTACGACTCGCCAATCGTCATTGCTTGGAAAAAAGACGGATCCCCCCGTTTTTATGTAGACTACAGACGTCTAAACTAGGCGACCGAGGATGTTATCCAACCAATCCCTGTTATACATCACACTCTTAAAATGCTTGGACAGGCCCGTATTTTCTCCAGTCTGGATCTCCAAAGTGGCTATTGGCAGGTACCAATGGCCCTCGATAGTAAGAAGTACACTGCGTTTAGTACTCCTGAAGGGAGAACTTACCAATTTTTGGTTATGCCGTTCGGCTTGAAAAACGCCCCAAGCACCTTCCAACGGCTTATGATCACGGCGCTTCAAGGTTTCATCGGGATTTTCGTAGAAGTGTACCTAGACGATGTGATCATCTATTCGAATAGTTGAAGCGGCCATTTAAACAACCTACGGCTCGTTTTCGAGCGACTTCGACTTCATGGTCTCTTGGGTCTTCCAAATAAGTGTCATTTCGGCACCACCAAGCTCCGGAATCTGGGGCATATGGTCACACAAGATGGTAACGAACCACAACCCGAACATCTCCAGGCCGTAGAGAAAGCGGAAATTCCAAGAAACAGGAAGCAGTTGCAGGCCTTATTGGAAATTTGTGGTTGGCTCAGGGAATACATCCCACAATACGCGACTATTTCGGCCCCCATGACCGATCTTTTGGGAAAGAAGAAATGGGCATGGACTCCTGAAGCAGACGAAGCGTTCCGTAACCTGAAGAATCAGTTCCATCAACCACTCAGGTTAAGTCGACCCAAAACAGGCCTGACACTCGTGCTACAGACAGACGCCAGCAAGGTTGGGATGGGCGCAGTGCTGTACCAGGACACCCTGCAGGGATCTCGCAACATTATTATCTATGCTAGCGCGAAATTCTCTGGCCCAGAAAGGAGATATCACAGCAACGAACAGGAGTGTTTAGCAGTGATCTGGGCGATCAAGAAATATCGCCTGTATCTCGAGGATGGCCCATTTATACTCCGCACTGACAATCAAGCTTTGACCTGGCTTCACCAATTCAAAGACAGCCGATCAAAATTGAAGCGCTGGGCACTCTTACTCTAAGAATTCTCCTTCAAGGTAGAACACTGCCCGGGTGAAGAAAATCAACTAGCAGATGCCTTCTCCCGACAGCCAGTCGATCAAATAGCAGGACCACCAGATGAAGATCGCCTCCTGCTTCCGGTTCTCGACAATCACCATCCCCACTAACTCCCGACCATTAATCAGGCAGTAGGAGCAGTTCCTTTACCAGACACCACGAAAACTCGAGATGCAGATATTCAAGTAGTTAGCTCTTGTCACCACGAGACATCTCACAAGGCCAACGATCAAGAGCAAACACTATTTTCACCCTCACAAGCCAGCTCTCCTGGTATCACACCCACACACCGTCGAATGGAAGGGCCTACTCTCCTGCAGGAGGTTGTAGAAGCGCAACAACGGGACACACGAATCTCACAACAAGTAGTTAACTGGGTTCGCTTACGAAACGAGGCGCAACTTTCAGAGGACGAAAGGAGATTCGTTATTACTCACCGAGTGGGTGAACGTGGCTTCGAGGTATTAGAGCCAATTTCAGCTACATGGAGAACAATCGTACCAGAACATGCCCGGCTTCGAGTATTTTTCTATTTCCATGACGAACCCTTAGCTGGACATCCGGAAATGGATGAAACATTACGAGCCATACAACAACAGTATTCCTGGAGAGGAATGCAGCGGCATACTCGTGAATATGTGTCTCAGTGTCGGCTGTGTGCAGCCGTTAAACCTAGAAATCACCCTCTAGGCGTGGGCCAGCGTGCTCGTCAGCCCAAGAGACCATTCGAGTTGGTCACGATTGACCTTATGGGCCCTTATTCGAGGTCCAAAAAAGGGATGCAGTTTTTATTAGTAGTCGCGGATGCATTTTCCCGTTGGACCGAAGCTTACCCGCTGCGAAATTCAACGGTGCAAAATATTAACGATAATATGGAAAAAGAATTTTTCCCCAGGTGGGGATATCCAGGGGCAATCCTTTCCGACAACGGCCCACAATTTATCAGTTGACAATGGCAGCAGGCATGTACGAGATGGCGGACCAAGCTGTGGACTACGCCCACATACCACCCCCGAGCTAATCCGACAGAAAGAAGGAACCAGGACTTAAAAAAACTGCTCCGCATACACCTAGACTCGCGTCCGTATAACCATTGGGACGAAGCAATTCCAGGAGCTTTATTTGTTTTGCGAAATCGGCGAAATGCCGCAACCGGTTGTTCACCAAGCCAGGCCTTGATGGGCCAAAATCTTCCCCGACCGGGAGAGTGGGCATTAACCATGCTACCCCTGAATGAGGCGGCCGCGAAGAGAATTCACTTTGTTCGACAGCATCAAGACGACTATATTAAAAAATTTTCCACCTCTGAAATCTATGCAGTGGTTCAACCCGGCGACCAGGTATACCTGCGAAATCACACGCTTTCAAAGGCCGCCACGCAGTACTGTGCCGGTCTTGCACCTACTTGAGAGGGTCCATTTACAATCCATTCCCACCTTTGTGGAGGGGTTTATAACGTTTCAAGAGGTAACCAACTTATCAAGGTCCATGCCGACCACATAAAGCCCTGTCGAGGGGAGTCGCCACGCCAAGCATGCCTACTAAAATACCAGCAACCAACAATTGGAGACCACGCCAAAATCCAACAATCAACACCTTGCCTACCTGGACAGGAAGGCAGAGATCAAATGAATGATCAACAAGAAACGGGCTCGTCAGCAAGACCAGCCATACTCCCTACCCGACGAAGAGGGCGGCCACCACACGTGGCAGATTTAGATAACTCCTTGACCACGATGGCGAAGCAACCAATTTCTCCTGAACATCGGCCTTCTACAGGTCACTATATCCTTCGACCCCGGTGACTACCGCCAGGCCTACAACAATCCTAAATCTACGTGCACGAATCGAAGGAAAAAGACTCGGCGATTGTTACAAGTTGGTGATTAAACCAATTGAACTTTTTCCCTTTCCTGTAATCCGCAGGCACAACTAACATATACGACCCTGGTTGTCCAGGATGACGCAAGTGCTTCACCCACTTTCTCTTCCCTAATCCGCACGGCGCGCGCAGTGGGTGCAAGTAGTGGGAGTCGGAGGACTCGTCGATATAAGCTGGAGCACCGGGCCCAAAAACCAGAAGTCAGTGAGCTTCCATCAAGCCTTCATCGGCTCTGAAAGACCACTAGCACCCCCAGCTCGTTGCAGCCGACCCCGGCTCCGAGTTAACCTCTTCCCGCTTCCTCTCCATCGCTCGTATAGCCGACCCCGGCTCCGAGGGAGCTTCCCCAACTTCCGTCCTCGCTCTCCTCGTGCAGCCGACCCTGGCTCCCAGGAACAGTGTTTCCCACCTCTCTCGTCGCAGCCGACCCCAGCTCCGAGAGATCCTCTCGCACACTACCATCCTCAACGAGCTTTCTTATAGGCCGTGACGGCGAGTTTCCTCGTCGCGACGCGGGACTTTTCGACCCCAGGACTCGTTGGGACCAAGGAACGTGGCCACCCCCCCCCCCCGTTCTCGATCCCTTCGGAATTACCCCCGACATCGGTTGGATTTCACGTGTGTAACTTTAAGTGTGTCTTTCGCGTGTGTATATATTAGGATAAGTGTGTGTTTAAATAAAAGTGTTGTTTTTTTCCCGAAAGACGTCTTGTAACTGACACCTCGCCTTGCTAACGTCCGTTCCTCACGATTCGACGTATAACACAGTCTTATCAAATATGATCGATTTATTATCCACTCCCTTGTTGGATCCAACCAAATCCAATACGATTCTATCAAATTCAATCCAATGCTTTTTTTACCTTTAACCAAGGCCAATCCAATCCTACCCTATCGAACCAAATCCAAACCGAACAAATATAATCCAACTCAATCTTACCCAATCAAACCCAATCACGTTTATTATATTAGTATGATAAAGGCATGATGTTGGTCGAATGCTATTATGATGTCAATATGATGCCAATATGATAATTATATCACGCTTATATCATGCTAATATAATGTCAATGTCATGCTTTAATTTTGACGATAAGATGCCAATATAATGCCAATTTGTGCTGATATGGTGTTAATATGATACCAATATGATGCCAATATGATGCCAATCAAATCCACTCAGACCCAATCTAATCCCATCAAACCGAATTCGTCTGAATCCAAACTTAAGTCTGAACGAATTGATCCAGTCTAATCCTATATAATTCGATTCTGTATCCACTTCCTTATCAGATACAACCAAATCCAAAGCGTTTCTATCAAATCCAATCGAATCCTTACTTTTACCTCCAACTGAGGCCAATCCAATTCCACCCACTCAAACCTAATAAAACATAATCGTACCCAATCAAACCCGAAAACGTTAATTATATCATTATAATATTGGCATAATGTTAGTTGAATGCTAATTTTTTGCCGGAATCATGTCAATATCATGCGAACACGATGCCAATATGATGTTTATATGATGCCGATATAATGCCAATAATATGCTTATATTATGCCAATATCATACCAAGTTCGTTCCAATGTCTTGGTTCAATTATACCGTTATGATATAAATCAGCCCTCTTTGACTCGGTAAATTTGCGGATAGGAACAGATTTCATCTATAGGGCGGCACTTGAAGCATGGAGGCTTTGGTGGCCTTCTCACGTGTACCACTCTTGCCTAGAGATGTAAAATTACCGGTAATTTATTTTCAGGGTAAATAACGCGTAATTTACGGTTTGATTACGGTAAATTGCAGTAATTTTGAAAAAAGTCATTTTTTGATCTATACTTATAATTACTTGTGCATACCAGTCAGTGATGTATCGGTGTTGTGGAATCATTTTAATTACATGAATAATTTTAAAATCGAGGAAAATTCATTATCGATTATATAATATTAAATATATTATATAATCGAATCATATTAGATTGAAGTGAATCGATTGATTCGGATTGAGATAGGATTTATTCGGATTCGGTTTGATGGGGTTTAATTAGGTTTGATTGGGTTGGGATAGGTTGGCCTTGGTTGGAGGTTGGATTGAGGATCGGATTGGATTGGATTGGATTGGATTGGATCGGATTAGATCGGGTTGCATCTGATAAGGGGGATATAATTGGATAGGATGGATTGATTTGGATTCAGGATTCAATTTAGTTGGATTGAGTTTGATTGGGTTGAATTGGGTCTGATTGGGTTGTATTGGATTGGCCTTGGTCGAATGTAAAATTAGAGATCGGATTGGATTGGATAGGAACGGATTGTATTTGGTTTGATCCACCGATATGAATACTGGATAGCGGATCCCATTCGCTTCTACGTTGAGCGGATTGTTGCATTTAGAAGCCATTTTGTAAGGGGTCCAAGGTTTAAAATGGCGCAAAAATTTGAATTCAATTTTTCTCTTTACATTACAATAAATTCAGGAACGTGGTGAAGTTTAGTATATGGATGTGATAATGATATGAATCTACAAAAATTTTGTTTCAATGATATCATTTGAAATATGTTGAAATGAAAAGAAAAACTAAATTTGAATACTCCCAATATTCCCGCGCCACCGGGCGCCATGTTGTATCTATGTATATCGGGGTGTCTCTCTCTCTCTTTTTCTTAGTTCGTTTCTTTTTTCTTGTTCTCACAGTCGTAATGTACACACACCTCGAAAGAATCTCTCACTTGCAATCATGAAATAAATCCATACTTTATACAGAAATCCGAACAAAGTTTTACTGCCCAATAATTAAATCTAACAGGTTATGGGCCCAGTGACGTATAGCAGTAAATATTTTTTGTAAAAGTGAAAGAGAGAAAAATTTGGAATCGGGAAGTCCGCGAGTCATTTTTCGGCCAACGTGCAAAACGGGAACGCGTGCTGTTTTTTGGATCAAAGTTCGAACGAAAATAAAGTGCGGTTCTTAGCCAACGAGCAAGAAGAAAAATAGACAATACTCGCTATGGAAAACGACGGTGTTCGAATAACTAAGCTGAAGGGCATCGAGAATTGGACATCGTGGAAATTTCAAGTTCGGGTGACTCTACAAGCGAGCGGTGCCTGGGACGTCGTCGACGGGACATCGCCATATCCCCAACGTCCAGAAGCTGAGGATTCAAGTAGTTCGGATCGGCACGAGAAAGCAGTTTTGGCATGGAAAAAGTTGGACAACCTCGCCCAGAAGGTCATAGCTACATCGGAGGAGGAGAGGTCGCTGCTACACATCATCAACTGCGAGAATTCAAAGGGCATGTGGGACCAATTGAAATCCGTTTATGAGCAGAAATCGGAAACCAGTGTACATATGCTACTCCAGGAGTGGTACAGTATCCAGAGGAATTCAAACGATGATATTGTCACTCATATTGCAAGACTACAAGACCTCGCTCATCACCTGGAAAATTTCGGTGAGAAAATTCCTCCTCAAATGATTATAACGAAAATCCTGATGACCCTCCCCCCTTCGCTCAGTCATTTCATAACTGCCTGGGAATCGACGTCATCCGGGGAAAGAAGTCTGTCAAATTAGATCTCCCGATTATGGATAGAGGAATCGCGTCATATTTCGGGGGTAAAATTCGGAAAATACGGCTTTCGCTGCTCAGGGAAATTTTCGGAGGAATTTCAGAAATAATGTCGGTAAGGAAGGGGCCTACTCGAGAAGCCATGCCGGTAAGAAGGGGAACTATCAGACTAATTTCGTCGGTAAAAGCGGGAATCACTCGAGAAATTATACCGGTAAGGAAGGGACATGCAACTACTGTCACAAGCTGGGGCATTGGGCGCGAGATTGCTGGAAACGTCGGGCGGCGAACAAGCGGGATTTCGGTGGGGGTGAGGCACTTGTCGGGGAGGCTTTTTCATCAACGTGGGAAGTCGGGGGACCGAAGAATGATGCGTAGTACTTGGACTCCGGGGCGTCAGACCACATGTCCAGCCATCGTGAGTGGTTTTCATCCTTCGAAGAATTCACAATTCCGAAACCGGTTCGTGTCGGCGATGGAAAAATTATTTTGGCTTTTGGCACTGGAAACATCAACATCAGAGCTTGGAATGGAGAAACCTGGTCTGCGAAACACATACGTGATGTGCTGTATGTCCCGAAAATTTCGTACAATTTGTTTTCTCTAGGTGCTGCTCTCGATAAGGGGATCCAACATCAGTCGGACAGTCAGACCTGTAGACTTGTCAAAGATGGGAATATTGATGCAGTGGGAGAGCGCAGGAATAGGCTTTATCAGATGAAATTCCAGGTTCTCGCAAAAGGAAACTTTTTTCAGGCAAATTTGGCCGTGCAGGAGAATTTGCAGACCTGGCACGAAAAATTGGCCCATCAAAATGTCACTCATGTCAAGAATATTCTTCAAAAATCTGATGTCATTTTTCTCGATCAGAAATTTAAGTGTGATCCATGTATTTTAGGAAAAATGCATAGGCTGCCGTTCAAACACAGCGAGACAAAATCGAAAAGAGCGGGCGAACTCATTCATGCAGATTTGTGCGGTCCAATGCAGGAAAATTCCCTAGGTGGAGCTCGATACTTCCTACTACTCAAGGACGACTTCAGTCACTGGAGGACGGCGTACTTTATCAAGAGGAAATCGAAGACCAGCGCGTGCCTGGAGGACTACCTGAAGAAGACTGAAAAACACATCGAGAAAGGGGTGAAAATACTGCGAAGTGACAATGGACTAGAATTTATCAATCAAGAAGTCGAGAAGTTGACTAGTAATCTGGGCATAATCCATCAGAAAACTGTGCCTTATACCCCTGAGCAAAATGGATCTGCGGAACGAGAAAATAGAACTGTTGTGGAATCGGCAAGGACTCTCATTCACGCCAGCGGAATCTCAATCAAGTTGTAGGCGGAGGCTGTCAACTACGTGGTGTACACGCTGAATTGGACTGGAACCAGCAGTGAAAAAGGCAAGTCACCGTGTGAACTCTGGCTACAAAAGGAATCGAATCCGAGAAAACTAAAAATTTTTGGCGAAAAGATTTTCACTCGTATTCCAAAAGACAAGAGACAGAAGTGGGACTCAAAGGCTGAAAAAGGATTTTTTGTTGGATACGATGAAAATGTCAAAGGATTTCGAGTCTGGTGCCCTAGCAAGAGTCAAGTGAAAATTCATCGATACGTCGTTTTCACTGGAAGAAGATATGAAGAAGTTTCCAAGAGTTTATCTGAAGAAAAAGAAGCCGTCGTGTATCTTGAACAGAAAATGGATCATCCAGAAGAAGAGAACATCGAAAATCCGGAGGATGAAGAGGAAGAAGAAGCAGCCCTTGATTTTTATTTAGCCGAAGAAACAACGTCGGGATCAGAAGACGAATAAAAAACTACAGAAAACCAACAGCGACCTGGAGAAGAAGAAAAAGGAAAATACAATTTGAGGGACCGAAGTAGCTTGAAAATTCCTGCACGTTTCGAAAATTCTACAGCTTTGGTTTCAGATAGTTTGGATCCTGAAACCTACGAGGAAGCTACTACCGGCCTGGATGCTGAGCACTAGAAAATCGCGATGGATGAAGAAATCGAGTCTCTGGAGCAGAATCAGACTTGGACCCTGGTGAAGCTGCCTAAAGATCAACAAGTCATCGACAATCGTTGGGTTTTTAAAACGAAACTCAACAGTGACGGCAGTATCCAACGTTATAAAGCAAGACTTGTGGCCAGGGGTTTAAAACAAGTGGCTGGAATTGACTATAATGAAACTTTTAGCCCCGTGACAAAATTCGACTCGATTCGCGCAATTCTCTCTGTTGCAGCATTGAAGAAACTTTTCATGCTCCAGTTTGACGTGAAAACTGCCTTTTTATATGGAAAAATCGAGGAGAAGATTTACATGCACCAGCCAAGCGGGTACGAAGATGGAACCAACCGGGTTTGCGAGCTAAAACGGAGTCTCTATGGCCTGAAACAAGCGTCGAGATCTTGGAATCGTCGCCTCACACAAACTCTCAGCAAACTAGGTCTCCGGCCGACAAATGCAGATCCCTGCGTTTTTACCAACGGGGACGAAAACAACTTGACAATCCTGGCCATTCACGTGGATGATGGGCTCATCGTCACCGCCAAAATGATGACAGCAGAAATTCTAATCAAGGAGCTCAAAAAGGAGTTTCAAATCACATCCAGCGAAGTTGGGACGTACCTGGGGGTACAGATAGAAAAATTAGAAGATGGTTCCATTTTTCTCCACCAAGGAAACTACGCCAGGACGATCCTACGCCGTTTCAGGATGGAAGACGCCAACGCAGTCGCAGTTCCAGCTGACCAACATCATCAAATATACGCTGAAATGCACAAAAACGGAGACAAGGAGGCGCCGAATACTCCCTACCGCCAAGTTATTGGCAGCATGATGTATCTTTCAATTTGTTCCAGGCCTGACATTACTTTTGCTGTTAATAGTGCAAGCTAACACCTCGAGAGCCCAAGGAAAATACACTGGAATGCGGCCAAGAGAATTCTGAAATACATCAAAGGCACAGTCGAGGATGGACTTCATTTTCCAGTGCAGCAGACTGAGCATCTCCAAGTTTTCAGCGACGCCGACTACGCAGGAGATGTCCAATCCAGAAAATCAACAACAGGCATCGCCGTGAAGCTCGGAGAAGCTACAATTTTCTGGAGTTCGACCAAGCAGAAAGTCGTTGCCCTGTCGACTATGGAGGCGGAATATATTGCAGCGTGCCAAGCTGTGAAAGAAATCATCTGGATGAAAGGTTTGTTGGGCGAACTTGCTGTTTTCAGGAACCTAAGGACGACCTTGAACGTGGACAATCTGAGCGCTGTCAAGTTGGTAAAAAATCCTGCATTTCATCAAAGAAGCAAGCACATCGACGTGCGCTACCATTTTATTCGCCAGAAGTACCAAGAAGAGGAGTTCGTTTTGGAGCACGTATCATCGAAAGCGCAACAAGCAGATCTGCTGACCAAGCCTTTACCAAGAGTCGTTTTCGAAGTCCAAAGAAGGATGCTGAACGTGTTGCTGAACCCGAAGAACACGAAGAAGAAGGACTTTACTCAGTAGAATTCAAATTTGTAATTGTTCTTTTAGTGGGAGTGTTGAAATGAAAATAAAAACTAAATTTGAATACTCCCAATATTCCCGCGCCACCGGGCGCCATGTTGTATCTATGTATATCGGGGTGTCTCTCTCTCTCTTTTTCTCAGTTAGTTTCTTTTTTCTTGTTCTCACAGTCGTAATGTACACACACCCCGCAAGAATCTCTCACTTGTAATCATGAAATAAATCCATACTTTATACAGAAATCCGAACAAAGTTTTACTGCCCAATAATTAAATCTAACAAAATAATTACAATGTGTTCGAAAATTCTAAACATAATATATGTGAACAATAAATTTGAGAATTTATGAGTAGTGAATATAAATATTAAATTGAATTAAAAAGTAAAACAACATTTTTTTTAACATAAATTCAATCGAAACGTACATTTTTATATTTTTTGCAGGAGAAAGTAGCATTATTAGAACACACCCGAAATAGTATGTATAGTTTCATACGATTAAAATATATTTGAAATGATTTGCACAATTTTCAAATTGTATGTCTGATATGAGTACTCAATTTGGTGATTGAGGAATCACAGAAAAAGTATTCAAGTGACAACCAAAAATCTGCTGCATTTAAAAATATACTTTCAAATGACTGTATTCTACTTGATGAATTACATTTACGTTTTGAAAATAGACGGTTACTTTGAGTAATCCTGAATTGTGATTTCTGAAATGATTTTATTTGAAAAATCGTGTAAAATGATTGATTTTTTCATGTTCCTTCTTGATGTGTAACTCTATGTCGAAGATTTTTTTGTATTATTCTTTGTTTGTTTCCCCGTAGGCTATTTTCAGCAATAGATTGGATACTTGAATTATTCTGTGTATGTTATACTGTTTGTTTAAATAATCGCTCATTGTTAAAACAATGTAGGGCGAGCGAAAAAATTTACATGGATTGTTTAATTAGGATCATACGTCAGAGGGACTATTTTATCATAAGAGAGTTTTTGAATTTTTTTAACAAACAATTGTTTAAACAGTTTAATAAATTATAAACAAATTCAGAATCAGAGAAAAAAATTCGGATCTTTCGTATCGATCGACAGAAAGCATTTATACATGCGTAATACTTTTTTTGAAAACTTCTGAAATTATTTTTTCATAAACGAAACTTACGAAACCAGTAATGATATTTCACCAGATTGCTATGCAAGTTCCTGCAATTGATCACCACTTGCCGTTTTCTTTGCAAATTGCAAATGTTTTACGAAATGCTTAACGTGAATATCGTTTTTCATATTAATTTAAACGATCACCGATTGTTTGAACAATTTTTAGTGAAAAAAAATTGAAGTAAACTTTTAGTTAATAAGTTAAAATACCATTGAAAATCGAACACTTTCATGAATGTTTCCATTTACTGCATTTCACTTCAGGTTCCATGTCCATGAATCTACAACATTATTATAGGATTGTCTGTAAATTTCATAAGTCCAGTATAATTTTACGTTTTATCACATAGTTAAATGTTAAAATCATGTTCTTCAGTCGATGAATATTTTTTTCTATACAAAAAATAACTAATCTAATCATATATATTATCTTACTTTACAGAAAATGACTTATGATGATGAAAATGATGAATAGAAATCGGGTTGGATTTACACTATGTGCTCTCGGTGCTTAGGCACAGGGCAGCAAATTTTTGGGGGCGGCAAATTTTCAAAGGTGAAAGGAATCTCTAACAAAAAAAAAAAAAATTGACGACTTTTTTTTTTTTTTTTTAACAATCGTTTTTCGATGCTCTCCAAAAAAGTGGTGACCTTTTTTTTTGCAGCCATTCATTTTCGAAAATGGGCGGCATTTTTCCTACTGCCCCGGGGCATCACTTCGGGCAAATCCGGCCCTGCGCGTGAAAATGGGGAATGGGGATCTCAAAATTTCCGAAGAAATTATTCATGATGCAAATGCCTTGAATTTTTTTTCGATCCAAACAAATTATTGATTGTAATGATTATTTGATTTCAAAACGAAAAACTCGTACATCGAGATAGTGAATTTTTTATTTCAAATGTGTAATTCGAACGATTGTAGTATATTACGTAGCAGGTACAGATGTGCGAATTTGGCAAAACGGGGTAATTACGAACCGAGCCGAAGGCGAGGTTTGTAACCCGTTTTGCCTACGAGCACATCCGTACTTGTTTACGTGAGATATTTCTCATCACGATGGCCGAAAAGTCGCTTCAAAATATCAGTTTTAATGTTAGAGTGATGAAAAATATTTTTTTCATCACTCTTCAAAAAATTGTCCATTTTCATAGGCGTATTATCCATTCTATTATCTGCTTGTAGATAAGCTGATTATTTTGCACATGTAGACTCTGGAAATGGAAAGCTTCTTGTTTTTAAGACGTTGAGTGAAACGGTTGCAATATCAGAACAATCAGTGATAAATTACAGGGTAATTGTAATTTGCCGTAAAAAGCGACTCAAGTTTCGTCAATAAAAAAGATGTTTTAAGTGATTTGAAAAAAAAAAAAAAAAAGAAATATATATTGCTATTGTGAAAATGCTTCCTGTCTATGAATACAGAAGTCCTAGTCTGAATTTATGACTGGTTTTGAAATTAAAAATTTTTTTTTACATTGTTCAAACAATTTTTTTGTCACATTAAAAAATATTAAAAAACTACTTCATTATAATATCAAGTGCTCATTACGTTTGATAAAAATAAAAAAACTGTAAAAATTTTCTTTCACTAAAAATTGTTTAAACATTCGGTGATTGTTTGAATGAATATGAAAAACGATATTCACGTTAAGCATAACGTAAAAAATTTGTAATTTGCAAAGAAAACGGCAAGTGGTGATCAATTGCAGGAACTTGCATAGCGTTTCGGTGAAATATCATTACTGTTTTCGTAAGTATCTACTTTTTTTTATTTTTTTAATTGTTAATCATCCCATAATCAGAACATTCAAAAATACAACGTACATGAGCAATCACGGTCAAACCGGTCAACGCAGTTAAGGTAGTAGTAACGAGTCGATATATAGAGCTATTCCTTGATTTTTCCCAGAAGTCATGAATATATTTAAGCACTCTGATGACCGCCCAGCAAAATATGCTCATTTTCCAATTTTGCAATATTACCAAGTCCTGTAGCAAGCACGTTATCCGCAGAATATGGCGATCTAAATTTTTCTATCCAGCAAAACGGAATTATGAATTACAGAAAGCGAACAGATACAGAAATCAGCCTTTTCTACTCTATCACGTAAATTCGTGTAATCATCAGATTCTTGCGATTTAGGGGCAGTATAATTTACCCCAACTGTCATCTGAAGACATTAGGAATTTTTTAGAGACATTAGAAAATACACTCAAAATGCAATCTCAGAGGAATAATTTTGCGAATTGAATTTTCAAATCAATTAACGTTATTATGTCAATATATAGAGATATTCCTTGATTTTTCCCAGGAGTCATAAATTTATTTTAGCACCTTTGTAACCGCGCAGTAAAATTTGCTCATTTTCGAATTTTGCAATATTACCTAGTCCTGTAGCAAACAGATAATTTGCGTATAAATGCGATCTTAATTTTTTTTCCAGCAAATTAAGATTATGAATAACTGAAAGCGAACGGATACAGAAATCAACTTATTCTCGTCCATAAAGAAATTCGAGTAATTATTAGATTCCAGCGATTGAGGCGCCGTATAATTTCCATAAAATATTATCTGAAGACATTAGGAATTTTTTTGAGACATTGAAATCATCGATCAAAATGCAATCTCAACAAAATAACTTTGCGAATTGTTTTTTGAAATCAATCAACGTTATCATGTCAATATATAGAGCTATTCCTTGATTTAGCCCAGGAGTCATGAATTTATTTTAGCACTTTTATAACCAGGCAGCAAAATATGCTCATTTTCTAATTTTGCAATATTACAAAGTCGTGTAGCGAGCAAATTATCCACGAATGATTGCGATCTAAATTTTTCTATCCAGAAATTTGGAATGATGAATAACTAAAAGCGAACAGATACAGAAATCAACCTTTTCTACTCTATCACGTAAATTCGTGTAATCATCAGATTCTTGCGAGTGAGGCGCGGTAGAATTTCCACGAAACATTACCTGAAGACATAAGAAATTTATGAGAGACATTGGAATCAACAATCAAAATGCAATCTCAATAGAATAACTTTGCGAATTAAATTTTTAAATCGATTAACGTTATTATGTCAATATATAGAGCTATTGCTTGATTTTTCTTAGGAGTAATAAATTTATTTCAGCACTTTTATAACCGCGCAGCAAAATATGCTCATTTTTTAATTTCGCAATATTACTAAGTCCTGTACCGAGCAGGTTATTCAAAAATAATTGAGATCTAAAATTTTCTATCCAGCGAATTAGAATTATAAATAACTGAAAGAAAACAGATACAGAAATCAACGTATTCTACTCTATCACATAAATTCGTGTATTCATCAGATTCTTGCGATCGAGGCGCTGTATATTTTCAACGGAATATTATCTGAAGACATCAAAAATTTTTAAAAGACATTAAAAACAACATTCAAAATGCAATCTCAATAGAATAAATTTGCGAATTAAATTTTCAAATCAATTAACGTTATTATGTCGATATATAGTGCTGTTCCTTAATTTTTCCCAAAAGTCACGAATTTATTTTAGCACTTGTATAACCGCGCAGCAAAAAAAGCTTTCTTTCCCATTTTGCAATATTACCAAGTCCTGGAGCGGGCAGGTTATCCGCGAAAAATTGCGATCTAAATTTATCTATCCAGCGAATTGAAATTATGAATAACTGAAAGCGAGCAGATGCAAAAATCAACCTTTTCTACTTTATCACATAAATCCGTGTATTCATCAGATTCTGCGATTGAGGCGCAGTATAATTTTCCCAGAATATCATCTGAAGACATCAAGTATTTTTTAGAGACATTAAAAACAACGATCAAAATGCAATCTCAATAGAATAACATTGCGAATTAAATTTTCAAATCAATTAATGTCATTATGTCGATATATAAAGCTATTGCTTAATTTTTCCTAGAAGTCATGAATTTATTTTAACACTTTTATAACCGCGCAGCAAAATATACTGATTTTCTAATTTCACGATATTACCAAGTCCTGTAGCGAGGAAGTTATCTGCAAATAATTGCGATCTAAATGTATTTTCGCTCACTTATAAGCACGCAGCAATATATGCTCATTTTTTAATTTTGCAATATTACCAAGTCCTGTAGCGAGCAGGTTATCCGCAAATGATTGCGATCTAATTTTTCCTATCCAGGGGATTGGAAATATGAAAAACTGAAAGCGAGCAGATACAGAATTTAACCTTTTCGAGTCTATCACGTAAATTCGTGTAATCACCAGATACTTGCGATTGAGGCACAGTCCAATTTTCTCAAAATATCATCCGAAAACATCAATTATTTCTTAGAGACAATAAAAACAATAATCAAAACGCAATCGCAATAGAATCACTTTGCAAATTGAATTTTCATATTTATTAAAGATATTCTGTCGATATATAGAGCTGTTCCTTGATTTTTCCCGAAAGTCATGAATTTATATTAGCTCTCTTAGAAACGCGCAGCAAAATATGCTTATTTTTAGATTTTGCATTATTACAAAGTCCTGTAGCAAGCAGGCTATCCGCGAATAATGGCGATCTAAATTTATTTTTGTACTTTTATAAAAGCGCAGCAACTTATGCTCATTTTTCAATTTTGCAATATTACCAAGTTCTGTAGCGAGCAGGTTATCTGCAAATAATTGCGATCTGAATTTATCTTTCCAACGAATCGGAATTATGAATAACCGAAAGCGAACAGATACAGAAATCAACCTTTTCTACTCTATTACATAAATTCGTGTATTCTTCAGATTCTTGCGATTGAGGCGCGGTATAGTTTCCACGAAATATTATCTGGAGATATTAGGAAATTTCTGGAGACATTGAAATCAACAATCAAAATGCAATGTCAAGAGAATAACTTTGCGAATTAAATTTTTTAATCAAATAACGTTAATATGTCAATATTTTGAGCTATTGCTCGAATCGTTCTAGAAGTCATAAATTTATTTAAGCTCTCTTATAACCGCGCAGCAAAATTTTTCTTTATTTTACTATTTTGCAATATTAACAAGTTCTGAAGCGAGCAGGTTATCTGCGAATAATTGCGTTCTGAATTTATCTATCCAGCAAATCAGAATTATGAATAACTGAAAGCGAACAGGTACAGAAATTAACCTTTTCCACTATATCACATAAATTCGTGTATTCATCAGATTCTTGCGATTGAGGCGCAGTATAATTTTCCCGAAATATCATTTGAAGACATCAGGTATTTTTAAGAGACATTCAAAACATCGATCAAAAATCAATATTAATAGAATAACATTGCGAATTGAATTTTCAAATCAATTAACGTCATTATGTCGATATATAAAGCTCTTGCTAGATTTTTCCTAGAAGTCATAAATTTATTTTAGCACTCTTAAAACCGCGCAGCAAAATATCCTCATTTGCCAATTTTTAAGTATTATTGAGTCCTATAGCGAGCAGGTTATACGCGAATTATTGCGATATAAATTTATTTTAGCACTTTTATAACCGCGCTGCAAAATATGCTCATTTTTTTATATTGTAATATTACCGAGTCCTGTAGCAAGCAGGTTATCTGAAAATCATTGCGATCTTAATTTATCTATCTAGCGAATCTGAATTATGAATAACTGAAAGCGAACAGATACAGAAATCAACCTCTTCTTATCTATTATGTAAATTCGTGTTATCACCAGATACTTGTGATTCTGGCGCAGTATAATTTTCTCGAAATATCATCCGAAAACATCAAGTATTTCTTAGACACATGAAAAACAATAATCAAAATGCAATTGCAATAGAATAACTTAGCGAATTGAATTTTCATATCAATTAAAGATATAATGTGGATATATAGAGCTGTTCCTTGATTTTTCCCATAGTCATGAATATATATTAGCTCTCTTATAACCGCGCAGCAAAATATGCTTATTTTTCAATTTCGCAATATTACAAAGTCCTGTAACGAGCAGGTTATCTCCAAATAAATGCGATCTGAATTTATTTTAGCACTTTTATAAAAGCGCAGCAAAATATGCTCATTTTTCAATTTTTCAATATTACCAAGTCCTGTAGCGAGCAGGTTATCTTCGAATAATTGCGATCTGAATTTATCTATCCAGCAAATCGAAATTATGAATAACTAAAAGCGAACAGATACAGATATTAACCTTTTCTACTTTATCACATAAATTCGTGTATTCTTGAGATTCTTTCGATTG
Organism: Platygaster robiniae; assembly: GCA_028476575.1. Classification (NCBI taxonomy): domain Eukaryota; kingdom Metazoa; phylum Arthropoda; class Insecta; order Hymenoptera; family Platygastridae; genus Platygaster; species Platygaster robiniae. Next base: position 23,270,977 of record CM052025.1, on the reverse strand, counting down.
AGGCGCAGTATAAAATCCACGAAATATTATCTGGGGACATAAGACATTTTTCTGGAGACAATGAAATCAACTATCAAAATGCAATCTCATGAGAGTAACTTTACGAATTGGATTTTTTAATCGATTAACATTATTATGTCTATATATAGAGCTATTGCTTGATTTTTCCTAGGAGTCATGGATTTATTTTAACACTTTTATAACCGCGCAGCAAAATATGCTTATTTCCTAATTTTGCAATAATACCAAGTCCTGTAGCGAGCAGATTATCCAAAAATAATTGAGATCTAAAATTTTCTATCCAGCGAATTAGAATTATGAATAACTGAAAGCGAACAGATACCAAAATCAACCTTTTTTACTCTATCACATAAATTCGTGTATTCCTAAGATTCTTGCGATTGAGGCGCGGTATAATGTCCATGAAATATTATCTGAAGACGGTAGGAATTTTTGAGAGACATTAAAAACAACAATCAAATTGCAATCTCAATAGAATAACTTTGCGAATCGAACTTCCAAATCAATAAACGTTATTATGTCGATAGCTCTTCCTTGATTTTTCCCAGAAGTCACGAATTTATTTTAGCACACTTATAACCGCGCAGCAAAATATGCTCATTTTTTCATTTTGCACTATTACCAAGTCCTGGAGCGAGCAGGTTCTCTGCGAATAATAACGATCTAAATTTATTTTAGCACTCTTATAACCGCGCAGCAAAATATGCTCATTTTTTAATTTTGCAATATTACCGAGACCTGTAGCGAGCAGTTTATCTGCAAATGACTGCGAACTTAATTTATCTATCCAGCAAATCGGAATTATGGATAACCAAAAGCGAACAGATACAGAATCTAATCTTTTCTACTCTATCACGTAAATTCGTGTAATCACCAGATACTTGCAATTTAGGCGCAGAATAATTTTCTTGAAATATCATCCGAAAACATCAGGTATTTCTTAGAGACATTAAAAACAATGATCAAAATGCGATTGCAGAAGAATAACTTTGGAAATTGAATTTTCATATCAATTAAAGATATTATGTGAATATATAGAGCTGTTCCTTGATATTTCCTACAGTCATTAAATAATATTAACTCTTTTATAACCGCGCAGCAAAATATGCTTATTTTTCAATTTTGCAATAATACCAAGTCCTGTAGCGAGCAGGCGATCTTCGGATAATCGCGATCTGAATTTATCTATTCAGTGAATCGAAATTATGAATAACTGAAAGCGAACAGATACAGAAATCAACCTTTTCTACTATATCACATAAATTTGTGTATACATCAGATTCTTGCGATTGAGGCGCGTTATAATTTCCACGAAATATCATCCGAAGACATCAGGTATTTTTAAGAGACATTCAAAACAACGATCAAAAATCAATCTTAATACAATAACATTGCGAATTGAATTTTCAAATCAATAAACGTTATTATGTCTATACATAAAGCTATTGTTTGATTTTCCCTAGAAGTCATGAATTCATTTTAACACTTTTAAAACCGCGCAGAAAAATATGCTCCTTTTCTAATTTTGCAATATTACCGAGTCCTGTAGCTAGCAGGTAAACTGCAATTAATTGCGATCTTAATTTACCTATTCAGCGGATCGGAATTATAAATAACTGCAAGCGAACAGATACAGAAATCAACCTTTTCTTCTCTATCACTTAAATTCGTGTATTCTTGGGATTCTTGTGATTGAGGCGCGGTATAATTTCCACGAAATATTATCTGGAGACATTAGGAATTTTTTTGAAGACATTGAAATCAACAATCCAAATGCAATCTCAAGAGAGTAACTTTTCGAATCGAATTTTTTAATCGATTAACGTTATTATGTCAATATATAGAGCTATTGCTTGATTTTTCCTAAGAAATAAGGATTTATTTGAACACTTTTGTAACGGCGCAGCAAAATATGCTGATTTTCTAATTTTGCTATATTACCAAGTCCTGTAGCGAGCAGGTTATTTGCAAATAATTGCGATCTAAATTTATTTTAGCACACTTATAAGCGCGCAGCAAAATATGCTCATTTTACAATTTTGCAATATTACCAAGTCCTGTAGCGAGCAGGTTATCCGCAAATAATTGCGATCTAATTTTTGCTATCCAGCGAATTGGTAATATGAAAAACTGAAAGCGAGCAGATGCAGAATTTAACCTTTTCTACTTTATCACGTAAATTCGTGTAATCACCAGATACTTGCGATTGAGGCGCAGTCTAATTTTCTCAGAATATCATCCGAAAACATCAATTATTTTTTAGAGACATTAAAAACAATAATCAAAATGCGATCGCAATAGAATAACTTTGCGAATTGGATTTTCGTATAAATTAAAGATATTATGTCGATATATAGAGCTGTTCCTTGATTTCTCCCAATAGTCATTAATTTATATTAGCTCTCTTATAAACGCGCAGCAAAATATGCTTATTTTTCAATTTTGCAATATTACATAGTACTGTAGCAAGCAGGCTATCTGCAAATAATGGCGATCTAAATTTATTTTAGTACTTTTATAAGAGCGCAGCAAAATATGCCCATTTTTTAATTTTGCAATATTTCCAAGTTCTGTAGCGAACAGGTTATCTGCGAATGATTGCGATCTGTATTTATCTTCCCAACGAATCGGAATTATGAATAACTGAAAGCGAACAGATACAAAAATCTCCCTTTTCCACTGTATCACATAAATTTGTGTATTCTTCGGATTCTTGCGATCGAGGCGCTGTATAATTTCCACGAAATATTATCTATAGATATTAGAAATTTTCTGGAGGCATTGAAATCAACAATAAAAATGCAATGTCAAAAGAATAACTTTGCGAATTGAATTTTTTAATCGATTAACGTTATTATGTCAATATATTGAGCTATTGCTTGATTCTTTCTAGAAGTAATGAATTTATTTTAGCACTCTTATAACCGCGCAGCAAAATATGCTCATTTTTTAATTTTGCAATATTACCAAGTCCTGTAGCGAGCAAGTATTAGCAAATGTTCGCGATCTAATTTGCTCTATCCAGCGAATTGAAATTATGAATAACTGAAAGTGAACAGAAATAGAAATCAACCTTTTCTACTCTATCACATAAATTCGTGTATTCATCAGATTCTTGCGATTGAGGCGCAGTATAATTTTTCCGATATATCATACGCAGCCATCAGGTATTTTTTAGAGACATTAAAAACAACGATCGAAATGCAATCTTAATAGAGGAATTTTGTGAATTGAATTTTCAAATCAATTAACGTCATTATGTCGATATATAAAGCTATTGCTTGATTTTTCCTAGGAGTGAAGAATTTATTTGAAAACTTTTAAAACCGCGCAGCAAAGTATGCTTATTTTCCAATTTTGAAATATTTCCGGGTTCTATAGCAAGCAGGTTATTTGCAAATAATAGCAATCTAAATTTAATTTAGCACTTTTATAACCGCGCAGCAAAATATGCTCATTTGTTAATTTTGCAATATTACCGAGTCCTGTAGGGAGCAGGTTATTTGCGAATAATTGCGATCTTAATTTATCTATCCAGCGAATCGGAATTATGAATGACTGAATGCGAACAGATACAGAAATTAACCTTTTCTTCTCTATCATATAAATTCGTGTATTCTTGAGATTCTTGCGATTGAGGCGCTGTATAATTTCCACGAAATAGTATCTGATGACATAAGGAATTTTTGAGAGACATGAAAAACAATAATCACTATACAATTTCAATAGAATAATATTGCGAATTGAATTTTCAAATCAATTAACGTTATTTTGTCAATATATAGAGCTATTGCTTGATTTTTCCTAGGAGTCATGGATTTATTTTAACACTCTTAAAACCGCAGGGGAAAATATGCTCATTTTCTAATTTTGCAATATTACCGAGTCCTGTAGCTAGCAGGTTATCTGCAAATAATTGCGATCTTAATTTACCTATTTAGCGAATCGGGATTATGAATAACTGCAAGCGAACAGATACAGAAATCAACCTTTTCTTCTCTATCACTTAAATTCGTGTATTCTTAGATTCTTGTGATTGAGGCGCGGTATAATTATCACGAAATATTATCTGGAGACATTAGGAATTTTTGTGAAGACATTGAAATCAACAATCAAAATGCAATCTCAAGAGAGTTACTTTTCGAATCGAATTTTTTAATCGATTGACGTTATTATGTCAATATATAGAGCTATTGCTTGATTTTTCCTAAGAGTTATGGATTTATTTTAACAATTTTATAACGGCGCAGCAAAATATGCTGATTTTCTAATTTCGCAATATTACCAAGTCCTGTAGCGAGGAGGGTATTTGCGAATAATTGCGATCTAAATTTATTTTAGCACACTTATAAGAGCGCAGCAAAATATGCTCATTTTTCAATTTTGCAATATTACCAAGTTCTGTGGCGAGCAGGTTATCTGCGAATAATTGCGATCTGAATTTATCTATCCAGCGAATCGGAATTATGTATAACTGAAAGCGAACAGATACAGATATCAACCTTTTCTACTTTATCACATAAATTCGTGTATTCTTGAGATTCTTGCGATTGAGGCGCGGTATAATTTCCACGAAATATTATCTGGAGACATTAGGAATTTTTTTGAAGACATTGAAATCAACAATCAAAATGCAATCTCAAGAGAGTAACTTTTCAAATCAAATTTTTTAATGTTTTAACGTTAATATGTCAATATTTTGAGCTATTGCTTGATTCGTTCTAGAAGTCATAAATTTATTTGAGCTCTCTCATAACCGCGCAGCAAAATTTTTTTTATTTTACTATTTTGCAATATTAACAAGTTCTGCAGCGAGCACGTTATCCGCGAATGATTGCGATCTTAATTTATTTTAGTACTTTTATAACCGCGCAGCAAAATATGCTCATTTTTTAATTTTGCAATATTACAATGTCCTGTAGCGAGCGAGGTATTCGCAAATGATCGCAATCTAATTTTCTCTATCCAGCGAATTGGAATTACGAATAACTGAAAGCGAACAGATACAGAAATCAACCTTTTCTACTCTATCACATAAATTCGTGTATTCTTGAGATTCTTGCCATTGAGGCGCGGCATAATTTCCACGAAATATTATCTGAAGACATTAGGAATTTTTTTAGAGACATTGAAATCAACAATCAAAATGCAATCTCAAGAAAGTAACTTTTCGAATTGGATTTTTTAATCGATTAACGTTATTATGTCAAAATATAGAGCTTTGCTTGATTTTTCTAGGAGTCATGGATTTATTTTAACACTTTTATAACTGCGCAGCAGAATATGCTCATTTCCTAATATTGCAATAATACCAAGTCCTGTAGCGAGCAGGTTATCCGCGAATAATTACGATCTGAATTTATCTATCCAGCGAATCGGAATTATGAATAACTGAAAACGAACAGATACCAAAATCAACCTTTTCTACTCTATCACATAAATTCGTGTATTCTTCAGATTCATGCGATTGAGGCGCGGTATAATGGCCACGTAATTTTATCTGAAGACAGTAGGAATTTTTGAGGGACATTAAAAACAACAATCAAATTGCAATCTCAATAGAATACCTTTGTGAATCGAATTTCCAAATCAATTAACGTTATTATGTCGATAGCTCTTCCTTGATTTTTCCCAGAAGTCACGAATTTATTTTAGCACACTTATAACCGCGCAGTAAAATATGCTCATTTTTTAATTTTGCAATATTACTAAGTCCTGTAGCGAGCAGGTTATCTTCGAATAATTGCGATCTGAATTTATCTATTCAGCGAATCGGAATTATGAATAACTAAAAGCGAACAGATGCAAAAATCAACCTATTCTACTTTATCACATGAATCCGTGTATTCATCAGATTCTGCGATTGAGGCGCGTTATAATTTCCACGAAATATTATCTGGAGACATTATGAATTTTTTTGATGACATTGAAATCAACAATCAAAAGGCAATCTCAAAAGAGTAACTTTTCGAATCAAATTTTTTAATCGATTAACGTTATTATGTCAATATATAGAGCTATTGCTTGATTTTTCCTAGGAGTTATGAATTAATTTTAACACTTTTATAACGGCGCAGCAAAATATGCTGATTTTTTCATTTTGCTATATTACCAAGTTCTGTAGCGAGCAGGTTATCTGCAAATAATTGCGATCTTAATTTATTTTAGCACACTTATAAGCGCGCAGCAAAATATGCCTATTTTATAATTTTGCAATGTTACCAAGTCCTGTAGCGAGCAGGTTATTTGCGAATAATTGCGATCTAATTTTTGCCATCCAGCAAATTGGAAATATGAAAAACTGAAAGCGAGCAGATACAGAATTTAACCTTTTCTACTCTATCACGTAAATTCGTGTAATTACCTGATACTCGCGATTAAGGCGCAGTATAATTTTCTCGAAATATCATCCGAAGACATCAGATATTTCTTAGAGTCATTAAAAACAATAATCAAAATGCAATTGCAATAGAATAACTTTGCGAATTGAATTTTCATATTAATTAAAGATATTATGTCGATATATAGAGCTGTTCCTTGATTTATCCCAAGAGTCATGAATTTATATTAGCACTCTTATAACCGCGCAGCAAAATATGCACATTTTTTAATTTTGAAATATTACAAAGTGCTGTAGCGAGCAGGTTATCTGCGTATAATTGCGATCTGAATTTATTCATACAGCGAATCGGAATTATGAACAACTGAAAGCGAACAGACACAGAAATCAACCTTTTCTACTCTATTACATAAATTCGTGTATTTTTCAAATTCTTGCGATTGAGGCGCGATATAATTTCCACGAAATATTATCTGATGACATTAGGAATTTTTGAGAGACATTAAAAACACCAATCAAAATGCAATCTCAATTGAATAACTTTGCGAATTGAATTTACAAATCAATTAACGTTATTTTGTCAATATGAAGAGCTGTTCCTTGATTTTTCCCATGAGTCATGAATTTAGTGTAGCACTCTTATAACCGCGCAGCAAAATATGCTCATTTTCTAATTTTGCAATATTACCTAGTCCTGTAGCGAGCAGGTTATCTGCGAATAATTGCGATCTAAATATATTCCAGCACCCTTATAACCGCGCAGTAAAATATGCTCATTTTTTAATTTTTCAATATTACAAAGTCCTGTAGCGAGCAGAATATCTGCAAATATTTGCAATTTAATTTTTTCTATTCATTGAATTGCAATTACGCATAACTGGAAGCGAACAGATACTGAAATAAACCTTTTCTACTCTATCACGTTAATTTGTGTAATCACCAGATACTTGCGATTGAGGCGCAGTATAATTTTCCCGAAATATAATCCGAAGGCATCAGGTATTCTTAGAGACATTGAAAACAAAAATCAAAATGCAATCGCAATAGAATAACTTTGCGAATTGAATTTTCATATCAATTATCGTTATTATATCGATATAAAGAGCGCTTCCTCGATTTTTCCCAAGAGTCATCAATTTTTATTAGCACTTTTATAATAGCGCTGCAAAATATGCTCATTTTATAATTCTGCAATATTACCAACTCCTGTAGCTAGCAGCTCATCCGCAAATGATTGCGATCTAAATTTATCTATCCAGTGAATTGAAATTATGAATAACTGAAAGCGAACAGATACAGAAATCAACTTTTTCTCCTCTATCACGTCAATTCGTGTATTCATCAGATTCTTGCGATTGAGGCGCAGTCTAATTTCCACGAAATATTATCTGTAGACATTAGAAATTTTTTAGAGACATTAAAAAGAACAATCAAAATGCAATCTTAATAGAATAACTTTGCGAATTGAATTTGCAAATCAATTAACGTTATTATTTCGATATATAGAGCTGTTCCTTGAGTTTTCCCAGGAGACACGAATTTATTTTAGCACTTTTATAACCACGCAGCAAAATATGCTCATTTTCTTTTTTTGCAATATTACTGAGTCCTGGAGCGAGCAGGTTATCTGCGAATAATTTCGATCTAAATTTATTTTAGCACTTTTATCACTGCGCAACAAAATATGCTCATTTTCCAATTTTGGAATTATACTAAGTCTTGTAGCGAGCAGGTTATTCGCGAATAATTTCGATCTAAATTTATCTATACAGCGAATCGGAATCATGAATAACTGAAATTGAACAGATCCAGAAATAAACCTATTCTACTTTATCACATAAATTTGTGTATTGATAGAATTCTTGTGATTGAGGCGCAGTATAATTTTCCCGAAATATCATCTGAAGATATCAGGTAATTTTTAGAGACATTAAAAACAACGATCAAAATACAATCTCAATAGAGGAATATTGCGAATTGAATTTTCAAATTAATGAACGTCATTATGTCGATATATAAAGCTATTGCTTGACTTTTCCTAGAAGTGATGAATTTATTCGAGCACTTTTAAAACCGCGCAGCAAAATATGCTAATTTTTTAATTTTTTAATATCACCGAGTTCTATAGCAAGCAGGTTATTCGCAAATAATAGCGATCTAAATTTATTTTAGCACTTTGATAACGGTGCAGCAAAATATGCTTATTTTTCAATATTGCAATAGTACGAAGTCCTGTAGCGAGCAGATTATTCGCGAATATCTGCGATCTAAATTTATTTATTGAGCGAATTGGAATAATGAATAACTGATAGCGAACAGATACAGAAATCAGCATTTCTACTCTTTCACATAAATTCGTGTATTCATCAGATTCTTGCGATTGAGGCGCGGTATAATTTCCACGAAATATTAGCTGAAGTCATTAGGAATTTTTTAGTTCACGAATAGTGTCTATTCGTTCATACCCGAACCACGTGTCTTACCTGTTCGGACCGAGTTCAATTTTGTGCATCGAGAACCTCTGCCCAATCCTGCCTTTTTTCATTTCTTATCAACCGTTCCTGCCTGTTTTCACCCAGCAACAACCTGTTTTCATCGTTTTGGACGTGAACGGGTAGGAACAGGTGCACGTTCTTGATGCACAAACTTTTATCCGTCCCAAACGGGTGGAGCGAGTGGAACGGGTGAGTACTAATAAACACAAATATTCCCCGTTCGTACTCACCTGATCCACACGTTTCACCAGATTGGAACGGGAAAAATTCTGTGCATCAAAAATGTCCACCCGTTCCAACCCGTTCTTGACTTTTCCCTCTGTTCTCGCGTGTCCTCGACCGTTTTGCCCAAAAACAACCCGTTTATACCGTTTTGAGTAAGAACGGGTAGGAATGGGTAGACGTTCTCGATGCACAATATTTTAGCTGTTCAGAACGGGTGGAACGAGTAAAATTTAGCGCATCAAGAAGGTCCACCCGTTTCTGCGCTTTCTCGTCTATTTTCGATCTATCTCACCCGTTCCCACCCAAAACGGTGGGAACAGGTGAGAACGGTTTCGACGCACATAATTTTACATGATCTGAACAGGTGGTACAGATAAGTACAAATCGACATGAATATTGTCTATACATACGCACCCGTTCCACCTTGTCCACACGTTCGGAACGGGTAAAATTTTGTGCATTGAGAACATCTACCCATGTATGACCTTTCTCGACCGTTCCCGCCCATTTTCGCCCTAATACAACACGTTCCCGCCGTTGTGGGTGGGAACAGGTACACTTTCTCGTACAAATAGATACGAATAGTGTCAGTTCGTACTTACCCGTTTCACACTGTCCACTCGTTTGGAGAAGCTCAAATTTTTTTCATCAAGAACGTCCACCCGTTATTACATGTTCCGCCCTTTCTCGAATATTCCCGCCTGTTTTTGTCAGAAAACAACCTGTGCTCACCGTTTTAGGTGGGAACGAGTAGGAACGGGTGAACGTTCCCCGATGGACAAAGTCTAACGATGAGTACACATAAGCACGAATAGTGTCTATTCGTACTCACCTGTTCTCGCCTGTTTTCGCCCGAAACAACCCGTTCCCACCGTTTTTACGCGTTCTCGCCCCATTCATAGCGTTCTCACACGTATCGAATTGGGTAAATTTCTAAAATGATGATAATATGAATAATGATAAAATTCGTAGGTATGCTCGAACGGTTGGGACGGGTGGGTGAGAGCAAACGTCTTCCCGTCCTCTACCGTTCCTGCCCTTTCTCATCCCTTTTCACCCGTTTCCGCTCGTTTTCGCCCAAGAACAACCCGTTTCCACCGTTTTTTCCCGTTTTCGTCCCGTTTATACAGTGTCGTTTTGAATTTAGTAAATTCCTATGATGACAATAAAATAAATAATGATGAAATTCGTAGGTATGCCCGAACGGGTGGAACTGGTAAGTATGAACAGACGTCCACCCGTTTCTACCCGTTCCTACATTTCCTTGTTCGATTTTAACCGTTCTCGCCCCTTTTATACCGTTCTCACCCGTTTTTAATTTAGTAAATTTCTTAAATATTAAAATAATAAATAATGATAGAATTCGCAGGATTGCCCGAACGGCTACAACATATAAGTACGAATAGATGTTTACCCGTTACCACCTATTACTTATTTTTCTTGTTCGTTCTCAACCTTTCCCGCCAGTTTTGGACAAATAGCAATCCGTCTCCACCGTTCTTAACCGTTCTCACCCCGTTTATGCCGTTCTTACCCGTTCTAAATTAAGTAAATTTCTAAAATGATAATGAAATAAATATCCATAAATGTCAAAGGTTTGGTTGAACGAGAAAAACGAGTGAGTACAAATGGACGTCCAACCGTTCCCGCACATTTCTAACTTTTCTCGTTCGTTTCCATCCATTCTCGCCCCGTTTAGACCGTTTTCACCCGTTTTAAATTTAATAAAGTTCTAAAATGATAATAAAATAACGAATGATGAAATTCGTAGGTTTACCCGATCGTGTAGGACGCCCACCCGTTCTAACCCGTTCCTACCTTTTCTTATTCGTTTTTTTCCGTTCTCGCTTAGTTCATACCGTTTTCACTTGTTTTAAATTTGATGAATGTCGAAAATCGTAATAAAATAAATAATGATGGAAGTCGTAGGTTTGCCTGAACGAGTGGGACGTGTGAATACGAATAGACGTCCTACCGTTCCCACCCGTTCCATCCTTTTTTCGTCCGTTTCCGGCCGTTCCTGCTCGTTTTCGCCTAGAAACAACCCGTTCCCACCGATTTTACCTGTTTTTGCCCCGTTCATACCGTCCTTACCCGTTTTCAATTAAGTGAATTTCTGTAATCATAGTAAAATGAATAATGATAAAATTCTAAAGTTTGCTCGAACGGGTAAAACGTGTAGGTACGAATAGACGTCCACTTGTTTCCATTCGTTTTTGACCTTTTTCGTTCGTTTTCACCCGTTCTCGCACGGTTCATACCGTTTTCACCTGTTCCAGGTTAGGCAAATTTTTAAAATGATAATAAAATAAATGATAATGAAAGTCGTAGGTTTACCTGAACAGGTTGAATAGGTGAGTATGAAAGGACGTCCACCCATTCCTACGCGTTCCTACATTTTCTCGTTCGTTTTCAAATGTTCTCGGCCTGTTTACACCGTTCCAACCTGTTTCAAATTTAGTGAATTTCTGTAATCACAATAAAAAAAATAATGATAAAGTTCATAGGTTTTCCCGAACGACTAGAACGGATGAGTACGAATGGACGTTCACCTGTACCTTCCCGTTCCTACTTTTTTTCGTTCGTTCTCACCCGTTTCGCCAAAAAACAACCAGTTTTCACCGTTTTTACATGTTCTCGCCCTGTTCATTTCGTTTTCAACCGTTTCACATTTGATAAATTTCTGAAATGATAATAAAATAAATAATAATAAAGTTCGTAGGTTTGCATGAAAGGGTGGAACGGCTGAGTACGAAAAAACGTCCACCTGTTCCCACCCGTTCTTACCTTTTCTCGTTCGTTTCCACTTGTTCTCGCCCCGTTCAAACCTTTCTCACCCGTTTTGAATTAAGTAAATTTTCAATATGATAATAAAATAGATAATGATAAAATTGGTCGGTTTGCCCGAACGGGTGGAACGGGTTAGTACGAACAGTCGTCTACCAATTCCCGACCGATTCTGCCCTTTCTCCTTCGATTTTACCCGTTCCTACCAGTTTTCGCCAAAAAAACTACTCCCTACTGTTCTTACCCGTTCTCGCCTTGTCCATTCCGTTTTAACCTGTTTTTAATTTTATACATCTCTAACATAATAATAAAATAAATAATGGAATTCATAGGATTGCTTGAACGGGAAGAACAGGTAAGTACATATAAATGTCCACCCGTTACCACCTGTTCCAGTCCTTTCTCGTCCGTTCTTACCCGTTCCTGCCCGTTTTCATCCAAAAACACCCCGTTCTTACTGTTTGAACTTGTTCTCGCCCCGTTCATACCGTTCTCACCCGTTTCAAATTTAGTAAATTTCTAAAATGATAATAAAATAAAAAATGATAAACTTCCGAGGTTTGCCCGAACGGGTGGACAGGGTAAGTACGAATGGACGTCCATCTGTTCCCATCCGTTCCTGCCTTTTCTCGTCCGTTTTCACCCTTTCCTACCCGTTTTCGCCCAACAACAACTCGTTCCCTCTGTTACGTATGCTCTCGTCCAGTCCATACCGTTTTTACCCGTTTTTACTTTGATAAATTTCTTAAATCACAATAAAATGAATAATGATAAAATTTGTAGGTTTGCCCGAACGGCTGGAACGGTCGAGCATGAATAGACGTCAACCCGTTCTCACCCGTTCCTACCTTTTATCGTTCGTTCTTGCCCGTTCCTGCCCCGTTCATACTGTTCTCACTCGTTTCGAATTTAATCAATTTCGAAAATAATAATAAAATAAATGATGATAAAATTCGTGGAATTGCTCGAACGGCTAGAACGGATGATTGCGAATAGACGTCAATTCGTTTCCACTCATTCCTGTCATTTCTCCTTTGTACTAAACCGATCCCGCCCGTTTTCACCCAAAATACAACCCGTTTTCATTATTTTTACTCGTTCTCGCCCCGTTCAGTCCGATCTCACCCGTTTATTTAGCAAATTTAACAAATTACTAAAATGATAATAAAATGTAAAATGATGAAATTTGTAGGTTGTCTGATCGTGTAGGACGGGTAAGTACGAAAAGACGTCCACTCGTTCCCACGTGTTCTGCCCTTTATCGTCCGTTCTCATCTGTTAGTGCTAGTTTTCACCCAAATACAACCCGTTCTTACAGTTTTCACCTGTTCTCGCCCCGTCCATGCCGTTTTTACCCGTTTCAAATTTGGTGAATGTCTTAAATGATAATAAAGTAAATAATGATAAAATTCGTAGGATTGCACGAACGGGTGGAATGGGTGAGTATGAATAGACGTCCGACCGTTCCTACATGTTCCTGACTTTTCTCGATCGTTTTCACCCGTTTTCGCCCCGTTCATATCGGTCTTACAGGTTTTAAATTTGGTAAATTTCTAAAATGATACAAAAATAAATGATGATAAAATTCGTAGGTTTACCCGATCGGGTAGAACTAGTAGGTACGAACAGGCGTCCGTCCGTTCTCATCCGTTCCTACCCTTTGTCTACCGTTTTCACCATCTATTGCCCGTTTTCGAAAAACCAACCTGTTTCCACCGTTTGCGGCCGTCCTCGCCCCCTCCATAACGTTTTTCTTTAATAAATTTCTAACATGACTATAAAATATATAATGATAAAATTCGTAGGTATGCCTGATTAGATGGAACGGGTGAGTATGAATGGACGTTCACTTGTTCTCACTTGTTCCTACCTTTTCTCGTTCGATTTCACTCGTTTTCCTTTCGTTTATACCGTCCTTACCCGTTTTAAATTTAGTAGTAACTTACTTTAATGATAATAAAATAATTAGAGATAAAATTCATGTTTGTTCGAACGCGTGAAACGGGGGAGTACGAATAGATGTCTACATGTTCCTACACGTTTATACTTTTCTATTTCTGTTTCACCCGTTGTACCCTGTTCAGACCGTTCTCACCCGTTTTAATTTTGGTCAATTTCTAAAGTGATAATTAAATAAATCATAATTAAATTCGTAGGTTTGCTCTAACGGCTAGTACGGATGATTACAAATAAACCTGTTCCACATATTTCTACCTTTTCTCGTTCGTTCTCACCCGTTCCCGCCCGTTTTCGCCTAGAAACGATCGTTCCAACCGTTTTCTCCCGTTCTCGCTACGTTCATACCGTTGTTACTCGTTTTTAATTTGGGAAATTTCTCAAATGATTATAAGAAAAATAATGATACAATTCGTAGGTTTGCCCGAACGGGTGTGACGGGTAACTACAAATAGACGTCCACTCGTTACCACCCGTTCTTACCTTTTCTAGTCCGTTTTTATCAGTTCCCGCCCGTTTTCGTCAAAAAGCAACCCGTTCTTACCGTTTTCACCCGTTTTCGCCCCGTTTATACCGTTGTCACCCGTTTCAAATTTATTAAATTTCTAAATCGATTGAAAATAACAATAATAAAATTCGTGGGTTTGCTTAAACGGTCGGAACGGGTGAGTACAAAAGACATCCACCCGTTCTCACCCGTTTCTACCTATTTTCGTTCGTTTTTAGCTGTTCTCGCCCCGTCCATACCATTCTCTCCTTTTTTGAATTTAATAAAATTCTAACATGACAATAAATAAATAATGATGGAATTCGTAGGTATGCCCGAACGGGCAGGACAGGTAGTATGAATAGACATACACCTGTTCCCACTCGTTCCATCCTTTTCTCGTTCGGTTTCACCTGTTCTCAACCCTTTCATACCGGTTTTACTCGTTTCGAATTTGATTAATTTCTAAAATGATAATAAAATAAATAATGATAAAATAAGTAGGTTTGCCCAAACGGGTGGGACGTGTGAGTACGAATGGAAGTCTACCCGTACCTACCCGTTCCTCCCTATTTCGTCCGTTCTCACCCGTTCCTGCCCGTTTCGTCCAAAAACAACCCGTTCTCACTGTTTTCGCCCGTTCTCGCCCGTCTATACTGTTTTTATCCGTTTTATATTTGATAAATTCCTAACATGATTGAAAAATAATAGTGATAATAAATGTAGGTTTACCCGAACGGATAGAACGGGCAAGTACGAATAGACGTCTACCCGTTCCCACCTGTTCCTTTCTTTTTCGTTCGTTCTCACCTGTTCCCGCCCGGTTTCGCCCAAAATCAACCTGTTCTCACCGTTCTTACCCGTTCTCGCCCCGTTTATAACGTTTTTACCTGTTTCAAATTCAGTAATTTCCTAAAATAGTGAGAAAATAAATAATGATAAAATTCGTAGGTTTGCCCGAACAGGTAGATCGGGTGAGTACCAATAGACCTTCACCCGTTCATACCCGTCCCTACCTTTTTTTCGTTCGTTTTTACCCGTTCCCGCCCAGTTCATGCCGTTCTTACCCGTTTTAAATTTGGTGAATTTCTAAAATGATAATAAAATGAAAAATGATGGAATTTGTTGATTTGCTCGAACAGGTGGAACGGGTGAGTACGAATAAGCGTCCACCCGTTTCCACCCGTTCTGCCCTTTCTTGTCCGTTCTTACCCGTTCCTGCCCGTTTTCGTCAAAAAACAACCCGTTCCCACTGTTTTAACCTGTTAACCCCTCGTTTATACCGTTTTCACCCGTTTCAAATTTGGTGAATGTCTTAAATGATAATAAAGTAAATAATGATAAAATTCGTACGATTGCCTGAACGGGTTGAACGGGTAAGTATAAAAAGACGTCCACCCGTTTCAACCCGTTCCTACCTTTTCTCGTTCGTTTTCTCACGTTCTCGCCCCGTTCATACCGTTCTCACCCGTGTCAAATATAGCAAATTTCTAAAATGATAATAAAATAAATGCTGATAAAATTTGTAGGTTTACACGAACGCGTAGAACAGGTGAGTACCAATAGACGTCCACCCGTCCCTACCTGTTCCTACCTTTTCTTGTTCGTTTTCACCGGTTCTTGCCTTGTTCATACTGTTCTGACCCGCTCCAAATTTGGTAAATTTCTCAAATGGTAATAAAATAAATAATGATGAAATTCGTAGGTTTACCCGAACGGGTGGAATAGGTGAGTACGAATAGACGTCCACACGTTCCCACCCGTTCCTATATTTTCTCGTTCTTTCTACACGTTGCCGCCTCGTTTACACCGTTCTTACCCGTTTGAAATTTGGTAAATTTCTGAAATGATTATAAAATAAATAATGATAAAATCCATGGGTTGGCCCGAACAGCTAGAACAGATGAGTACGAATAAACGTCTACCCGTTCCCAACCGTTCCTTTCTTTATCGTTCGTTCTCACTCGTTCCTACGCGTCAATACCGTTTGAACCAGTTTTGAATTTGATACATTTTTAACATGACAATAAAATAAATAATGATCAAATTTGTAAGTATTCCCGAACGGGTGGAACGGGTGAGTATGAATATGGTAGACGTCTACCAGTTCCCACCCATTACCACCTTTTCTTGTTCACTTTCACTCGTTCTTGCCTTGTTCATACTGTTCTCACTCGTTTCGAATTTGATAAATTTCTAAAATGATAATAAAATGAACAATGATAAAATTCGTAGGTTTATCCAAACGGGTGGAACGGGTGAGTACGAATATACGTCCACCTGTTCCCACCTGTTGCTACCTTTTCTCGTTCGTTTTCACCTGTTCTTGCCTTGTCCAGGCCGTTCACCGTTCAAACCTGTTTTCTCCCAAAAGTAACCCGTTCCAACCGTTTAAGGTGGGAACTGGCGGGAACAGGTGGACGTTCTCGATGAACGAAATTCCACTTGTTTCGAACGAGTGGAACGTTTTAAAATTTTAGGCATCGAGAACGTCCATCTGTTTTTACTCGTCCCCACCCGTTCCCGCTCTGTCTCACCCGTTTCCGCTCCTTTTCACCCGTTTCCGCCAGTTTTCTCCCACAAGCAACCCATTATCATAGTTTTGGTTGGGAACAGGTAGGAACGGGTGGACGTTCTCGATGCACAAAATTTTACCCATTCCGAACGGGTGGATCACGTCAAATTTTGTGCATCGAGAACGTCCACCCGTTACTACCCGTTCCTGCCCTTTCTTACCCGTTCAAACCCGTTTTTTCCGAAAGCAACTCGTTCTCACCTTTTTAGGTGGGAACAGACGGGAACGAGTAAGCGTTCTCGTTGCAACAAATTTGACAGGTTCCGAACGGGTGGAACAGGTAAAATTTTGTGCATCGCGAACGTCCCCTCGTTTGCACCTGTCCCAACCCGTTTTCGTCCTTTTTCACACGTTCCTGTCAGTTTTCTCCCAAAAGCAACTCGTTTCCACCGTTTTATGTAAGAACGTGTATTAACGGGTTGACTTTCTCGATGCACAAAGTTTTTCCCGTTTGTAACATAGATTCACAACAATTCATACAAATTCAAATACAATCTAAAAGATGTTTACTATCCTTCAAAAAATAGCTCAATTTAAATTGAAATGACTTTCAACTCGTGCAATATTATTTTCATTATGAAGAAACATTTTTTATATCAGTAAAACATAAAACAAATACATACACAGAATTTTTCGTAAGTTATGAATGCTGATATTAGTTAGACTCACTGAATTTATCATGTTCGTCAAATAATCTAGAAATTTTTAAACCACTGATGTGCAAACTAGCTTAAAATATTCAACTGAATTCTGTTAAAATTAGGGTGCAGATTGCAGTTACAACTGCATTTTTTTTTTTATAATACAATATCTCACAGTGATTTGGCAACGAGCTAAGATATTTTTTTTCGTGTTTAGGGCACCCAAAAATGTAGAAAAATGTGGTAAAAAGGATGTTAGTCTGAGAAATTTCGCAACATATCAATATTTTTTTGTAATACCAAAAATATCGTCCGTTTTTTTTATTGTTCCTATTGAATTATTATCAACATCTTACCGTTTTAGTACATCGAGAACTTACGCCTGTTCCCCCCCGTTCCAACCCGTTCCTGCCCTTTCTTGCCCTTTTTCGTCCGTTCTCGCCTGTTCACGACCGTTTTCGTCCAAGAAACCCACCGTTTCCCACCGTTTTTACCCGTTCTCGCCTCGTTAATACCGTTCTCACCCGTTTCAAATTTAGTGAAATTCAAAAATGATAATAAAATAAATAATGATAAAATTCGTAGGTTTGCTAGAACGAACGGGACTAGTGAGTACAAACAGACGTCCACTCGTTCCTACCCGTTCCTGCCCTTTCTCGTCCGTTCTCACCCGTTCCTGCCCGCTTTCGACCAAAAACAACCCGTTCTTACTGTTTTAACCTGTTCTAGCCCGGTTCATACCATTCTCACCCGTTTCAAATTTGGTAAATGTCTAATATGATAATAAAATAAATGATGATAAAATTCATAGGTTTGCACGAACGGATGGAATAGGAGAGTACGAATAGACGTCTACCCGTTCCCATCCGTTCCTACCTCTTCTCGTTCCTTTTCGTCCATTCTTGCCCCATTCATACCGTTCTCTCCCGTTTTAAATGTAGTACATTTCTAAAATGATAAATATATAAGTAATGATAAAATTCGTAGGTTTGCCCGAACGGGTGGAACGGATAAGTACGAATAGACGTCCACCCGTTCCCATCAGTTCCTTCCTTTTCTGGTTCGTTCTCACCCGCTCCTGCCCGTTTTCGCCCAAAAACAACCCGTTCCTACAGTTTTCTCCCATTCTCGCTCCGTCCATACCGGTTAAACCCGCCCAAAATATGATAAATTTTCTAACATGTTAATAAAATAAATAATGATAAAATTCGTAAATTTGCCCGAACGGTCGGAACATCTGTAGAGATGTTCAATTACCGGTAATTTTTTTTTAGAGTAGGTAACGTGTAATTTACAGATTTATTACGGTAAATCACGGTAATTTTGAAAAAATTCATTTTTTGATGTATACTTATAATTACTCGCGCATACCAGTCAGTAATGTATCGGTGTTGTGGAATCATTTTAAATATGCGAATAATTAAAAAATCGAGGTACATACATTATTTTTTTTGGAAAAAATCAAGCATGCCGATGTACGACCACCCTAGAATTTCATATATTAAATATTATAATAATATTACAAATTTAGTTTCTAGCATTTATGATACTTTAAATGATATTGATGAAAACATTGCTCTATTTAGAAAAACTCTTCTTCCAAATATTCGTTATTCGTGAACTATTGTTTAATGTTGCTAATACTCAATATCATTTCCCGTCAACTCGAAATCAGCAGTATCTAAAGCTATCCCCTCTTCTCGACAACAGGAAAGAAACAATATTTCGTTTACAAACCAAAACACAGGCGCAAGAACATATAGTGTTCTTGCACAGGCATCGCAATAGACCTTATAGTATACATGGACTGAGTATAGTAAACATATACTACGCCAAAAATTACGTGACCAACATTTTCGTGATTATCGTAATATTACGGTAATTTACCGTGATATTTCAAGGTAATATTACGACCTTACAACTCTAAACATGGGAGTATAAATAGATGTTTACCCGTTCCCACTCGTTCCTACCTTTTCTCGTTCCTTTTCACCCAATCTTGCCCTGTTGATACCGTTCTCTCTCGTTTTAAACGTAGTACATTTCTAAAATGATAATAAAAGAAGTAATGATAAAATTTGTAGGTTTGCTCGAATGGGTAGAACGGATGAGTACGAATAGACGTCCACCCGTTCCCACCGGTTTCTTCCTTTTCTCGTTCGTTCTCACCCGCTCCCGCCCGCTTTTGCCCAAAAACAACCCGTTCCTACAGTTTTCTCCCGTTCTCGCCCTGTCCATACCGTTTTAACCCACTCAAAATTTGATAAATTTTCTAACATGATAATAAAATAAATAGTGATGAAATTCGTAGGTTTGCCCGAACGGGTGAAACATGTAAGTATGAATAGACGTCCACCCGTTCCTACTCGTTCCTACCATTTCTCGTTCCTTTTCACCCATTCTCGCCTTGTTCATACCGTTCTCACCCGTTCCAAATTTGGTCATTTTCTATATTGATACTAAAATAAATAATAATACAATTTGTGGGTTTGCTTATACGGGTAGAACGGGTGTGTACGAAGAGACGTTCACCCGTTCCCACCCGTTATTATCTTTTCTCGTTCGTTTTCACCCGTTTTCTCACCGTTCATACCGTTCTCACCCGTTTCAAATTTAGTCTATTGCTGAAATGATAATAATGTAAAGAATGGTGAGATTCGTGTGTATGCCCGAACAGATAAAACGGATGAGAACGAATTGACGTCCACCCGTTCTTCCTTTTCTTGTTCGTTCGCACACGCTCCCACTCGTTTTCGCCGAAAAACAACCCGTTCTTACCGTTTTCACCCGTTCTGGCCCCGTTCATACTGTTGCCACCTGTTTTAAATTTAGTAAATTTCTAAAATGATAATAAAGTAAATAATGATTAAATTCGTAGGTTTGCATGAACGGATAGAACGGATGAGTACGAATAGAATGTTGAACGTCAATTAAGGGGGACGTAAACAATGAGGCTGAGAGTAAATAATGACTCATTTTCTATTCCTTCAATGATTCACAATGAGCCATGTATTCAGAAAAGCACAACGAAAACATAATATTTACAAAGAATCTACAAACTAGTAATAATGAAACGGTGATTATTTGGCGGTTGAATTTGGAGGTTGCCCGACCTTTGCCGTACGGAATTTTCCCTCGTCGGTTTCTAGGGCGGTGGTACTCCGCCGAGTACCGGGGCCAGGTAGCCTGCTGAAGGAAATCAAATCAAGGAAACCTTAAGCCGAGAAAGGCTACACGGGGTGAGGAATTTCCAAGGAAACCCGGAGCCGATAAAGGGTACACGGGGTCAGAAGTTTCCGAGGAAAAACCGGAGCCGAGAGTAGCTGCCCGAAGAAGGAGCTTGGAAGGTTGGGAGGAGTTCTAGAGCCGAGAAAGACTCGATGGATTCTGCCGCTTCTGTCGCGCGCGATACTTGAAGTCCTTTCTTGGCCGCGATCCGCGCGCCAATCTGGAAAGATTGATAATTTTTCTCACTCGCCGCTCTTATCTCCCGATAAGGCGGCGGGGAAATTTCGAGTGTTCTAAAACATTCTCGAAAAAGCTCGGATCTCCCGTTTAGAAAAACTTATCTATGTTGCCGGTTTCTTCGGTTTTACGACCAACGTACAACAAGACGTACACCCGTTTCAACCCGTTCGGGCCCTTTGTCGTCCGTTCTCAACCGTTCTTGCTCGTTCTTGCCCGTTCCCGCCCAGAAACAACCCGTTCCTACGATTTTCACCCGTTCTTGCCCCGTTTATACCGTTCATGTCCGTTTTAAATTTGGAAAATTTGAAACACAATAATAAAATAAATAATGATAAAATTCGTAGGTTTGCCCGAACAGGTGAGACGTGTGAGTACGAATAGACTTACTCCCGTTCCCACCCGTTCCTGCCTTTTCTCGACCGTTCTCGCCCGTTCCTGCCCGTTTTCGCCCAAAAATAACCCGTTCTCATCGTTTTTACCCGTTCTCGCCCCGTCTATACTTTTTTTTACCCATTTTATACTTGATAAATTTCTAGCATGATATTAAAATTGATAATGATAAATTACGTAGGTTTACCCGAACGGGTGGAACGGGCAAGTACGGATAGACGTCCACTCGTTCCCACCCGTTCCTACCTTATCTCGTTCGTTTTCACCCACTCTGGCCCCGTTTATACCGTTCTCGCCCATTTTTAATTTGGTAAATTTCAAAAATGATTATAACATAAATTATGATTAAATTCGTAGGTTTTCCCGAACAGCTATAACAGATGATTACGAAAAGACGTCTACCCGTTCCCACCCGTTCCTTCCTTTTCTCGTTCGTTTTCACCCGTTCCCGTCCAGGTTCTCCAAAAAACAACGTGTTTCCACCGTTCTTACCCGTTTTCGCCCTGTTCATACTGTTTTCACCGGTTTCAAACTTGGTAAATTTCTAAAATGGTAAAAAATAAATAATTATCAAATCCGTAGGTTTGCCCGAATGGCTACAACAGATAAGTACGCATAAATGTCCACTTGTCTCTACCCGTTCTCGCCCTTTCTTGTCAGTTCTCACTCGTTTCCGCTTGTTTTCGCCCAAAATAAACCCGTTCTCATCGTTGTCATCCATTTTCGCTCTGTCCATACCGTTTTTACCAGTTTCAAATTTGATTTATTTCGAACATCGTAATAAAATAAATAATAATAAAAATCGTAGGTTTGCCCGAACGGTTGGATCGGTTAGGTACAAATAGACCTGCACCTGTTCCCACCTGTTTTTACCTTTTCTTGTTATTTTCTCCGGTTCTTGCCCTGTTTATACTGTTCTGAACCGTTTTAAGTTTGGTGGATTTTTAAAATGATAGTAAAATAAATGATGCTAAAATTCGTAAGTTTACCGGAACGGGTGGAATTGATCAGTACCAAAGGACGTCCACCCGCTTCCACGCGTTCCTACCTTTTTTAGTTCGTTTTCTCATGTTCTCGCCCCGTTCATACCGTTCTTCCTTTTTTTTTAATTTATTAAATTTCTAAAATGATAATAAAATAAATAAAAATAAAATTCGTAGGTTTGCATGACCGGCTAGAACGGATCAGTACGAATAGACGTCCACCTGTTAATACCCGTTCCTTCCTTTTCTCGTTCGTTCTCAAACATCCTCGCTTGTTTCCGTCCAAGAACAACCCGTCTCCACTGTTCTTATTCGTTCTAGCCCCGTTCATACTGTTCTTACCCATTTTAAATTCATTAAATCTCTAAAATGATATAAAAATAAATGATGATCAGATATGTAGGTTTGCTTGAGCGGATAGAACGTGTGAGTACGAATAGACGTCTACCCGTTCCTACCCGTTCCTGCCCTTTCTCGTCCGTTCTTACCCGTTTCCGCTCGTTTTCGCCCAAAAACTACGTGTTTTAACCCGTTCTCGCTCCGTCCATACCGTTTTTCCCCGTTTTAAATTAAATAAATTCCTAAAGAGACAAACAAAAATATAATGATAAATTTCGTAGGTATACCCGAACGGCCGGGACGGGTGAGTATGAAAAGACATTCATCCGTTCCTAGCCTTTCCTACCTTTTCTCGTTCGGTATCACCCATTCTTGGCCCGTTCATACTGTTCTGACCCGTTTCAAATTTTACGAATTTTTTAAAATGATAATAAAAGAAATAATGATCATATTCATAGGTTTGCCCGAACGTTTGGGACGGGTTAGTACAAAAAGACGTCCACCCGTTCTCATCCGTTTCCTGCCCTTTCTCTACCGTTCACACCGGTTCGTGCCCGCTTTCGCCCAAAAACAACCCGTTACCACCGTTTTGACCCGTTCTCTCCCTGTTCATACTGTTGTCGCCCGTTTCAAATTTGTTGAATTTCGTGAATGATGATAAAATAAATAATGATAAAATTCGCAGGTTTGCCTGAACAAGTAGAACAGGTGAGTACTAATAGACATCCACTTGTTCCTACCCGTTCCTACCTTTTCTCGTTCGTTTTCACCCGTGTTCACTCGTTCCTACCTTTTCCCGTTCGTTCTCACCCGTTCCCGCTCGCTTTCGCCCATAAACAAACCATTCCCACCGTTTTCACCCGTTCTCGCCCCGTTCATACATTTCTCACCCGTTTTAAATTTGATAAATTTCTAAAATGACAAAAAAGTAAAAAATGATAACATTCGTAGGTTTACCCGAACGGGTGGAATGAGTGAGTACGAATAGACGTCCACCTGTTCCCGCCTGTTCCTACCTTTTTTCGTTTGTTTTCGCCTGTTCTTGCCTTTTTCATGCCGTTCACTGTTTAAACCTGTTTTCTCCCAAAAGCAACCCGTTATCACAGTTTAGGTTGGGGACGGGTAGGAACGGGTGGATGTTCTCGATACACAAAATTTCACCCGTTCCAAATGGTTGGATCATGTAAAATTTTGTGCATCGAGAACGTCCATCCGTTCCCACCTGTTTCCAAACGATCCCACCCGTTACTGCTTTTTCTCACACGTTCTCACCCGTTTTCTCCCAAAAGCAACATTTTCGTACCGTTTTGGGTGAAAACGTGTGGGAAACACAGACGTTCTCGATGCACAAAATGTTACCAGTTCCGAACGGGTGCAACACGTAAAATTTTGTATATCGAGAAGTGCCACCCGTTCCTACCGTTCCTGCCCTTTCTTACCCGTTCAAACCCGTTTTCTCCCGAAAGCAACTCGATCTCACCTTTTTGGGTCCGAACAGGCGGAAACGAGTAAGCGTTCTCGTTGCAACCGATTTTACGGGTTCCTAACGGGTGGAACAGGTAAAATTTTGTGCATCGAGAACGTCCACTTTTTCACACCTGTCCTAACCCATTCCCGCCCTTTGTCACACGTTCCTGCCAGTTTACTCCCAAAAGCAACTCGTTCCCACCGATTTGGGTAAGAACGTGTGTGAACGGGTGGACTTTCTCGATGCACAAAATTTTACCCATTCCGAACGTGTCAAACAGGTAAAATTTTGTGCATCGAGATCGTATACCCATTTCCATTCGTTTCCACACGTTTCCACCCGTTACTGCTATTTCTCACACGTTCCCGCCCGTTTTTTCCCAAAAGCAAGCTTTTCTCACCGTTTTGGGTAAGAACGGGTGGGAACCGGTGGATGTTCTCGATGCACAAAATTTTACCGATTCCGAACGGGTTAAACAGGTAAAATTCTGTGTACCGAGAACGTCCGTCCGTTCCCATCCGTTCCTGTCCTTTTTTGACCTTTTTCGCCGTTTCCTCCCAAAAGCAGCCCATTCCCACAGTTTTTGTTGGGAACGGGTAGGAACGGGTGGCTGATCTCGATGCACAAAATATTACCCGTTCCGAACTGGTTGGACGGGTAACATTTTGTGCTTCGAGAACTTCCACCCCCCCCCCCGTTCCTACCCGTTTCCACCCGTTCCTGCTCTTCCTCAACCGTTCCCGCCTATTTTCTTCAAAAAGCAACCCGTTTTCAGTTTTAATTAGGATCGCTAAAGAACAGATAGACGTTCTCGACGCACAAAATTTTACCCATCCCGAACGGGTGAAACAGGTAAAATTTTATGCATCGAGAAGTTCTATCCATTCCCACTCGTTCCTGCCCTTTCTCATACGTTCACATCCGTTTTCTCCCAAAAGCAACCCGTTTCCACCGTTTTGGCGGGGAATGGGCGGGAACGGGTGGACGTTCTTGATTCAAAAAATTTTACCTGTTCTGAACGGGTGAAACAAGTGACATTTTGTTCGTCCTGAACGTCTACCCGTTTCCACACGTTCCCAGTCGTATCCACCCCTTTTCTCCCAAAAGCAACTCGTTCCTACTGTTTTGGGTGGAACGGGTGGAAACAGTTGGACGTCCTCGATGCACAAAATTTTACCAATTCCGAACGGGTGAAACTGGTAAAATTTTGTGCATTGAAATGTTCCAGCCGCTCTCATCCGTTCCTGTCCTTTTTCACCGGTTCAAACTCGTTTTCTCTCAAAAGCAACCTGTTCTTACGGTGTTGGGTGGCAACGGGCGAGAATGGGTGGACGTTTTCGATGCACAAATTTTACCTGTCCCGAACGGGTGGAACAGTTAAAATTTTGTGTGTCGACTACGTCCACCCGTTCATACCCGTCCCCATTCGTTCCTGCTCTTTCTCAACCGTTCCCGCCTGTTTTCTCCTAAAAGCAACTCATTCTCAGTTTTAATTTGATCGCAAAGGAACAGGTGGACGTTTTCAATGCAAAAAATTTTACTCATTCCGAACGGGTGAAACAAGTAAAATTTTGTGCATCGACAAGTTCCATCCGTTACCACTCGTTCCTGCCTTTTCTTACACGTTCCCACTCATTTTCTTTCAAAAGCAACCCGTTCCCACCGTTCTGGCGGGGAACGGGCGGGAACGGGTGGACGCTCTTGATTAACAAAATTTTACCTTTTTTGAACGGGTGAAACAGGTGACATTTTGTGCGTTGCGAACGTCCACCTGTTTCCACACGTTCCCAGTCGTTCTCGCCCTTTTTCTCCTAAAAGCAACCAGTTCCTACCGTTTTGGATGGAACGGGTGGTAACGAATGAACGTTTTCGATTCACAAAATTCTACCTGTTCCGAACAGGTGATACGAGTAAAATTTCGTACATCGAGAACGTCTACCGGTTCCCTTCCGTTCCCATTTGTTCCCGCTCGTTTTCTCCCAAAAGCAACTTTTTCCTACCATTTTGGGTAAGAACGGGTGGGAACTGGTGGACGTTCTCGATGAGCAAAATTTTACTTGTTACGAACGATTGGAACGTTTTAAAATTTTGGGCATCGAGAACGTCCACCTGTTTTTATTCGTCCCCACCTGTTTCCGCTCTTTCTCACCCGTTACTGCCAGTTTTCTCCCACAAGCAACCCGTTATCACAGTTTTGGTTGGGAACGGGTAGGAACGGGTGGTCGTTCTCGATGCACAAAATTTTACCGGTTCTAAACGTGTGGAACAGGTAAAATTTTTTGCATTGAGAACGTCCACCCGTTCGCATCTGTCCCCACTTGTTCCTGCCCTTTCTTACACTTTTCCGCCTGTTTTCTCCCAAAAGCAACCCGTTCCCACCGTTTTGGGTAAGAACGGGTGGGAACGGGTGGACGTTCTCGTTGCACGAAATTTCCTTGTTCCGAACGGGCGAAATAGGTGAAATTTTGTGCATCGAAAAAGTCCACCCGTTCCCACCTGTTCCTAACCGTTTCTGCCTTTTTTTAACCGTTCCCTCCTATTTTCTCCCAAAAGCAACCCGTGCTCACAGTTTTGGTTGAGAACAGGTAGGAACGAGTGGCCGTTCTCGATGCACAAAATTTCACATATTCTGAACGGGTGAAACTTAACTACCTAAAGGTAGTTCTTGCACTTGAAAGAAATTGAATTTAGTCACAGAGTCTTGCGTGGTCAACTTTATTCAGCTCCACAATTTGAATTCGTAGATTTGGCAACATCGCAACTGTTTCTTTTATATCTAGCTCAGCGTATGTACATATGTAAATGTATGTAAACATGTTTGCATGCGCAGCCGTAGATGTAGTTCATGCACGTAGTGTTTTTTGTGAATTCATTTCAAATTTTTAAATAATATAAACATATGTCAGAAGTATTATCATTGCGTTTTTTAAAATGTGACGTTGCCAAGCGTACCTATGGTCTGTACAAAAGTGATAGTTATAGGTGTTTTTTGTAAATTTCTCAAAAAATAGTTCGGTAACCCTTGTTAAACTTTTGCAAGGTTGATATTCATGGTAAAAGTGATTTTCAGTAATTTTTTCAGATTTAATTATAGAAAAGTTCTTGAAATATAAGCGGAAATACACGATTCCCCATATACGCGCATGTTAATTTCGAAAAATTATTACTCAAAAATCAGTGTGGTAAGCAATTATGAAATTTTGACCATAGATTAAATACAATATCAAGATGAAATTCTGAAATTTGCAGGAAAATCTGTAGAAAATTGCCCAAGAGCAAGAACTATCTTAAGCACACTGTGTAAAGCTGTAACGTCCTTGTTGAACTAAACCACCAGAGGCGCTGGCAGTGATGTTGCCCGAGAGAAAAGTACCGGACCTCTCTCTTTCGGTTTCTGATTGGTTGAAAGCGATCAATCAGAACCTACACCGGGAAACAAAACCCGTCGTATTAACCGTAAAATCCGGTTGTGCCAACGTTGATGCAAACCGTGACGTTTCAATGTTAGGTTGGCGTTGCTGGCCACGGTGAATTCACCTCGTCAATCCAGCCCCGATTGGCCACGGGGAATCAACGGGAATCCAACGCTGAAACGACCGAATTTGATATATATATATAGTGATACAACGGACAAAGCACAGCTGACCGTCAGATCAGCATTGGCAGCACACGAGGATATCCCGTGGCCATGCACGGGGAAAAAAGTTTTGTGGATTCAACACAGACGCACGGTATAAACGTACCGATGCTGATCCCACTTCGCTCGCGTTGTTGAATCTACATAGGTAGCCGAAGTGAGAAGCACCTCGCGCACACATGATTTGTTCGCATTGCTGGTATATCTATATATATGGTCATATAACTGCAACCTATGTTGATTCAACATAAGTTGCGAAGTGACATCAACTAATGGTAGTTACATAGATTACAGCTGTCAATTCCACATAACGGCGGGCATGAAAACGACTAAAATCACTCACACCGCGGCATTACGTTAAATTAGCTGCGTTCCAGCGTGGAATCAGCAAAAAACGGTGTTGTTTTCACGCCGCTGTTTTCTCCGTATGTCAATCCAGCCTCGTATGGGGCTGGATTGACGTGAAAGCAGTAACGTGAAGCAGCCATGTTGAATCGCCGGGATTTTTTTCCCAGTGTACGAAAGAAAGGTCCGATACTTTTCTGTCGGGCAACATCACTGCCAGCGCCTCTGGTGGTTTAGTTCAGCGGGGACAATAATGGGTTAACTTTTTCGGCAACCTGTCATACCCCTGAATGTAGGCGATATCAGGTGTGTAGTCAGAATTGTAGGGGCGTCAACGCAATAATTAAAAGACCGTTTGGCACTAAAACCTTACGTTTATTTTATTACAAAAATAGCCACCATACTTGAAATAAAAACTCTACACAAATTTGATTATGATTGGAGTAGTCGTGTTCCGCGCGCGATTGACGACCGTCTGACTCGTTTTCTTAAATCTGCCTTTTTTTTTAAAAAACGTTGGCCATTTTGCGCGATGTCGAGCAGCCAATCCGAGACCAGGCCGCTCTCATTGGTCGCTTGCGGGTTGGGTTAGGTTTGTTCGTCTAGGGTCCCGGGATTGCTTGTGACGCGCGTCGCCACAGAGGCACGGCAATATGAACAAGTGGCGGCCATCTTGTGTTTGCTGTGATTCATAATAGTTTTTGTGATCAACAATTGTGTTTGTGATCCCTAATTGTTCTCGAGATTCACAATGTTCACGAATATTAAAGAAGCAGCTGATGTTTTCATAACATTCAATACGATACAACACAGTAATATTTTGATCAATTTTCATTTATGAGGTTGTATGGTTAAAGTACTTCGTTTAACAACGCGCATATTTTTTTCACAAAATTCAATGGTATGTTTGTTTTATAAAAAATCATGAACTCACAACTGTATGAAGTTTTGTGCCGTGCTACTAGTCAAGATTTTAACGTTTTGCAATCCGCGACAGCAACGTTAGAAGAATGGGATAAACAGGATGGATTTTATACTGAGCTGTTTGTAAGTAACCTCATTAATTCGCAAATTGAATATATTCTATTCCAGAGTGAAAAAGTCCTGAATAGACAAATACAGTATATTAATTCTATCCCTTCTATTTTACTTGTGTTTTTAAATACCAAAAATTTATCAACATATATTTTTCTGATTGGTATTTATTTTATTATTTTATGTAATCAAAATAATATAATTGAATTACTGATTTTACAATATATTCAACATATTTTTATATCGTCCGTATATTCAAGATTATTTTTTTCTCTATTGTTTTTATTTATAATGCAATTTTTATTAACACGAAGTTGTTTGCTATCAAAACAGTAATTTCCACCTTTTGATCTCAATACAATCATTAAAAATGCTTATTTTTATCATATTGAATTTTTTCCATTGAATGTAGAGGAGTACTGGAATATCAAAAAATTTATTCTTTATTCTTACAAGTTTGCGCTATATTTATGATCGATAGTGACAAAAACATCGTCATCAAAAATTCAGAACTTTTTATATTTATTACTACAAAAATAAAAATATTTATGTGCATGAAGTTGCAAACTTTTAAAATTAAACGAAAAAATTTTCTGTTATACTCGACGACTTTTTAGTTGAAACAACAAAATTTATGTTCACCAACAATATATCAAATACAATTCTTGCTGTGGAAAGAAATTAAAAATACATTTAATTTTGCTTACCGTTTAATTTTTAATGTTCGGAATTTCAGGTACATAAATATTTCCTATTTTGCAGGTAAAAAAAAATAAGTAAATTCAGTTTTTTACTGTAAAAAATCTGTTTTAGAGAAAGCAAAAATTTGCTTAATTGTATTATATTGTTTGATCTTCTATATATATATATAAATATGAATGTCTGTAAGTTGTCCACCTATAACTTTCAAACTACTGCAAGAAACATCCTAAAATTTTTCACAGTTATTGACCCACAGAAACAAAAATTACAAAGTCACAAAATCATAAAATTATGTGAAAAATCACGAAAAGTCACAAAATCACAAAGGTGACAAATCACAAGAACTCACAAAATCACAAAAAATTACGAAACTATGAAATACAGGATGTACTAAAGTCAGAGGGTCATTCAAAAATGATTGATTTCTCATAAAATTCTAGGACACTTTTTTTTTTAACAGGGTGGTAACCTCAGAGCAAAGCCCTATAATGACAGCTAGTATAAATATAAATATATATCAAATATAATAGCCATAGTGATATATAACATAATAATTCTGTGACATGATTTTTGTAATACCAGTAAACTTCTACAAATGAATTTCCTTTTTAAATGTCAAAAATTCAATATTTTCCAAAGGAACATTATTCGTGATTTCAGGAATCTAAAAACGAGGAAATTACTATTTTGGTAGCAAATAACTAAAAAAAAAAGAAAATAAAACTGAAAATAATCATCAGGGTACATTATTTTTTGAATATAATTATGACTTTCATTATTTCATAACTTTCAATAAAAATAAAATTAATTCCATTTCAAATAATCATATGAAAAACCTTAATAATTTTTTTTCTCTAAATATTTGTCCATTCTCAAGTCTCATTATATATATAACTTTTATACACTCTAATTTTTGTTTGCAGAAAGTGTACTCGAATCGATCAATCGCAACAAATATCAGAACAATTGCGATAATATATTTCAAAAATGGCGTTGAAAAACGCTGGCACAATTCACCTTACAGAGACAGGGTGCCAAGGTAGTTACCTTTATTCTAAAAAAAAACATTCTTTCTCAATGATTTACAAACTTGTCTATCAAATTAATAATTATAATTTAATAATTTTGGCTCACATAAAAGAAATCTAGATTTTGAGGATAAGTTAATCTTATCAATGTCAATGATTGCCTTTTTTAGACTTAACGATGAAGAAAGAAATTTCATTCGCCAACAATTACTGACCACCTTCGACGAACCTTTAAATCCCCTTGCCATTCAGGTTGCCGCAGTTATTGGTTCAATCGCCAGGTATTTATCTTTTAATTTTATCAAACAGTATTACAAGGGCATATGCAGACAAAATTTTCAGGAGGGATTTATTAAAAAAATATATTTCCTTCAGGATTCAATAGTGTTATATTTAGAATTTCAGAATTTTTAAATTATAAACCTATTGGATTTTAAAGTTGCACATTTTTCATTTTTGAAATTCAATTTTTACCTTCTGTAATGTCTTCCAGATTTGAGTAAGTACATTTTTTGAATAATTTCCATGCATTTTTATGATTTTAATTAATTATTCCATTTTTATAATATTTTTGTACTATTTGGATGAGTAATTCAAATCGCTATCATTGATAATTATTTTTATATATTTTACATGAAATAATAATTTAAAATATTTAAATCTCAAGAGAAATTTGAACCCCCAAAACCTCTCTCTGCCTACGCCCCTGCAATATTTACAATACCATGATTCCAAAACTGTAAATAATTTAACGCTTCTTTCAGGCGCGATTATCCAAATCAATGGACCAGTTTGTTTCCCACAATCATAGATGCCATGAACAGCGATGAAGAAATTGTTCAACATCGAGCGATGTTAATCCTCAACCAAGTTGTGAAAGAACTCTCCACAAAAGTCCTCATCCTTGGACAGAAAGAATTTTACGATTTGTCCAACGAACTTTTCCTCGGTATAATCCAACGCTGGAAAATCCATACCGAATCATTCTTCGATTTAGTTTTAAACAAACCGCTCGACATCCAAAAAATTTCACAAACTTTGGACAAAGCTTTGTTGCTTTTGAAAACAATCATATGTATTTTGAAACGCGGATTTCAGCCCGACGGTGAAAAACAGGTCTTCTTGATTCCCTTTATCAGGAACATCATGAGTTTGATGAAAACTTGCGTTTCCTGTCGTAAGTGTCTTTTTGTTTGCACTTTTTTTCTGGCACATGAGTTTTGCAATGACTTTCTTTTCGTGTGGTTTTAGGAACAAAATTGGTGTCCCATGGAATTCTTGTGGAACAGTGCGACAAGTTCACGGTGAACTTTGTGAAGGTCTTGAAGATTTTCATGATCCGTCAAAATTATGAGGTTTCAGACATTGAATTCGACATTTTGAGGGTCGCACTTTATTACTGTTTCACCGACGAAGGCTACCCGCAATGTTTTGAAAAATTCACCATACAGTGGTTGCAAATATTAATTGTGGTCATGAAGTCTTTGAAGGGTCTTAGGCTTGCAAAAACTGACAAGGGCAGAGGTAATTTATAGATCATGTGATGTTGGCTTTTGAAGGACTAGAAATTTCGAGAAAAATGTTTGGACCTATCCTAGAATAATTTTTTTGGATCATTTTGACTTTTTAAACATTTGGTAAATGTAAAAAAGAAAAACTAATCTACTAACTATAATTTCTGAAAAATTCTGGGTGGGTGAAATGCACAAAAATATTCACAAGTAAATGCATCAAATTAAAGATTGTGGTTTTGCCGAATAGTCAGAATTTTTTACAATATACATGGTTTTTCAATGTTTTCTAAAATGCTGTATTTATATTGAAAGTTTCAATAATGTGCGATTATCTCCGTGCGATGAGACATTTTTTTATTTTAGAATATTTGAAGTATTTTGCATGGTTTCTATAGTTTTTCCAGAATTATTGACAGTCTTTGAAATGTTATTTGTGTTGATTTTTTGAAACTGTAAAATTGAAAAGATGATTAGGATGGCTATTCAATTATTAACTGATTTTATAAAAATTCTTCCGAATCATAAGGATTGGATCTTAGTTTTTTTTTAAGTTTTCGAATTTAACAGATTTATATTTAAAACTAGTTGTCCCAGCTGGCTTTGCTTTGTGGTAACCACGTTGTTACATGTGGTTTGGTCAGGAAAAGTCAATTATTGTTTAATTGAAAAACGAAAATCACTAAAAAATTATCTCAAACCAAGGTTAAACATCTTTTTTTTTTTTTTTTTTTTTTTTTTGAAACAATTTATAATTTTTTGACGAAATATGGATTGATAAGATAATAATGGATTGCCACACGAAAATATACTATACTAATATAATGGATTTTATTGGTCAAAAAGCTGTTATAAGTATTTAAAAAAAAAGTTTCTGATGATAATTTTTTTCAATCAAAGGCGGGGCTTTTGATTGGAACCCCTTCTCTCCAAGCTTACTCTAATAGAAAAATGGGAGATAATTGAAGTGTGTTGTGGATCATTGATACATGATTCCTCTTATTTTGAAAAAAAATGTTTAAACAAAAAATTCTAGGAATCAAAGTTTTCTTCGTCTCGTATTTGTTTTAGATATAATCTTCTTTTGTCCGTCACCTTTACAATGCAGTATCTTCTAATTTTTTTTCATGAGAGATAAAAGAAGCCATTAACCTAGACTCCATTATACACTTCTAAGTGATCCCAGTATTCCCATGAGTGTTAGCTAAGAAAGAGGAGGAGTCTCTTTTATGAAAAACCCCGTCCCTCCAAAAGTTAGTAGACGAAATTGAATGATTAATAACTGTTCAATTGTTGCGAATTTTCAAAAAATGCAAAGAATAAAGTGTCTAAGAATTTTGTGAGGAATTGATGATTTTCGGATGATCCGCTGACTTTAGAAGACCCTATATTTTATGGTTTCGTAAATTTTTATGAGTTTTTGTGATTCGTAACTTTGTTTGATTTAGTGATTTTCAGTGACTTTTCGCATAATTTTATGGTTTATGTTTTTGTCATTTTTGTAACTTTTTGCCACTTTTGCGAATTTTTTTTACTTGTGTGTGTGTGTGTGTGTGTGTGTGCGTGTGTGTGTGTGTGTCACACTGCAAAATTGTCTAATTAAAAATAGAATTTTTAATATTGTTTGAAGTTTCCAAAAAATCAAACAATACAAACTATCTAAAACTTTAAAATTTTTTTTAAAATATCTCCTAATCAGATTTTTCATGATTTTTTGATACTTTCCAAATTTTTAGATTTTGACCTATAAAAAAAAAAGAATCACGCATATTTTGAAGGAAATATGTTTATGAACACATTTTACAAAATTTATGAGCATTTTCTGAAATTCTGCAAATTTTTCTAAATTCAGCAGAGTTATTGGCAATCTTTAAAATTTTCTGTTTTATTTTGATTTATGCAAATTATTTTAATTAAAATAAGTGTACGAACTATTCGAATTTTTTAGTACTATGTAACTTTTTTTTTTTTTTTTTACTAAAAAATGTAAAAATTATGCTGGATGAAATATGGTAATGAACACAATTTAGAAAATTTATGAACATTTTTTATAATACATAAGTCTTTGAGTGTAATAAAATTATTGGCAATGGGATTAAAATTTTTTTTTGTTTTTTCAAAATATTTCAAATTCTAAATATATATAGTACAAGCTATTCAAAACTTTCCAAATTGTAAGATTATTTGTTCGAATCATTTACATTGGACGTACTTCTTTAAAACTTAAGTTTTTAGATTTTTATTTAGATATAGACAAAAATCATGCACTTTTCAAAGGAATATGATGGTTAAAAAATATTCAAAAAATTAATAAACATTTTTGCAAATTCTGAGAATTTTCTGAATTTAATAGTTCTTGAAAATCTTGAAAATCATCAAAAGTTTTCGATTTTTCAAAACTTTAAACATTTTACTTTACAAAACTTTCCAAATTTTATGTGAATTTGTCCAAATCATTAGAATTTGTCGTATTTTTATTTAAAAAATGCAAAAATATGATAATGAAAACATTCTAGCAAATCTATGATAATTTTCTGATTTTTTATAAACTTTCCGGATTTCATAGAATTGTTAACCATTCTTAAAATTTTCAATAAAATTTTTTTTACTTATTGACTTCAAACATATTAAAAGCCATTCAAAAATCTCAAATTAAATACAAATCGATTCAATTAATAATGATTTCCCGTAATTTTTTGTATACTTTTCGAATTTTTTTGTTTTGAATTTAAAATGTAAAAAACATTTTTCCGAACTGTATAAAATTATCGACAATTTTTGAAAATTTGAACGTTTTTTGTTCCTCTAAAATTGTCAAAATTCCAAACATAACACAACTATTCAAAACAATACAAATTTTTTTCAAAATGTGTCCTACTCATCTAGATTTTTCCTACTTTTATGATACTCTTTATTTTATTATTTATTTTTTCATATTTTTAAAAATAAATGTTAAGAAAGTGTTCCGAGGTTGTTAATAATTCATAGAATTCATATTAGAAATATCATGAAATTTTTCATGTCCTCGATCTAACAATAAGACTTTACGAAATTTCAGAAAAGCTAATCGAGGAAGACCAGTACGGACATATCTTCAGCCAGGATGTGTTAACAAATATGTGCACAAGGCTTATACTCCAATATTTGCCGTTGACAGAGGAAGAATTGAAATTTTTGGAATCAGATCCAGAGAACTACGGTAAAAAAAATATTTATAGTCGTTATTGAATAATTGAAATTTCGAATTGTTCTGAGGAAATAATTTTGTTTTTTCCGTTTCAGTGATTGACCAAAAGACCAAATCGAGTAAATACAATTTGAGGGTAAGTATGCATGAAAGAAAGTAAAACATAAGGAAATTTGGAAAAATAACATGGAAATTGCTGGTCTTCTTCCAGCCCTGCGTTCAAGAATTGCTTGAGTACATTTTCAAAAGGTACAAAGATGAATCCAAAGCATCAGTAGTCGATTTGATGCAAAAATATCACCAACCTGTTGACCCCAACAATTTGAAACAAATTTTGTTGAAAGAGAGCGTGTACAACGCTTTGGGTCTACTTGTAATGGATTTGTATGATGAGGTGAGTTTGAATTTTTTGTTTACAATCACTCAGAGTGATGAAACAAAAAACCCAATGCATTATTTTATTTTTTAAGTTTTGTATGTTTGTAAAATTCCAGATTTAAAAACTTGTCAGAATTTCATACCATTTAAAATTTCGAAAATTCCACATTTTCTAGCAAAAAAATCTACTAATACCCTTGAATTTAGAATCCCAGGAAAAATATAAAAAAAAATTTAACCATCTTCAGGTGAATTTCGAACAATGGTTCTCTACGACCTTAAAGGCCGAACTCCAGCAAAAAGAAGGGAATTACGTAATCGTTCGGAGAAGAATTTTATGGGTCATTGGGCAATGGGCAGGTTGGTTTTTGAAAAATCGTGTGTATTTTTTTTTTTTTTTCTCTTTAGAAATCTAGTTAAATGTAAAACGTTAAATGGCAGTGCTAGTCAATTTAAATTGATATATTTTTCTTGTAAAACGACCAATTTTTGATTTCATAAGCTGTAAACACACTGAGCGCTGAGTGCAGGCCTGAAGCGTACAGAGTTTTGGTCGAGTCCCTGCATCCTGTGGAAAATTTGAGTATAAGATTGGCAGCAAGCAGTGCACTGAAACACAACCTCAATGCCTATGATTTCTGCATAAATTCTTTCAACCCATACTTGGAACCCGCGGTTTATTTGCTATTTACGTTGGTCAAAGACGTCGTTGAATGTGACATTAAAGTGAGTTGGATATTTTCCATGTAATCCTATCAGAGAGAGAATTTTTTGGGTTGAAAGTTCTAAAAAACGTAAAAATGATAAAAATACAAATATTAAAAATAGTAATATAAATGAAATGTATCGTTTTTTGAGCAATCTGGTCTGACTTTGATCGCTATTTTTTCCACAGAAAATTATTCGAGTCAACTTGGATTGTTTGATACTTAAAGTACAATGAGTTTATTATTTTTATTTTTTATTTTGATGTGATTTATAGTTTTTGACTCAATGTTTACTACTTATAGTGACTCTGGAATAATAAATAATGTCACACTAAGAGCAAATTAAAATGACAAACAAATTGACAACTTTGAAATATTTAAATGGTTATAAAGAAGTAATAAACTTCTGATAAACTTTGAAATTTTGCTTTGAGATAAGAAAAAATAGCTTGAATTTAAATGAGTAAATAGAATAATAAATATTCCATTTCCGAGTCAATTTATTTTCCAATTCAATTTTTAAATTGACTTGGAAACTTTACATACCAAGTGAGTAACCACTATATGATTAAATGAATAATTAAAAAAAAGATGGCCGAGTTAAGTTACGTTCTCTTTATTTGTCGCTGTTTTTTTCAAATAATTTATTTTTGATTTTTTAATATTCAAAGCATGTTAGTTGTTATTTGAAAATTTTATGCGATTTTTAGTTTTTGACGATAAATTTAATAATTAGAGACTGTCTTATAACAAACAACGTATTTTTTATAAAATTGTATAAAAATGTTCGATGCTCATTGACAAATTTAAAATATGGAAATGTCAAAGTAGATATAATAAACTTTTGATCAACCTTCAAATTTTGCTTCGAGATATAGAAAAAATAGATAACTTGAACTAAATAATAATAATGATAATAATAATAATAATAATAATGTAAATGCCAATTGATACTTTCATCAAATTTGTCACAATTTTAATCAATCAACTTGAATTATCGAAGTTTCAAAGTACGTTAATTTTATCTGACATTTTAATGAGACAGTCATTTTTCGACCAAATACTTATAATATTGACTTATAACAAATGGGGTACATTTCGAGAATTGTGTAAATTAGACATATGGGAGTATAAAAATATCTAATGCTTTTTGGCAAATTTTGGAGTATAGAAGTACCAATTTAGAAATAATAAACTGTT
The DNA here is from genome assembly GCA_028476575.1 of Platygaster robiniae. Taxonomy (NCBI): domain Eukaryota; kingdom Metazoa; phylum Arthropoda; class Insecta; order Hymenoptera; family Platygastridae; genus Platygaster; species Platygaster robiniae. Next base: position 23,233,072 of record CM052025.1, on the reverse strand, counting down.
TATCAACCTAAGGAATTTTGCTTTGAGATATAGAAAAATTGATAAGTTGAATTTAAAAAGAATACATAAATAAATAAAATAAATGTTTTAATGAAATTAAAAAAAAGTAATAATATTACTGATTAACGAGAGTTCGTTATTGCGAAGTTTTTATATTAAAGAATTTATAAAAAAGTATCTGTGATTTTTTATATAAGAAATACATTATGTAAAAGATCTCCTGGAATGGCAAACAAAAACATTAAACATTCGATCGTATTGAACACAATTTCTGTGATAAACTAATGAAAATCGTTAAAATTATTTTTATTTTGTAGAAACCAAAATGAACTGATTCTATTTATTCTAATACAGAAACTGAAAGCGTTGTTTTCTCATCTAGGAACCGAAACCTAGTAATAACCTACTAATAACAATCTTGGCTTGATAAATTTTTTTTTTTTTTGTACGAAATTCTGATTACAAAGTTTGGCTTAAGATAACGTATAAAATAAAAATTTGAAAAATTCTTTCAACTCAGTTTATGATAAAAAAAAATGAAAATCTAAGAAAACGGTAAAAATCTTATAAATTTTGAATCCTGAAGCATGGAATTTTATGAATTTATATGAAAAACTATTGAACACTGGTAAATTTTTTGGATCATACAAGTATTGAACATTTACTAAAAGTAGTAGAAATCTATGACATTTTTTTCCTGAAAAATCAAAGCAGATACTCAAAATCTATTCATCTACGAATTCTAGAATTTAGAAACTAGCGATCTTTAAAAGTACTAAAAAATGTCAATCATTCTTATTAATGCTAACAAAAAAACACGAAAGTACCAGAAATTTATAAAACACTAAAAATCTATGTCTATGTAATTTTCCAAGAAATTAACTGAAATCTGGATTGTAGAGCATCGAATTCTAAAAGTTTGTACAGAAATCTATTAAAATTCCAAAAAATCTTTAAAATCACACAAATAATAAAAAAATGTGACAAATACTAGAAATTTATTAATGTTTCAAAGCGATGTAGATGTATGTATAATTTACTCAAAAATTTATAGAACTTTAAATCTTATAGAGAATATTGTCATAGAAATCTACAGATAATTCTATAAAAAATACCGAAAATTTCTTTAAATTATGTAAATAATGTACAAAAGTTCTAGAAGTCTGTACACAAGATGTTTTTTGAAAAATCAATGAAAATGATTAAAATTTCTGATACTACAGCATCAAATTTTAGAAATCGAAAGATTCATCCATAGAAATATTAACAATCTGTAAAAATGCCAGAAAATACTACAAAACTTTACAAATTACATACAATGCAAAATTTTTACAAGTCTCTAAAATACTTTTACTTAGATATTATGTATCGAAAATCTATAAAAATATAAACTTCTAGGACTTTGATTCCTAGAGCATCGAATTCTAGAAGTCTGTGTAGCAATCTTGAAAAATACTAAAAATCTGTAGAAATGCCAGAAAATCTTTCAAAATTACACAAGTGCTAACAAAATGCAATAAATAACAATCACTTCACTAATTTTTTATAAATTCATACGCTCAAAATTTTCAGATGAAAGCCGTCCATGTGATAAACTGCCTGATCGACAGAGTTAAATATGACATAAAACCTCATGTCACACAATTCCACATAGTTTTGCCCCAAATTTGGCGAGAAACCGATAATCACATGCTCCGAGGCGCCATCATTATGACGTTGAAAATCTTGGGAAGGGTAAGAAAACGTTTGAACGATTCATTTTTAGTTTCATTTCTATAAATATCAATAAACTTTGATTTTTATTTCAGTCTTTGGGATCGGATGGTGTGGAACTTCATCCTCTCATGCTTGAAGTATTGGCTTCCAGCCTTGACCCAACTCAGGATGAATTCATTTATTTATCAACTGATGCTGCTGAGCTGTGGCTCGTTCTTTTGGAAAATGCACCTGAAGGGAATCAGGCGATGATGGACCTTTTCAAACACTTACCTGCAGTGTTACGAAATGAGCAGGAGATGGAGGATTCAACAGGTATTGAAAAAACAAACAAAAAATAATAATTATTATAGATTTCCTAAACTGGACATTTTGTAATGTATTGCATGTTCTGTCAAAGAATTCTCATAACTTCATGACTTTTTTTTTTCAATTTACAGATTCTTCAGTGTGCATCATCAAGATATGCGTTTCCATTATTTCGGCATGCATGCTTTTCAGTCCCCAAGAGTTTGTCCATGAAAAAGGAACTGAAGTCATCGACATGCTGATGCCTATCTTCTCGAACCCGGAATTTTCACAGGAATATTCATGTAAACCTAAATACATGTCCCTGTGTCTCGAACTCTTCGAAATGATGCTGATAGCTTCCCTGGAATCGGGATCCAAAATTTTGAGACCAATTCTGATCACCATACTCGAGTTCGTAACATTTCTCATTTTCTTGTTCATTCAAGTGGGAATTGAAATATTGAGAAAATTCATTTTCATTTTCCAGGCGTCTTGTCTCCAACACCCCTGGTGTAGAGAACAGTTATTACAACGGAAAACAATTGAACATCATCATTCGAGTGCTTCTGGGGGCTCAAGGAATTTTCGTTCAAGTCATCGAAGATTTGTCGAAAAGGTACCGTGTGACATCTTATGAAGAAATCGTGAAATGTATCGTCAAGTGGATCTTGAAAAGTACGAGCGAAGCCGCCAACGGGCAATTGCTTTCATTTGGACTCTGCCATTTCCTAAATGCTGACAGTCCTGCGAGTGTTACCCGACTCTTTCCCAAAATGGTAACCCGTATCGTCCAGGCTCTCAACGATATCTCAGATGTAGATGAAATTAGTCTTTCTCTCAAGTAAGTAGAAATGGATAGTTTGGAAAAATATGGGGAAATATTGAATGGTTTAGGAAGTCAGGGGAGTGGGGTTTGAGGTTCTCTTGAAATTTAGGTATTATTCATGATTATTTCATGTGAGAATAAATAATTAATATAATAATGAACATTCAAAGTTATTGTAAATCATCCAAAATGTACTTACTGAAATCAATAGGACTCGACAAGTTATAATTCTGAATTTTACTAACTTAATAATAGCAATCCTGGCTCAGGAAAAATTCTTTTTCGAGCAGAATTTTACATTATAAATGTTTGAAGGAATTGAAAAAAATTGTTTGAACCAAGCGATCAAGAAAGAAAAATTAGAATCTACGAAAATGGTGAAATTTAAAAAAATGTTGAATCCTGGAGCATCGAATTCCAGAGATTTACATAGATATATCAGGAAATCCTTTGTGCCATTCTAAAACTAACAAATTTTGAAAGTAATAGAAATTTATGTAAGCACTGTCTTCTGAGAAATTTTAATACTTATCTATGACTTGGAATTCTAGAACATCAAATTCTGAAAATGTATACTTGTATACAATCTATAGAATTAATAAACATCTGTAAAAATAAAAGAAAACATTGCAGAATGTTATAAACACTAAAAAATACGGAAATTAAGGAAATCTTTAGAATAATAAATATCCTTATAGATTCTGTTTCATAAGAAATCTATAAAAATTGTGAAATTTAATTCTAGAGGTTCGAGTTTTAGAAATCTATATAAAAATGCTCAAAAATACTAAAAAACGATCACAATACTAAAAAATACTTAAAAATTGTATAGACACTAAAAAATGTGAAAAAAAAACTATATCTACCAATACTCGTAAAATAAGTAATATATATATATATATATATATATATATATATATATATATATATACATTTTTTTCCAAACATATTCTAAGCTTTGAATGTCAGAGAACTGAATTCTAACAATTTTCACAGAAATTCATAAAAAAATGGGAATTCCTATGAATTGTATGTATAGCTACTAAAAAATCTATTTTGATGTAGAAAATCCAGGAAACTTTCAATTCTTACAAAAATTTTAGAATTTTACAAAGCAATGTATATGAATAATAGTAATCTGAAAAAATACCATAAATTACTACAAAATCTTATAAATTACAAATAAAGAGGAAATTCTTAAATCTTTGAAACGCTTAAAATCTGTGGATATATGATTTTTTTTTGAATCTATAAAAATACCAAATTTATTTAGAATTTTGATCCCTAGAGCATCAAGTTGTTGAAATCCACAGAAAAATTCATAGAAATACTATAAATTCAAAGAAATACCATAAAATACGAGAAAATTTAACGAAAATCAAAACACACGGAAATTCTAGAAATTTAAAAACTACTTTCAATCCATGTAGGTATTATTTTATTAAAAAACTTTAAAATTCATACAATTTCAAAACCCAGAACATCAGATTATAAAAATTTATACAAAAATCCATAATAAATTATTACGAAATCCTTTAAACCGTATAAATACTGAAGATACAAAAAATACGTAATGTACTAGAACCAAAAAAAAATAAACTGAAAAATTTTTAAAGTAATAGAAATTTGTGAGAACACTGTTTTCTGAAAAATGTATACCTGTATACAGTCTATAGAATTATTACTAGATATCTATTAAAATAGTATAAATCACTGAAGCATGTTTTAAATACTGAAAAATTTTAAAGTTAAGGGAATCTATGAAATACTCCATATTTTTGTAGATGCCGTTTTATCACAAATCTATAATAATTATGAAATTGAATTCTATAGTGTCAGATTTTAGAAATCTGTATAGAAATGCACAGAAATACGAAAAATTCAGCAAAATACCAGAAAGTTGTTTGAAATTTTATCGACACTAAAAAATGTGAAAAAACTATATACCTACTAATACTCGTAAAATACGTAAAATACATACTTTTTTTCTTTCCGAATATTTTTTAAGCTCTGAATGTCAGAAAAATAAATTCTGAAAATCTATGCAAGAATTAATAAAAATATGGAAATTCCTGTAAATTGTATGTATAGCTACTAAACAATCTAATTAGGTACTGGAAATACAAGAAAGTTTCCATTCTTTTGAATTCAACAAAATTCTAGAATTCTATAGAACATTCTATAGAAATACGAGTAGTCTAAAAATACCATATATTACTACCAAATCTTATAAATTCCAAAAAATACGCATATTCTAAAATCGGTGAAACGCTCACAATTTATGGATACATGATTTTCTGAAAAACCTATAAAAATACTAAATTTCTTTGAAACTTTGACTCCTTAAGCATCGAATTATTAAAGTCCTCAGAATAATTCATAAAAATACCATAAATTTTAAAAAATACCAGAAAATACCACAAAATTTTACGAATACCAATATTAAAAAAAATACTCTTAGCTTATGTAGATCTTATTTTCTTCAAAATCTAAAAAAAAAAACTTAAAAATTCATATAACCCTGAACACCTAAAGCATTAAATTCTAAAAATGTATACAAAAATCCATAATAAAATCACGACATCTTTGACGAAAAATAAAAAATACTTAACCAAAAAAAACAACTATCCAAAAATCAATAATTTGAAAATCATAAAAATCAAAAAATTGAATGACAAAAAAAATGTAACTCTGAGCCCAAATTATTATATAACTTTAAAATTCTGAAATCCGAAAAAATCCAAGTTAAATTCCTAAAACCAACTCGTCAAAGATAAAAAATTATGAATTCTCAAAGGACACAAAAATTTTCAATGATCTTCTGATAATTTTTTCTGCCAACTCCCTTGGCGGAATCTAATTGAAAATCATTCAATTTCAGTGGATTAAACATACAGAAAGCATCTTACGCCTCGTCAGATTCGGAAGATTACGCAAATGAATTCCAAAGGCGAAAAGAAAAATTTCTGCAAACTGATCCTTTCAACAACGTGTCGTTGAAATTCGTGCTTCTTAATCAGGTAATTGCTTCTTTCAAATTTTATTCAACAGGTCAAATTTGATAGAAAATACGTCAATTTGCATGAGCATTAAATCATTTTCGGTAATAATTATTCTGTTTTAGATGAACGTTCTACGAAGTAACTGGGGAGATGAGCGATTCAATCTCATGATCACTGAAGTGGATGAAGAAATCCAAGAATCACTGAAAGAATATCTTTCCTGAATTTGCCCATGTTCATTGTATTCATCCAATTCCACTATTTACTGTTAAACATTAAATTAATTTTTATTTCATTACCATGATGAAATTTTCCAATAAAAACTATTTTTCGTTTCGACGATATGAGAATTTTTTGAAACCACATATCTCGATTTTATACAAAGAATGGGAATTGACAATGAAATTTGCCAACAATTTTCGAGTTACTTGTTCTTTTATTTTACTTACAAATTACAAAATCTTTTTAATGACGAATCGAAAACACAGAATACATATTACAATTTTCAAGTGTGTCATCGTTGTCTCTACACTTTCATAAGAAACTTTAACATCTTCATCCGTCATTTATTTCAAGCCACACATATTCAGACCGATTATTATTTATTTCTCTCAATTTTTATCCCTCAAACAACCCATTTTCACACCATACAAGAATGACGGCCCGTAACCCGCGGTTTAAGCAAAAAAGCAATTTACGTGCCATTTGTTGTTGAGACCTTGACAGCAGAAAGGTTTCACGAAAATCAATTTTTCGAAATAACTAATAGCATTGTTTTCATTTTTCGTCAACTTCTTAAGGAGATTTCTTAGATTTGCAAATACAATCAAAAATTGACTTCAAATTTCGACTATTTCACAAATGCGAAACACTGTTCTCGAAATTCTTAAAGGAAAACTAATGGCACTCGGCAGCGATAGAATATCCCATTCAAGGCATGAAACCATGTTTTCTATATAGACGACGTTTGGAGATTCTTCGTATTTCAAGCGAAGAAAAAAATGAGCGTTCATAGAGCCTCGATTTGGAAAACAATTTTCCCAATCCCTCGATTTCATTTGGTGAAATTCGCGCACACGTCAATGAAGCTTTCGAAAACGTCGACATGGCCATTATTTGTCTTGATAAACCAGTAATTCTTAAAACCAAAATTTGTTAGAATTAAGGAATAATAGTAAGAAGATAAGCGCGTTCTTAGACGTCTGTAAAACGTAAAACATGGAATAACAACAAATTTCTAGCCCAAAAATGTGGGGTGTTTTTTTTAGTTTTCAACTACATGAAATTGATTTCCAAAATTGCAAACCTCAAACTTTCTACAGAAATTCAATCTACTTTGAATAATTCATTTTTCATCAATTCCAGTTTATACGATCGATTGAAGCTATGACAGAAAAAAATTGTTTTTGGAAATAATTTTTAATTTACAAAACAAAGATTCGATATTTTCGAGTTCTGTGCAAAATAAGTACCTTGATAACATGTATTACAGCTTAGAAAATTTACAAAATCACACTTATAATTTTTTCTTGCAAATTCGAGACCGTGATCTATTTTTTTAAACTGGAATTCAGGATTTTCCAGAATTGTGACATGCTTGAAAGAAGCGCTGAAGACTTGATAAAATATCTGAAAATTGAAACAGATCAAAGTTTTGAACAGAATCCTCGAGATTTTTGAGGTAAATAGTTGTGATTTTGAGGTTAGGAATTTGTTAGCGATTCATGTAGGATTAAGTCGAGTTGCTTGCATTAGAATTATGATTTGGCAATGTCCATTGGACAACCAGGAGCAGGGTTGCTTGGCTGGCTCACTAATGTTGGGGCCGCAATATTTGGCGGAATCGCCGGTTTTACAAAACGGTCTGAGGTGCGTCGTCCTGGCATCGTCACTATGTGCCCCTGTAAAAAAAATTGTACACTTTAAATGAAAGTTCAGAATCAGAAACCTAACAAATATTTTGTAAATTTTGTGCCTTTAAATAACACTCTAAAATTGTATCTCACGTGAAATTTTTTATACTTAATTTGTCAGTGTTTTAAACACTTCAATGATACCCTGCTGAAAATTTCTAATTTGAAATTGTTTACAAAAAAAATTCCAAATGAAAATCTAATTAGATTTCTAAATGGAAAGTTAATTGTTTTCTTAAAAAAAAAGCAGGGTATTTCTTCAAACAAGATTTACAATATAAATTTATAATAATTAAAGAGAGAAAAAAAATAGAAAAAACTTACCGCAGATGGAGGAGATGAATTGGGAAACGGAATATTGGCTGTTGGTTGTCCACAAGCATAACATCGATTAGTGTTGAAACCTTCACGAGACGAGGAACCTACAATATTAATGCCTTAAAAAAAACCTTATTCAAATTAAATCAAAATTGAAATCATCTCGAAATTCCTAGCCAGTAAAAAAAAATTTCAATTTCTTTGTATTCATTCTTTTCAATATTTCCAGAACTTTATCAAGATAATAAATTAACTTTAACAACATATGCAAACATAATCAATAAAAAATATATTCAAAAGATAAAATTATTTTTAACTGTAAAAGATTTAGATTATAGGTTGATCATAAATTTTGTAACAATTTTAAATTGTATAATTTCTTTCCAAATACTTTAGATTGCTTCTGAAAGAGAACAATTTCGAGGACATTTTCTTACCAGGACTCAATGGCCTTGAGGAACTTGGAGACGGATTATACGGCACGGGACTGGAAAGAGTACGATTTCTCATATTTCCACCGGCAACGATTTCATTGTAATGGCGTTCTTCTTCCATTTCCAAACTTCAACAGAATTAAGCCAACATTACCTGATTTCATTTAAAAAAAGTAAAATCATTCAAAATTCAATGAATGCTTTAAAATACCAAAAATACTAAAACGAATGAGAACCTAAGAAATAAAAAACAGTCTATTTTGATGATTTCCTCAAAAATCTGTTAAAATAATGAAAATCTGTATAGAAATCCAGAAAAATACTAGAAAGTATAGTGCATTTTATAAACAATGAAGAAATGCATGAAATACTAAAAACAATAGAAATTTATAAAATATTATGTGTACTATGAAGTAACTGTTTTAAAAAAAACTATTGATCTACTTGAAATAAATTAGACTTTTAATTCTGCAGCGTCAAATTTTAGAAATCTAAAATATAGGAGTCCATAAGAATATTAGAAATAAATATAAGAACTAGAGAATCCTGCTAAATTCTAGTACTGTTGAAATACACGAAGAATATCGAAAATTATCGCAGTCCATTAAATCCTATTAATTTATGTCAATAAAATTTCCTACAAAATGTGTGAAAACACTTGAAATTTTAAAAGTTTCAAAACAAGAAAAAATTTTAGACAAGTGAATTCTGTAAATCTGTGAATAAATCTGTTTAGATACTATAGATTTATAGAAATTATAGAAAATTCTACAAAAATAAATCGATACTCAAAAACACGAAAAATACTGAAGCGACTAGTAATTTAAAATATACGAAAAAAAATTGTTCATACGATTTCCTTGAGTATCTATGAAATCATCAAAAATATGAATATATAGAAATCAACAGAAATATGATAAATTTCAGTAAATCGTATTACTAATTTAAAAAATACGAAAAATACTAAAAGTACTTAAAATTCATTGAAATTCCTAACATCTAATAATTATGTAAATCCATATGGAAATTTATAAAAATACTAGAACTATTTTTTAAAAAACTAGAGAATCACAAAAAATTTTTTCAACGCTTAAAAATACCAAAAATGCTGAAAATTCTGGCAGTTCCTAAAATATTATTACTTTCGAAGATGATTTTCTCGATAATAATGTATTAAATTACTTGAAATTTTAAATTCTAGCGCACAAAATTCTATAAATCTATAAAGCAATCTATAAAAATAATAGAGATAGAAAGAAATACTTTATTATCCTGTAAAATGAAATAAATACTGAAAATAATGAAAGTACTCAAAAGATCAGAAATCTAAAAAAATACAATAAATCTATGCTGATAGGATTTTTCCAAAAATCTATGAAATTACTAAAAATATACAGAATTTGTAATCCTTGGGAATTTCATTCAAAAAATCTTTATAGAAATCCATAGAAATACCAGATCTTACAAATCGTATGAATACTTAATAAATACGAAAAAATTTAAAAGTACCTGAAATCTAAGTAAAACTAGAAATATCATCATGTCACTTTTTTTCTAAACCCATTAAAATAATTAAATTTTATAAGACTCTTATAAAAAACTAGAGTATCCTAAGAAATTTTATAAACAATAAACAAAAAAAAATACAAATTCTTGCAGTTCATAAAATATAATAATTACTTGTACAGATGAGTTTCTCAACAATGTATGAAATTACTGAAAATTTATAAAACTACTGATTCTAGCACAATAAATTCTAGAGATTTAAAAGAATATCCGAAAATCATACCAAATGCCAAATGCAATAAATACTGTAAAATACTATAAACACTTAAAATATCAGAAATCCATAAAAAAATACAAAAAACTATGTTGATATCATTTTCTCAAAATTTATGAAATTACTAAACATCTATTAAATTTGTAATCCTGGAGCATTAAATTTACAAAATCTTCAAAGAAATCTAAAGAAATGCCAGAAAGTTCTACAAATCTTATCAAATTTAAAGAAATACGAAAAATTTCTAAAATACTAGAAATCCAGAATAGAGTAGGAATAACATCAAGTAACTAAATTGAATCTTTTGGAATACTCAAACTCTATAAAACTCTTAATTTTGGAATAACAAATTCTAGAAATTTGTACAGGATTTATAAAAAATACTAAAAATATACTTGAAACAACTGAGAAATTATGTGAAAATTTATAAACACTAAAAAATACAAAAAATGCTAAAAATTCTAGCATTTAGTAAAATAATATCATTACATGTGAAGATAATTTTCCCGAAAATGTATAATGTTACTAAAAATTTATGAAACTCTGGATTTTAGCGCATCAAATAGAAATTTAGAAAGCAACACATAAAAATACCAGAGATCTAAAGAAATACTGGATCATCATACAATATGCAAAATATTGAAAATTACAGAAATTAACTAAAACTAGTAACCTATAAAAACTATAAAACTTTAAATCCTAGAGCGTTTAATTCTAGACATCTTTGTATGTATACTGAAGAAGTAAAAAAAATTCTAAAAGCACAAGAAAAAACTAGTAATATCATGAAGTAACTGTTTTATTTATTTATTTTGTTCTTTTCCTTTGAAATACCCAGTTATACTAATAATCTATTATTCTCTTGATTTCAAAACAACAAATTCTATAAATCTGTATGGAAATCTATTAAATACCAGAAATATACTTAAAAGACCAAAAAATACGAAAAATATTAAAAATGTTCGTTGTCTATAAAATACTATCATTTCATGTAAAAATGATTTTCTCGAAAATGTATAAAATTACTAAAAATTTTAAAAATTTTAGATTCTAACAAATCATATTCTAAAAATCTATAAAGCGACCCATAAAAATACTAGATATTAAATCTAAACGAATTCTTAAAAATCCTAAAATGTACAATAAAGAATGAGAATTGCAAAAAATATTTGAAACACCAGAAATCCCAATAATGGAGAAAATTTATGTTGATATGATATTCTCTAGAATCTATAAAACTTTAAATCCTAGAATTCTAGAAATCTAGATAAAAATCCATAAAAATACTAAAAAATTCATTAAATAGTATAAATATTCAGGAAATACGAAAAATACTAAGAGCGCTCAAAATCTAGGAAATACTAGAAGTACTATGAAGTGACTGTTTCCTCAAAAAGCCATGTGAATATTAAAAATCTATATTGCAATCTATATGAATATTAAAGTACACATAAAAAGAAAAACAAGAAAATCATACAAAATTAATAAATACTGGAAAACTAAAAAAAATAAAATGATTCTCGCAGTCCAATGAACACTATACACCTACTTAGACATAATTTTCTCAAAAAGATATGAAAATACTATGAAAAATGTAAAGTTTCAAATAAAAGAGCTTGAAATTGTAGGAATTGTTATGAAAATTCATATAAATACCGAAAAATTCTTTCAATAGTATATAAAACCGAAAACATGAATACTGAAAGATATTACTAATAAAATAAATTTGATTTTCAAAAAAAATCGATACTTTTCAAAAAATAAAAGCTTTGGCACCGCAGTCTCATTAAAACTTGACGACCCTATGGGAAATCTTGTAATAGTCTGTAATTCATGAATTAAAAAACTATTACAACCAGCAGGGTAGATCCCTATTCCACCAGCTGATCAACCTGATAATTTCTTGGCGCGAAATACATAACTTATATTTTCCTGGCATCTAACTTATTAAATGTACTTTCAGTGATTACAATTATCAAAGATCCATATAAAACTTCAACTCTTACACTGTGATTTTCATAATTATTCAAATGAAATGATCTGGATGATCAGCTGGTACAATCGGAATCTACCCTGCCGGTTGTAATAGTCTGAAATTCATGAATTACAAGATTTTCCATAGGGGATGCTAGCATAAATATTCATTTATGAGTTTAAATAAATTAATATGAAATCCACATCAAATAAATATAAAATATTGACATCAGACATTTAATCCCCCCCCTCCCCAAAATGAAAAATTTTATTCATATTTTGAAGCATCTCTGTAAAATCTCCTCTAAACAAATTTCCCAGTCAAAAAATCCTTACCTAGACTCGGATTCGGAAAGATGTCGACAAAGTGCTTCGCGTCTCTCGACCTCCAGCTGTAATTTTCTTTGGAGTCTTAGATTTTCCTCGCGAATCTGTTTTTCCTCATTGATTAAATGATTCATTTTCTCGTTGTTTTCTTGTTCCGACAGGAAGAGTTGGTACTTGAGCCGGGCGACCTCGCTTCGCAAAGTCTGTATGTGGGTGCTGAGGTTGCTAGCTGTGTCGCCGTTGTTTAGTTCGCGTGGAGATGTTGGGTCTGAGAGTGGCTGGTCCAGCTTTATCTGCAGCATTCTTTTCTCAGTTTCGAGCTTGTCCATCCTCTTCCAAAGTCTGTTGACCTGTACTCAAACATACGGTTTTTGGTTTTATCATCAAAATGTATTGAGTGAAACTTTGAATTTGCAGAGCATAGTGTCTCTTGATTTACATTTTGGCAGGGGCATAGGAAGAGAAGGGTTTGAAGGATCAAATTTTTCCTGAAATTCTCTGAAATTATTTATAATTTCAGGTGGAAATAAAAAATTTATAATCATAGAAAACAAATAATAAAAATACCAGTGATGCAAAATGCATGAACATGATAGTGATGATAAAAATGAAATAATCAATAAAAAAAGGAAAAATGATCAAAAATGTACTCAATGGAATTTCGAGGACAAAACAAATAGTTCCATGTAATTTGTCGAAGTTAAACAAAATTTAGAACTATTAATTTAACTAACTCAAAATTAACAACAATCTTGGGTTCAGAAGAATTTTTTCTTGAACAGGATTATAATCATAAATGTTTGGCTGGCATAAAGTAGAAATAGAGATATGAAAAATTGTTTCAACCCAGTGAATAATAAAGAAAAATCAAAATCTAAAGAAACGCTACAAATTAATAGAAAACTTTAAATTCAAGAGCATAGAAGTTTATAAATTTACATATAAATTCAAAAAATGTTAGAAAATCTTTCAAAGTATTCAAACAATGAAGAAATATTGAAAGTAATAGAAATCTATGAAATTATTCTGTTTCCTGAGAAATTGAAACAAATATTCTAGATTTATACAACTTCGCATTTCGAGAGTATCAAACGCTGAAAAAATGTATATAGCAATCAATGGAAATACTATAAATATATGAAAAAACACCAGTGAACGCTCAAAAATTTTATAATTACTAAAAAAAAATACAAAAATACTAGAATCTATGTATGTTATTTTTCCAAAAATGTATAAAAATACTGAAAATCTATCGAAATTATAATTCTAAAGCATCGAGTTCTAGAATCTGTATAGCAATCTACAAAAATACTAAAGATATGAAAATACAAGAAAATCCTTCAAAATTTCATAAATAATAAAAAAATGTGAGAAATCTCATGATTTTTAAAAACTATTTAGATATAACACTCAAAAACGTGAAAAACTTTGAATTCTAGAGCATAAAATTCTCAAATTCAATGTAGAAATTCATAAAAATGTCAGGAAATCTTCCAAATCACGCAAACTATGAAGAAAAATTAAAAGCGATAGAAATCTATGAAATTATACAGTTTTCTGAGAAATTCAAACAAATATTCTAGATTAGGAGAACTTCGAATTTTAGGGTATTAAATTCTACAAAACATACATAGCAATCTATAGAAATATTTGAATGAAAAAGTACCAGTAAATATTGAAAAATCTTATAACTACTAAAAAAAATACAAAAATAAAAGATCTGTAAAAGAATTGAAATTTATGTATCTTAAATTTGCAAAAATCTAAAAAAATGCTAGAAATATATTGAAATTTTGTTTCTAACGCATGGAATTCTAGAAACGTATGCAGCAATCTCCAAAATACTCAAGATGTAAAAATACTAGAAAATCCTTCAAAATTTCATAAATATTAAAAAAATGTGAGAAAATACTCGAAATCTTATTCAAAATCTATGTAGATATAATACTCAAAAACTTTAAAAACTGAATCCCCGAGCATGAAACTCTCAAAATCAATATATAAATCCATAAAAATACCAGAGAATCTTCTGAACCATATGCAAAAACTGAAAAAATATTTAAAATATTGATAGAAATCTTTAAAATTACTGTTTTCTAAAAAGTTTTGAATAAATACCTAAAATATATAAAACTTCGAGTTCTATACTATCAAGTTCTACAAAACGTATAATAGCATTCGATAGAAATACTAGAAAACGCTCGAAACCTTATAAATACTAAAAAAAAAATACGAAAATACATAAAACCTGTGATATACTAGAAATCCATTCATAATTTTTCCAGGAATCCATAAAAATATTTAGAATCTATCAAAATTTGAATTACAGAGCAACGCATTCTATAAATTTATAAAACAGTCTACAAAAAATACTAGAAAATTGTTTGAAATTTAATAAAATACTAAAAAAAAAAAATTCGAGAAAACTAGAAATATATCAATATTTGAAAACTATGTAGATATAATGTTTTCAGAAATTTTTAAAATTTTGGATCCTAGAGCTTATAACTTCAAAGGTCCATCTAGAAAACCATTAGAATTCACTAAATTTTCAGAATTATACTAAAAAACAAACAAACAAATAAAATTTATCAAAAATTTGTATAAAAGACTGTTTTTTGAAAAATCAATCAAAATACTCAAAATCTTTTCAATTTTCAATGCTGCATCATAAAATCCTAAAAATCTATCAAGTGATCCATAGAAACTCTAAAACTTTAAAAAAAATACCAGGAAATACAACAAAATTTTATAAATATATAACCGAAAAAACGAAGATTCTAAATTCTGAATCCATGAAATACTTCTCTAAATATATTATTTTCTGGAAAATTACAAATCTATTCAAAATTTATAGGACTTTGATTCCTAGAACATCGAATGCCAGAAAGCTTTAGAGAAATCCATAACAATATTAGAGAATCCTTCAATTAAATGAATACTGAAGAAATATAAAAAAATATTACAAGGAATTTAAAAAAAATCTAAACTTAAGTAATCTGAAAATCACGAACATCAAATTTCATTAGACTTAATACATATGCATACGCATGGAAAATGTGACCCTAGGCTCCAAAAGTTGTATAACTTAAAAATCCTAAAATTCCAAAAGTTTAAAAACCTTGCTCTGGTAACCAGATCGTCAAACATCAAAAATTATGATACCCTAAAGGAAATACTTTTTTCCAAAAAACTCCTCTCAAAAATTTTTCCTGCCTACACCCCTGCATTTTGAAAACTACTGTATTATTTTTTTTTCAATATGAATTTCACCGTCCTCATTATGAGTTTTTGGCACATTTTTTCTCATGCCCTTTCCAATTTTTTTCAATTAACCCCCCCCCCCCCAATTTATAGATATTAATTTATCAAAAATATATGTAATACTTTTTTTTTTTTTGAGAAAAAAATTATACCAATGCTTCTTGCTCTTGCTCCAAAGTGTTCTCGAGCTCGACTTTTTCACGTCGAAGCTGCTCCAAATTGCTTTGCTTAGCCAGTGTCTCAGCCTCCAGTTTCTCAATTTTGCGCATCAGCTTATTGACGAGGCACTCCTGCTCCTGCTCCAGAGTTTGCTCCAGGCGACACTTTTCCTGGCGCAGCTGGTTCAGTTTGCGTGACAAGTCGTTGGTCAAGCATTCCTCTTCTTGCTCGTAATGGTGCGCCAAAGTCTCCTTTTCTTTTTTCAGAGTCTGGATCTTTTTCAGCAGAGTGTTGCTAATGAACTCCTCTTCCTGCTCGGCTTTAGCTTGCTGCAAATTCAATTTGAACGATTTTTATTTTGGGAATTCCAGGAGCTTATTTTTAAAATACATATGAGACTATAATTGTTAGTATGAGAATCCAATATTTTAACGATCTTTAAAGCATAGAATTTTTCAAAATAAGGAATGAATAATAAATTGTTGATAAACTTTCCTTTCCTCTTTTATTCTCTAGCTTTCAACTATATAATTTATTCAAGTTTTAAGACTCAGGAATGAAGAATTTTGAAAATTCTTGAGACTTTGCATGAATATTTTTATAGTCAAAGTTCTCAAAAATTCTTTTATAGTTCATATATAAATCAGGTTCCAAATATTACAGTTTTAAAATAAAAACGTGTAAGTAAAATATTGTTTTTTCCTTGATACATGGATTTTAGAAACTTCAAAAGTCAAAAAATTCTGAAATGAGTGGGCAAATTTTTCATAGCAAACTTTTAAATTTAATAATCCTGCAATTCCTAAAATTTAGTGGATTTGACTGAGCATTTCTAATTTATTTTATTTCTTTTTATTTATTCGCTATTTGAATAATTGAACTTGACTCAAAGTTATGCATTTTCAAAATTAGAATTTCCGTAATTGTTCAAGCTTTTGAGAGCGGTTGTGAATGTAGAATTTCTACAATTTTTTAGACTTTGCATTGCGTGATTTTGTATTGGTTTGTTAACAATTTAGTTTCTCAAAAATTCTTCAATTTTTAAAATAAAAGTCTGTAAAGTAAATCTTCAAATTTTGAAACAGCAACGTATGACAAATGTATATTTGAGATTGACATTTCAAGAACTGTTCAAATTTTGAAGGGCTATTGGGAATATAAAATTATCAAAATGACTGCAACTTTATATTGTTATATGTTATTTTATAATTCAGTTTCTCAAAAATTCTTCAATCTTGAAAATTCAGATCATTTAACCAAAAATTACAATTTTTAACCATAAACATGCAATTTTAATATTGTCATTTCTTGATGAGATCTTTCAGATTCCCAAATTTTAAGAATCCTAGATTTTTGAAATTTTTATTGTCAAAAAATGCTTCAGAAAATTAAAAATATTCAATACCAAAGTTTTTATATTCTACAATCCTGCAATCATCAAAACTTGTTTTTCATTTTGTGAGTTCTGGATTATTCCAATATCATTTATCAAATCTATAAACAAAAAAGACTAAAGCTATAAATTTCCAAAACGTTTATTTATTCAAATTATAATTAATTTTTTATTAACCATTTTTAATCCATATTTAAGATTACACTTTCAAAAATTGTGATGATTTTTGTGAACTATTAGGAATATGGAATTTGCAAAATTGAGACTTAAAATTGTTATTGGATATTTGTTATTTTACAATTCAGTGTGTCAAAAATTCTTCCATTTTTTCTAAGTAAAAATCACTTCATCAAAAATTACAATTTTGAACATGCAATTTCAATATTCTTCAAATCTGGAGACGATATTGCCTGATTTTAAAAATCTTGAAATTTTCAATAGCAAAAAATACCTTGTGGAATAAAGATTTTTACAACTAAACTTTTCGATTCTACAATAAACAAAGTTTGAAATGTAATATAAATAGTTCTAATTTTAATAATTGAATTTAAAAAAAAATTATACATGTTCAAAATAAGAAAATCTTGAATGTTGAATCATTTTTAAGCTAGTTTTAAAATTCTTAAGATCAAATATTACATGATTTGGTATTGATTTTTTCACAAATCTCAAAAATACTTTCAATGTATTCATAAAAATCAGTAAATCAAATATGTATTAAAATTTTGAAATAGGAAGAACATATAGTTTTAATATATTAATATCTTGATAGAATCTTATTCAAGCTGAATAGGAAGTCTAAATTTCCAAGCTCATAAGATTATGAAATTACATGATTTTTCACAAATATCAAAATTTCTTTGAATATTTTGATAAAAATAAGTAAATCGAATATTGAAATAGATTATCTAATTTTAATATCGTTGTTCCATGATAAAATTTGTTGAATTCTTAGATTTCTTTATTGGTAGATTTAAAAAATTCTAAACTTACAAAAAAATTCTAACGAATAGAAAAAAATTCAATTATTTCAATATCCTACAATTTCAAAAACCAAAGCATGTTTCTTCAATATCCCAAATCGAAGCTAAGAAATCTAGTTTCTAAGATCACACTACAAACTCGGATTCTCTTGCACTAATTTTTTTTCTCACCCAGAATCTCTTGCTGATTTTGACTCATTTATTCTTCCTATTCCCTAATTTTCATCTCCAATAGTCTGACTTTACCTAGAGAAGAATATAAATCTTTTGAATGCAAGAAAATACGAGTTTCACTTAATTCAAACTCATTCACCCAAGCAAGAATATACGAGTTATGAGTTTATATTGAATCTTTTTATATTCGATTTTTCAAATATCAAAATCAAAACAATACGAAAATTCCCTTTTTCTCATTTCCACAGCATCCACCAATGCTCCAAATACCAGGGTTGGGAAAGTTACTTGAAGAAATGTAATGCGTTATGTTACTGTTACTTCAAAAGAAATAGTAACTCGTTACTATTGCCACTTAAAAAAAGTAACTTTCTGTTACTTTCACGTTGCTTTTTGGAATATATTTACTGTAAATAACAAGACATCAAAAAACTGAGGGTAAAAAAAACAGTATCAACGTAGTCATGGTTTTGTTTCAGAAACTGTTTAAATCAGATATGATACAATAGTTTAAGAAGGAAAAAGATTCTATCTTTTAAATTTTTTTTGAGTTTTACACAACGTTTTGCTTGAACAATACATTATATTTTCAAGATATGATGTTTACTAGGAAGAGCTCTCCATGAATAATATTTTTAAGTTAGGAAAATCATGAAGTATTTGTTTATCTGCACTCTTTGACTCTGAGAAAAAATCATCAGTCAGCTTATTAAAATTTTATTATTGTTTTTAAGTTCAAAAAGTTTATGAATATGACATTTTATTCAATTTTAGCCCGAGGGAAAATGTGCGAATTGAACAGATTTTTCAGAAAATTTTATCTCCCTGTATTTCTAGTATTTTTGACATTATTTGTATTTTTTAGTATGTATAAAATGCTGCAAAGTTTTTTAGTGTTTTTATGAATTCGTACCATTTTTTTGAACTTTGCTATAATGAATTGGATAATTTTATTTTATACCCTAGAAGTTAAAATTGTTCAAATTTTCTGTATTTGAGAAAATTTTTTCAGGAAATAATGTCTATGTAGGTTTTTATTTCTTCTAAGTTTTTTTAGTTTTACTACGATTTAAAGGTTTGTTCAGTATTTTTGAAACGATAAGTAATTTGCATGTTGTATAAAATATTGCTGGATTTTCTAATATTTTATAAATTATATAAATTTTTATATAGATTTTGAGTCTCATTATAAGAATCAAAATAATAACAATTCGTTCTTAAATTTTTCATGTTTGACAGGATTTTCCAAAAAACAGTGTCTCAATAGATTTTTATTACTTGGAGTAGGTATTTTTTGTGTTTCTTCAGTTTTTCTACGTTTTAAAGAATCGTTCAGTATTTTTCAATATTGCTAAATAAATATCTGGGATCCGATGCTCCAGTTATTGAAGTTGTCTAGATTTTTAATGTTTCATAAATTTACTTGTATTTTTCTATACACGTATATTCTTTTTGTATTTCCTAGTTTTCATATCATGTAGAATTTTTCGTTTTTTTTTTTTAAGATAACTTTTTTCATTCCAGAATGAGACATCCTAGAATTGAAAGTTTCAAATATTTCAAGTATTTCAATCAATTTTGCAGAAATTAGTTTTTTTTATAGATTTAGAATGCTGTTAATATTTTTTGAATTTTCTACAGACTTTTAAGATCTGAAAAATCTTTCAGTATTTAATGGACATCAATATACAGATATTTTTAGAATTAAATGTTTGAGAAATAGAAGTTTCTTTATTTCTGGTATTATATAATACTATTTATAAGAAACTAGTCAAGATATGGTATTTTTTTCATATTGATTAATTTACATTATGTTTTCTAGCATGATCTGTGGATTTGGAAGATCTTGCCAAATATTTTAAGTATTTCCATGTGGATTACAAAATTCAAAGCCTAAAATTGTAAAAGTTTCTAATAAGAATTGAAAAAGCATATGTTTTATCGATATTAGTACAAAAATTACTAATACTCCATTAAAAATTATAAATACAGAATTTTTTATTTGAAAATAAATAAGTTCAAAATTACTTATACCTCAGTTTCAGAACATTACTTAAAAGCTTACAAATCGTTGTTTTCTACTTGTATTTTTCTATATATATATGTTTATATACTTTTTTATATGTCCTTATATAGATATATAAAAAATTCTGCAGAAAATTAAAGAATTTTTGGTTTGTTTGAAGATATTTCTTTGAATTTCCAGAATGAGATTTTTTTCGATGAAAGTTTGAAACATTTGAAGTATTTCGATCGATTTTTCAGAAAACAGTTTCTTCATAGATTAAGTGCCCTCAATTATTTTTTGAATTTTTTATGTACTCCTAAGATTTGAACAAATTTCTAGTAATTTTATGGATTTCTACATTGAAAAGTTTAGATGAAATTTCTTGTCAGGTAATGCCGGAGTAGAAATACATATATTTTTGAAATTCAAATTAAAAGTTCACAAGTGCAAAAGAGAAAAAATTGAAGTTTCTTGATTCCTGGAATTACATAATTTTTTGAATACACTAATAACACTATTGAGAGACTAATTGAAATCTTGTATTTTAAGTATCTTTTTTTTTGTATTAATTAAATTTTGTAAGGTTTTTCATTTTGATTTCGATGATCCTGCTATGGATTTTAAGTAGATATTCGTATGCATTTACATGTAGATTTCTAAAATTTACTGCTTCGAATTGGGAGAATTTCTAATTAAAAGTAAAAAAGCTTATTCTCTGTCAATATTTGTACACGAATTACTAGTATTTCACTATGTGCCATTAAAAATTATAAAAATAGAATTATTAATACGAAAATAAAGAAGTTAAAAGTTACTTAAAAACAGATTGTTCTAAAAACTTGATAAGACTGACAAAAGAACGTGAAACAAATATCATAATTTACGTTACTCGTTACCAATCTATAGTAACTCATTCCCATTACTCGTTAATTAATGTAACGCGTTACGTTATCGTTCCAGTAAAAAATTTAACGTTTTAGAGTAACGCGTTACTTCCAAACCCTGCCATATACTAAACCCAAACCGTCAAAAAACCCTGGATTTCGGCGAAAAGTAACTTCGCATTTGCCAAAATCCGCTCGACACTGCCCAACTAAGGTCAAGGCCGAACACCTCCGATGGCGAATTTCCACCGCGATTATACTGAAATACATGAAAATGAGCGTGAAGAAAACGAACTAACGATTATGACAGAGGCTTGGCGTAGACCCCGGTTCTCTTCCTGGAGCGCCTTAACCCGCAGTTTGTACGTTTCGAGCTCGACCTTGAGAACCCGGTTTTGCTGCTGCAAGGACTCAATTCGCTTCTGCAGCTGCTCCCGAGTTATCGGGGACGGGGGCATCATAATGGGCCCGCCGTCGATCGAACTCGAATCGCTCTCTGATGCGCTATCACGGTCAGCCATTTTTTCCTCGCGACACTTTTTTTCGCCTTTTCCAGCCGACACGGCGAGTACTTCTAAACGCCGGGAACTCGGGTACTCGCTAAACAGGGATAACTCCAAGGTATTTTCCGCAGACGAAGCTAAAAAGCAGCCAAATTTCGGGGATAATCGCGCACTTTTTCACTGCTATTCACCGACAAACATGTGCTCCCGTGTGCTGTGGTGTGCTCCCAAAAGTCCCGAATTCGCAATAAATTGCGAATGTGTGAAGCAGTGAAATGTCGTCTTTTTGATTGTGCACGCTCAATTTCTGTGCGCAATCAGCTGACGTGCAGGGAAAGCTGAGGAAAGCACAAAGAAAGCATAGGAAAGTGTGCTAAAAACGCTAAAAACCCTAAAAACCGTTACAACGGCTGCCAACTGTAGCGTGGGCAGCCACTCGCCGCCATCTTGGAGTTCGAATCTCAACCAATCATAGCGAAGCGAAAAACCGTTAGCGTTGTAAATTTGAAATTTTCAACTCGCGTCAGGGTATGTAGTTTGGAAAAGTTTGTACTCGCACACTTCGAAAAGTAGTGTCTATGAGCTAGTGTTCACTAAAAATCGATTTTTAAAACATCTATGATAATCGATGTTTTAATCGGTGCGACCGATTATTAATCGATGTTGCCGATTATTAATCGATATTGTCGATTATAAATGGATGTTGTCGATGTTGCCGATTACTAATCGTTGTTGTCGATTATAAATCGATGTTGTCGATGTTGCCAATTATTAAGCAGTTAATGTTTTAGTTGAGTTGCCTTCTTTTTTAAAGAAAATCAAGTACATCGGAATTTTCATTTTTCCATATCATATATTCATTTTAGCACTCGAGTATATCACTCATTGAAAAATTTTGACTTTAATCACAAATTTTTTATCAAAAATGCTTTAAATGTCTAGAATTTTTCATAGTTGTCGTACGATTGTTAAGAAAAATTTATTTATAGAATAATCTACGTCATAAGTAATTTGAATGACGGTTGACGGTTACATTTTGAATTTAACGGCTTTTCCCTACATCGACGTTAACATCGCCAACATCGATGTTGAAACATCGATATTAACATCGAATGAAAATCGATATTTAGTGAGCACTACTATGAGCTCTCATATATGCTAATTTTCATAGTTTGCGAGCAAAAACGTTTCCAAACTACGTACCCTGACTCGCGTACTATTATATTTCATTTACCTTACCTTGAAAACTTTCTCGTACGAGAACTAGCGAAATTTGGGGGTTTTGGGCCTGTTTTGTTGGTACGTACCAATAAAATGAGCTTAAAAACCCCAAATTTCACGATTTCTCGTACGATTAAGTTTTCAAGAATAGGCTCCCTGGCATAGAAAACTAATTTCTCGTCTAGATCCAAATCTCTAAATTCGTTTTTCAGCCCGTGGTACATAAAATATTGTACGTAACTGGGACATAAATTTCATATTAAACTCGTGTGATTGTAAGCCTCGATCTACTAACTTCACACTCGTTAATATAAATTTAAAGTTCTAGTTACGTGATATACTATTTATCAGGGTTTGGAAAGTTACTAGAAAAAGTGTAACACGTTACGTTACCGTTGTTAAGTAGTTTATTACGTTACTGTTATTTGAGAAGGAATGCCCCTCCTTTCTCAGTGAAAATGGATAAATAGAATCAAAATAGATAAATAATTATAATTTTGATTAATCATGCATCGTTATTCAAAACCAATTAATATATAGCACTTACAAATAATCTAGGTAAAACATTATAAACTCAGTGAACAAAAAATTGGGTCCTCCATTGACCTAATTTCGTGGGGTCCATGAAATTGGCCAAACTGCAGGTTATTAATAGTCACAAATATTGTCATGCGCGCGCACAGTCCCATGTTTGCCTACTGTTTCTCCCTAACGGTGGTCAATTTTTGTTGCCAAATATGGGGTCTTATTGGGGCCGCAGAATTATCCAATGTTGGGGCAAATTATTTGGGCAATAAAATTGTCAACCTATGGGGCTTATATTGACAGGATGTATAATATAAACATAAACAAACGCATCTGTCGCACCATGGCAATAGTTCACGCCTTTTTCGGGGCAAACAACAGTGCGAAATCGTGTTTTTTTTGTACTGATCTTTACACCCCGGATATTAATCGAAAGTAAGTAAAAAATTCGTGATTCTGTACAAAAAAATGTATTTGATTAATCACGAATACCGCGAGTGTCGTATTTTGTATGATTTTTGGTTATGTTTGCATGTTTCAGAAGGTGGCAAGGTCGAAAAATAAATCGTCGTTTACCCCAATATTTACGTGGTAAAGTGTCTGGAAGTGAGTTTTTTAAACTAATAATTGTGTAAGGAATAATGTAGGTGTCATTTGAAATAAAAAAGCGCAATAAAAGCTGTTTTAGAAAATGAAAGCTGTTGATTTACGTATTTACCTAGATCGTATATTATATAGGAGTAAAAGGTGTTATGTGAATTAAAAACAGGGAACTTATTTACAACAACTTTAAAATATTATAAAAAATGTCCCAGTAAACATTCGCGATATTGCGTGATCTGTGATATCATATATCACATGCTTTAGCATATGTATGTCATGATATCATATGATGTCATTGACAGATGTGATATCATATGACATACATCTTAGACCATTTAGAGTATGGACTGCTCATCGAACATGGCGGCCGAATCCAACATAGGAGCTGGGTCATGGGTAATTTCTACCTATTTCTACTCAAGTGGAGGTTGGAAGGGCTAGAGGGGCTCCTGATGTTCCCCGACTACCACGCGCGTACTGTCAAAGTCAAGCGTTAATTGTCATACGCTGCAATCAGATTCAGCTGCAATCACCAGCAATCATATACACAGTCATATATAAACAAAATTTATATAAAAAAAATGAAACGTATACGTAATTGCTTTTCAGTGAACCAGTGAATAAAAAAATTTATCAGTTCTACAAGCTTTGTTTACAACGGGGCTCGGATGAACTGCTAACAACACAACTGACAGCTGTTGACAAAACTGACAAGGTCGAAGGACCCATGTAAGTATCGACCCCCTCCACCGGCACTTTTACCACTGACCCAGCTCCTATGTGGGCATCAGCTCTTACTATAGGCGAAATATGCGAACGCGCAGTCCATACTCTAAATGCTCTAAGATACATATGCTAAAGCATGTGATATCATATGATATCATAGATCACGCAATATCACGAATGTTTACTAGGGTAATTTGCTCACAAAATAGGAAAACAAAAAAACTGAGCTGTAATGTGGGTTGGTATGGAGCAAATGTTTCATTATAAAATGTCAAAATGTAGTACTCCACATATAGTCAATATTAAGCCAAATATAGTGTACAAAAAAATTGCCCAAACAGTGACCCCTGTAGGGGCTGCAGAATTATCTTACTATTGGCCAATCCCACTCAATTATATAAGGTACATTTTGGGCGAGGTTTGGCTGGTTTTTTTCACTGGTTTTGTTCACAGAAAATCGAACTGAACTTACCTTTGTCTTCTACTCTCATATATCTCATTGTCAGCTTCTGCCTGTAAATTTTTCAAATACACTAAGGCTGACTTTGGGAGGCAAAAAACTAAGTCATCATTTCCGGGACTTACAATCTTTCTTTTATTTTTTTGCTTACATACGGTACATGAAAGTTACATTACGCGAAATATTTATGAAACTTAAGATGCTAAAGACATAGCTCATGATCGGAGGTTCCCTTCTTTAATTTCATTGCTGAAATGAAAAGAAAATTATTCTTTCACGTCAAGGGCGTAAATATAAAAGATAACACCTACCGGGACGAAAAAGCTTTCTTCACGTCCGCGTATGGGATCACATAATTCACATTTTTCCACCTTTAACGTGAAAAGTGACTTTCGCACCATAAAGCAATCGATTTCAGCTCAGGCGCAAAAAATCCTAATTCTCTCTCTGAGCAAGATCTACACCAAACAATGCTGCAAATTCGCGTAAAGTAGAATCACTACTCATTTTCCAATCATCAACGCACTATAACGCAAAGCGGCTGAAAACAAATTGCATAAAATAGCTAAACCAAAAATTATGCGATGTCTCCCAAAAGTCGAATTCAAACGTTTTTCCTGTTCATCGATCTCGCTCGTTGAGGTGGTCATAAGAAGAATCGGCAAAGTGTAAAACGTCCTTTATAATGGTACATAACCAAAAAATGAAAACACTCGAATCTATAGAAATCAATGTCGAATATTGAATGAATCAACTATCGCAAATTTGAAGCTACGACAAAACTAATGACACTATGAATTCCAAATTACGGAAGTAACGAAAGGATTTGGGCATTTTATACTTTGTGGTTCTATATATTCGCCATTTCGGCAAACCATAAACACGGATATGCTGCGTATGACCTAGTTATTACTCCTCACAGTAATATGCAACTCACAGTTACAGTTCAATAATAATGTTGTTTGCTCGACAGACGATATGGGGATACTCGATCAGACCAGCTGTAAACGAGTTTCGGTACCAATGTCTGTTTGCTATAAATACCACACCGTATAGTTATACATGTATGTGTACATATTCACATATACACACACACATACACATTCATACAACATACATACACATAGATAACAAACGGAATTTAACTTCTTTTCTACTTCTTATGACCTAGTGGAACAAGGGACTTCCCTTCTCAAAAAGAAAAAAAATGTCAGACTAACTAAGTGTCAACTTATTTCATCCATTGGGTGGTTTTCAATGATGCCTATAACATTTTTTATTATACCATGGAGTAAACGAAAAGTTGTGATGGATGTGAAAAAAATGATATAATTATTGTAAAATCATTTATCTTATGTTTCTCTCATTCCACTAGGACAAAAGATGAAAAATAACCTTAAGTACTTATTTCAGTTTTGAAAAACAAGTGACAATATCGAGCCGATTTTCTCGTTCGTCGTTGGACCTCGCACCGCGATTTTCGGTTCCAAAGACAGCGAAAATTTTTCTCGGCCATTTCGGAAAGTTTCATAAAAAACCAATTATCAAGTTGTTTGTAGCCGAATACGCATTCGTTTTATAAAAAACATGACTACCGATAGATCACAGAAAAATGCATCTAATCGGAAACCCAAGAAAATTAACTTTTTTTTTAATATTTCGTGTAAAAGGGTGGCGACAGTTGTACATCAACGTTTTTGGTCGTCGAAAAAGGCGAGTGAATGACAAACCAGCCCAAGCATTTTTTTTTTTTGCAACTGTTAATCGACAACGACCTTTTGTATCAGTTATTACAGATACGTAACGACAATCAAATAACGTCTCCGGGAAAGAGAACAATAGAGAGACGGTGGTAGCTATGAGATATATACACGCTAACATATACATAATGTAAGTGTACAGCGTTTGAATGCGTTGCTCTTGGCAAACAAAATTAACGTTTTTTTATCGATACATAAAAACAACAAACAAATGATTCTTTCTCATGGATAACAACTTTCGATGAATAGTACGCAATGCGTTAGGTGAAATGCTCATGAAGGGGCCGTACAAAAAATTATGCAGCAATTTTTTGGAATCAGTTTTCCAACCATTCACCGAATTTTTAAAATTTATATCACTAGTCAAATTTGTCCTGCAATAACTAGTTTCCAAACCAAGTCAAAATACATAGTTCAACCGTCCCATTCATAGTATTTTCCAATTAACGCATTCTTCATCAAAAGCCAATTTCCAGTGGAACAGGAAAAAAGCGAACCTGCGACTATTTCCTTTCGCAAGCGGTTTTCAGGTCGCGCAAAAGAAAAATGTACGCCTTTGGAAAACACGTTTGCCACAATGCGCACTGCACATGCGCTTTTATTATTTTATAGCAACGTACACTTGATACATCATTCTTAAGCGTGATGAAAAGGAGAACACGCCCTTAACTCGTCAACATTTTTCATTTTTCGCTTCTTGCTTATTATGCAGGATGAACGTCAATTTATCTTTAAAAAAAACATGTTGAAAATATTCCCAAAAAATGTCACATGACTGTGAAATTTATGACAGACATTCAGTCAAGTTCAGGTTCAGTTTGATGTTGCAAACATACTTTTGATTTTGTTTCCAGAAGTAGTCCAGTTGGAAGAGCATTTGGTGTGAAATTTAGAGGTTCCGGGTTCGAGTCCTGACTTCAGAAGAATTAAATTAATATTGTTTGAATAATTTTGATATCACTGTCCTACCTGATTGTACTTGTACATCGAAATTCCAGCCACATGACATGTCTCATTACAAAAATCAAGAATTGTAGCACGCGTTTTTCATCATCTTTTGGCGCTTTCAACACCGACAGGTTAGCAACAAAAAGGAGTCAGCAACGTTGGTGCGCATCACGAACCATTCCTTGATTTTTTCTTCTTTTTTCAAAACATGATTAAGCTTCGCAAAATGAAATTTGTTAGTAAAGTCAATTATCACAACAATGTGTTGAATTAAAACATGGCTGGAATGCAATCGAGTTTTTAACAGCCTTCAACATATTGATATTTTTAATCGGTTAATGCATACTTCAATGTTATTCGATTAGAAAGACCCAAGTTGTTAAATCTTTTTACGGTTCATAAGTTCTGAAAAAAGAAAAAAAAATCCAAGAAATACACCATACCAGACACTTGAAGCATAAACAAATACTTTTTTCTCCTATATTACAATTTGTGCGAAGCAAGTGCGCCTGTCACTTGGCTCCCTTTGTGCGACAATAAAATATGTCAGAAGACTTCAGAAATGAACTTTTTACCACCTTCACCCACCCGTGCGCACACATTCACACACGCACGTTTCCGTGCCCGCGAAAACGATTTTTTCTTAAACTACGCGTCTCGTCCCTAACAACTTTTATTTGCATATTCTCTCGCGCACAAAAAAATGTTTTCTGTAACTACGTAACGTACTTATACACCAGTGTATAATAAGTTTCGTCTAGAATTGTTGATATTCAAGAGAATATTTACTTCTACATTAATTAGTATAAAAAAAATATATTAATAATTAAGTCTTTGACATAACATTGCAACAATTTAGAAAAGCGATTGAAGTAGTTTGTAAATTACTTCGATCGTTCATCCTCATTACACCGATATAATTCAAACGTCAAGCCGATCATTTAACGAAATTCAATATCATCATAAGTATATTTGATATAAAAACGTTGAGAGAAAAAACAAGGCAAAAAGAGGCAGTAACTTTGCTTCAACTACATCGTGATAACATTGTCATCCATCTGCAAGTTATGACATTTGTCACAGAGCTAATCGTTCTTCAGAAAAATATAATTCACATGATTAAACTTCACTCACCGTGCAACTTCAAGCGGAAAATTAAATTAAAAAAAAAATGATTTGAATTTTCATAGCATATGTCATTGTCGATAAAGTTTCAAAAGCAGTAATATCATTATCCATAAGAAGATACACATTCGGAAATCGGGTTTCAGGGTAATTATATGAATATAAAAAAAACTGCTGGAAGCTTACAAACAAGGTAACGATCGGATTATAAGATTTCGAAAGATTATTTACCGACAAGGAGGTTGCGTTTGTGACTTACCTTATCGACAGTGGCATATGCTACGTCAAATTTGGGTCATTTCGCTTTATAAATTTAATTTCTCACTTGAACTTATTTTGCGAATATGATTTACTAACGCGAATTATATTTATTTACACCGCAACAAATGTCACGATGTTATAATAATGTTATGAAGATGCTATCACATGTAAAAGCATAGACATTAGACTACCCTTTCTAATGAGTTTCAAATGAAAAAAAGAAATAATAAAAAATAAATACAATATTTCCAAAAAATGATAATAATAATTCATATCTATAGAATATCAACAACCCTAGACCCTTCTACTAAGTTTTTCTTGCATTTTTATCATTTTACCATAACATTTACAA
This sequence comes from Platygaster robiniae, assembly GCA_028476575.1. Taxonomy (NCBI): domain Eukaryota; kingdom Metazoa; phylum Arthropoda; class Insecta; order Hymenoptera; family Platygastridae; genus Platygaster; species Platygaster robiniae. Next base: position 23,203,142 of record CM052025.1, on the reverse strand, counting down.
TATGTTTTAGCGTTTCCAACAGCGATCGAAGCGCCGTTTCAAAATGGATGTTTTGAATACGGCGGTCGCGACATTAGTGACAATTTGTGCCAATTGAGCGTCAAAATCGCTCCACATATGAGGGTACCTTAATGTACAAGGTGTTTTTCATGCAATTTTTATGAAACTCATCGACATATAGAACTGGATTGACAGTTGATGTGCAAACGATGACGCAAAAAGAACGATTGTACTTGGTTTACTGCTTCTGGGGCTCTTGCACACAAACAAGACATCAGCTTGTTTGAAGCTCGTTAAAAGCAGCATTAGCTCATTTTTGTGGTCCCAACAAATCTTTTCTGCTGCCAGAGCACAGTCATTATGCAATCCATTGCATAATAATTGTGCTCTGGCCACAGCAAAGCTCGGTCGGGTCAAAAAAAGAACAAGCTGGCAGAGCAAGACGGTGTCTTTACTAGATGGAGACATGTCAACAATAAAACGGAGATAAAGCTTTTGATTGTGCAACAAAATGTATATTGTTCTTTCCAAAATCTAAAATCTCATTAAGATTCCTCGTTAGTGCGTTACTTCGAATGTTCATTCCATTATCTTCACAATATCTTCGGTTTGTCGTCGTTTTGTCTCCGTTGGATGAAGACAAAACAAAGACAAAACGAAGTCACCATTATCAATATACTACTGCAAAAAAAAGTTTGTTGTGTCAAAACAGCACATCTTTCTGCTGCTACAGCAAACCCTTTTCTTCAGCCCAGTTCTACATCTCAAAGGCAAAATTTCCTAACCTTTCTTTTTTCAAAACTCGTTTAAATCTTGACCACCACATTGAAAACCTCCATTTCAAACGTCGATCAAATTACGATCGAAAACACTACCCCATATCAACTAGTTTAGTTTGCGACTCCATAGGGCGTGCAATTTCTGGTATATGAAACAAGCGATAAAAAAAAAATCATCAAAACTGACTAGTGCTGTCGTTTTTAACCGTCGCAAAATCGGATTGATGTGAAGCCCGCTTCACGACCAATTTTGCATCTCGTTCCTTGAGCACCTGACAAAACATTATCCTGATGGCAAACAAAACAACACGCTTGTTCTTTAGATCTTGGCCAATCATCAAATAAATAAGCACTCGAAAAATAGAATTCAGCAAGAAAACAAGGCGTCAGTTAAGTCAAAGGAAAAGAAGACAAACGGCGAATAAATAAGTAGGGCTCTCAATGAGACACATTGGCTCTTGAAAATAATAGACTTCAATACAACTTGGGACTAGCACGAATTTTCGAACCGGAAATTTGTCTGAAACAGGGCGAATCTGGTACAAAATATCCTTTGTTCATTTTTAGGGTAGCTTTGCAAACTACTCTCAATTAAGTTCAACGTACTGAATCAATCGACCAGCGAAGACCGTAGCGATAACATTCTTGATCATCTTTTCTATCGATTCATCAGAAATCGATCATTTTCAAGAACAACACGCAAAAATGCCCCCGAAAAGACTAAGTTCTGCAAAAAGAGAAAGAAAAACAACAAAACAACAACGCTACTAGTATTAAGATAGATGCTTCCTGGTTACATTGGTTCATTATTTGCTCGTTATTATTATTATTGTTGCTGCAGCTTCAACCGCTCTCAAAACTTTCAACAATAATAGTCTTCGAATCATTATCAGCACACATCGTAAAAGACACGGATAATGTTATCGAATGTTCTTATTTTTGTTCTTGATAAAACCGTTACAAGGGGACTCTCGCCCTTTTTCGCGATCGGACTTGGCTGTTTTGGTCTCGCGGCGAGATAAATGAAAATCGACGAGGGAGATGGTAAAAACGTCGGCTATCTACGGTTTGTTTTCCCTGTGTCAAGTTCAGCAGTGCCGTGGGCAAATTTTTTGTCTTGTTTTGTTTTTGTTCGTCGACTAGCACAGAACTGAATATCTAACTTACAATAAAAGTGTAATACTTTCCAATCTAATACAGTCTTTGATAATTACCAACTGCTCATTTTTTTGTTGTTTTATTTTTCTCCGCAATGATGACAGTGCCATACGTTATTGGAAAAAGGGGGTGAAATGGTTCTGAAGCTACGAATGAGTACATAAAGTGTTTTTCTTCTTTTTTTGAGATGGCGATTTATCGGACGTCAGTAATGTCGGTCTTGCTGCCGAAGATTTTGATCAACTGGTCCTCATAGTCGTCTATGTTGCGCTTCATCAGCTGCATGCATGGACCCAAAAGTCGCTCAAAGGCTTCAACGTCCAAAACTGGAACGTGAAACGATATTTTCGGCGTTTCTGGGCGTTTTAAAATCACGCAATTTCTTCTACTAGCAAGAAAACGAATTAGCCGGAAATTGATACTTTACAATAGACCTTTTTCATGAAAAATGTCTTTTGATGATTTTGGATGAAAATTGTAATCAAGCAGAACACGTTATTTAAAATTTACGTTTTTCCAACAATTAAAGCAATCTACTACAATTTTTTATAAAATCGCGATGTTTGAAAAGATGTCAAACGACTTCGATTTGGCAGGTGACATGCGACATCAGTTCGGAACAGACTTAGATCATATGATGTATGATACATGGACCGATTGTTCTGTTATATATTTTGTTGGGGAGCATAAATGTCTTTTTTCCGACCAAAAAGTCTTCGAAAGCATCTGGACACCATATATTTTTTTGTCTTAAATAGGTACTCATCTATTTTTTTTGCTTTCAATTTTTAACATTTGTAATTTCAGATTCATGGACAAATCGACAACCATGTGTCACAAAGTGTACGTAGACTTTTCGCAAATTTGTCGTAAAATCGAATCTGCAATGGTCTAAATCTGTACAATGATGTTTTTTCTGTTACCTCGAATTCTGGTAGAATGTAATAAGTATTTTATTGACTTTTGAAATTTGGATTCATCATCTTGAAAATCCTAGAAAATCACAGGTCTCGTTGAAATTTCTGTATTGCTTGATTTGAATTTTATTTATCTATACATTTTTTTCTTTTGTGAAAACTTTAGAAACATAGGTTTTTTTTTAACATTATCTTACAGACATGTTTGCCTGAAACTCAAGATCAGCGTTTCAAAATTAATTGGACTACATGCGTCCCTTGAAATTTTTTACTATTTTGATTTTTTCTCTTAGAATACTCGAAAATTAAGTTTTTTGTAATCATTTCCAAAAATAAGTGAAATAAATGTTATAATTCGGATTCAGTAGCTTGAAATCAATAAAAAATACACATGCCTGAATAAAAACTCTGAGCTTTTCTCTCAATACATTTAATAATTAAGTTTCTTAAGACTGATGGAAATTCATAGCAAAAACCTATATTCCAACTTAAAACTTGGATTCGGCAAATGAGAACGCCATATAAAATCATGGATCTCGTTAAAAATATTGACCCATAATTTTACGTCTCAAAATGACCTAGAAGTCAAGTTTTCTAAGATTTATCGTGAATTATTTGTACAAAATATTGTTTCAATTTTAGATTCAAATACAGGGTCTTGAAGTTTATGAGAATACGTGTTACACATAAATATACCAGCACTTTTTTATGATTGTGTAATAATGAAACACATAAAAACAAGCTCTGTTTAAGTGCCTGTAAGGTTAAAATAATAATGATTGTGCAATCTGGGGAAATTTCATTCTGGACTTTGTATCATGTATAAAAAATAAAAACTTTTTCAAATTTCAGAAAATTTTATACGTTTCTGAAAGAGTTCTGACGAAAAAATATTCCATTTCAAACTTAGCCGATTTGTGCCTTTTGAATCCAAATTGAACTCAAATTTTACACGAATTTTTTTTTTCTTTTACATCAAAAATATTACAGCAAAAATAATATTTATTCTAATGTTTATAAACACAATTACAACACTCGTGAACATCACAAAATTAACATCAAAAATTTTAATACAAAAATTGGACTATCTTTGATGGTACTCATAAAACACTCAAAATTTAAGTAAAATTTGTAACATGAATGTTATTTTTTGAAATTGTTATCAAACTGTAATTGCAGAGCTGGGCCAAAACCAATAAAAATTTAAATTTCGAATTTATTCGTTTTTTCTAAAACTTTTCATCATCGACGTGTAATTTCAATTTTGAAATAAACATTTGAAATGTAGGAAAGGATATGAAAACTTTCTAAATAAAAAAATTTAACCGTACACAATTAAAATTTATGCAAAATAAATACAGACGTTTATATTCTTACGAAACTTTAAATTTTATGCACCTACTTTATACACTGACAAAAATATCAGGTTTTCGTTAAAATTTTAGAACGTGAAAAACATCTATCGTGTTTATTTCCATAAAAGTTACTAATTAATAAACGTTCTGTAGGCAAAAAACTAGGTGCACATATTTATATTTAGAAAACAAATAAAAATTATAAATACAAATATTTCACGACCCTTCAAAATTTCTATATTCTAAATAAATATCATCTATTATCGATAAATGTTCAAAAAATTACTTTCATCAATAAATTTCACAAGAGATTGAAGTATTTCCAACAATTTCTTGACACAATCTTAAACAAGACGTAGGCCCAAATTAAATTTTCCGAAATGACGTCACAATGTCATTTGGATAATTTTGGTAGTTTACGTATGATTTTTGGTCATCCGAATTTTCATGATTTCCATTATTTTTCTCAGTTAATAAGCATAAAAAAAATCGAGGAAACGAATTCTTTAAGGCACTTAGTACCATTTAAAAATATTTCAAAAAAATATGGAAAATGTCTTTCACACTCGAAAATCATAAAATAATAAAAAAATTGATAAACAAGTCACGAAGTGTTCTAAAATCAGCTTGAATTCTTCAAATCTTCTGATTCTTGGCAAAGATTCGAGGCAAGAGCAAAAAATTCAACAGTGCCATGCCCTGTTTTGTGATTGGCCAATTTTGATAATCAATATTTGAATCTGGATTAATAATATAAAAGAATATTGTAGTGATTTTAATGCTTCGATTTCGAGGCTAAAAGCAAAACTTTCCAAAATGTAATTAATCAACTGTTTTGAAATTTTTTTACATAAACTGAAAAGTATATTCAAATGGTCAGTCAGTATATTGAATAATTATTATTATAAATTTTTTTATAAACAAGTACATTACAATAATTAAACTTCTTCCAAGAACGTTAATGAAATTCAAGCAACAATTATTTATTTTCAGTAACACTTTCATGTAAAAAATATTCAAATAAAATATAAAAATTCCCAACCCTGCCACAGAGCCAGAAACATTTTTTTTTGTTATTTCGATTTTTTCTTCTCTGTATATCTTCAAACCAGAAAAATAACTCTTCCACGTCCTTCGAATCTTATCTGAGTAATGAAATATTGTTTCCCGAGAAACGAGATTATTTTTACGATTCGTTGGGAGTTCCGCCCTAGCGTGTTATCAGTTTCCTCCCTTTCAAAGGTAATGGGCTCACTTAATTGGAAAACCAAATGTGAAGGGCAACACGAAATCCGGATAAAAAAATTTACACACTGGACTTACAGGCTAGCTTGACGTTTCCTACGGCGTAAGCAGAGGCAGCACGGGGCTTGTGAGTAACGAGTGCCAGCTCCCCCAAATATCCGCCAGCGGGTATTTGGTTCACCTGGAAAAAAACACAAGGATCGCGTGACAAACAGATGGACAAGTATTTTCCAGTTAAAAAAAAGGCACTTTATCAAGATCGAAACATTCTGGAACAGATGCGCCGCAGCGAAATTTTACATGAAAGGGCAATCTCAAAAGGGTCAATTATATATTTATTACAATGTATCAATAAATATTTATTCTTGCATCATTAAATCTTAGTGATTAATTTGCAAGCTGAAGCTTTTACTTTTTTAAATATGTTGTAGGTTTATATATAAAATCACATCTTGTTTCTATCGTCTCTTAATACTAATTTTTTTTCAGTATGTTTGCCATTTAAAGGGTGATGCATTTGTAGGAATGTTCTACGTTGATTTCTAGAATTCGATACTCTAGAATTCAAGGTTTTGAAGGTTTTTGAAAAAAAAAAAAAAAAAAAAAAAAATACATTTGAGGCATTTTATGGACTGCTAGTATTTTGGAAATTTTTAGTATTTATGACTATTCATAAATTTTTTAGTATATTTTAGTTTTTTTTTTATACTTCTGTAGGTTGTCATTAAGATTTTCAGTATTTCAAAGAATTTTCCAGGCAACAGTTCCTCCAAATGTAAATATATTTCATAAATTCGCAGTACTTAAAATACTTATTGTAATTTTTTAGTATTTTTACAGTTTTTACAATTTTTGGCTTTTTTTAAATAAAAAAATGCCTTCTAGATGCCTTTAATTCATAAAAACATCTAGATTTTCTATAATTCGATCCTTTAAAATTCAAGGTTTATAGGTACTAAATGTAAGTAACTTCAAAGTTTTTGAGGAAACGATACTTGCATGGATTTTTAGTATTTTAAAAAAATGCAAAATATATATCCAGAATTTTATATTATAGAATCTCACTCAAATGCTATAGATTTTTCTGTGAGCAATTTTTTTATATTTTTCAAGTATTTTACAGATTTCCACAACTTTTCCTTTATTTTATATTATTTCAAACCTTCATAAATTTTATTACATTTCCTTTTATTTTGATGGATTTCTATGTAGATTTTCAAAATTGGATGTTTCAGAATCAAGTTTTCATCATTTTTCATTAAAATGTTACAAAATAATATCTATACAGAATTTCAGTTGTTTTAGGGATTCCTATTATTTTTTCTTCTTAATATTTTTCAGCATTTATGTAATTTCGTATTATTTTTTTTAATTCCAGATTTTTATTATTTTTCAAGACTGCCACGCAAATTTCAAAAATTTAATACTCTAGATTTCAAGGTGTTATGATTTCTTAGTATTTCGAACGATTTTTCAGAACAAAATTTTTGGTGAATTTATAGTGTTTCAAAGAATTCCTGTTTTTTCAGGATTTTCCATATTTTTTGAATATCCATAAAATTTACATGATTTTTTGATATTTCCGTCGCTTTGTACATAAATATTGAGAATGAGATGCCCTGAGATAAGATGTTTTTAAAATTTCAGTTTTTCCTATACATTTTTTTTTAGAAAATGATTTCTTATAGAATTTTAGTACTTCAAAGATTTCTACTTCATTTCGTCTTCTACATGTTTTTTGGGATTTATGAAGTTTTGTAGTATTTTCTATTATTCTTAAAAATTCCTAATATTCCAATAAATCACTACATAAATTTAAAAGTTTTAAAGGTTCTCAGTATATTTCAAACGATATTTTAGAACACAATTTTTCATAAAAATCTAATCTTTCAAAAAATATTTTTTTTTTAATGTTTCATATTATCGACATGAATTCACAATTAAGTTTTAGAATGAAATGCTCTAGGATGAGAAGTTTCATAAGTTTTAGTTTTTTCCATAAATTTTTTCTAATATAATAGTATCTAAATAGAATTTAAGTTACATAATTTATAGATTCCTATTACTTTTATTCTTCATTTTTTTCAGCACTTATGAAGTTTTGTAATACTTTCTACTATTCTTCTATATTTCCAATATTTTTGCAGATTGCTATGTTAATTTCAAGATTAAGATGCTATAAATTTCAAAAACTTATACATTCTTAGTATTTAAAACAATTTTTCATAACACATTGCTTTGTAAATTTCTAGCGTTTCATAGAATTCTTATTTTGTTCAGTATTCTCCATATTTTTTGAATAAGTATTTATAGAATTCAAATGATTTTCTAATACTCCCATGGATTACTAAATAATTTTTGAAGTACGAGATGCTCTGGGATTCTAAGTCCAATAGGTTATAGGTAAAAATAAATAGATAATCGATAAAATTTTATCGAAGATCGAAATCAGGACAAGAAGAAGAATAAACTAGTCAAATATAGTAAACTTCTTTAGATTTTATCGCGAGAATTGATTATTTCAAGAACACTCAAGAATGTCAAGATCATAAAAATACCGACGAGGATTCGATATAATATTTTAATATTCCACTCACATCAACCTCGCGACCGTGATCATCGCATATCGTGATCCGGACGACGCCATCTTCCACAAAATACATTCCATCAGCTGAATCGCCTTGTTTGATAATTCGCTCACCCGTAGTAAAACTTTTGGACACCAAAGCATCCGCCAAATTCATGCGCTCGTATGACTGTAAAAGAAGTTATTCAATTTTTGAGGTGCAAATAAACAAAACCAAACGAAAAAAAAAGAAATAAAAATCAACGAATGATTTATTGATTACAAATTTTTCATGCTAACTATAGATCAACAAAAATTTTGGAATAACAAGGTATTTATTATACAAAATATAAAATAAACCAGAGCAAAATGAAAGGAAAGAAAAAAAATCAACGAATGATTTTTTTATTACAAATTTTTTCACGTAAACTATATATCAATAAAAACTTTGTCATTAATTTGTATAAAATATAAGATATGAAATAACAAAAATGAATTTTTAATTGCTAATTTTTTCAAAATAAAGTTATGTTATTAATTCAAAATAAAATACAGTTTTTTTTAGAAAAAAAATATTTATTTAAAAAAAACTTTGACGTTAAATTCTGGGTAAAAAAATTTTCAAAATTTCATTGCCTTACACATAAAATTCTACATGCATATTATATTTGGAAGGTGCTATTTTAACAAAGTTTTTTACATTTTTCTCACAATCTCTAGTTATAAAAAAACGATACTTTGTATTCAGATGTAAAATTATTCGAACCAGACATTTTTCTCAGCGTTTTCTCAACTAGAAACTTACGTTCTGAAAATTAAAACTTTTTCAAACAATTTTTTTCCCAATCAAATATTCTTCATAAAAATGGGGGAAAAATATGAGGTTAAATATAAAAGAAAAAATATGATTTTTTTATTACAATTTTTTTCATGCCAACTATAGATCAACAAAAATTTTGGAATAACAAGGTATTTATTATACAAAATATAAAATAAACCAGAGCAAAATGAAAGGTAAGAAAAAAATTCAACGAATGATTTTTTTATTTCAATTTTTTTCATGCCAACTATATATGAATAGAAATTTTGGCATAAATTTGTAGAAAATATAAGATATGAAATAAAAACAAAGGCAAGAAAAAGAGATTAGCAAAAAAGTACTTCTAATTGCAAATTTTTTCCCAAAAAATAAAGTTATGTTATTAATTTATAGTAAAATACAGTTTTTTTAGAAAAAAATTATTTATTTAAAAAAAAACTTTGACGTTAGATTCTGGGCAAAAAAAGTTTCAAAATTTCATTGCTTTACACATGAAATTCTACATGCATATTATATTTTGAAGGTGCTACTTCAACGAAGTTTTTTACATTTTTCTCGCAATCTCTAGTTATAAAAAAGCGATACTTCGTATTCAGATGTAAAATTATTCAAATCAAAAACTTTTCTCAGCATTTTCTCAACTAGGAACTTACGTTCGGAAAATTTAAACTTTTTCAAACAATTTTCTTTCCAATAATATATATGCATCAAAAAAACGGGGAAAAAATATTAGGCTTTCCTTCAAGATACTTCCTACCATTAAAAAATATGGTTAAAAGATATGGGAAATGTTTTTTGACTCACCTCCAAAGATTTGAGCAAGGGAACTTTATTGATGAGTGATTCGTACATCTTGCGCTTTTTGTACGCGGATTTCAAAAGGATCCGACGAAACGTTTGTCGGTCCATGGCCCAAAGTGTCCCTGATGAAACGGCTTTTATGGTGGCCGCTCGTGGCATGTTGTACATGAGCGCGAGTTCACCGAAAGCACCACCATTATCGTACGTATTGATGTACATATCTTTTCCATTTGCATCTTTTACGTACACCTCGAATTTTCCTCTGAAACGCAATATTCGAATTTCGACTTGTAATTTTTTTTTTTGTAAAAAAGACACCAATACATCAGTAAATAAATTCATTCCAGCAGAACCAGTCGAACAAAAGTCAACAACTAATAGAAATTAAATTAAGTCTATATTTGATGGAAAAAAGTATGAAAAAAATCCCTTTTTTTCTATATTAGGCAAAGGTAAGAGACTATTGAAATAATTTGAGTTGGAGTATGAAATTTTTAATTCGTTTTTAACTATGAAAATTTGAAAAGTTGTCGAATGATATGAAGATTTTTAGAAATTAGGGAGATTCAAGTATATCTTACCTCTCAATTACATAGAAATTATCACCGTCATCACCCTGTCTGATGATGAAATCACCAGGTTCAACGGTTTTTTCGAACATCGCGTCCAGCACGTCTGCCATTTGTTCCTAAAAATATAAAAAAATTAGGCGTAGGCAGAGAGGAATTTTGAAGGCTCAAAGCCCTTCCGAAATTCAGGTAAAATTACTTATCATTTTATAAAAAAAAAATTAAAATACGAAAACAATTGAGTAATGAATAAAAAAAATGAAAATTATAAAAAATTTTGTTACGAAAATCTTGACGACATAATAAATGATTTCGTGTAAGTTTTCAAAATAAAATATTATTCAAAATTCTTTAGTTTACTAATTCAAAAATAACGAAAATCCTGACTAAAGAAGAATTCATGTTTAAAAAGAAATTTGATCATAAATGTTTTGCTGGGATATTGTAGAAAATTATACTATTTTTTTTTTTTAATTATTTCAACATAGAGAATAATAAATGTTTCCGAAGTTATAAACGTTTAGAAATGCACTAAAACATGAAAAATTGATCCGATTACCTCTCACAGTTAAAATTATAAATAATTACTTGTTATTGAACAAATATAATTCAATGTTACAAACTATTTCTCACATTAAACTTGGGTTAGAATAGAAAATTAATTTTTTCCTGTTTTCGTTTATTTCTTACACGTTTGGAACTTCAGGCACTTTATAACAAAGAGAAATTAGAATCTTTAGAAATTATTAAAACCTGAAAGACTTTGAATCTTGCAGAGTAAAATTCTATAAATCTACAGATAAATCCATAAAAATAAGAACAAAAATTTCGAATCATACAAACAATCAAGAAATACTTAAATTAATAAAAATCTATGAAAGCACCTACTGTTTTCTGAAAAATCTGAATAATTCCTTAAGATATATAAAATTTTGAATTCTAGAGCATCAAATCCTGAAAAATGTAAATTGCAACCTATAGAAATACTAGAAGTATATACAAATATCTACTAGAAAACACCCAAAATCTTATAAATGCTAGAAAAAAAAACGAAAATACCAGAAAACTAAAAAATACTCATTATGTTTGTAGATATGATCTTCGCAGAAATCTATAAGAAATACTGAAATTCTATAAAAATTTGAATTCTAGAGCATCAAATTCTAAAAGTTCACATAGAAATCCATTCGAATATTAAAAAATCTTAAGAAAACAAAAGTCTATTAAAGTACTGTTTTCTAAAAAATCTTAACAAATACTCAAAATTTATAAAATTTCGAATTCCAGAGCATTAAATTCTAAAAAAAAAAATGTAAATAGCAATCTTCAAAAATACTGGAAATCGATAAAAATACCAATAAATGTTACAAAATCTTATAAATACTAAAAAAATACGAAAATACAAGAAATCTTCGTAAACATCATTTTCTCATAAATAAAAAAAAAAATACAGAAAATCCATCGAAATTCTAATATTCTAGAATATCGAATTCCAGAAGCCTATAAAACAATCTACAAAAATATTAGTGATCTATAAAAAAACTAGAAAATATTTCGAAATTTCATAAATATGTACTACAAAAATGCGAGAACAACTCGAAATCTATTGATACTTAAAAATTATGCAGCATGTTGCTATTACATGTTTCTTACAAATTTATAAAACTTTGAATTCTTGAGCATAGTAATTTTAAAAATTTATGTAGAAATCCATAAACAGATAATTCTTGAAATTGTATGTATTAGCTACTGAAAAAATTCAAACAACAAAAATCCAAAAGTACTGACAATCTGTACAAAAGTTACTGTTTTTTAAGTAAAACAATATAAATACTCAAAAAAGGTCAAATTTTCAATACCGAAACATCAAATTCTACAAATCTATAGAGCTAATCCATAAAAAAACTAAAAATCTCTGAACACACTGTTAGAAATTTTTGTCTTGAATTTAATATAACGCGTATAACGCAAATTTCACATAACCTGTATTAATAATGCATTATAAATATACAAAATATATACACGCTTAAATTACTTTGGTACACGGGTGCCTTAAATTTTATACATCATGTGTGTTTAAATTTATACAAAACATTAATATATACTTTTATTATATTCCAGATGAATTTAAGTCAGATTTGTATTAATGCACTGATGTACTAAAGTCATACAAAAATGTTTGGATAAAATTTAATACAAGCAATGTGTAATTTGCCTTACATCCCAACAAACCATGTCGACACCAAATTTTTTCTATTAAAATTCTAATACAAAAAATTTTGGTTTTGAGAAAATATTCACGGAAATCATTCTCACATTAAATTTCCCTTGTATTTATTTTAGTTATTAGTATTTTTGAATTTCAGCTGAATAAAACACTTTCAAAGATAAATAATTTCTTCGCATTTTTTGCATGTAATATTCCATCCATCAGGTCCTTCACCCACCTTCACCTTAATATCTATATGGTTTCCACTCAAATTTCAAGGACTTCCACAATATTTCGCATTTGAGAAAAAATTTGGTGTAGCCACCTAGCGAGCACAAGTGTAGTAACTAACTTGTGTGAAAAATGTATTTTACTCAAATAAATGTCTCGAATTTATACACATTGAAAGTATGTGTATTATACTTATGGTTCAAATATCAAGTTTATGAAATTTCAGGTACATTTTAATACAGAATCTATGGAAAGTGTATTAAACTCAAGTAGGTGTCCTTAAATCATACACTTTGAAAACATGTGTATCTAATATACATTTCATACAGCTGGCTTACGAAATTTAAAGTACATTTTAATACATTTTGAATAAAAAGTGTATGAAATTTAAGAAAATTTTTAACAGTGCATATTATGAACGTATGTAAACATATTATACATATTATACAAATCTAAACATATTATACAAAATTTCATAAGCAACATAAAATACGAAAATTGACATACCTAAAATCTGTGTAGTAATTAATTTCTCAAAAATGTATAAAAATATGTAAAATTATCAGAACTTTGATTCCTACAGAGCATCGAGTTCCAGAAAGCTCAAGAGAAATCCATATTAATATCAGGAAATCCTTTAATTTCTTTAAATACTGAAAAAAACATAAAAATTACTACAAGAATTAGGAAAAAAGAGTAGATCTTCACCTCAGTGACTTGAAAACAATTAAAATCGAATTTCATCACATTTAGCATAATAAAAATGTGCTTCTCAGAACTTCAAAAGTTGCATAAACTAAAAATCCCAAAATTCGAAAAATTCAAAAATGGTACTCTCGTAACCAGATCATCAAAGATTAAATATTATAAAACCCTGAAGGAAATATACTTTTCCAAAAAAAAAAAAAACTCACAAAAATGTTTTCTGCCTGCACCCTTGGAGGAGAAAAAAAACCAAGTTCTCAAGTTAGTGACCAATGTGCTACTCATGTTCAGTGTTTTCACATTGACCAATTTGACCATTCAGCTCAGATACACACAACGTTCAGAGAACTTTCACATTGATCACTTGTGTATACACGCTGTTCATCAAAGCATGAATAAGGTCCAGTTCTGTGCAAAATCACTCACCTTATCTAATGCACGAAACAAGAGGATCGTTTTCACGCTCTCACTAAGCCGCTGTCTTTGTTCGTCACTCTTGGGATGTACACTCTGAAAAACAAAAAATGAACTTGCTTAACTACTGACTAGTGAATTCGTTGAAAGAATAAATTATTTCATACTGGAAGTTGTAACTTGAAAGAAACAATGAATATTCCTTAAAAAAGTCACAATAATTTTACACCAATTATTAGTGTAAATACTCAATTCAGAGGCATATACAGGGGAAAAATGGAGGGGGTCACAAATTAGAACTCCTTCGAAGTTCAAATAAAATTATTTATTATTCAGAAAAATTAAGTCAAAATTATGAAAAATGTACCAACTTGAATCTCAATAACTCTTTTTTATACTTATAAAAAAAAAAACAATTTGTAATAGCAATTTTCAACAAATAAAGATATTTTGTAGAACGTAAAAATTTGAGTTTGGAGAAGATAAAACGTTTTTCTGTAAATTTTTAAAGTAGCGAACAGTGTTTATTTAAAAAAAAACTCTTTTTATGTTAATCCTTTATTATTCATAATTAATTAGATATAGAAACTCGACGTTTTCAATCTTAGAAATTTTAAACGTTTTAAACGAAGAAAATGTGAAGTTACAAGATTAGGAAAACGGGAAATCCCTATTTGAAAAGGTTGACTTTTCGAAAATATTTTCAAATTTTATACTTCACAATATTTTCCTGAATCATATGTTTCACTAAACGTTCATTTTTGAATGTATTTTACTATATTTTCATCATAAATATGTATAATCAGTAGACACAAAGTTTTATCATATTTTTTAAGAACTTTAAAGCCTCTAATCTTCAACATTCTGGTTTCAAAAGCAAAATATTTCGGTTTTTTAGAATCTTTGAATTATTATTTATACTCATATGTATGTTTATATTTATATCATGTATATTTATTTATATTGAATTTTGATATCATGAAAATTGTAAAATTTGTTCCTATTCTTCTGTATTCACGTTCAGTTTATATAATTTGAAAATATAATTTTTATAATGTAAAATAAAATATCCATCCTCAAAATTTAATTTAAAAAAAATAATAATAATTTACATACATTCTTATATTGAAACATATATTTAGAAATAATATGAACAGTTGTAACAAATAGCTGGAAATTTTGGATAACTATACAGCACATTCCCAGAATACCATACTGTCGTGTTAAAATTTTCACAAAAAAAAGAATCAAATTGAAGAAGCTTTAAATTTACGAATGACAAAATGAAATTTTCAATACTTTCAAATTTGCAAAATAAAAAATTTCAAACGTAACGAAATTTCAACGAAATTCAAAATTATCAATTTTAATAACTCAAAAAATAAAATAAAGAAGATAATCTATACATCGATGGCGTAAAAATCATTCAAAATAAATTCCATTACTAAAATATGTTAATTAAAATAAATTTTTTTACAAATTTAAGCTCCAAAAGTTAGAAAACTTAAAGTCAAAGATTCTAAAAAATCATGCTCTTGAAACCGTATTGTCCAAGTCAAAATAAACTTTAAAATCCCAGTTAAAATATATTTATCTAGTAACTTAACCCCTCCCAAAAATTTTTTCTGCTTACGTCCCAAACTAGGTTAATCAAACCTTGAAAAAAATAGTATACTACACAACCCAGCAGTAAAAATCCACATCAATTTATCAATACCATAAAAAAATTTTCTCAAAAAGTTTCTACTGTAAAAAAATAACTTTTATCTATCGCCAGAATGAAAAATTACTTTTCAGCACGAGCAGGAATTTTCCTCGCATTTTGTCATGAAGTAAATCTCATTTTCCTCACTGTCGAGGACAATGAAAATCGTGTACAAATGGGTACATTCACCATTTTCTACAGACGTTAAATATCGAATTTTCATTGACTGGGGTAAATAACAGAATGCAAATACGTATTACAATTTACAATGTATTCTCTTGGAAAAAAAAGAAGAATAAAAAAATGTGTGAAAGCTGGCGTTGAGGGCGAGGGAAAAAGCTGAACTTTCCTGGTTCCCGTGGGTAATAGTAGCAGCGAAGGGTGTGAATTCTATTGATGCGATGCACTCATGCATGAGAGCTCGCCAAAATTATCGGGAAAAGGCTACACGTTGCTGTGTAGGGTTGGGGCTGAGAAAAATGAGCGGAAATGGAGCGATCGTGCACGCTTTGTCAATCAACTCTTTGGATATATTAATTGCCGTTTTTATTGACAAGGCCTATTTTTTTAGCTCAAGAACCCAGGGTCGAAACTTGCAAAGATTCTTCCAAAATTGTTATAGTTGTCTCTCCAGTTTCGGTCATTTATAATTATTATTATTATAATACAGGGTGTCCCAAAGTCCCATATAAAAAAAAAAACACCCCGAATTCCTTATTCAATTTCAAGTCGAAAAGTCCTTTACCACTTTTCATAAAACTCAACATTTTAAAAGTTATTTAAGTCTAAAATTTATATAATAATTGCACTCTCTCGACAAGTAGGGGTAAATTTCACGGACCAAACTTTTCTCAAATTTTCTTCATATTTTTCCGAGTCAAAAAGTCCTTGGCCACTTTTCACAAAAATAAAAATCAAAAAAGATATTCGAGTCTAAAAGCTAAGAATCTAAAAATATGATTGGTTAAAACTTGGGAAATAAAAATATAAGGAAAACAAAATGTAAATAAACAATGCAGTTATTTAAAAATTTTATTAAAAAAAATTGGCTTTAATTATTTCAAAATATAATGCACGAAACGTGACCTCTGAGTATTTTTAAAAATTCTGCGAGACAAAGTTTTGAGGGTACCATTCCAAAAACTTTTGAGTATTTACATAAATACCTTGTGAACGTAAATACAAAATTTGAAGAAAAAAAAAAAACATGGCCTTTTTATCACAATTTGTTAATAAAGTTGCAAATTTATTATCAACAAAAAGTTGATTCGATATTTCGTTAAAATCATTTGGAAGATTGAGAAATGAAGTTTCTTTCGTAGTATGCCAAACATTTTTAATTTTCATGATTTTTTGTTCATAATATATTGTTTACAAGTACTTTATCAAAAAGTTTCGAAAATTATAAGTAATAGGTTTTTCATATCTCGTCAAAATAAAAAAAATACGTGTCGAATATTTTCGACCAAAAAACACAACAAAAATATTTTGTTAAAAAATAATTTTCGAATGTAAATCTTTGGTGGAATGGCCCATGTACAAACCCATGAAAAAACTATAAAATTCTTGAAAGTTTGTTAAAATTCGAAAAATATTTTCTATAAAGAAAACTGTTTTCTGTAGAATCAATCAAAATACTTCAAAAATTTCAAAGTTTTAATTCTAGGAAATCTCACTCTGGCATTTCAAAAAGATATCTTTGAAAAAACCAAAAAAATACAACAACATTTTATAAATAACAGAAAATACAAAAAAAAATTAATGTAGAAAATGACAAGTAGATATAAGACACTTTAAAAATCCATACAACTTCAATAACTAGAGCATAGAATTCCAGAAATATAAATAAAATACATAAAAATACTGAACAATTCTTCAAATCGTAGAAAAACTGAAAAAATACAAAAAATACTGGAAAAAATAAAATGTATTGAGAGTTGAGACGCAGTTTTGTGATGATTATGTTTTCTGAATGATAATTATTAAAACTTAATTATTCTATAATATATTTCAATGAAATTTACATTTAATCCTACATTCCATAATTTTACTAATTCAAATGACCGATACTTGATTATTCCAAATGATCCAATTCACAAAATGAAATTGAAAGATTGATGATCTCAAAGTTATTTATTAATTAATTATGAATAAACGACTCTTTGAAATATTTAATTTTGATTACTTTATAGCTTTATCAGACCAATTTTGATAGCAGAAAAGTGTCAGGTAAATAATTAAAAATGAATTTTAGTTATTTTTAAAAAAGTAGGTAAACTATCATTTAATACAAGGAACTTACGCAAAAACTAAAAAAAGTTTTTTACATGAAGTTTATTGATCATTTAGACTGTTAATGAATCATTTGAGTTATCTCTTAGATTTCAATCATCGGAGGTTGATGTCATTTTTTTGTTTTCTCGCGTGTGTTTTGCGAGATGAAACTAGCATTTGATGATTCATGAGCTATTGTGGGTTTTATGCTGTTGATCGTCATTATAGATTACAATAATGTGGTATACATCATTCAAATATTTTTATAAATATTTAAATAATATATCGAAATTATCATTACTTATATTTTTCAATTTAAAAACATGAGTTTCACCTTTTTTTCGTAGGAAAAATTACAACAAAAACTACAAATAGTGCAGTTTTTAGAGACTTTATCCAAAATGTAAGACTTTTTCAACATATATACATAAATAATTTAGTTTTCGATAGTTCCTTAGTCATTGTAGATTGTATGTTTTTTTAAAAAAAAATATGTTTTTTTGATTTTGTGATATTGATCGTTTTATAATTATATTATATATCTATATTTCATAAGTATGTATATAATTCATTAAAATAATATCGATGTTATTTTTGTGAAAAAAAAAGGGTTGCCCTTATTTTCCAAGAGAAAAAAAGCAAAAACTAAAAAAATTTCTGTTCTATTAAATTAATTAATAATTTTTACTGTTTCCGAATCATCTAAATGATCTCTGCATTTGGTAAATTTTTTTGGTTATCTCAGGCGTTTTAGGCAAGACGCAATTTATTTTCAAAGACTTATAAGCTATTGTGAATTAATGCTATTGATCATCATTATACTTGACAATAATGTAATAGAGTAAAAAATTATGTGATTTATATGATCATGTTAATATATAATTATTATAATTTTACAATACATTGAAATGGTAATTATGGTAATATTTTTTTCAATAAGGAGAATTGGATGTACATACAATATTATGCACAAGGAAGTAAATTTAAAACTGCAAAAGTTTTGCTGCAATAAACTTTATTAATTATTATTAACACTGGATCTCGATTCATTCGAGTTATCTCCTCGCTTTCGGTCATCGGGAACGCGTGTCATTTTTCTGTTATTTTTTAATTGTTTTCTTGCAGGTGTTTCAGATAGGAAAAAATTTGCTTCAAGTGATTCATAAGCCATTGTCAATTTTATGCTAATTGATCGTCAATATGTATTACAAATTACCATAATGCAAGACACAATACAATCATGCTATAAATATAATACCATATTTTTTATTCATGATGTATGTAATATTCGTATGTAATCCATTGCAATTGTAGAAAACAATTTTTTTCAAACAATGGTTACTCTTTTATTTTACACAAAAAAATGAAGCAAAAACTATAAAACATTTAGTTTCACTAAATTTATTCATTGTTTAAGACTGTTTCCGAATAATTCGAGTGATCTCTCTGCTTTTTATCATCGAAGATTCATGTCATATTTTCGTTATTGTTTTTGTCTTTTCGCAGGTGTTGTAGGTGGGAGTGTGGGATGGAGTTTGCTTTTGACGTTTCAAAGACCCTTAAAATTGTAAATTTTATGATTGTTCGTCATTATTATATAATACAATTATGTACAACATAATAGGATGATGTGGTAAATATAATTATGGAAATGTATTTTTTTAATTCTGCAGTTCATTAAATTGTGTTTTTTTTTAAAGAAGCCTTTTTAGATATTATTCAATTGATTATCATTTGATAATTATTTTAATGGTGCGACTCATAAAAGTCCTATATATCGTCATTATATATTGAAGTTATATAAAATAAACAATCGTTTTATATATATATATATCATTATGAAAAAATATGTATAATTTTTTAGTGTATTATAATTGTAGCAACGGGTTTTTTAATAGAAGAAAAGTAAAAACTACAAAAAGTTCGTTTCATTAGACTTCTCCGGAATCATTCGAGGGATCACTCGGCTTTTCGTCATCGCAGATTGATGTCATTTTTTTGTTTTTTTGCAGGTGTCGTAGATGGAACTTGTTTTCGATGATTCATAAACCATTGTAAATTGTATCTTCTTGTTCGAGATTATATATTAAAGAAACATAAAATATTTTACAATGATTATATTCAAATCATTATGTATATATAATTATTATAATTATACATATAATACATTACAATTGTAAGAATATTTTTTTATTCAATAAAATATTGTTTATTTTCATTTTACATTCAGAAAACTCCCGCATCCAGTTGAAAGATATAGCGTTTCAAAGTGAAAGGGATATCTTCTCACTGTCAACATCGACCGTTTTAAAAGGAAAGGGCAAGCGTTTCATTTTGAAAAAAGATGGCTTTGAAATTCTTTCAGTTTTCATTCCTAAATGGAAATTTCTCGGATTGTTCGTGAGGAAAAAAAAAACAAAAACTACGAAAAATTCAGTTAAATAGATTTTATTGATCATATAACGTCCTAATAAAGGACTCCAATTTAGCAGAAACGTGTTTGAAGAATATAATACATTCATTATTTAAACATAATAAAATAAATCAATACTTTTCATTCAAAAAACAAGATCTCACAAAAAGTCAAAGAAATGTTCAAAATCGTATATTCATACCCAACTAATTAATTTATGCACATCATAATCTTCTAATAAAAATCCAACTCTAAAAAATTCTACACATATTTACAAACCTTCACACCAATTCTAGACAAAAACCTGGAAAAACGACCATCATCCTCAAAAAAGCGTAAAAAAAAGTTGCCGGTCAATTACCGTTCCATTTATCAAAGAAATGTAACGAAACCGACAATAAACAGACGGTTAAAAATTAAATTACTCCCATTCATTCGCGAGGAATTAATCACGATGAAAATGCAACAAAATGTAATACATATCATGATGTAAATATATTTTAACTGTATAACAAATAACCATTGTAAAAACGTTTTTTTTTTGTATTTGAAAAAATGTTATTTATTTTTATTTGAAATTTAGAAAATTCCCACGCACAATTAAAAGGGATTGCGTTTCATAGAGAAAAAGATTCCTTTTCACTGTCAACACCGACCGTTTTAAAATGAAAGGGCAAGCGTTTCATTTTGAAAGAAGATGGCTTTGAAATTCTTCCCGTTTCATGCCTTAACGGAAATTTCTCAGATTGTGCGTAAGGAAAAAACAAAAACAAAAACTACAAAAAATTCAGTTGCATACATTTTATTGATCACAATACGTCTTCATAAAGTTCTCAAATTTTGTAAAAACGTGTATAAAGAATACTACACTGAGAAAAAAATCTTGTACTTTCTGCCGTATATATTGTAAAAAGTACAATATTATCGTACTTTTTACAATAATATTGCAATTTTTGCAATATCATTGTAGTTTTTACAATAATATTGTAAAATCTGCAATATTTATTTTACTTATTACAATATTATACATTAAAACCGTTATTGATGTACAAATTACAATATGCGTGCCAGTTTTTACTGTATAATTTCGAAAAATTTTAAATCTTAAAATCCAAATTTTGTGATATAAACTGTAATTTTTACCATACGTGGCGAAAAAAATGAACTACATTACTTTTATCCAGGTTTTTCGAAACCTATATCATATTACAATATGATGCATTAGAAACCTAGAAAGTATACAAAAATATTGCAAAAAGAACCTATACAGATCTGCATACTGAAAAAGCTGTATGGAATTGTCAACAATCTGGACTAATAGGAATTACAATATGATATTGCAAAAATACAAGAAGTATAGTAGAAACCGAAATATGTAGAGGAGTTTTTACAACAAAACATATCTATGACTGCAATATCATTTGACAATATTTACAATATGTTATTTCAAAAATTGATATATTATCTAGCAAAAAGTACAAAAATCTCAGAATCATAAATTCCAAATTTCAATCCCGAGTACACTGAGAAAAAAATCTCGTTTGAAAAAATTAGTTTTTTCCGAGAAATTCGGGTTTTTGATTAGGCTGTCAAATTCACGGTAACCTCACTTTTGTCGAAAACTTTTTTTTAAATCCTTCTTTCTCATCAGAAAATCTATGGATTTCAATAATTTCTGTATGAAAACGATAGAAATTGTACGGAATTTATGAATAATGTATTGAAAACATTTCTTGTAACATTGTTGAATTATCAGCGTAAATAAAAAAAGTGTAACAAATTTTTGAGTGAATAATATTGCAATTTTTACAATATCATTGTAGTTTTTACAATAATATTGTAAAATCTGCAATACTTACTTTGCTTAATACAATATTATACAGTAAAACCGCTATTTATGTACAAATTACAATATGTATGGCAGTTTTTACTGTATAATTTAGAGAAATTTAAAATCTTGAAATGCGAATTTCACTAAACGAACTGCAATTTTCACCATACATGGGGAAAAAAATGAACCACATTACTTTTATCCAGCTTTTTCGAAAATTGTATCATATTACAATATGATGCACTAGAAACCTAGAAAGTATACAAAAATATTGCAAAAAGAACCTATACAGATCTGCATACTGAAAAAGCTGTATGGAATTTTCAACAATCTGGACTAATAGGAATTACAATATGATATTGCAAAAATACAAGAAGTATAGTAGAAACCGAAATATATAGAGGAGTTTTTACAACAAAACACATCTACAACTACAATATCATTTGACACTATTTACAACATGTAATTTCAAAAATTGATATATTATCTAGCAAAAAGTACAATACGTCAGAGTGATTCCCGTTTACTATACAGTATTGTAATAATTACTATATTTTTTTCTCAGAGCATACATTTATTATTTGTATATAAAAAATTTACTCAACACTTTTCATGGGAAAAATGACATCCCACAAAGATTCAAAAAATTTTTTAAAATCGTACATTCATACCCAACTAACTAATTTATATACATCATAACCTTTTAAGAAAAACCCCACTCTTAAAAGTCTACACATATTTACAAACTTTCTCGCCAATTCTAAACGAAAACCTGCAAAAACGATCATTAACCTCAAAAAAGTTGCCACTCAATTACCGTTCCATTTATCGAAGAAATGTAACGAAACCGGCAATAAACAGACGGTTAAAAATTAAATTACTCCCATTCATTCGCGAGGAATCGATCACGATGAAAATGCAAGCGTCTCGATGAGACAAAAGCGAATTACGTAAGAGTCTCTTTCAACGCGCTCGTTTCAGCAACGCTGGCCCTTTTGAGACCGGGAAAAATATAACGTCGCTCGGAATATGCAATTGTCACTGGCGTCAGCGGTTTGCTCGAGCGCATCTAATTGCAACGTCGGCGGCCAACCTTTTTGCAATGCCCCATAGGCGCCTCTTTGTTTGCTTTTTGTTTTAGTTTATTTCGATCTTTTTTTTCTGCAATTTCTTTCACCCTCGTGCATGAATCGACTCCTATACTCGGGTGAGAGAAAAAAGGCTTCCGATAGCTTTGTGACATTTTTTTTTTATTCATTGTTTAACGCTAAGGGTGAAAAAAGCAACGCTTACTCTGACGCCATCGTCGTCGTCGTCCTCGGGGTTGTAAGTCTCCGCGAAAACGCTCTTTCTTCTGTTTGCGAATCGACCAATGGGTGGCTCTGTAACATAAGAAAATAAATATATTGTTTATTTTTTCAAAAATTCATCGTAAAACAATAATTATCATTCAAAACACGAACTTGTTGGTAAATTGAGAGAATCAGGGAAAAAGAAAATATTTGACAATAGAATATATGATAATTTATTTATTTTTATCTGACCAACTGTACATTTCGATAGAAAAATATTTTTTGTATCAAAAAGAACTAAGGAGTTTATTGAAATAACAATAATAGTATGGTTTCATATAATTTTATCTGACGAAAAAGTTCTCTCGAAGTGATGAATTAATAAAAAAATTATAGAATTTTTTCAAGCTTCCAGCCAAAATTCGTGGTCATCTGTAGAAACTATATTACGAAAATAATTTTCAAATTTAAAACCAGATCATTGCATAGAAAATACCAAAAACACGTTCACAGAAAATAAATACCTGCATGTCCACAATTCTCTTCTAATATCCACATAGTGAATGAAATGACTGTGAAGGTATGGATGATTTAATAAATAAAGTAAATTGAGTATATTGTCCTCCCGCTTATTTTGAAAGATACATATCGGCGATGGAGAACAACCACCCCGCTTGGTGGTTATTCAGGGACTGGCCAAATACCGAGTAGAATAACGTACAGGGCAAGATATATATCAATTCGAAAATTAAAACTGAAGTACAATGATTACCTAATTTTCAAACTATTAGAATTCATAATCTAATCATATATATTGTCTATTCTGTTCATTTACAAATTCATGTTTATTAGTTTATTCTGATTTTACAATACTTTTGCAGGGAATTCAGCTTTATTATTATTATTTTTCTTTTAGAATTTATTGACGTTTTATGAAAATTTTCCTTCCCCCTTTCCTGCCCCCTGTCAATCAATGTATCGTCAAAAAAATATTTTTTTAAATTGTTAATAATCTCAAAACTTTAAATGGGTATTACATTTACTATTTTGCAGGATTTGGAAGTCACGCGTTACTTTGAAACGTTACATTTTTTACTGTAACGATAACGTAACGCGTTACATTAATTATTAAGTAACGAGAACGAGTTACTTTTGTTCGGTAACGAGTAAAGAAAACCCCGTTATTTATTTAACGTTACTTTTTTTAGTCTCATGAAGCTTTTAGAACAATCTGTAACTTTTTAAGTAATGTTCTGAAACTGAGATATCAGTAACTTATAACTTCCTTTTTTCCATATTAAAAATTTTATAGTTATAATTTTTATTGGAAAATAGTAAAATATTAGTAATTTGTGTACGAATATCGACAAAGAATAATCTTTTTCTTTTTTTATTAGAAACTTTCACAATTCGAAGCAATAAATTTTAGAAATTCGCATGTAAATATACATACTTGAAATCTATGAATCTTAACATGTATAGTTGGATCATTAAAATCAATATTTCCTGCTGGAAAACCTTACAAAATTTAATTAATGCTAAAAAATAAGAAAAATACTAGAAATATTATATCTCAATTTTTTTTTTATAAATGCTATTAAATAACTCAAAAAATTATTTTATTCCAGGAATCTAGAAACTTCAATTTCTTCTATTTTGAACTTTTGAACTTTTAATTTGTATTCTAAAAATATATGTATGTAGAAATCCATAAAATGACTAGAAATTTTTCCAAATCTTAAAAGTACGTAAAAAGTTCAAAAAATATTGAGGGCACACTAAATCTATTAAGAAACTGTTTTCTGTAAAATCGATCGAAATACTTCAAATATGTTTTAAACTTTCAATAATAGAAAATCTCATTCTAGAAATTCAAAGAAATATCTCCAAAAAAAAAACAAAAAATTCAACAATACTCTATAGAATTTTGTAGAATTTTTTATATATACAAGGAAATATAAAAAAGAAAATATACATAGAAAAATACAAGTTTGTAAATATATGAAACATTCAAATTCTATACAACTTTAATAACTAGAGCATCGAATTCCAAAAATTTGCCTATAGTTAAATATAAAAATACTGAACGATTCTTCAAATCGTAAAGAAATACGAAAAATACTGAAAGAAATAAAAATCTATTGAGACACTGTTTTCATATGAATATTTTGAAACACGAAAAATATATAAATTTTGAATTTAGGAGCTCGAAATTCTCGAATCTGTATAATAATTTATATGAAAATGCTAGAAATATATAAAAATACCAGAAAATCCTGCAACATTTTATACATCCTGGAAAAAACGAATAGTTTCAGAAACGTTGAACAATCCTTCTAATCGTAGAAAAACAGAAAAAGTACTAAAAAAACTAAAAGAAACAAAAATCTACGTAGAAACTATTTCCTGAAAAATTCTTTCAAATACAAAAAATTTAGTAACCTTTGAATTCTAGAGTATGAAATTCTTGAAATCTATATAGCAATGTACAGAAAAATTGTACCAATTTATAAAAATACTAGAAAATCCTGCAACATTTTATTCATACTTAAAAATACAAAAAATATCAAAAATACTAACAATCTGGTTACAAAATAATTTTTCAAAAATCTTTTAAATTCGGACATTTTTCGCCACAGCTAACATTGAATACAATGCCATATTCAGAAATTTTTTTAACTCGAAAAAAATATAAAAAATCAAACAAGCTGACTGATTTTTTTCTCAAGGTCAAAAAGTATAGATTTACAACTGCTGAGTGATTTTTTTCACTTAAAAAAAATTATTTACGGAGGAATGTCCTAACAAACAGACCTTGAAAATATTATGTTTTGCTCGAGAAAAACTTTTTGTTGTAACTCAAAAAAAATTGCACACGTCTAATCATTTTATTATATCTAAAATAAACAGTCTCTAAAACAAAAACACAAGTATGTTGATATTGTTTTTTTTTTTTCTTTATTTTTTCGATGTCTTGTTATTAACATTCGATTTATTCCAAAAAGTAAAGTGAAAGTAACAGAACGTTACTTTTTTTAATGGGCTTCTGTAACGAGTTACTATTTCTTTTCAAGTAACGGTAACGTAACGCGTTACACTTTTTTAAGTAACTTTCCGAACCATGCAATTTTGATTCATGCTTGTCTTAGAAATTGAAAAATTTATCAAGAATAAAGTAATTGTAAAAATTCTCTTATAGTTCAAACATGTATATTCGGCGCAGAAGGTTAAATATTCAGAATTCATGACAGAATCATGAGTCCTACCTATGTGCTATAATTTCCAAACTTTCAAGTTCCCCTTTCTTAGAATTGAATTATCTGATGCTTTGATGGCCTTCAAGATTCTTACTAGGCAGATGCTCTATGAAGGCATTTTCGTGCTCTTCATTCCTTATATGGAAGAACATATGGAACGAGAAATTATGTTACACATACAGGGAAGAAACATCCTAAATTTAAACAGCTGCAGGCTATAAAATTTTGCTTTTAAAGACACCTCCTGGATCGAGAGATTTAAATTTGTAAGAATAAAATTTCAAATTTCCGATGTTGCTACATTTTAAAAATACAAAGGCTAAAATTTTGTTGCATACATCTGCATTAGGTTGGTCATTATTTTACAATGTTGGAATTTTATATACTTCGTTATTACAAGGCAATGCAATTATAATAAATTTCAACAATATTGTTTTGATGAAAAAATCAATCAAGAAAATGTTTAAAAATATAAAATACGGTTATATCAAGTTTTTTACGAAGTTGCCATTGCCAAAAGCAACGCCATTTACTAAAGTCAGCAAAAACCATGTTCACTTTGCACCTGCATTCACTGCGAACGTAATACCTTAAGAGGGCATGGACGACGTTTTTTTTGCATCCTACATCCTCTTAATCGGTTTTATTTTCTACTCGTCTTTTTCGCACTTCAGTAAGTTCCGTGTTCTCTTAACTACAACATCAACACAACGTTTTTATTCACCATAAAATTACACTTAATTTTATTCGAAGATCGAATTCGTCTTCTTATTTTATTTTTTTTCTTTTTATTCCCAACCAAACATTCACTGTTAAATTTAAAGAAAAAATGTTTTGATGTAAACATCGAAGAAAAGAAATATTTTAAAAATTGTTTTTACATAGCGAATAATGAAGAAAAAAAATTGATTCTGTTGTTTTAGCTGTCATCAGTGCATTTTTTCAAAAAATCAAAATTTTTCCAATGACCAAAATTTCAACGAATAAATTGATAGAGATAGTTTTTCGATTAATTTATTGCAAGATCAATAAATATGGAACAAATATTGCCTTTTCTTCTCAATTGAACTAATGATATTAATATTGCTCATACTATCATGACATTTTTGAAAAACGATGGATCTGGGGTAAAATGAGACCCAGGGTAAAGTGAGATTCAGGATTTAAAAATTTATTTGACATCAATAAATATTATCTTCATGTAGCTTGTTTTGAATAATAATCATTGCAAAAAAGTAAATCAATAAAACATGTGATTTCTAAGTTTAGTTTGTCCAGTGAAATCAAAATTTTCTCCACTACCAAACCAAGATAAATGAATAGACAAAATAAAGATATTCTACTTTATGCAATATTCTTCAATGTGGCTCACAATGAAGAAATGTATGAAATCATCTGTTTAGACAAAATGACAGAAAAATTTGATCAGCGCAATTTAATTAAAAAATACACAGAATGTGAACATAAATGTCACTTGAAATGGACATACATATTAGTTGAATAAAATTTATAATTATGAAAACTGTGGATCCAATGAACTTGATAAGAATGATTTTGTAATTGATTTTCGACTTTGAAATAAGCATTAACCATTACAAAAATTACATTTCTGATGGCCACTATGAAGTGAAACTTCTTATGTATTATCATACTAAAAGAAGGTATTTACATAGGAACGGATAAGATGTCATAATATATAAACTTATAATATGATGTAAGATAAAAACATAAAACTTTTGATGGGACACTATAAGGTATTTTATGTGCCACCAAACTATAAAATAGGATGAAATGTGAAATTTCTAATTGCCCACTATAAAGTAAAACTTATACTATAAAATAGGATGAAATACAGAACTTCTTATGGCCCATCGTAAAGTGAATGTATGTATATAGTAAAAATATGATATAAGATAGTAGTAGAAAATATGATATAAGATATAAGATTGAATAAAGTGAATAATACAGAAAAGGATACAATGTGAAACTTCTGATGGCCTACTACAAAGTAAACCTTACACTATAGAATAGGATAAAATGTGTAACTTTTAAAAGTCCATTATGGATTACAACTTTTTTGTCTCATTGTATTATAAAAAATGATAAAATGTGAAACTTCTAATGGACTACTATAATGTGAAACTTTTCCTATATGTTAAGGATGAAAAGTGAAACTTATGATGGCCTACTGTTACGCGAAACTTCTTATGTCTTGTCATATTATAAGATAGGTTAAAATGTGGAACTTATAATGGCTTACTATAAAGTGAAACTTCTAATGGTCCACTATAGAGAGAAACTAATACACTACGGTAGAATAAAATGTAAAACTTTCGATTGCTCACCATAAAGGGAAACTTCTACTGTCTTACAATACTATAATATAGGATAAAATGTGAAACTTCTAATGGCATATCAGCAAGTGAATGTAAATATTGAATATAGGATATAGAATAGTATATAGGATAGAATATAAGAATGTAAAAGAAGATGAAATGTGAAACTTCTAATGGCCTCCTACAAAGTAAACCTTACACTATAGAGTAAGATAAAATGTGTAACTTTTAAAAGTCCATTATAAAGTAGAACTTTTTATGTCTCACCTCATCATAAGAAATGATAAAATGTGAAACTTCTAATGGATTACTATAAAGTAAGACTTTTCATACAGGGCAGGGTAGGATGTGAAGCTTCTAATAGTTCAACTATAATAATAACCTTCTACTATAGGGTAGGAAAATATGTGAAACTTTTGACAGCTTGCTATAAGATAAAACTTCTTAAGTTTCACTATAGGATAAGGGAGGATTAAGTGTGAAACTTCCAATGGCCCAACATAGAGAGAAACTAATACTCTAGGATAGGATGAAATGAAAAACTTGTGGTTAACTACTATAAGATGAAACTTCTAATGTTTCAGAATATTATAAAATAGGATAGAATTTAGTTAATATAGAATAAGGTAGAATGTGAAACTTTTCATGGTCCACTATAGAGAGAAACTAATACTCTGGGGTAGAATTAAATGTAAAAATTTTGATTTCTCACCATAAAGTGAAACTTCTACCATCTTATAATACTATAATATAGGATAAAATGTGAAACTTCTGATGGACTACTATAAAGTAAAACTTTTTCTACAAGGTAGGATAGGATGTGAAACTTTTGATAGCCCACCATAAAACAGATTGAATGAAATGTGAACTTTTAATGGCCTACTGTAACATGAAACTTCTTATGTCTCACTACAAAGTAAAACTTCTTATGCCTCACCATACTACCAACATAAGATAAAATGTGAAACTTCTGATAGCTAACTATTAAGTGAAACTACAGGATATGATAAATGTGAAACTTATGATGGCATACTACAAAGTGAAACTTCTTATATCTCACCATACTAAGATTAGATGAAATGTGAAACTTCTAATGGCCTACTACAAAGTGAAACTTCTTATATCTCACCATACTAAGATCTAATGAAATGTGAAACTTTTAATGGCTGCTATAATATGAAACTTCTTATGTCACATCATACTAGAAGAAGATATTTGATAGGAAAGGATGAGATATCATCAAAATGAGAACTTATATTATGATGTAAGATAAAAACATGGAACTTTTAATCGCTTACTATAAAGCGAGACTTCTTATGTCCCACCAAACTATAAAATAGGATAAAATGTGAAACTTTAAATTGCCCACCATAAAGTAGAACTTCTACTGTCTTATGATACTGTAATATAAGATAAAATATAAAACTTCTCATTGCCCATCAGCAAGTGAATGTAGTGTGAATATAGGATATAGGATACTATATAGGATAGAATATAGTGAATATAGAAGAGGATAAAATGTGAAACTTCTAATGGCCCACTAAAAAGTAAACCTTTCCCCATAAAATAGGATAAAATGTGTAACTTTTAAAAGTCCATTATGAAGTAAAACTTTTTATGTATCACTGTATAGTAAGAAACGTGGAACTTATAATGGACTCCTAAAAA
Organism: Platygaster robiniae; assembly: GCA_028476575.1. Taxonomy (NCBI): domain Eukaryota; kingdom Metazoa; phylum Arthropoda; class Insecta; order Hymenoptera; family Platygastridae; genus Platygaster; species Platygaster robiniae. The sequence continues at coordinate 23,172,597 of CM052025.1, read as the reverse complement.
GTAGAACATTTCCTATAGGTTAGGATAAGATGTGAAACTTTTGATAGCTGACTATAAAGTGAAACTTTTCCTATAGGTTAAGATAAGATGTGAAACTTTTATAACCCACTACATATAAACAGACAGGATGAAATGTGAAACTTGGCATACTGTAACATGAAACTTCTTATGTCTCATCATTTTAGAAGATAGGTTAAAATGTGGAACTTAAAATAGCTCACTATAAAGTGAAACTTCTTATATCTCACCATACTACACACAAGATAAATTGTGAAACTTCTGATAGCTAACTATTAAGTGAAACTACAGGATATGATGAATGTGAAACTTATAATGGCCTACTACAAAGTGAAACTTCTTATATCTCACCATACTAAGATTAGATGAAATGTGAAACTTATAATGGCCTACTACAAAGTGAAACTTCTTATATCTCACCATACTAAGATTAGATGAAATGTGAAACTTCTAATGGCCACTATAATATGGAACTTCTTATGCCTCATCATACTAGAAGAAGATATTTGATAGAGAAGTATAAGATATCATAAAATGTGAACTTATATTATGATGTAAGATAAAAACATGAAACTTTTGATTGTGTCCCACCAAACTATAGAATAGGATAAAATGTGAAACTTCTCATTGCTATCAGCAAGTGAATGTATAGAATATAGTATAGTTTAAAAGTCCAGAGTGAAACTTTTGATGGCCTACTTTAACATGAAACTTCTTACGTCTCACCATTTTATAGAATAGGTTAAAATGTGAAACTTTTGATGGCTGACTATAAAGTGAAACTTCTTATGGACTACTATAAAGTGAAACTTCTTATGGACTACTATAAAGTGAAATTTTTCCTATAGGTTAAGATAAGATGTGAAACTTCTATAGCCCACTACAGATAAACGGAAAGGATGAAATGTGAAACTTGGCATACTGTAACATGAAACTTCTTATGTCTCATCATTTTATTAGATAGGTTAAAATGTGAAACTTAAATCCGCTCACTATACGATTAAACTTCTTATACCTCACCATACTACAAAATAAGATGAATTGTGAAACTTCTGATAGCTAACTATTAAGTGAAACTTATATTACAGGATATGGATAAATGTGAAACTTATGATGGCCCGCTACAAAGTGAAACTTCTTATATCTGACCATATTAAGATCGGATGAAATTTGAAACTTCTAATGGCCACTATAATGTGAAACTTCTTATGTCTCATTATACTATACAAAGATATTTGATAGGACAGGATAAGATATCATAAAATGTGAACTTATAATATGATGTAAAATAAAAACAGGAAACTTTTGATGGGACACTATAAATTAAGACTTCTAATGTCCTACCAAACAAAGTGTAAAATAGGATAAAATGTGAAATTTCTAATGGCCTGCCATAGAGAGAAACTAATAATCCAGGGTTGAATAAAATATAAAACTTTTGATTGCCCACTATAAAGTGAAACTTCTACTGTCTAATGATACTGTAATATAAGAATAAATGTGAAACTTCTAATGGCCTATCAACAAATTAATGTATGGTATATAGTGAATATACGATATAGGATAGTATATAGGATAGAATATGGTGAATATAGAAGAGGATGCAATGTGAAACTTCTAATGGCCCACTATAAAGTAAACCTTTCACTACAGAATGGGATAAAATATGTAACTTTTAAAAGTCCATTATAAAGTGAAACTTTCAATGTCTCACTGTATTATAAGAAATGATAAAATGTGAAATTTCTAATGGACTTTTATAAAGTGAAAGTTTCCCAATAGCTTAAGAAGATGTGAAACTTGTAGAACATGAAACTTCTTATGTCTCGCCATATTATAGGACAGTTTAAAATGTGGAACTTAGAATGTGAAACTTTTTATGTCTCACCATACTACAACATAAGATAAAATGTGAAACTTTTGATAGCTAAATATTAATTGAAACTTATACTACTGGATATGATAATATATTAAACTTCTAATAGCCAACTCTAAACTGAAACTTCTCATGTTTCACTTTTGAGTGAACTGACTGACAGGGGGGGGAGGTTAAAATATAGATGAATTATTAAAATAATATTTTTCATTTTAAATAAAATTTTTGAGAAAAATATTTTGAATGCCTCTCAAAGCTTATCATGTTTATTTTATAAACCCCAGTATTTTTAATGAAGTTAATACTACACATTCATTGCAATTTGATTAATCCTTCATATCTAAAAAATTTTCAAGTTAATTCCTAGTACAGAATTATGGATAATAATATGAAATTATAGCTGTCATACCTCAATCAAAAGCTATTTTATTTTGACATGTAATTATATTGGTTAAGTTTCATTTTAACATTTTTTTTTATGATTCTCTAACGAATATCATAGTGATCTGATTCGCAGATGATAGATTGAAGGAAAACAAAAACAAAAATCTGAAAATCTTACCATCCTCGACGGACTCGTCCGGCGTGGACGAGCACGTCTGGGCGTTGGGGCGTATGAGCTGGGTCGTCCGGTTGTCCCTTAGCTGCGTGAAAAAATCCACGCCGAAATCGATTATGTCATCCGGCCGCTCCAGTAAATAACTTATCGTGAATTCCAGCAATATTTCCCTCACGTGATCCGGCACAGTCACTCTCGCCGCGTTTTGACTCATTTTTCGCATTCGTGCACTCCTCACCGAATGTGCTTTTTCCCTATCTGACTTTTTATTTTCCCCCTCACACTACCCAAAAAATCACTCTCATACAAGGTATTCCAAGAAGAGACACACGCCGAAAATCACACGGAAACGCGAATTGAATTCCAGGCGAAGCGAAAACACTCGCGAGTATGAAAAATTAAGTACGAGGATTCGCGGTGTGCATCAAGGATGCGAATTCAGATTCGCTGTTTCTCAAAGATGGCGATCATTTCACGGAAAGAGTATTTAATAAAATTGTACGATCCGCGGGGGACGCGGACGTATATACGAAAGGGCGCGCGAGAAAACACGGGCGCTTCGGGCTCGTTTCGCGCTTGTTTTCGTCACGGGCTGGGCATCTCGAATGTTTTGATTGGGAATTTCAGGGAAACGAGTGTTTTTCGCGAGGGTTTATTTGGTCCGAGGCTGCTCCGAGACACTCCAGCACAAACGAGCACAGATTCGCGTGTGTGATCATGTGTGTGATGCCGACGCGAGAGCAAAAACAGTGTCTGCTGGACATATACGTATGTGTACGAATTCGTGTGACGTCACATTTCGCGATGATTCGACCAGGAGCGTAGCTAGAGCGGGATTTTTTTTTAAGGATGGGAATACATTCTGAAACGAATACTTTTCATGAAACTCAAATTGGTAACGTCACGAAAAATCCCAGGTTTTCCCCTCTGCATGCCTCTCCGGAGTAGTATTCACGATGCTGGTGATTTGGAAGTGGAATTCTTAGAACTGGAATTTTTTGTGACGTCATAGGATGCGCAGTAGCTTTTTCGTGCACACTGGCCTGAACATTCATTTTGTAGCTATGAATACACAGGGGCGTAGGCACGGGGGGGGGCAGAGGTACATTGCCCCCTCTCCCAAATTCTGACGAATAAAGGATATTGTATATTTATATATACAAATTGATTATAAATGCCTCCTCTAATGGGAAACCGTGCATACGCCCCTGTGAATACAGGATAGGATGAGATATGGAACTTTTAATTGATCACTACTAAGTGAAACTTCTTATGTCTCAGAAAATTATAATATTATGGGATAGAATGTTAAACTTCTGAAGGCCTGCCTAAAGGTGAAATTTATAGCATAGGTAAGGATAAAATGTGGAACTTTCGACGATCTACTGTAAAGTGAAACTTCTTATGTCTCAACAAACTAATTTGAAAAATAAAATAAATTGTGAAACTTATTACGTTTCTCATATCAATGTAAACTAATAATATAGAATAAAATGTGAACTTTGTAATGGCCCACTATATTGAATGAAACTTTTTATGTCCCAATATAGCGCAGCTAGAGTGGGCCGAAAGGGAGATTTTTTTGAGGATACGAATAAATTCTGAAATACAAATAATTATCCTTAGATTCAAATAGGCTGCATATTTTGTAGCTATGAATACAGGATAGGATGAGATGTGTAACTTTTAATGAATCACTATAAAGTGAAAGTTCTTATGTCTCACCCAACTATAATATTATGAGATAAAATGTAAAACTTCTGATGGCCCACTATAGGGTTAAATTCATACTATAGGAGAGGATAAAATGTGAAACTTCTCATTGCCTACTATAAGGATAAATTAATATACTATAGAAAAAAATATTAATTTTATAATGGCCTACTATAAAATGAAATTTTTTATATCTCAATATACTACAAGATATGATGAAATGTGAAACTTCTAATGGCCCACTGTAAAGTAAAACTTATGCTATAGGAAAGGATAAAATGTAAGACTTTTAATGGCTTACAGGGCCGGATTTAAGCAGGGGCTACAATAAAGAAAGATGTGACGAAAATCTCTGAAAAAAGGTCGTCAATTTGTTTCTTTCGAAATTTCGTCGGAATCTTTTTTTTTTAGAAATTAATTACTTCAATTGAAGAATTTTTTGTGATAAAAGTAGATAACTTTTTTTTAGAGATTTATTTTCAAAAAGGGTGGCATCTTATCTACTGCCCGGGGGGGGAGGGGCACTTCGGGTGAATCCAGCCTTGATGGCCTGCTATAAAGTGAAACTTCTTAAGATTCAACATATTATATGATAAAATGAAATATGAAACTTCTAATGGTCCACAATTAAATGAAACCTTCCATGTATTACCATACTCTAAGATAAGGATAAAATGTGAAACTTCTAATGGACTACTATAAATAAGTGAAACTTCTCATGTCTCACCATACTTTATAACAGAACAAAATGTAAAACTTCTAATGGCTTACTAAAAAGTGAAACTTATACCATAGGATAGGATCAAATGTGAAACTTTTGATGGCCTACTATAAAGTAAAACTTCTTATGTTCTCATCAAACTATAAAATAGGATAAAATGGGAAACTGCTTATTGCCCACTATAGAGATAAACTAATACTATAGGATAGGATAAAATGTGAAACTTCTAATGCTTCACTATTTTTTATTTTTATAAAGTAGCTGTAAAACTGATTAAAAATAATTTATAAAACATTGCTCTTTTAATAAAGTGACTTTATTAAAAAAGTGGAATTTTATAGAAAAAATCGAGATTTCTATGAAAGGCTTTATAAAAAATTATACATAAAAACCCATGTTACTAGGGTAGGTATAAGAAAGGATAAAATGTGAAACTTCTCATGGATCACTATAAAGTGAAACTTTTTATGTCTCATCAAATTATGAGATAAGATGAAATGCGAAACTGTTGATGGTCCACCATCAAGTGAAACTTCTAATGTTTCACCATCTCATAAGAAAGGATGAAATGTGAAACTTCTAATGTCCCACTATAAAGTGAAACTTCTCATGTCTCTCTATACTCATCTATACTATAAGATAGCACAAAATGTAAAACTTCTTTTAGTCTACTATGAAGTGAAACTTATTTTATAGGATAGGATATAGATGAAAAACTTTTGATAGCCTACTATAAAGTGAAACTTCTTATACCTCACCACACTATAAAATATCAAAGGATAAGATAAATAGTATATGATAAAATGTGAAGCATCTAATGGCTCACTACACGGAATTTCGCGGAAAGTTTCTAAAATTATGCACGATCTCTGTACGATAAAACATATTTTGATTTTCATATTTTCAAAAATATAACTTACTTTCTGTAGTTTTACAGAATTTTCGAAATTCTCTACCAATTTCAAATTCAAACCTAATCAACAATTCTAGAATTATCCAAATTTTTAAAAACTTTTCAGGATTCTCGTCAATTTCAAAGATTTCAAACATCATATACACTGTATAAAACTTTCCAAATTTTAAACAAATTTTTCCATCTTACGAGGGGGGACCCAAAAGTAACGGGAATTGTGTTACAACTTTTTTATTGACAAATTTTTTCACACACAATTTTTATCACCTTCAAAGTAACCCCCATTGACTGTAATACACTTGTTCAATCTTTTTTTCCAGTGTTCAAAACAGTTCTGAAATTCATTTTTTTCAATGTTTTTTAAACCTTCCAGCGATTTTTGTTTCACCTCTTCTACAGTCCCAAAACGTTTTCCTTTCATGTCCCTTTTGAGTCTAGGGAACAAAAAAAAGTCACAGGGGGCAAGGTCCGGTGAAGAGGGGGGGTGAACAATCGGTGTCATGCCGTTTTTGGTCAAAAATGTCTTCACGGACAGCGCTGTGTGGGCAGGTGCATTGTCGTGGTGGAAGAACCAATCTCCTGTGCGCCAAAGATCCGCTCTTTTCTTCCGGATGTTCTCCCTCAACCTTTTCAAAACCTCCAAGTAGAAGTGTTGGTTGACCGTTTGGCCTGGAGGAACAAATTCTGCGTGCACAATACCTCTGCAATCGAAGAAACAAATGAGCAATGTCTTGATGTTGGACTTCACTTGGCGTGCCTTTTTTGGACGAGGCGAGAGAGGTGTCTTCCATTGGCTTGATTGCTGCTTTGTTTCGAGGTCGTAGCCATAGCACCATGATTCATCGCCAGTTATAACCTTGAGAAAAAAATCTGGGTCTTCATCCAACTGATTTTGCAGCTCAAGACAGGCCTGAAGTCGACGCTCCTTTTGATCGTCGGAGAGAAGGCGAGGAACAAATTTGGCTGCAATCCTCCTCATGCTCAAATCTTCAGTTAAAATCCTCTGAATTGAACTCCATGACAATCCAGACATCTCACAAAGTTGATCGATGGTTCGGCGACGGTCTTCATGAACAAGAGTGTTGATTTTTTCAATGTTTTCGTCCGTTCTTGAAGTCGAGGGGCGCCCAGAACGAGGTTGGTCTTCTATTGACATCTCTCCATTCTTGAAACGCGAAAACCAGTCGTACACACGCGTTTTACTCAAAGCATTATCCCTATAAGCTGTTTTCAGCATCACAAGGGTTTCCGCGGGTGTTTTTCCTAACAAAAAACAAAATTTTACAGCCGCGCGTTGCTCTCCGCACTCAGCCATTTCACGTTTTCGCCGAAACGGAAAAAGTCGTTTCACTAGAAAAATTCTTACGGACGAACGAATGCACTCACAGCAAATGAACTTTGCACACTGACTTGGGAGAGTAGCAGCTTGGAAGAGAACCAGTGGAGAACCCGATCCCCCCCCCCTCCGCGGTCCCCCCACCACCTAATTCCCGTTACTTTTGGGTCCCCCCTCGTATAAGGTTTTTTCGGAATATTTCGATACTTTCATAGTTTTTCACATTTTCGTTGAAATAATGAACAAACTTCATCATGCATATTTCTCTAGTAATTTTTATCCTCATGAAAACCTTATAAAGAAATGAAATTTTTTGCAAGAATTCAATTTCTTATAAGGTGACCCTATAAAAACCTTTTTAAGAAACTAAAATTTCTTTTAAGAATGTATTTGATAAAATTGTATGAAAAAAAAAACCTTACACAACTTTTTCGATCAATTTTTTAAAAGAAATTTAAGTTTTTTACAAAGTTTTTATAAGGATTAAAATTACTAGGGTTTAATTTATATGACGATAAATATTGTTCATATCATGAATGTCTCAAAATTTTTCGAGTTTTTTTTAAATTTTCAGTTCTACAATACTACTTTGTCGAAAATAACTCACTTTCCTAAGATGAATCACAACTGACCTACATGCAAATAAAATTTTGAAATAATTATCTTCAAGTTATTAGCAAATTTTCAAGCAACAAATTCATACATTACAAGAAATCTGTATTATCCCTTGCAAAAAAAAATTAAAATAAATTACAACAAAATCCATTCCTACGATCCTGTAATGATAATTGGATTTTTTCACGATGCGTAAGGGATCTAGATAGATAGTGTCTTCGTTGAGTGGAACGAAAGAGATGGAGAGAGTGGGTTCAGAATATGCAATCCATTTAATTGACTTGGGTTCAGAGTGACTGTCTTTCTCCAGTGGCAGTTGTGGGAGAGAAATAGAAGTATAAGGGTTATGATTGGGATTTGTAGGCACGAATGACGTCAGCAGATGATGTACAAATAGGGTCAAAAGCCACTTTTCTCTTTTAACATTTTATAGAGGGTATTGGAATCGTAGGGGGTCAAGTGGGCGTGAGAGAAATTCGTTGTCTCCTTAATACATGGATATGAATATCAATAGCACATTTTTACTTACTAATCAATAACCACTCTCATAGTTCAAGATGGGAGAATTGCCAAATAACAAGTATTTTTAATTTTATACGAACTTCCTTTAAAATTTTATTCTTAAGAATTAAGAATTCATAGATACTGCAAAAAGTTTTTGATGAATTTTGTTGAATTGAAAGAAAGCTTTTCAAGTTTTTTAAATTATCAAAACTTGGTAGGTAAAAGATGGATTATTATAAAAAAATTTTTTTCTCTTTCTAATGCACATCATGTCCCCAAAAAATATAAAAAATCACCAGTAAAAAGGAAGGAACAGTGAATACCTCAAAAATTGTATAATTCGAAATGTGTATTTCCTTTTTATCGAAAAATACATAATATTTCCTCAGAAATCATCTAAAATCAATGACAATGTTATTCATCATCAATGAATCACGCAACGATACTTTTCAGTATATATATCAACTACCTGAACTTTATTGCTCTAAATAGTCACAAATTGTTGTAAACAGCAAAAAATATACCGCTTGAGAAAAACTGGTGTCATATCCTTTCCACCCCATGCCATGCTCTAATAGAAAAAACTGTCTATATGTTTTTCTCAAACGATTTTTCAGACTCTATTTTATCTTACGTTATAACAATCAAAAAAGCTAGGACACTAACTTTCAATGCTTAATCCTCGTACCAAACGGATTTTCAGATAAAAAAAACGAATATTTTATTAAAATATGAATTATATAATCTATACTTGGAAATAGTAAATTAAAAAATAAAACTGATGACAAATTAATCTAATTGTAAACAATTAAACATTTTTTTATTAGTTTTTGCATATTTCATTTAGGTAACTGAGTGATCCAAAAATACTACATTCAAAGTTAATACATTTCAAAATTTTGGGAAACAAAAATACACATAATACTGTTGCTGCTTAAATTTTCAGCATTATATTCAAGATTTCGTAATTGACAAAAAAAATCCCAAATGAAAAAATCGAATTCCAAGATTTTCGGATAATAATAAGAAATATTTTAACGTTAAAATAATATTTTTATTTCACAAAAATAAATTGAATTCTTTTAAAAAAAATTACTATAATTGAGATATTTATAAATATATAAAATAATATTATAGATGCATTATAAATTTTATAAATATTTTTATACTTATAAAATTCATCAATTACATTAAAAAAATACAGTTTGTAAAATCTGGGAAATTGATTTCCACAATTTTCAGTATCCAACTTATTTCCAGAGCAAACTTCATGAAAAAAAATCCGTTAGGTACACTAAGCGCACCACCGATTATCTTACTTATTTGGTACTTTGCACGGTCCGAAAAAAAAGTACTAGCAAATGCCGAACACGTGAAAAACACAACACGTGAAAAATTCAATGAGCAATGGCTAAAATGTTAATACCATTTAAAGAGGAATCGCACAAAAATTCTCCATTAATATCAAAAAACAAATGCAACATCTTTTCTAATGCTGAATCTACCCAAATTTTCAAAATTGTAATTTCAATAGACATTCGTTGTGAATTCGAGCTCAGCTTGATTTTTGGACCCGAGTGTATGTGCTATTCCTCGTTAATTACATTACATGTTAGTTTAATATGGAATCTCGCGCGACCATTAGTCCATACGTGAGCCGGTTACAACGTGTTTTTTTTTTGTCTTTTCTTTTTATATCTTCCTTCTAGCTCCATTCATGCCCGTGTTTAGTAACATTCAAGGATGTAAATACTCAATTTTGCTCATTTCATTGGTCGTGGAACTTGGTCACTTGGCCTTACTTAGTCTTTCCAGTCTTTTTTGATCTCAAACGTCCACTCCCATTTCAGATGTTCGTGTTTGTCGTCATCGGTGAAGAGGGAGTTGACAGTGTACGAGCCTCGAGCGAACGTTCCTGAAGGCGCGTCTTCCACGGGTGTAATGTAAGACTGGATTTCCATTTTCGGAGGATACGAACCGACCATGTGGGTCATTTTGTCCACTGTACAGCAATTTTAATTTGTTTTCATGACCAGTGTGTACACTGCATCACCGGTATATGCACAGGACTTGGGAACCAACGCTTATAGCGGTGCTACAGTGTATTTTTTCAAAATGGTTGAATAGGGTGTCTACTGAATATACTGAAAAATATTGCAGTATGCAGTTTTGGAAAATTCCTACCCCAAACAATATTGCTATCATTCTTATTTTTTTATGTTGAAGCATTAGATAGATTAATTACTAGCTAAAGTTACAAAGTGCATCAAATAATGCAGGTATTGCAGTCATTTCTGGTGTGGGAAATTCCACTCTTGATTATTGATAATGCCAATTAATACTATCTTCAAATTTGTCACAATTTTCGTCAATGAACTTAGATTATTGAATGTTCAAAGTACGTTAGTTTTATCTGACATTTTGATAAAACTGTCATTTTTCGACCAAATACTAATAATAGTGACTTATAACAAATAAGGTTATATTGCAAAAACTGTGTTAGACGTATGTAGAAATATAAAAATATTTTATACTTGGCAAATTTTAGATTATGGAAGTACCAATTTAGAAAAATAAACTTCTTATCCACCAAAATTCCACAAAAATTAATAATATCATTAATTAACGAGAATTTGTTGTCACAAAGTGCTTACATTGAAGAATTTATAAAAAATATCTGTGATTTTTCATATAAGAAATACGTTATGTAAAAGATCTCCTGGAATAGCACACAAAAACATTAGAAATTCAATTGTATTGAAAAAAATTTCTTGAGTAAACTAATGAAAATCAGAGAAGTTATTTTTATTGTGTGGAAACTGAAACCAACTGATATTATTTATTCTACAGAAACTAGGAACGTTGTTTTCTCATCTAGCAACCGAAACCAAAAAATTTTTTTGTTCAAGAACGAAACCGTAGCCGAAACCATTATTTTAATTTTTTTTTAAAATCAAAACCGAAACGAAATCGTTATGTATAACCTTCTCGGTCCCTGTTTTCCGTTCATTTATTTCTCAATTTTTTTCAACTTTTAATTTTGCAAATCATTTGATATAATTTCATTATTTATCAACAAATTTATGAAACTGCAGTCATTTTGGTTTTTAAATGCAAAAAATGTATAATTTTGAAAATCTCCCATCCAAAATACAGGAATCACTAATTTTTCTGATCTCAAAATTTTTATATGTCATCTATTGAATCCATAAACATAACTTTGGTAATTTTTTTTTAATTTATTGCTGTCGTTTTTTTAACTTTCATTTTGTATTTAATCCGATGAAAAAAATCGCCATAAAAAATTTATAAGATTTAAACAACGAAAAGATTATTTTTAAAAAGTTGAAATTGGTGAGGTGTATTTTTTTATGTAAAAGTCTAAATCACGATTTTAATACTCAAACATTCATTTTTTGTATTGTATAATTGTTTTGTTATTCGATAGAATAATTCTGAAAGTTTTTAACTTTTCACGAATTTCCCGATGTTGTTTTTACTTCAGGAATTGTAAAATTTTGAAATTATTTTTATCACAATGGTAATTTTTGAAAAAGTAGTAAATAGTGTATTTTAATGCAAAATAATGATTTATTTTATATAAAAGTAAATTTAATTTTAAAAAATCCTCATAGAGCAATAATCTCAGCATCTGAACTACTAAAAAGTTCATTATTTATTGATTAGTAAAATTTTTAGTATAAAAAATTGCTGTATACTGCGGAAAACTTCTGTACAGTAGACACCATATTTAAACACCTATAGTTTTAAAACCAGGTAAATTTTAGCATTTTTGGACAATTTCTCTTAATGCTAATTTTTTGTTGTACATTTTGTACCCAAAATTTTATATCTGACCTGACCATTTTCAACTTTTTCCATCAAAAAGACGATTATTAACTGTAATTATGTTGGCCAATAGTTCGTAAGATACATTAATGATTTATTTTTACTTTGAATATCAGTTTTTTCTATCATTTTGTACAGTTTGTTATTATTTTATTTACTAATAAAATTTATAATTATTTTAATTAACATTTAATGTTCAATTTTACCCTGATGAATAAAAATTTGAGTTTTTTCTATTTTTTGTTCTTATCGTCTTTGATTGAAATTCACTTATGAATTGGAGCCAAAAGAGGCTATTAATTTTTCAGTTATAAAAATAGAAGTAATTTAAGAATTATGTTGATTGGCATTGAAAATCAACTTCTTTAGAAAGATTGTAAATTATTTTATTCACACATACGTTGCACCAAAAAATAACTATTATTAGATTATTTCATCTGGTCAAATTTTGATAAAAATAATTTTCCAAAAAAAAAGAGAATGATTCCTGAAAAACCAAAAAACTATGCCTCATAATACACCTATGTACTACATAAAAAACGTTCTATAACCATAACTAAAAAGACAATAAAATACCTGTGACTCCTTTTTTCCACGAAAGCACGAAGAATTCAAAAATTTTAAATTTCATTAACAGTACATCCAGACAAAAAATTTGAAAAGGGTTTTTTTAAAAGATATCTTGAAAATTATGAAGTTTTTCTGTCCTCATTTTTTTCTGAGGTAAGTATACATTTTTGATTTTTTTGACCTTCAAATTTTTGATTTTTAACTTTTGAAATCTCACTCTTTGAAAAAGTACGATGTTTTACATTTTTAATTTGAGTATTTTTACACACAAAATTTAAGTTAGTAAAAACTGTGAATAGCTATGAACTTAAATTACTGAAATTCATCAGAATTGAGTAATAGTTAGTAAGGATCCAACTGATTGATATTTTGATTCTTTGTTATGCAAACATTTGAATTTCTTAGTTTCATAATTTTAACCATCATTCATTACATCAGTTAATTGTTTTTTATTCATTGAAATTTTGATTTCTAAATTAAACTTTACTTGCTATAACTCATAAAAAATCACCAAAATGTCGAAATCCATAATAAATATTATGTCTTGGGGTTCTAAATTTTTAAAAAAAATATTTAGATTTTACAATTTTGTAAGCTTAGATTCTATTCATTAAAAATTGTAGACTCATTTTTTTTCAAACGATTTTGAGTCTCAAATAATAACGATTTGTTAACAATCAGGTACTTATATTTTGAAAAAATTTAGTCTGGTTCACATAATAGTGATTTAATTTGAGACTACAATTTTTTTACTTACCAGGTACACCAAGGCGATAACTCTTTTGCGAATATTTCAGGCCATGCACGATCTCCCTTTGCACTATGAAATCAATCCTAATCTGGTAACTGACCCCTTCCTTAATGCTGAAGGTTTGTTTTTTCAGCTGCGACAAGTCGCCTGTCAAGTTGAGTTCCATGTCCGGGCGACCTTTTACGCACAGGGCGAGTTTCTTGACTATCACTTTTCTCGGATCATTAGGTTCCGCTAAACACAAATTTTAATGCAAAAAAAATTAAAAAATTCTCATATTCTAATTTCAAAATATTCTTAGATACTTAATCTTTTAAATAACATTCTTGACATTATTCTGAAGTTATTTTTTTCGCTGGATTTTCTATGATATTCTTCCTTCTAATCGATATTTTTTCTCAGTTTTTCAAATAATTCTAAAAAAAAAAAACGTTCTTCAAAATCTTTGAAATTCCATGTACTTGAATTAAAAGCCCAGATTTGTTAACTATTTTCAATAATTTACTTTTTATTCTCTACAGAAAATTCATTTCTTTCCAATTCCCTGAAATCAATTTTTAACAGTTTTTTAAGTTTTTTTTTTTTTCAACATTTTTTCAATGATACAAAGACAGTTTAATTAATTAACTAAAATCTAATTGAAGCGTATTTTATGTTTGATGTCAAGTTCCTAAATTTGGTTTAGCTTGAAAATTAGGATACAAATTTAACTAATCTGGTAAAAAAAAATAAAAAATGTTTGTAATACTCATATCAAGTCCAAATAAGTGATCATTTTTCACAGCAGGTTATATTTCAAATTTCCAGTTTTTCAAAATGAGAACATTCTACTGTCTTCTTAAATTTGTTGAGAATTTAATTTCTTTACCAACAAATTTTCAATTATTTATTTTTTGATAATTATTCAGTATTGATTATTATTTATTTATCTTAACCATGACAATATTCTCAGGTTCAGCATCTACTCCTTAAAGCATTTTTTTATTTTGCCAATTCTTTGAATTTAAATTTTAGACTTTTTTTCAAACAATATTTTATTATTATTACAAAGACAGTCTAATTGATAAACTAAAGTCCAGTTAAAGCGTAATTTATAATATTTAATTTTAAGTTTCTACATTTGGTGTGGCTTGAAAATCAGGATACAAAGTATAAACAAATTTGGGAAAAAAATCAAAAACGTTTGTAGTGATTATGTAAACTCAAAATAAGTGATCATTTATCAAATTACATATGTTTAAAATTATTCGTTTTATCATTCGAATATCCTATGTTCAATAAATTTATCAAGTGAGAATTAAAAATTTTTATCAATCGATATTTATATGAATAAATATATATTTTAATTATATTGTATACGTAGATTATATCGAGTATATTAATATTGTATACATAATTCATACATCAAAATCCTTATATTAATATCTGTATATTTTTAATATTTGATAAATTATATAACATACTATACTCCTCTATTCATCAAAGTCAATTTTTTTTTTTTTCATTCATTAATTTGATCTTTCGATGAATTTGTTTTCTAATCAACTCCTAATTTAATTTACTATCTAATGAAATTTCTTATTGAATAAATTACTTCTCTAATTCATTTTCACTTATTTACTTCATTGATAATTATTCATTATTATTTATAAAATATTCATCTTGACTACGACAATATCCTCTGACTTAGCGTCTCTTAAAAGCTTTTCTTTTTGTTTCTGATTCCCTGATTTAAACTTTTTTGTTTCAAAATCGGTTATTATTACTAAGACAATTTGATAAATAAATTGAAGTCCAGTAATAGTGTATTTTATAATATTTGATTTAAAGTTTCTAAATTTGGTTTGGCTTGAAAATCAGGATACAGTCATTATGTCAACCCAAATTTATTGCAAATTATTCAAAGTATGTAACAAATATTCCTATTTATTCGCTTTTGGAAATTCAAATATACTATATAAGAATATTTTATATTGAATAAAATTATTAAATATGAATTCCATCCATGTAACCATAAATTTAATATTATAGAATAGTTTTGAAAATTATGTCTTTTGATATTTATGTAAATATATACACATTAAAATTCTACAATATTGAGAACATATAGAGTATATTAAAATTGCATTTATATGCTTATGTGTATATCTACATACACACAAACATTACATTATACTTCTATAGTTATCATAGTATAATTTTTTCATGCATTACTATTTGTACTATTCATTAATAATCTATATTTTTTATCCTTCAGTTAATAATTTGATCTTCTGATTTTTTTGTTTTCTAATCGATACCTCATTTAATTGATCTTCTATTTTAAATTCTTAACAACTAAGGTAAATGTGTACTTTGTGAGAACAACCCAGTTTGTAAAAATACCGAATGATACGTAAAATTACTTGACAATCTTAATAAATAACACCTGATTATTAGTTTAATCACATTCTAGGACGAACAAAGTACATTTTGGATGTAGGTTTTAGTCTTTCAATTACAAATTTGTATCTTTTAATGCTAAATGACGAAACATTTTTCCATCTGTCACCAATTGAACGCGTTTTTCCACTTTTCTGTTTTTCTTTTTTTATTTCATTTCTTCTACAAATCCGTGAAAATCAATGAATTCATCATTTTTGGTTATATCCTTCAATATGACATTTCTCGTATAAACTAGGACATTTTTGATGTGTACAAACTGGGTTTGACATACAAATTCATCTGTACAAATAGGTTATTGTAACAAATATTATCAATTATTGAATTAATTATGGTTGTTAATCTTAATCCGTTGATTGAGTTCGATGCACAAAAGTTCAAAATGTGCACTTGTCGCAATCTTTTATTGGGGAATTATATTAAAAATACTTTTGCACGCAAAAAACACCGCGGAAATCCTTACATTCGTACTAAGTGGGATATTTACGTTATTAATTATTTATGTATAATGATGTAAATTGATTAAATTATTATGCTTTTATTTTGATTCAACATTGTGCATTGATAAAATATGATGCATAATTTCTGTAAAAGGTTTCTTACACATGGATTTATTAAAATAAAATAAAATAAAATAAAATTATAGATTATTCATCTTACCAATGACAACATCCCCGGATTTAGCATCCCCCAAAAGCATTTCTTTGTACTTTCTCAAACTTTCATCTTCTTGATCGGCCTCCAAAATTTCCTCGATTGATTTTGAAGGCGGTGGTTTGTAATTTGCCTCTGTATCATCTTCTACAGAATCGGTATGGTCGATCTTTGGATCCAACATTGTAGCTGAAAAAAAAAAAGTGTTTTCATTATTTTTATATTCCTTGATCAACAAACGTCCCAAATTGACAATTGTCTATAATGAAAATTAATGTTCGATAATTTTGGTAATCAATTATTTGAGGAATTCTTGCAATTCATGGAATTAGAAAAAAAAACCAGTTGAGGAATTTTTGGTTATCAGGAAATGTCATCTGCATATTTGACAGTGACAGTAGGCACAAAAATAAAATATGTTTTACAAGTATTTAATTCATTATCAACTTATAATGTTGTTAAGGTCTTCAAGATAAAAAACACACAAATTCAAAGTTGAAGGATCAGGATTGTCTTTGATGCAAGAAAATTCATTTTTTTACCTTTTAACGAGAAAGATAAAACAATACACTCAGCATGGGGTATCCTAAAATACGCAAAAATACTGAAAAATACGAGATGAAATTGTCACAAATTGTCAAAACACTTTTTTGCACATTTTGAGATTCCGCCATTGTGATTGTGAAAAAAGCGGAGTATTTAAAAATCGCATATGCCGGGTGTATAAAAAACAAGTAAAAAAATTTGTATTATCGCAAAAACAGGTAAACTTTTTAGTTAATATTTTAAGGAAAATTGAAAAAAAACAACATTTAGGTCATTAATGTACATGCATACCTGAAAATCTTCCGAAGATTTTAATTGGTTCCGAAGCTCGAGCAAATTTTTGACGGCCAATTAAAGACGAGAAATTGAATAAAGATTCCGAAGGTTAAAGGTGCACATGTAGAATCCGAATAAAGTTTAAACCAATTACCTTTCATATATATATATATATATATACGTTGAGCTTTGTTTTTGTATCACTTTTGCGCAGGGTTTGGAAAGTTACATTTTAAAAAAGGTGTAACGTGTTACGTTACTGTTACTCACAAGTGAAAAAAATTTGTTATTTGAAGAGAAATATATATCACTCGATTGAATTTCCAATCGAGATTTTTAACGGCTTTTTTTTCATGCATAAAAATAAAGTATTTCAAGTCGTATGAAAACTTTTTTTTTAATTTTTATTAAAAGGTACAATCAAAAAATGCTTACACGCTTACACGTAACAAAATAATTTAATATAAACAAATTGTGCATTTTACTTCGACGAATTATATATGGAACACTCGGTAAATAAACAAATGATTGTATTTATTATAATATCATTCCATTAGTCGCTATTAAAATTATCCAAAAAATGCTTACAAACAAATTCGTTTCAACGCCGACCGAAAGTATGTTGCATTTAATAATAACAAACTCTTACGAACGCATAAAATATTTCTCATTCAAGATTTATACTTGTGCACCTGGAAATAAATGTGTATACCTAAGAATATAAACTATTTCACTCGAAATTTTTGAGAACATGGAAAAAGTTCCGTGACTAAAGAAAGAAGAATAATAAAAATCTTACACGCTTTAATTATGTTTTATTTTCCATTTTCATTTAACTGATTACGCTATTTTTGTCGTATTTTCATGGTCACATTTCGCACAAATGCTTCACCTAACAAAATTCGAATATTTATTTACTTTTGAGACCATAGACATTTTCAAGCATGAATTCGAAGTGACGAAAGTTGAAACGAGTAGTCTATATATGTAATAACACACAATTTTTCTCATGGTATAAAATGTAATTATACATAAGTAACTAGTGGAAAAAATTCTCGTGATTCCGGATCAGGGTGTTTTTCACCCGTTAAAATTGATCACTTATGTACACATTTTTCGACTTTATTCTGATAAAAGCGGCACGTTTACAGTACACACGCTTGAAAACCGTGCTTTTTCGAGTTATGCAAGCTCCACGTACATTTTCGCTACTACAAGTCAAACTTTCCTCCAGTGCCCATATTAGTTATGTACAAAGAGCTGTAAAATATTGCAGCATGAAATCATAAATTTGAATAATTCAGTGAACGGATCGAATAACCGGTCGAGACGCGTGACCCCTCGCAGCAGTAGGAAGAATGGTTGGCGAAACTGCATGGAAGCGAAAGGATTAGAGTTGGAGCGCTCCGCGGGTCGAATTTTTCATCTTTTTTCACTGGTTGTTATTCTGCTTGTTATCGTCTGATTTAGTAAATTTTTACTTCAAAATGCTCGTAATACTTCAGTGCATCCGTCAAGTTCAGTTGCGTTTCAAGATGTTTGTTGATTTAAAAATAATCGATAAACAAAGTAGAGGTAATTTGGAACCAGAAAATCATATTTTTAATTGTTCTATTTGTAGGAAAATAATTGCAAACTGATATTTTATCATGAAAAATAAGAAAATTCGGAAAAGTTTGTTGCTACTTGCAAAAACGGGATAACTGAACAAACGCTAGGCCTAGTTTCGAGCATTGATACAAAGTAGGTAATATTGGGCTCGTAAAATACATGTAATTGCGAGTTCTTGCGGATTTTCTTATTTTTCATGATAAAATATCAGCCTGTAATTATTTTCCTACAAGTAGAACAAATAAAAGTATGATTTTCTAGTTCCAAATTACCTCTAATTTCTTTATCGATCACTTTTAAATGAACAAACATCTCGAAACGCAACTGAACTTTACGGAAGCACTGGAATATTACAAGCATTTTGAAGTAAAAATTGACTAAATCGCATGATAACAACCAGAGCAACAGCGAGTTAAACAAGATGAAAAATTCGACTCGCGGAGCGATCCGAATCTAATTCTTGCGCTTTCATGCAGAGTTTCTCTAACCATTCTTCCTACTGCTGCGAGGGGTCACGCGTCTCGACCGGTTATTCGATCCGTTCACTGAATTTTTAGTTACGTGTTATTTGAGCAAAAGTTTTTTGTACATTCAGCACTTTGAGAATTGTTACGTCTTTGTGCAACGTAGGAATGCACAAGAGTTAGTAGGTAAAGCAAGTATGTATGATCAAACAATAATTTAAATAATAGAAAAAAAATGACTATTTTTTTACTATTTGTGCAGTCCGAAATGCACGAAAAAGTTTTGGTCAAATGACACACAACCGTATTGATTTTTATTTAAATTTCAAACATCGATAACTTTTTCATGTGATACAGAAAAGGGAATTGAAAGTTGAAGAACTCAGAGGCCATTCGAACCAACATATCGATTTTTTAAAGTTACTCTAAGAAAAATGAGCCTTATGGAAGTATAGGCCAAGACCTGTTTTATTTCTTCGTCTCTATCCAATCAACAGACTTTGAACTTGAGGTACATTATCAAAATTAGTACGATGACAATGCAATAACATGTGATAACATCGTCATAACATTGTAGTAACTTCGTAGTAACATTGCACTCCAACCTCATAAATTATGACATTTTTCGCAGTTACAATTATTTTCTGATAAATATACTGATTCGTATAAGTAAATTATCCTTTCGAAGCAATTTTGAACGGAAAATTAAAGTTTAAAAGTGAAATAAATAATATGAATTTTTCCTATCGTATGTGTCACTATCGATAATGTAAGGCCCAAGCGCAGCAATATTGTTATCTACATGAAAATAAGTATTCGAAAATTAGTTTTAAGGTCAATCAGTTAAAAAAATAATGACTAATGTAAGCAAAAGTGATAATAAATTTTATTACGATATTATCACAATGTTCTTACGATGTTACGATTGTTATTGCACCAGCTTCATACGTGCAGATATAAGACCGAAATCAAGTTAGGAAACACCAAAATTTAATACAATATTTCAATTTTACTATTTTTAATAACAACAACGATCACGTATTCGAATTAGATACTCATTGATCATAAATTTTTATCCTGATTCAATAAAAACACCAGATAAATAATTGAATTATTAATACAAATGCTGCAAACTCCATGATAAAATATTCAGATCACAGAATCTGATTAATTTTTCAGAATCATGCGAGTCACGTAGAATCATGCAGAGTCAAGTGAAATTGACTCTGATGATTCCTTTTTCGTCCCTCGCATGATGCACTACTTTGGGACACCGAATGTGCATTCGACAAAATTACAACGCGTTAAAACTTTCGTAATGTTAATATATTAAGATACAGTTTACTTGTTTAATATCACTGTTTGCTTCTACCGTAGAATCACGTCTAGGTAAATTTACTACTAGATCAATTCAAAAAAGGATGGGCAAAAATTGAATGGTCATTAATCGCTGATGATCATATCTGATTCCTCATGAAAAATCATCATTATACTGTATTTTAAAGGTTTTGAATGATTGTGATCTGGCTTTGGATTTGAAATTTTAGTCGTTTTTCTTCCGATTTAGCACATTGAGAAAGGTAGGTTTTTTATTCGAACTTGAATTCAAAATTCGAGTTCAATTAGTGTAACTGATTGTGCTTCTGCCCATCCATGAATGCAAGACTTTTGACTCTTGAGGCCTTCAGAAGAAAAACTTTCTCTCCAACATGTAATCGTTCTCAGACATCCTCATTATTGTCAGTACTTTTTAAAAACACTCTCCAAAGAATTCCAAATATTTTTGACATTGGATTCTCTCCGAATCTTGCATATATTCCAAAACTGAAGAGTTCGGAAATATCGAATTAATCAGTATTAACACAACTTGAATGAGTTAAGATTGTATGTCACATCAAGAATACAATTTTTTTTTCCGTAACAGTATTTCTTCGAATCATTAGAAACATTTTTTGCACAGAATTTTAAAAACATCGCAAGTGATATGAGATAATGAGATCTTCATAATGCTCATTATTAGATGTATATATGTACAACTTAGCAACTAAAAAATAACTTTGTCATCACATCACTGTTGCATATCCTTTGATGAAATTCATTTCATGGAAGTTAAAGTTTCATTATATCATATAAATTTTGAGTTAGGCAACAATAATCGATTCTCATAATAAAAACTTTACCTTAATTGAGGCAACAAAAGCCAAGGTTATTCCTCAGGTGCTAGGGAATACATAAATTATTTTTCACCAAGATATAACAATTAGCGTTGAAAAAACGTTTGATTCCTTGCTTCGGTAAATATACAAATGTCTAATTTTAATCTCAACACATTTTCTTACTCGATTCAAAATTTACATCTATTTTATACATGCGCGTAGAAAGATTTTTTTGTGCCGCAACAATATACGTTGAATTATATTATCGATTGTAATGTCGATGTTGTTACATGTTCAGTATATATTTGTGAAAATCGTAGAAGTTATTTTTAGAGGAGTTTTCGGAAAACCTTTGAGATTTTGGATTTTTCATTAACTTTTTCGGAGAGTTGGAAATTTTATGAGATTTTATAAGGCATAAGATTTGCCTTATAAATTGAGCGTAGGAAATGATATGGTTGTGATAACCATACGTGAAAAAACTGAAAGATTCGCAACAACCTTCGCAACAAGTTTCGTCTTGCAAACAAAAAATTTTGGAAAAATTTCAGAAATAAGTGAATTTTATCTATACTCTTTTTTTCGTGATATATGCATTTTTTTCATACAATGAAGGCATTGTCAAATCCAAAACGTAAAGTATTTTTATGTTTTTAAAACAGCTGTATGTAAAACGTACTATTTTGATTAAATTATACTAATTGTAAGATTTTTCTTCTGTATTATCGTAAAAATGGAGCTCCTTCAATAATAAAAAAAAAAAAATATCCAGTCGTAGACTTTCGAAGTTTTTTCGTTGTAAAATTTTTTGTATATGTATATTAGGGTGTCACTTATTTTGGCGATGTTGGAATATTTTCTATTCCGGGGCTTTAAATAAATCAAGATATTAAAAAATTTTTTTTTAAGTAAAGTTTGAAGCAAATTGGACATGATTAACATGTGCCACAAAACTACTGAAGTTTTAATCAGGATTTACATGTAGTTTTTCATACATTTTGTTCGAAAATTCATAGCTTGTGAAAAACTTATAATAAATGTTTGAAACTTGGCATAGTTTGAGTGTATAATTTTACGTTTACGACTAAATTTTTCTGGATTTTTCAATCCCTGTTATCCATGTTTTACAATCACCGAAATTAGGCAAACACGTTTATTTTTAGTGCTTGTAAAACATGGATAACAGTGATTGGAAAATCCAGAAAAATTTGGTTTTGAACGTAACATTATAAACTCAAACTATGCCAAGTTTCAAAGATTTATCATAAGTTTTTCACAAATCATGAATATTTGAACAAAATATTTGAAAAACTACTTGAAAATCCCATTTAAAATTTCAGTCGTTTTGTGTCACGTGTTCATCATGTCCGATTTGTTTCAAATTTTACAAAAAAAACTTTTTTTTATATCTTAATTGTTTTCAAGCCCCAAAATGGAATAAATTCCGACATCTCAAAATAAGTGACACCCTAATGTATATTATATATAGGTATATATTAGGGTGTCACTTATTGTGGCCATGTCGAAATTTTTTCCATTCCAGGGCTTTAAATCAATCAAAATATTAAAAAAAAATTTTTTGTAAAGTTTGAAGCGAATCGGACATGATCAAGAATTGCCACAAAACGACTCAAGTCTTAAATGGGATTTACATCATTTTGTTCAAAAATTCATTACTTGTGCAAAACTTGAGATAAATGTTTAAAACTTGGCATAATTTGAATATATAATGTTACATTCAAGATCAAAATTTTCTGGATTTTCTATCCCAGTTTTCTATGTTTTATAAGCACCGAAAAAAGACGAAAATGTACTTTTTGGTGCTGGTAAAAAATATAAAACTGCGATAGAAAAATCTATAAAAATTTGGTCTTGAACGAAACATTATATACCCAAACTATGCCAAGTTTCAAACATTTATCTCAAGTTTTGCACAAGTAATGAATTTATGAACAAAATGTATGAAAAACTACATGTAAATCCCATTTAAAACTTGAGTCGCTTTGTGGCAATTGTTAATCATGTCCAATTCGCTTCAAACTTTACAAACATTTTTTTTTATTATTTTGATTGATTTAAAGCCCCGGAATCGAAAAAATTCCGACATTGCTAAAATAAGTGACACCCTAGTATATATATTGGTAAGGGGTACTTTGGATTTGAGAATTCTCGACTTTTTACAATTTCTAGTCTAAAATTCTAGTTTACAACTGACGATTCCGTAGACAAGATTTCTACGATTCTGATGCCTAGAATTATGAGTTTGATAACATAAGATCGCCAAAGTATTGATCTTAGAGTATCAAACTAAAAAAAATTGTATCATGCATATAGTTCAGAATCTATAAGGATTATAATTTTTACAGTACAAAATTCTAGAGCTATGTAATATGGAATATATTTCTAGAATTCTCAATTCTAGAAAACAGGAGCTGCAAATTCATAAAAATAGTTTTCTAGAATAATAATGAAGTAGATCCCCCCCCCATCAACTTCAAAATTAAAAATAATTGTATAACGTAATTCAATATTTCGAAAGTATGTGGAAAGTTTTTTTCTCATTCAATCTCAATATTCATTATTTATATGTTGTACTGTTATAACCAGATTCTCAACAAAGGCAAGTGTCCTTAAAACGACACGGAAGGCCTTCTCTTTTCGTCCTTTTTCCTCTAAACTAGTCTCTATTCTAAGGGTATTTCTTGCACTACAGTAGATTCCGAGTCATCTTATAGATAATCAAAAAAACTTTATTATAGTTCTACCAACCATAAACATGGCTAGCACGAATCCCATTATTCACATAGCTGCAACAACCATACCATCTTCTCCATCTCAAAACACTTCCCAAGTTTTTCTAAAAACTGACGAAAACTTGCACAAACTTCCAAGTTTCAACTTTGCTAGATAATATTTATCATCGAACTTTCTCGACGTATATTGCTGTGACACCAATAAAATTCTGCGCCGAGTGGGAGACAACTTTTGTCAAACATTAATGAGCTTCGGCGTTGTTCGCGTGTTCCGCGGTTTCGTCCTGTTCGAACAATAATGGGACAACTTGCTGATTGCCGTTGGAAGCATCGGGTGTCCTTCTGGCTTGTCCTGGCAAGAACAACATGGGGATGTTACCCGAGGGCAAATTTCCCGACGGCGTCGTCGGCGCCGAGCGCGAGAGCCAACGCTTCGATTTTCTGGTGCTCGGCGGTCCCACGGACATGTACATTTTGCCCCGGATCCTCCGGCTCTTGGACCAAGGATCGGTGGACGAACACTGGGACCGATGGCTGTTCACTGGGCACAGGACCTTTGGCCTGTTCTGGGCAGAAGAGGTTCCACCGCTGCTCTGGCCCATAGGAATTTGTGGAAGTTGTTGGATTTTGTCCAAGAGTTCTCTCAGCTGAAACATGAAGAAGTTTCGTTCTGAAGTTACGGCATGTTTATGTATGAATTATTGCACTATGGGTCGCAGACTTTTTTTTAAGACATAACTTGGAAATTGGGTATACTAAAGTTTCGATTGAAATATGTTCCTTGGAAAGGTGGTTCATGAGAATGTGAATGCATGGTAACATTGAAATAACATAGAAATAACATTGTACTAACATTGTAGTAACAATGGACACTGTCATTTAATGGTATATTGACATTTTTCGCAGTGGAAATCGTTTTTTGGAATAATATAATGAAAGACCAACAGTACTTGTATTTTCGTACGTTTAGCGAACGACACTAAATATTCCAAAAATAGCAATAAATAAAAACTTGTACTCTTGAACTGACATAAAATCATGTGTCATCTAGGTTGTGCTGAAACGAAAAAATTCGAAATTTTCGAACTGTTTAATTTCGAAATATGTGTAAGATTCAAAGAAAATCCAGGAATGTTACAAACCTCAACTTATAAATACTTTGAAGATGTGGAATAGGTTAAAATAGAGTGAAAAATTTCACACTATATCATACGCTCAAACTTATAAGGCAATTCAAATGTCTTATAAAATCTTATGAAATTTCCAACTTTCTGCAAAAGTTTATGAACCATTCGAAATCTCATAACTTTTTCCAAAAACTCCTACAAAAAAAAATTCTACAATTTTCACAAATATGTACCGAACATGTAACAACATCGACATTACAGTCGGTAATGTAATTCAACGTATATTATTGCGGCACAAAAAAATCTTTCTACGCGCATGTATAAAATAGATGTAAATTTTGAATCGAGTAAGAAAATGTGTTGAGATTAAAATTAGACATTTGTATATTTACCGAAGCAAGGAATCAAACGTTTTTTCAACGCTAATTGTTATATCTTGGTGAAAAATAATTTATGTATTCCCTAGCACCTGAGGAATAACCTTGGCTTTTGTTGCCTCAATTAAGGTAGAGTTTTTATTGTAAGAATCAATTATTGTTTCCTGAACTCAAAATTATTATGATACAATGAAACTTTAACTTCCATGAAATGAATTTCATCAAAGGATATGCAACAGTGATGTTATGACAAAGTTATTTTTTAGTTGCTAAGTTGTACATATATACTAGGATTCCCGAAATGTCGGGATCCCGCATACCTCTAGTTTTTAGTAGTATAATCCTACTAAATTGTAGTATATATATATATATATATATATATATATATATATATATATAATACCTATGTATTATATACCTATGTTCGATCAGACATTAAAACTTTTGTTTCTGAAATGAAGCAATATATTACGGTTGTCTTGTACTGAAAACTGAAAAACGTTGATTTTTTATCGTTTTTCAGTAGTATATTCTTACGTTTAGTCAGCCATGAAACCTTTTTTTTCTAATAAAGCTACATATTTTGAATTTTTTTTACTGAATACTAAAAACAGTTAATTTGAATTATTTTCGGTAGTACAGCCCTGCATTTGATCAGTCATCACACATTTTTTTCATGAAGCAACATATTTTGATTGTCTGGTAGTGGCAACTAAAAATCGTCAAT
The DNA here is from genome assembly GCA_028476575.1 of Platygaster robiniae. Lineage (NCBI taxonomy): Eukaryota > Metazoa > Arthropoda > Insecta > Hymenoptera > Platygastridae > Platygaster > Platygaster robiniae. The sequence continues at coordinate 23,146,039 of CM052025.1, read as the reverse complement.
TTTTTATAGTTTTGAGTAGTATAATTCTACGTTTGGTCATCCATGAAACTTTTTTTTCTAAATTGAAGCAATATATTTCGGTTGTCTTGTACTGAAAACTGAAAAACGTTGATTTTTATCGTTTTCCAGTATTATATTTCTACGCTCAGTCAGCCATGAAACCTTTTCTTTATATGAAGCTATAGATTTTGATTGTCTTGTACTCAATACTGAAAACAGTTCATTTAAATTATTTTCAGTGGTATAATCATACATTTGATCAGTCGTTAAGCATTTTTTATCAAGCAATATATTTTGATTGTCTCGTAATGAAAACTGAGAATCGTGAATTTTTATGGTTTTAAGTAGTATAATCCTACGTTTAGTCAGCCATGAAACCTTTTTTTTAATGAAGCTATATATTTTGGTTGTCTTGTACTGAATACTGATAACAGTTAATTTGAATTATTTTCAGTGGTACAATCCTACATTTGATCAGCCATCGAACATTTTTTTTATGAAGCAATATGTTTTGACTGTTTTGTAATGAAAACTCAGAATTGTGATTTTTTATAGTTTTGAGTAGTATAATTCTACGTTTTGTCAGCCATGAAACTTCTGTTTCTGAAATGAAGCAATATATTTTGGTTGTCTTGTACTGAGAACTGAAAATCGTTCATTGTTTATCGTTTTTCAGCAGTATATTTCTACGTTCAGTCAGCCATGAAACCTTTTTTTTTCAGAAGCAATATGTTTTGGTTGTCTTGTACTGAATACTGATAACAGTTAATTTGAATTATTTTCATTGGTACAATCCTACAATTGATCAGTTATTGAACATTTTTTTTATGAAGCAATATATTTTGAATGTCTTGTAATGAAAACTGAGAATCGTGAATTTCCATACTTTTGAGTAGTGGAATTCTACGTTCGGTCAGTCATGAAACTTTTTTTTTCCAAAATAAGGCAATATATTTTGGTTGTCTTATACTGAATTACTGAAAACAGTTAATTTGAATAATTTTCAGTAGTGCGATCCTACATTCGATCAGTCATCATACATTTTTTAATGAAGCAATATATTTTGATTGTCTTGTGGTGAAAACTGAGAATCGTGAATTGCTATGATTTCGAGTAGTATAATCCTATGTTCGGTCGGCCATGAAACTTTTGTCCTCGAAATGAAGAAGTATATTTCGTTTGTCTTCTACTGAAAACTGGAAGACGTTGATTTTTGATTGTTTTTCAGTAATATATTCCTACGTTTGGTCAGCCATGAAAACTTTTTCTAATGAAGCTATATACTTTGGTTGTCTTGTACGGAATAATAAAAACAGTTCATTTGAATTATTTTCAGTAGTACGATCCAACATTTGATCAGTCATCAAACATTTTTTTTATGAAGCAATATACTCGTATTCTGATTGTTTTGTAATGAAAACCGAAAATTGTGAATTTTGATGGTTTTGAGTAGTAAAATTCTACGTTCGGTCAGTCATAAAACTTTTGTTTCCGAAATGAAGCAATATATTTTGGTTATCTTGTACTGAAAACTGAAAATCGTTCATTTTTTATCGTTTTTCTGTAGTATGTTCTCACGTTTAGTCAGCCATGAAACCTTTTTTTTCTAATGAAGCATATGTTTTGGTTTTCTTGTACTGAATACTGAAAGCAGTTAATTTGGATTATTTTCAGAAGTACAATCTTACATTCGATCAGGCATTACACATTTTTTTATGAAGCAATATATTTTAATTCTCTTGTAATGGGAACCAAGAATCGTCAATTTTCTATCGTTTTTAGTAGTATAACCCTACGTTTGGTCAGCCATGAAACTTTTGTTTCTGAAATGAAGCAATATATTTTGGTTGTCTTGTACTGAAAACTGAAAAACGTTGATTTTATATCATTCCTGTAGATGATATAATTATATTCATCAATCAATGATTTGATATGTCCTTCCATACATCAATGACACAATCGATTAAAATACGTGCTAAACTGACAAAGAGGTTTAGGTTCGAATTCCTATCTCACAAGGGGCACCCCCATGATGTATATCGCGGATTGAACTCAAATTTATACTACATGTTGCCCAATAATATCTATTCAAAGTACTTTCTCACTTTTCTTGATTAGGCTTTCGTTTCGGAGATATTAAATTTTAAAAATCCAGTCGCACTTATGGATTGAGTCTAATTGATCCGTAAGTGCAAGGATCTGCACACCTCAGTGGCACAATGGATCAAGTGGCCGCTCGTCATCCGCATGCCTCGGGGTTCAAATCCCGTCGGCACCAAATTTTTTTTTTTTTTCATTTCGTCATTTTAAGCTGATAATAAGAAACGTGAAAGAATATATATTTTACTCCATTTTATTATTCTAAAATAATAAATGGGAAAAGAAATTTTGCACGGAATAGAACTGTAAATGAATTTTTTTATTTAATTCATAATCTCGGCAATTCTTCTCACAAACAAAAATTGTGTTTTTCACAATTCACGCATTTGTTTTCGTGCATACTCGAGGGTGATAGTCATCGTAGAAACATTTAAAACACAAAGTTCTTGCACACCACGAGCAGACAATGAACGAAACATTTTCGCAAATGAAACATTTTTTTTTCAAAAGGGACTGCGGAAAGCAAATGTCATTAACATTTTTGACGGAAGAGATGTCGGACACTTTGTACTTGACCCAACTATCTTTCAACCTTTGTTTGATCATTTCCTGTTTTTCTGGCGTAGAAAAACATTTTTTCGTCTATCTTCTGTTTGAGTAATGGTTATTTTGCATCGCTGTAAATTTTCCATTCATTAGTATACCTTTCGAAAAATCTGGTTTTTTTGTGCGATACAAGACTTTCCACCCGTCAGTCTTGAGCTAGCTTATCCGCGGGAAAGACTACATTTTCCAGTGCTAGAAAAGAAAATCGCGTAATAATGAACGTTGAGGAAGCTCCTTCAACGTCCAGTGATTCCGGTGGTGACGCAAAAGAAATTAGTGAATTTCGTGATGCATTTACGAATGCCTTGACAATAATGATGTCAATGTTCGAAGAAAAAAATATGCTAGCGGTAAATGCTCCAAAAAAGTTTTCAAGTGCATCTTACTGTATGGCGCAAGTTTTTTTCGATAAAATAATGGATGCTATTTCGGAGAATACAATTTCGAAAGAAGAAGATTTGATACTTTCCGATGATCTTGATGAGGAACATGAATATGAAACGGTAATTGATGTGTTAAAAAAATGTTTGTTCGGTTCATCTTACTCCTGAATATTGTTATAGTGTCACTCATAATTACTGAAAGTGTAAAAGTGATGTGACACATGCAAAAAGTAGAAAATTTTGTCAAAGTTCTCTGAAAAAGATCAATATATTTCAAACTTCAAAAAGTATATGTAAAGAAAAAAAAATCTTATTTATATTATGAATATTAAAAAAATTTAGCGCCATTGAATAACTTCTTACTTTTCTATACACTTTCACCTCTGAAAACTGTAGAATAAAAGTAAAAATGAAAATAATTCAAAAATGTATAAAGTGATCTCTACAAGTTTATGAACTTATTAACAAACTGGAAATCCTAAAATGTTTAAAAGTGATGTTCAGAAATATTTTTTCGCTAATCTATCTTGGGCAGAATTTCCAAATGAATCCATTTTTTTTTTATCAGTTCGTTCCGAAAAAACCTAAAATTGGCGAACTCGAATCAACTGCTTGTGAGGAACCTAGCCCTAACACACACGTTCCTCTTTCATACAAAGCCAAAGCTGTGGCTTTTGCATTTGATAATCCCAAAGCAAGTATAAAAACAATACAAACGAGATTTTCCAAATTGAAACACACGAGCGATTTCAGACGATGGAAAATGGACGTACAAAATGGAGGGACAAAATATGATAAATGGAAAATGATTGATGAGGAAACTTTTCAAAATTTTGAGGAAGCGAGAAAAAATCACGAGCAGGTTAATAAATCACTTTATTCTTCGTATAACAAGTGACATCGTTGTATGCTTCCTACAAGTAATAGTAAAATATAAAATATGTAATATGCATATACAGGTTACAACGCGAATGCTCCAACAATGGGCAATGTCCGCGGCCTTCCTGTACTTGTCGGAAAATTTTTCGTTCAACGCTGGCAAACATTGGGTTGATGAATTCAAAGTGAGGCACGGAATCAGACAAAGAAAAATCACGAAGTTTGTCAGCAAGAATGATGTATGTCAGTTAAAAGATACTGTTGAGCTAGCCGAAACTTTTCAAGTGCAAACCTCTCTATTAGTAAAGGAATACGAAAACAAAGATCTCGTTATTAATACAGATCAGACACAGTGCAATTATCAAACTACTTACGACAGGTCATTAGATTATAAAGGCGCGAAAACTGTTTTCGTTAAAAAGCAGAATTTGAACAAAATAACACATTCCTACACTGCACAATACAGCTTGACTGCATCGGGCAAGTTACTTCCGAAAGTATTTTTGTGCATGCAAGAAATTGGGAATTCATTTGGGCCGAGAGTTGCTAAAACGATGGAAACACTGACACAAGAATACGGAAACATCGTTGTTACGTGTTCGAAATCAGGGAAACTGACCAAAGAATTATTTAAAGAATTCTTGGTAACAACTTTGAAACCTCATGTTCAAGAGAATAATTTTCTCTTGATTCTTGATTCGTGGGGAGGGCAAGTCGACGCTACCATGTATGACGAAATTTTCCACAAAAAACCCGGGGAAGTAACTTGCTCGATAAAAGTCATTCCACCAAAATGTACGCCTTTATGTCAACCATGCGATGTGTATTTCTATCGGCAGGTCAAAAACATCATCAAAAAATTGCAAAATGCGCCGGATTTGTTAAAACAGCAACGCGAAATCGCCTCTCGAGAGGACAATTTGAAAATCCACGCACTGGTTCATAATCAGTTAAGTGCACCAGCATTTTTTGAAATGTTGAAGTATGCTTGGGTAAAATCCAAATTACTTCCTTTGTCAGAAAAATGTCCCTTCAAAAATGTCAATGACATTTGCTTTCCGCAGTCCCTTTTGAAAAAAAAATGTTTCATTTGCGAAAATGTTTCGTTCATTGTCTGCTCGTGGTGTGCAAGAACTTTGTGTTTTAAATGTTTCTACGATGACTATCACCCTCGAGTATGCACGAAAACAAATGCGTGAATTGTGAAAAACACAATTTTTGTTTGTGAGAAGAATTGCCGAGATTATGAATTAAATAAAAAAATTCATTTACAGTTCTATTCCGTGCAAAATTTCTTTTCCCATTTATTATTTTAGAATAATAAAATGGAGTAAAATATATATTCTTTCACGTTTCTTATTATCAGCTTAAAATGACGAAATGAAAAAAAAAAAAAATTTGGTGCCGACGGGATTTGACCCCCGAGGCATGCGGATGACGAGCGGCCACTTGATCCATTGTGCCACTGAGGTGTGCAGATCCTTGCACTTACGGATCAATTAGACTCAATCCATAAGTGCGACTGGATTTTTAAAATTTAATATCTCCGAAACGAAAGCCTAATCAAGAAAAGTGAGAAAGTACTTTGAATAGATATTATTGGGCAACATGTAGTATAAATTTGAGTTCAATCCGCGATATACATCATGGGGGTGCCCCTTGTCAGCAGAAAACTTGTTCTTTGTTTTTTAAAAGCAGACCAGGAGTGAATTAATTTCTATGACAAAGTGTTTAGAAAATTTTTAACATCAATAATCCTCTAATAAAATCTCATATAGCTATCAAATTTTATGATTTTTTAAAAACTTATAAGTTTAGAGATTATTTACTCATTCCTATAGTTGCCTACTCTCCAATCGAAACTCACGTGTATATTCTTTGCATACAAAGTCATGCAAAGTTCCTATTAGAACAATAAACTAAATTTTTCTTAATACAGATTTATCTTGAGAAAGTAAAAAATTTTCACCTCTATCGTAGGACTAGTAGCTTGAGGAGGCGAAGACGGCGATTGAGCTGTCAAGCTCGAAATATCCGAGGTTGTTCTGTTGTTGGTTAACGATATCGCCGAAGCAGTGCAATCAATGTTCTCTCCCCTTTCGCAGCCCATGGCGGATAATTCGTCAATGCTGTTGTTACAAGAGTAAGGTGGAGGAATGATGGTATTAGCTTCATTAACCACGTTGCACATGTAACTTGAGCTCAAAGAGTCAAGAGTGCTTGCGTGGGAAAGCGACCTGAAGTATCGCATCACGAATCCTGAAGCTCTTTTCCCAATGCCATCATCGTAACCGATAACAAGAGGGTACAAATCTGGTTTCGATGTTACCTAAAATGATTTCATTTTTTGAGTTCTATTATTTATTCAAGTTTGGAGTATATACATCAAGTTTGCAATTCGTTGATCTTAAAAATTCCTTAAAAATGATATTGGGTGTCGAGAATGTGTGAAAATTAAATTGAGTCGGTACATTGTACTTGCTGTTGTTTATGAATAAATTTTTAATGAATTTATATTGTTGAAATTAATTATCATTACCTCATTGTAAGGTGGTGGCATTGTTTGAACAAACGAGCTGCAACGACTGTAATGAGGAGGGAAGTAACAAGATCCCGTTGACACCATGTCAGACGGCGTGTAATCACCCGAGTTATTAGTTCTACGTCTTTTCCACAACCAGCAACCGCAAATTGCTGAAATTGCTAGACCAGCTAAAACAACGACCCTGAAAAAATACCATGGGTCGTGAATTTACAGAACCTCTCAATTCGGCAGAAATAAGGCTAGTTTATATAAAAAATGTACCTCCAGAAAAATCTAGAATAATTTTAGGTCGTTGTATAGGGGAATAATTGTCATTTATTTTTCCAAACAAGTGTTTTCAAAATATTAGCAAAAAACGTGTGTTTTGGCCCTTTTTTTAGTTATTGCAAGAAACATCAAGAACGATTGGTTTCATGGACATAAAATATATATTCTTAAAATAGAACATTTATTAACTTCACAACGATTTACTGTTTTTGTCAATCAAAATAGTAGTTTTTGAGTTACAAGCGTTCAAAGTTGAAGAAAAGTGAATTTTTTAGGCTTTTTTAGAACTGCTTATGTTATGCACTTTTTTTGACGTTTAACACCTTCAACTCATAAACTACTATTTTGATTTACAAAAATAGCATACTGCCGTAAATCTAACAAGTATACCTTCTCGTATATTGCATGTTGATTGTTCTTGATATTTATGAAAATAACTGAAAATAGCTGAAAAACATGTTTTTCGCTTGAAGATTTGGAGATGTTTATTAAGAAAAAGAAATGATAGTTTTTTTCGTACTTGACGACCTCAAAAAAGTCTGAAACTTTTTTTTCTCCAAGGTGGTCGCAATAGTCGAAAAATTTGTTAACTAGTGTAATTTTTTTCTTTTTATGTAATATTTTGTAAATTTTTAACCAGTTCTGGGGATTTTTGTGAATAATGTAAGTACAATAGTGTATTACGAAAGTTTACGAATATTTTAGATAAATTCTGCAAAGGTTTGCTCTCTGAATTCCTTAGAATATTTCACTCTAGATCGAGTCAAAATACTGCAACTCAAATTTAGAATTGCAGTTATATTCCACTTTTTTGAGAAGAAAGTCGTGAAAATTCACTTCTTTCAGAATGAAAACCTAATACTTATTTTTCCAAGAGGAATCTGGATTAAATTCAAAAGTAAAATTCAACTCCTCTAAGAGTGACGATTTACTCTTTTGGAGTAAATTTTCACTCAATGAGAGTGAATTTCCACTCCTCTTAGAGTGAAATAAAAATTGTTTTTCAAAGAGGAATGTGACTACAATTCAAAAAAGAAATTCGATTTCTCTAAGAGTGGCGATTTACTCTTTTGGAGTGAATGTTAACTTAATTAGAGTGAATGTCAACTCCTCGTTTAAGTAACAATATTTTCAATCGATACATGCACGAGGAAATTTCACTCTTTCTAAAGTGAAATATAGCTTATTTTCAAGAGAGGAATGTAACTGCAATTTAAAAGTAAAATTCAACAATTTTCTTTTATAAAGTAAATATTCAGTCAATGAGATTGAATTTTCACTCCCTGTTTGAGTGGCAGTATTTTTACTCGATGTAGAGTGAAATTTCACTACTCTTTGAGTGAAATTAAACTTCTCTAAGAGTAATGATTCACTCTTTTTGGAGTGAATTTTCGCTGTACGAGAGTGAATTTTCACTCCCTATTCGAGTGACAGTATTTTGACTTGATGTAGAATTAAATTTTACTCTTCTTAGACTAGAATTTAACTCATTTTGTCAGAAAGGAATGTAACTGTAATTTAAAATAGAAAAATTCAACTTTTTTTTGAGTGACGATTCACTCATTTGGAGTGAATGTTCACTCAATGAGATAATATTTCCACTCCCTGCTTGTGTGCTGGCAATTTTCTTATTCTATGTGAACTCCTCCGAAAGTGAAATTCAACTGATTTTTCAAAGAAGAACGTGAGTATGATTCATAAATGAAATTCAACTTCTCTAAGAGTGACGATTCGCTCTTTTGGAGTGACCGTTTACTCATAGAGAGTTAATTGAAACTTTCTGTTTAAATGGAAGTATTTTAATCTGATATAGAGTGAAATCCAACTCCTCTTGGTGTAGAATTTAACTCTTTCTTGAGAGGAATGTGACTATAATAATTCGAAAGAGAAATTCAATTTGTGAAAGAGTGACTAATCACTCTTTTAAAGTGAATGCTTATTTATTGGAAGTGAATTCTCATCCAATGAGAGTAAATTTTCACTCCTTGTTCAAATGTAAGTGTTTTGACTCTAGTTGGAGTGAAATTTAATTCGTTTTTCTTAGAGAAATGAGACTTTAGTTCAAAAGTGATATTTAACTTCTGTAAGAGTGATGGTTCACTCTTTTGAGATGAATTTTCATTTACTGAAGGTGAATTTCTATTTTCTGTTTCAGTTGCAATATTTTGTTCAATATAGAGTGAAATTTCACTCCACTTGGAGTGAAATTTTCACTTCTTGTTCACATGTCAGAATTTTTACTCTATTTAGAGTGGAATTCAATTCGATTTTCATAACGAAATGAGGCTTTAGTTCAAAAGTGGAATTCAGCTTTCTTCTGAGTGGTAATTTACTCTTTCTCGATAAATTTTCACTTACTGATAGCGAATTTCCACTCCCTGTTTGAGTTGAAATATTTTACTCAATATAGAGTGAAATTTCACTTCTCTTAGAGTGACATTTTTCAGAGAGGAATATGACCACAATTTGAAAGCGAAATCCAACTTTTTTAGAGTGACTATTCACTTTTCTGGAGTACATGTTTACTTAATGAGAGTGGATTCTCTCTCAATGAGAGTGAATTTTCACTCCTTGTTCACATGTCAGTATTTTGACTCTATTTAGAGTGAAATTCAATTCTTTTTTTTATAGAGAAATGAGACTATAATTCAGAAGGCAAGTTTAACTCTTACTTGAGGATGACTCTTCACTCTTTCGGAGTGAATATTCACTTAATAAGTGTGAATTTCTACTCCATGTTTGAGTTGCAGTATTCGTACCTAACGAAGAGTGGAATTAAACTCCTTTCAGAGTAAAATTTTTCAGAGAGAAATGTGACTATAATTCGAAAATAAAATTCAACTTGTTTAAGAGAAACGATTCACTTTTTTGGAGTGAATGTTCACTCAATGACAGTGAATTTCTACTTTTTTTTCGAGTAGCTGTATTTTTCTTAATGCAGAGTGAAATTTCACTCCTTTTCAAGTGGTTTTCAATTCATTTTTCAAAGAGAAATGTGACTCTAATTCAAGAATGAAATTATATTTCTCCAAGAGTGACGACTCACTCTTTTGGAGTGAATGTTAGCTCAATAAGAGTTCATTTTTACTTGCTGATTGAGTGGCAGTATTTTTACACGATATGTAGTGTAATTCCACTCCTTAGAATGAAATTCAATCCAGTTTTCTGAGTAGAATTCAACAATTGAATTGAACTTCTCTAAGAGTGACGATTCACTCTTTTGGAGTGGAAGTTAACTCCAACGAGATTAAATTTTCACTCCTTGTTTATGTGGCAGTATTTTGACTCGATGAAGAGTGAAATTTCACTTTTCTTAGACTTGAATGCAACTTATTTTCCTGTGAGGAATGTGACTTCGATTAGAAATATTAAAATTCAACTTCTCTGAGAGTGAAGATTCACTCTTTTGGAGGGAATGTTCACTCTGAGACAGTGAATTTCTACTATCTGTTTGAATGGCAGTATTTTCACTTGATGTAGAGTGAAATTCAACTTCTCTTGGAGTCAAGCTTAACTCATGCATTCTTGAGAGAAATGTGATTAGAATAAAAAAGTGAAATTCAACTTCTCTAAGAGTCACGATTTACTCTTTAGGAGTGAATGGTCACATGATGAGAGTGAATTGCTACTACCTTTTTGAGTGGCAGTATTTTTACTAGATGTAGAGTGAAATTCAACTCATTTTTCATAGAGGAACGTGACTACAGTTATAAATAGTAAAACTCAAGTTCTTTAAGAGTGATGATACACTCTTTTGGAGTGGAATTCACTCAATGAGAGTGAATTTCCACTCTTTATTTGAATGGCAACATTTTGACTCGATGTTCACCCTGAGAAATTCAGAGAGTGCATACATCTGGTGGATGATATGGATAAAAATAGTGTTCCTTGAGGTTTAGGTCGATACGTACCATAAATACCAATAAGTCCAGAGCGCTATAGTGAGCGCTTCGGTAATTGGTGTCACTATCTGTGGATATGTGTAACAACAACCCAGTGTGCAACAGACTTTAGGCGCGGAGCAACTGCAGGAAATCACATCGATATTTTCTTATAAATTATTGATTATATATATGCTTGTTTAAACTTTGCAAAAATAACTTTTATCGTTTTAAAAACTAAGAATTTGAGTGTTCGCAATCAATATTGACACAAAATAATTTTCGCTCCATGGCAATTAAGATCATTCAGAATTCAGACAAGGTCGATTGCATCCCTCGGCTTCGACTCGGGCTTTGTCTGAATCGACCTTACATGCATTTACATATATATTTTGAAAATTTTGTAATAAATTATAGATATATTTCATCCATTTTCTTTATGACATTAGTTCCTCAAGTTCAAAAATTGGAGTAAATACAAATCTTATCTATGGATAAGAATTCTTTTTTCGCCATATTTTTTATTTTTGTAACTTGTGAAACATGTATTTTTGTTGTATGATGATATGTGAATGGCTTTGCACATTTTTTTATTGAGTATATAAGTTTCGTACACGAGCTTCGGAGCTTGAAAAATTCGCGTTGTCATGAAATCTGATTCAATTGATCCGCAAGTATTATTATTTAATAATTCTCGATTAGAAATCAATTTCGTCTTTCTACTTGTGGATCGGCACTGAAAGGAGTGCATTTGAATAAAACATAATGAAGCCATGAAAAATTGTTGCTTGTCGATATGTAGATAAAATATTCAGACAACTTGCAATTTTTGCTGAGTGGGAATGAAATGAGATGAAATTCTCGTCGACAAAGTTCGGAAAAATCCATGCGTAAGCATTATGTAAAAGTTTTGTACTTGGAAAAATGTGTAGTATTAAGAAGTCACATTTTAGAAAAAAAGCATAGTTTTTGTATTTGAAATTTGAAAACTAATTCGACTATTTTTAACCAAGATAAAAAAAAATTGTACAAAAATTGAAATAGCCACAGAAAAAACGATCATTTATCCAGACAATCATTCAAAATTTCATGGATCATAATCTAAAATACGTTACAATACAAAAATCTCAAAAAACTTACACATGCCCACCACCGCAAAGTTTCACATTCGCCTGTAAAAAACGTTTCTTTAACTTGTTATAAAAGTATCAAAATTCAAGCTACAATTGTTGTTCCAACCTTTTCTAATCTTGTCAAATTTCCGTTGACATCCATGACAAACGACTTCATCACGGTCCAGATCTAAAATCCCACTATGGTGTACTATTTGTCTAGATTCTAAAAGTCGAAACGTCGTTATTGATCGACTTGTGCAAACGACGCAACGAAGCTGCCCCAGCGATGCACATCGTTGTTCCGATCACGTTAAGTTACAGAATTAATGGGGGTGATAAACAAACAGTTTTGGATCCCTTGAGTTGGGGAGGGAACTTTTTGGGTCGAGAAATTAGACGGGGGAAAACGATTTTGTGCGTACTGCTTGCTCTGGATCGAACGCGCCGTCTGTCTAACCCATTTCATATACGTATAGTAAAGCGTTGAAGGGTAGTTTTCAGAAGAGATTCTGCGCAAGATTCTGCGCCCGGGGCAAGGGCGCGATTTCCTATATGCACCTATTTGCGTCACGTTGTTGATGATGCACTTGGTGTTTGTTTTTTCGACTGATTAGACCATTTTTCACACGTCTAGTACTGAGACTGTAGTTGCAAATTTTTATTGAATACGATTATTATGATTTTTGCAAGTTTTGTGGAAGGGAAAATTAAAAAAAATTGTATTTTATAAAGAATTGAGGATCATAAAAGAAAAAAAAAAGATAGAGGCCGCACCAAAATACATTTAAATACTTAAAATCATTAAAATATTTAGGATCTTTGAAATCTTACGTAATTCAATGAATAAAAAAAACTACGAAAAGTACTAAAAATGCAAGATTTAAATTAATATTTATGAATTATATTAGATTCTTCGAAAATTAATGTAATTCTAATAATCAAAAAAAAACTTTTTCAAATCAAAACATTTCTCGAGCATCGAATTGTAATACATACTTAGAAGTCCATACAAATAATGGAAATTTTTTTAAATCATAAAAGTCTGTGAAAAATTCAAAAAATATTATATAAAAAAACTGTTTTCTGTAAAATAAATCGAAATAATTTTAATATTTCGAACTTTCAATTCTTGAAAAACTCATTCTTGAAATCGAAAGAGATATCTCTGAAAAAACCAAAAAATTATATACATTCTATAGATACAAGAAACTAAAAAAAGAAAATACATTTAAAGAAAAATATAAGTATATTTATGAAACATCAAAAAATTCAAGCGATGAGGGGGGGGGGGGGGTTAGTTAAATGAGATTTGCATGGTGCCAAACTTTACAAGATCGTATGAAAAAACTCTAAATTCTAGAATACAGATTTCTGGAATCTAACATCTTCCACTTTAGGATATCAAGCACAAGAATTGTAAATGATGGAATCTAGAAACCCAGAATTTTAAATTTTTGGAAAGAAAATAAAAGAATTGTTAATTCTGGAATAAAGAATTTCAGAGCTCCGAATTCTATGTTACAAAGTTCGAGAATTCAAGAGAGAATTCACGTTTACAAATTTCGCATACAGAAACTGTATAAAAATCTTGATAAAATAAAAAGTTATGAAATATTTCATTTCAGAATGTACAATGTCAGAATTATGATGAATAAAACAGCGGAATTAAAGATTTACCAAACTTATTGAAAACTGCAAAATTCTTAATCATAAAGTCTGCAATTCTAGAATTTTCAATTCTACTTCTTCACATTCTATCATTCAAATTTGAAAAATTCTTGTACCTTGAATCTTATCAATTTATGATATAAGATAATTAAATTTTCGATCCTACTGTATTTAATTCTATAAATCCATGCCGGAGAGTTGAAGGATTCTTCTTTATACCTAATAAATTTTTGGAATTCTCAATTTCAAAAAATTCATATTTTATGAGGCTAGACTATTCTTGTGCACCCGTTTGGCCTAGCCACTGCATTTTTCCTTTTTTTTTGCCATTGCTTCCTGACAGTCAAATCATATAATTTGAAATTCCCGCACTTTTATGTGATGCGCGCGCATTTTATATCTCTACATATCAGCCAACTTCAGGCAGTAAACATTTGTAGAAAGGATAATCTTAAAATGAAAATTTCAAAACGCATGTAACTCTAATTTTCAATTTCTATTGCATGAATTTTTAGTAAGAAACTATAAGAATTAAAATTCTACAGTAAATGCATGATTTCAAATATTTAACTATTAGAGGCAAGATTCTAATAATTCTAAATTTTATAAAATAACATATAATTGTTATTTTATAACTCCTAGAACGTAAGATTTTGAGAGTTACGAATTCCACTTCATAGACTTTATTATAAGTCTGATAGGACTTGAAATACATTTCTACAATTTTTAACTATAGAAAATTTGAATTCACAAAAAATCGATTTCCCACGTAATTTCACCAAACACAATCCAAGATCATAAGCATCAGATCAAAAATTCATCCTTTCTCCATTTTCTATGTCCGTTCTTGACAAAACTAGCCAAAAAATTCAAAATAAAATATTCAGGATAAGTAACAAATCCGAATATTCCATAACCGCACGAACTTTATTGCTTTGGAAAATATACAGATGCCTGCCTCCGACCACAAATTCAATCCATTTTTTCTACACCCACAAAACGCTTTTCGCGCATTCCAATTAAGAAAAAATGCTTCGTTTTGTGACGGGAAAATAGTTGAGCTTCATTTAATGAACATAAGGAAAAGACGACGAAATTTGCCATTCTTTTTCTTCTCCAATAAATTCATCATAGGATTGCTTACAATTACAGACGCTTGAAAAACCAGTGCCGAATCAGTGAGGACAAAATTCACTTTTTTCCGAAACTCTTCACCTTGATTATCATATATATATCAATTTATTTTGCGCTTATTTATACCATTTGGATTCTTCGTTTAAATTACAACATACCGACTACTAGATTATTAATTTACTCGTTTCAAAATCATCGTGACAATTACGCTCGCTAACAACAATCCAGAGCATAATCGCGAAGCGATTTTTCAAGGGTATTTTGAGAGAGTAGGAAAATATCTCAAAAACTTAAAACTTTAAAAAAGAAATAAAAAACCTTAAAAACTCAGGGAAAACGCAAAAGAAAAAAAAGAACAGAAAATATTTTCATATAAACGTATTTAATCAAATAATCAAACATGTGTCAATGCTTCAACGCAACATAATACTTGATCGTATTTTCTATAAAAAAGATGTTCGATCCGATCACAAAACAATATTATTACAACGTTCCGATGAAAAAAACATGATCTTGGCATCAATAAATACGTAATAAATAATAATAAAAAAAAAAAATCAGAATTCAGTGGTAGAATCTGTCACTAAATACTAAATATGGTTTCAAGATTTTGTGAGATGTTTGACCGGATGCATTTTAATCTGCAGTAGATTTTTCAAACCATTGCACATTTAAATGCCAAATCTACTAGTAGTGGGCACGCAAATGATTTTTTACATGAAATAAATCAATGGATATTTATCATGGTCATGATGGAAATTTGTACAAGTAATATACAGCACCGGGTACTCGCTATCACAATTCATGTATGTGACCTGATCCGAGAGAAGATACCTATTGCTCAAAAAATCGTCTTTCGGATTGTGTAAGTTTTAAATTTGATCTTTAATTTTGTTTCGCTATATTTACATTAATTTTATTTCCGAACTATCTATTTTCAAAAATGAGTCATTCCAGTCTTGGATGTATGTTTTCATTAGTTGATTAATTTTTGGACAGCAGGTCCTTTTTCCTCTGATCGCGCCACATATAACAAAAAATTATATAACATAAATTTACTTATATTCAACTATAAAAAATCTTGATCACTTGACAAAATACTTTTCATTGTGTCAATAGTATGATCATTTATTCCTAATAAATTCATAATTTTTTCAAATCAAGTTGCGAGTTAAACATGAACTTTTCAAGTCTGAATAAGCAGGAATTGCAAATGTTTATGATTATGGAATTTGATTTTTACTGAATCTATAACTGTTATTATTTTTGATACTCTTATTTCTGGCCTTCATTGAAACTATTTTTTTTGGTAAATTTAATGAGAAAAAAATTGGTCAAATTTGAAACAGCTGATTTGGAATAATCTATTCAAAACTTCTGTTTTACAATAAATTATTTATATTATTTAAAATTTTAGATAATTCTAGTAATTAAAATTGTCGCTAAATATAGTAGCACTGATTTCAGGGGGCCCTTTCCATTTCAAATCGACCGGTCGATTTGAAATGGAAAGGGACATCTGTTATCAGTGTTACTGTCCTCGGCAAAAATTTAAATTACACACTTGGTACTAATGTAGCAATTAACTATATTTTTTATCATACATGTATAAAAATCTCATAATTTATACACTTTTTTCCATATTTAAAGATATATTTCAACCCTTATTTGGAACACTTTTACAGGGGTTAAATATTTAGCAATATATTGTATCTATTGTTTTATTGTCTAATCTAATGTGTATGTACTTGTTTCTTTGACTGAATTAAAATTGAAATCAATTGTTCAAAATAGTGTCTGTAACCTCGGGGCCTTTCTAGCTATTGCATTATAGTTGATCCTACAACCGTAGAGATGCTGATGGAGCTAAATGTCCTGCCTTTTTTCCCCCTACCTTGCACTTTGCGGCAAGCGTGGGTGGTGTTCTCTTTCTGGTTGTGGGAAAGCAGTTCGAAAGAGGCTCGAATGCGATGGTCATTAAAGGCGATGGGAGTCTACAGACACTAGTTCAAAATCTGGTTAAAATGAGATAGATTATTTAATAAAAAAAAAAAAAAAAAAAAAAAAAAGAATAATTCAGCAGAAAAAATTTACAACTTGATAAAATTTTGATAAAAGAGTCTAAAATCAATTTGAATTTACTTTGAAAACAACATTTTAGAAAAAAAAAATGCAAGAATTTGAAAAGTCCTGCAATGCTAAATAAGCGTTAATTTATCTGTGGATATTCCACTACGAGTAAAGGAAAAAAGTGTAAATTTTCAGAGATATTTTCATACATATATGAGAAAATTAAACTCACTTTTTTCAATGCATACAAAAATGTGCTACCAGAAAATCACCCCCTTCTAATTAATCTATTTTGAGTTATTTTACAAAACGTTTATAGTAATAAACTTGACACTTAAAAAACACATTCCAATATCTCCAATTTTTAAGATAACTTACTACAAATCAAATCAATGCAATATGGTGAATTCAAAATTGAATAATAAAACGAAAATTCCATTTCTAAAGTTTACAATTAATGAATAACCCAACTTGGATTCTTTTCTGGAAGCACATTTTCATCTAATGTTTCGATAAATCTTTTTACTACATTTTCTATACTAATCACAATTCAGCCAATAAATATTTCTTCATTATTCTTAGGAATCAATTACATTCACTAGAACCTGATGACTAGGTATTTTTCCTAATGAAATGACGGCCAGAAATTGTTCCAACTGACATTAAGAATCATAAAATCAAGAACTTCATTTACTCAGACTTGCATTTAACTCGAAAACTGAGGTACTATAAACGGAAGCTTTTGTTTCCCAGTAAGTGCATTAAATAGTAATATTGCAATTGCCCGTACATTAGCCTAATTTGTTTTGTCGAACAAGTCTACAGTTTTTGAATAGTGACATATTCAAGCAATGAGACTTGCCCACAATTATTCCTATTTCTACTTATTTTTGGACAGTATAACTATTTAAAACATAGCTATATTCTTACTGGTTTCCTGTAGATCAATTTTAAATTAATATATTCAAAAAATGAGATGTTATATTTTCATTAAATTATCACTAAAACGTTCTTTGATGGATCTAAACCGTTCGTATCTGCATTCACTTGGAAAATCGTGAAACTCAGATTCCGTACATAATACCATAATTTGAAGAAATTATATCCGCTTATAAATCTACATTTTCTGCCGTTTTGCACTCGAAATTTTGAGTCTTAACTGTCTCATCAAAAATTGTGACACATATGGCAAAGTTCGGTAACTTTAGACTCGGTGCTAAACTCCTATAAAACTACCATTAACTCCTACGCGATGCAAAGTTTACAATGCCTAAATTATCATTATATCTTTGTAGAAAAATAATACATATTACTTTGTACATTTGAACGTGCTCCAGTTATGCGGTATTGTTCATCTTTTTTTTTTCAATAATTGCACGATATTGTAAGTAACTCTGCTTTCCCTACGGATAAAATAAAGAAACAAATGTTCCTTGTTGATGAAAAATATGTAAGATAGAACCGCAGATATAAACCATGTCACATCTTAACCTTAACTTGTTTAGCAACAAGAATTAATTAAGATGTCAACGAAAATGCTACTACTCGCAAATAAATAAATACAAAAATAATTCGTAATACACATGAAGTGACGGCTCAAGTTCTCTTGAGATCTTGCTTTACCTGCACAAGACATTTGTTTCTTTCCTTACAAGACTACTTAATTTTTGAAAAAGAGCACGAATTTTAGAATATTGTGCAATCATCAAAAGCTGCCGCTTATCTCATTAATTTTAGACTTTTCCTAAAATGTCTTCTATGTTGAACGATGATTTTTTGGGTTGAGTTTTTCTGACCTCGGCTTCAGCGATTTCGGACAAATTGGTGTCTGATCCTAAAATGTCTTCTATGTTGAACGATGATTTTTTGGGTTGAGTTTTTCTGATCTCGGCTTCAGCAATTTCGGACAAATTGGTGTCTGATCCTAAAATGTCTTCTATGTTGAATGATGATTTTTTGGGTTGAGTCTTTCTGATCTCGGCTTCAGCAATTTCGGATAAATCGGTGTCTGGATCTGTAGAAAAGTTTTTTTTTTTTTTTTTTTTTTTTTTCCAACTTTGCTAGCTCTTAATCATTAACGAGAAATATGAACAAATTTTATGTACACTTTGATCTTGACATGTTTACACTGGAAACTTACTTATTTTTGGGTGGCAGAAAGTAAACCAACTTACTTATTTTCGGATTAGGTTGGGTTGAGGGGAAAGCGCTTGAACCCCCTCTCTACTACTCGGAGATCGATCTGGACCGCGATACATGTGACGTGGACCGAAGAAAAGTACCTTACAGCACCTGGACGCTTTGAGAGAAAAACGAGTTTAAAAATAGTAAGTCCCTATGATTTCTACGAGCAGGTCAACTTTGAAGCTCAAATTTTTATGCAATACAATAATCTTACAATTTCGAAAGTAGGCTCAATCGATAGACAAAGTTTTCGACATTCAGAATTATTGGTAATCTCATTTTTGATTTTTGGTGTTATGAGGTACGTTTCCTCGGTCCACGCCACATATATTGATACTATTGACGGTATCGATTCGTGCCGTGGCCCGAAAATATACATGTTGTACATACATTGTGTTTTGATGAAATTTTTATACGTGTATTGAAAAAAAAACGCAGTTTTTGACATCGTTATCATCGTCATGCATTGATTTCATTATTTTATATTTATTTTCAAAAACAAAAAATTTTTGTATTTACTAAAAAAGGTACGAACGTGCTACATTATACAGATATTTATTAATGTATTTTCATTGCTACGTATTTATGTAATCAAAAGTATTGCCAATTAAATGAAAATTATGACGTTGCGTTATTATTATTTTTCTACTATTAAAACCATCATTATAATTTCTAAATAGCTTTTTGGTTAATCAAGCAAAAGCTTCGAAAACACAATATGTATCCATTGATGTTAAATTTGAATTCATGCCGTTCCCGCGAGAAAGTAGGGATCGCGCAGTGTGAGAGAGTGGGGGTGGAGGGGCAGCGCTAGACCCTAAAATAACTGAGAAAGGCATCCGAAAATAAGTGCATACCGAAAAAAAGTGAGTTTACAGTGTATATGACAAGAAATTTATAATATTGACCTTTTTTAAATGCAGAATATTAGAGTAAAAATTGTAGACATCTCATTATTTGTGAAACACATGCATGACATGGTAAGAATTTTTCTTGCTGAATAAATTCCTCAGATTGTGTCTAAATTCTATTTTTACCACCTAATGTTCAATTTCACATTTTGATCAAAAAAATTTAATCTGTCTAATTTTGGGTTTACTAAATTTCCTCTACTCTCTTTTTTAAAATACTTACATGTCTCATCTTCATCATCCGAATCAGAATCACTCTCGCTTTCAGAGCTATCTGGCTGCACCAAGTATCCGCAACTGTCCACTTCCCAGTAAAACTTCGCCCCTGGGAATATGCACATACCTCCTCTTTTGAACATCAAGTATGTGTTCTGAGGCAGTGCCGACGCCAAATTGACTTTGGGTCTCTCGGCCCACAATGGTCTCGCACAAAAATCGTTCATCTGATTGCTAATAGTGTTACTGAGGCCATTGCCATATTCAGAATCAAGATCCTTCTTTTCTTCGTCTGATTCAGGATCCGTTTTGGGCAGCTTTTGGCAGTCAGTACTTTCTTGGTCTTGCAAATCATGTTTGCAGCATTCACACATCAAAAGGTTTCCTCCCTCCGGCTCTTCTTCTTTGTTGTCAGGTACGATTTCCTGATTTTTAACAATTTCAGTGCGTTCTTCTTTGTACTTTTTCGCCGCCGGCATTGGAACCTCGGGGAAATCGAGTTTTCTTTTGAAACTAACTCTGAGTGGCGAGAAACCTCCCTCCACGTTTTCCGGCATGTGACCCGCGTTGAAGGGTGACAAGCACATGTTCAAAGGAACGACGTTGGGGTTCGTACTATCGAGGACATTAGCAAGGCTGTCCTGTGATTCTGAAGAAACGTGAAGACCGCTGTCTTGGGATATTTCATTGTGGCATTCTTGACTTTTCATCCTATCGTGGTACGTGGGATTTTTGGGTATTAGCAATTCAGGAGTTTCCTCCAAAATCACGTCGCTGAAGCAGACTTCTTTGAAACTTCCGCCAAGACTGGAAAAAAAGATATTAATTTTTTTTTTTTTGAGAATGAAAGACATTTCTAATTGAATTATTTGAAGTTTAGATATTTTTGCACTATGTTTTGAATAGAACATTACCAGGTGTACTCCTAAGTAATTTCCGGTTTTTTCAATGGATGGCGTTCTGTTTTGTACCGCTGTTGGTAACACATACCATATGTCATTTTGTTCAGTCATATCGAGTGCTTGAACTGCGTTGACATTTTCTCGAAAAAATCTTCCAGGAAGTTTTTATTGCGCTTCAAAAATGTCGAATTTTGTACCGAATTTTGAGCATATGCGCCATGCATTGCTTTTCATGTTCAATCAGGGGAAAAAAGTGTCCGAGAGCCACCGTGCGCTTGTGGAAGTTTATGGTGATCGTACATTAACACTTCGAACATGTGAAACGTGGTTTCGACAGTTCAAAAATGGAGATTTCGACCTGAACGACGCCGCACGCTCCGGCAAGCGAAAATCGTTCGATGACGCCGAATTGCAAGCATTATTAGATGAAGACAACACGCAAACGCAACGACAGCTTGCAGATGCGTTGGGAGTTCAACAGCAAGCAATTTCCAAACGTCTGCGAGCCATGGGAAAAATTCAGAAGTGTGGAAAGTGGGTGCCCCATGAACTGACCGAGCGACAAATGGAGAATCGAAAAGTGACCTGTGAAATGCTGCTTCAACGATACAAAAGAAATTCTTTCCTGCATCGTATTGTTACTGGTGATGAAAAGTGGATTTTCCTGGAGAACCCTAAGCGCAACAAATCGTGGGTGAGTCCAGGTGAAGCATCGACATCGACGGCACGGCCAAATCGTTACGGTCGGAAGGTCATGCTGTGTGTGTGGTGGGACCAGTCCGGTGTTATATACTTTGAACTGCTGAAACCTGGTGAAACTGTGAATGCCGTTCGCTACAAACAGCAAATGAAAGATTTGAGCCGAGCCATTGTGGAAAACCGACCAGAATATCAACAACGACAGAAGAAGGTGATTTTGCTCCACGACAATGCGCCGTCGCATAAGTCGAAAGTCGTTCGTGACACGCTGGAAAGGCTCAAGTGGGAAGTGCTTGATCATGCGGCTTACTCACCAGACCTGGCGCCATCCGACTACCACCTCTTTGCCTCGTCTGGCCATGCCCTTTCTGAGCAGCGCTTCGACTCGTACGAAAATGTACGAAAATGGCTCACCGAGTGGTTCACCTCTAAAGGCAATGATTTTTACTGGCGTGGTATCCACAATTTACCAGAAAGGTGGGAAAAATGTGTAGAAAGCGATGGAAAATACTTTGAATAAAATAAAGGTTACGGTTTTTTTGGAATTATGTGGTTTATTTTCAAAAAAACCGGAAATTAATTAGGAGTACACCTGGTAAATCGCTTAAATTTTTAGTTTAAAATAACGAATTATAAATTAGATTGATCATTTTAGAGTATCATTTTTTTTTATTCTGAAATAAATCACTGAAAGCTTCATTTAAGGGGTTCAAAGTGAGTAAAAATTTTCATTGTTTTAAAGTGATCAATCACTGGTTTTATTTTCGAAATTAATTATGTAATCCCTAGAAGTTTAGTATAGAACAATTACAAATTTTATATGTGGTCGTTTTTCCTTCCAATTCAACTTAAATATACACATGTTTAGAATTAAATCTTAAAAAATAAAATAAAATTAATGTATAAAAACATATCAAAAAAATCATCTAAATATACATGAAACAATTCTTCACATACAATTCATAATGTTATGTCCCGAATCAATAAGGATTTCAAATTAAGTTCCATATCATTGAACTTTTGAACACTGACAAAAATTTGAAACTTGTACATTATTTTTGGCCATATTGTCTTTTCTCTAAATTTTTGGAAAAAAAAATTTTCAGTTTTTCAAGTACTGAATCCTACTAATTAAAAACAGTTACGAATTGCAAAAATTCAAATCTGTGTTCATTATATACAAATATTTTGTTACATTTTGAATATACAAAACAAATGTATGGGAATTTGTTCAAAATTTTCAAATCCTGTTGTATGTATTTTAACTTTTCGAATATAGTTAACTTCAGAATCTAACTACTACGAATTGAGTTTGAAAAAGCTAAAAAATTTTATTTCTCTACACATCAAAAAAATTTCTTACTTTCCTGAAATTCAGAAACAAATTACTTTAAGTTTGACCTCAAAAGTACCAAATACAACAATTTGTAGAACTTTGTAAACTATCTTTTGATTTGGTGTTCTCTTTTCTCAATTATGAAATGAATTAATAGAACTTGAGGTTGAATAGAGAGTATAACACAAATTTTGAATTTTTTTCGCTCTTTGACAAAAATCAAGGAAAAATAACTTAAGATTTGAGTTTGAAAGTAGTAAATTACTACCAAGTGTGAATTTTATCCAGTTTTTAGTTTTCAAAAATTTCAATATTGACAGTTAGGTTAATAAAAACTCAGTTTATATGTCTAAAATCAGCAAAAATTTTAATCTCCTGATTGTTTATGCATTTTGTTAAATAGGAATTTCAGAAATGAAAAATAAATGCGCAGGCAAATGTAAGTCTCAAAATTTCAAACTACATTACTGACTTTGTAGATAGATTCCAATTTTTTCTTATATTTTTCGAGACTAAAAATCAAACTACTAAAAAATCAGATTTGAAAATGCCCAAGATTCGAATCTTGTACATCATTCAATATGTTTTTAGTACTTTTTCTTAAAATTCAAAAATAAATTAGATTGAATTTGGGCTATAAAGTAAAAAATTACCACAATCGTAAAATTAAGTTGATTATTCTTTAAATTTGTACTTTTCTTTTTCGAACCATAGAATGATGAATCAAGTTACTCACAGCTGGGTTGAAAAGTTTTAAGGTAAAAGGATTTTTTTTTTTAATTCAGAAAAACATGACTCAAAGTTTTAGCCTGTTAATTATATTGTAATGCGTACCCTTACTCAACTTATTGTAAAATAAATCACATAATTCAAAAATATGCGAGGCTCTGCAAGGAAAAGTGACTTACCCAAAAAGAGCTAAGGTCTATTTTCAATTGCTCTGTTAAGTCGTTGAAAATGCCCCCCGTTCTATAAGGGCACTACCTCTGGTTCGAAACATTAGACAAAAAAATGATTTATTCATGTTTTTGTTCACTTTTCATTTTATGTGGTCAAATATTATTTTTCAGTCCATTTGTGGACGTGTAGCACTTTCGAAAAGTCATTAATTTTATACTGTGACAAATCGCTGTATAGGACTTGGAATCTCCAGTCTTTCCGGTATCTGCAGGTAGTGCCCCTCTGGGATAGGGGGGGGGGGGCATTTCCGTCGACTCTTAAGACGACTCGCAACCTACTGTAGTGCAAAAGAGACGCATAGAACGGGAATTAGTTGAAAGGAAGGAGGACGAAAAGAGAAGGTCTTGCAAGTCGTCTTAAGCTCTTTTCGGGTAAGTCACCTTTCCTCACATATACAGGGTAGGGCGAAAGTATCAGTGCAATTTTGACGGGCTGTTAAAATGAGACTATAAAATTTACACACATGAAATTTTTTTATTTTATTCGGTACATCTTGCCGTTTTTTGTCTCAATTTTTGAAAATCACGTCAGAAAGATGATAACCCTGAGCAGCGATACACTGATGGAGGCGATTTATGAAATTGACGACCTCATTTCGGCACATCTCGATGGGTATTGCGGCGATTTCCTCCTGAATTCGATTCTTAAGTTCTTCCAAAGTGTGAGGCTGATATTTAAAAACACGTTCCTATAGGTATCCCCACAGGAAAAAGTCACAATCAGGCGAGCGAGCGGGCCATCCCACGTCGCCCCTCAAGGAGACGAGGCGCTCAGGGAACTCTTGGGCAATCATGATTTTGTAGGGATGAAATGATAAATTATTATGCAAGATCCTCCTCAGTGAGCGGTTAGATAGACCCAACGCAATCGCATGTTTCCGGGCAGAGCGCCAAGGCGACTGTTCAATGGCTGCTCTTACTCTCGGTACGATTTTGGGCGTTGTTACTGATTTGGGTCTTCCAGAACTCTTGGATCCTTGTTTCTTACCAGTTTCTTTGAAATTACGCACCTAAGTCGCGATAACATTACGGCGTGGGACTTTATCGCGACGCGAAAGATTAAAACGCTGCTGGAAGGCCCACTCAGTCGCGACGAAAGAACAGCTATTTTTGAAAAATTCGCTGACAGCGGAACCCTTGTGTTTTCCGGACCAAACCATTGCAACTACTGTAAACGGCAAGATTCACCCGACCCATTGATGCCACTCCCAGTTTTCTACTCCCCCTACATGAAATATACCAGCCTGTCAAAATTGCACTGAAACTTTTGCCCCACCCTGTACTTCATTCTTAATTTCATTCAATAAATTTAAATTCAAATTCTATTTTATGATTCAACAAAAAATATAAAATTTTTTCAAGCCCACCTAAAGGAAAAAATGCACAATAAAATACTCACAAATGACAAAGTTGGTTGACGATGACATCCGCGTCGCCAAGGAGTTGCATGTCAAAGTGGTTGTCAGTTTTCTGTGCTTCTTTGTTGATCAAAATTTTGGGGACATGCTTGGGAATGCTCGCTGGTATGTGGGAAACGGGGCGTACTTGCAAGGAAGATCCAATGACGATCAGCAAATCGCATTCGAACTTGTCAGTTGCGATGGTGTCATGAAAAGTCGAGGGCAAACTCTCCCCGAAGAATACAATATCAGGTTTCATGATTCCCGAAGCTACCAATTCTATAAAACATAGAAAAAAATGTATAAACTACAAACCCTTGTTATAACTGAGTATTTTATCCTCTATTAAGGGGACACAGAGGCTGCGAGAGAGACGCATAGAACGGAAAACAATTGAGTGGAAGGAGGCGGAGAAAACGGCCTCTGTGTCACCTTAATGGTCAGAATCATTTCTTATCAACATTATTTTACAACTGCACATAAAAAAGTATATCATATGTCAAGCCAAAAAAAATATCAATAAATTACCATAACAATACTCCATGGATTCGATCTCTTTCAATGCAATAGACGACCTGTCATTGCATTTTGTACAAAGAGGTATTTCCTGGGCAAAAATTGCTTCCCTAATATCCTCTGCCGTTACTTGGAATTTACATCTTGTGCAGGTCGCAGTTGCGAATGATCCTGGAATTATAAAAACAAATTTATAACCAAATTACATTTAACAAAAATTTTCAGCATTATACGAAAGATTGTGAAAACCTACCATGACAGTGAATGACGTTATTGATTCCTGCCGCTAGTTCCAGGGAATCAATATTTTGGGTGTAGTTACGAAGTAGCTTATTCTCTTTTTCCAGTTGTCTTATGAACCTGTGACAAGGGCTTGGTTGAAACTGGCCTGGGTAGAGTTCACGAGCAAACTTGTAAAATGGCCTGGGGTTTTTCGCGAAAAACTCAATGTCGAACATTGCCTGCAAACGAGGAAATCACAAAATTTAGATATTTTATTCATTCACTCAGAAAAATATCCGCTTCTTATACTGGTGGCCTCGAAGTTTTTTCATTCCTGGTCTTAAATTCATTCAAGGAATCAAGAAAAAACTTTGATGAAGTTTCAAGAAATTTGAATGTATTTTACTTATGCTCGGCCCGGATAAAATTTTAAATGCGATCTACATATTATTTTTCGCATGTTTCACTACAAAATTCATAACTTTTATAAAAGTGTCAAGGAAAATTTAAAACTGAGTGGGATTTAAGTACATATTGGAAGGTTCACATATGTTTATTTAAAGATTTTGAGCTCATGATTATCATTCATAATTGATTTGGACTATAAATGCAGATTTATATGCGCATTTGTACATGAGTTCATAATCAGTTTTAACATTTCCATTGTTGTTAAGTCGAATACATACAAATTATCGTGCACGACAAAATGCATGAACAAAATTAACGTTTTCATGACTACAAGTGTTATATAGTTCACTAATTATAATAAAATCAAGTAAATACAACGTTCTGTTCAATAATTGCATGAATGTTTAACCGCCAACACAGTGTACAAAAAGTAGAAAGTTGTAATCAACCGATATTGACTAGAGCTTGATCTGTATTTTTTATTACAGTGTATAATTAGTGCCTTAGTAGTTATCATAAATCATTAATTGCCACAGGTTGAACCAGCTAACCAGTCGAAAAATGTAAGAAACATTACTTATTATCAATATTACGACGGTCAATTCAAGTATTGACGAACATGCATCTCTAAGTATAATTCAATAAAAATTGTTAACTGTACACGACAAAAGATTTTGGGCCATAAAATTTTTATGTAGCATTGCAAATTCACAAAAATTAGGTTTTCTCTTGATTTCTTCCAGGGATAATTTTAGTTTTTTACTTGAAAAATATTTAAGAATAAAGATAAAATAGATGAATAAAAAATTTTTTGATGGGGGAAAACCTTTCGAGTTAAACCTTATCCAAGCATTTGTGGCAGAACTTTAAATTACTATGAAATATCAATTTTCATTGCATACATTGACCATGCCAAAATCAAAGCGTGCATGTCGAACAAACCATATGTGGCAACTATGTGTATATTTAAATTCTGATCTCAAATGAACACATTGGTTTAATTAATAACGTCCATTTTTTTATTTAGTTAAAAACGTAAATTGTCAGATTTCTGTTTCTAATACTAGATCAGAATATACATAAAATAATAAATTAGTTGTTACCATTCATTACATTACCTCATAACTAAATATGCAACATCTTTGTCTTTTTTATTGCAATGTCTACGATTCAAAATAAAACTTGTAAGAACAACAGTCTGTACTCAAGACGTATCTGAATTTCTTATAACGTAAAAGTCGGCTATCTACGCTTTGAAGTCAACAAAATTAGCCAAGACTTTTTTAACGTAAATGAATACAATATTGAATAACATAGTTAAATTATTATGTTATAGTATATATAAACATGAAAAAGTAATTCATAAACAAATAATAACATTAGGAATACTCTATCATATGGTAAATAACTTATGAAAAAGCTTAGCTAATTTTTACTTCAAATAGTTTACAGCCGACGTTTACATTGCAAAAGTTTAGAGCTGTCTTACGTACACTTTTGCCCTTTCAAGTTTTGCTTTCAGTTGTTTGTGTAGTATTGAGAAAGTACCTACAGAGATGAAAATTGACCTTGTGAAATAAAAACGTTCATCATGTTACTTTAACACGATCAATGTTCAAACGACTGATCGTGTTAACTCAACACAATTTTCGTGTTGAATAAAGTGTATTTTTTCCTGAGTGTTGGTTGCAGTGTGTGAGTTCATCAATTACTAAAAAAAATATGATATATTTACCTCTGCATTGGGCAAATCAGGATATTCATTGCAGAGTCGGGCGTAGAGGCCATTCTCGCTGCGAAAATCAGGAATGCCACAGTTGACGCTGACTCCGGCTCCTGTGAGGACCACAATTTTTCTGCTCTGACGGATCGTTTGGACAACATCGAAGAGTCTATGTGAGTGGATCAATTTGAGTTTTCTATTCCTCCAACGAGACATGTTGATGAGGTACTGCAAAAATAAAACCATAAAATTAAAAATTACAACCCATCTGTTCATATTTATTTATTAATTTTCGTGAATGTAATTACATCCCCTTTTTTTATTTCAATTAAAGTATACGGCGAATTTTATCTCAGCTAATGAATACACTGTTAGAAAAAATCTCGACAACTGGCCACCGGAGTGGAAAGTTGTAATGACGCCGTGCGATATTTTGGTGCAAATGAGCATTTTTTACACCGTCTTGGTGTAAAGTTGACGAGCTCACGAAATCTCCACTTCGCGGTGTTCGAAACATTATTCAATCGCACCAAAAAGATGTTAGGCATTATAAGAAAGTGCTAAAGTTCACTGTACAGTGTTGTTTCAGCACGGAGATGGTGCGAAAAAAGTGAAAAAACACTTTTCTGTGTGAATCAAACACCGTGAGGGTGTTCTTTGCGCACATGTGCAGTGAAGTTGAGAGCGAAGGTCATTCGCGTTCTTATTTTGTTCCGAGCGTTTTGAGAAAGGGGTTTATGTGCACTAGGATTTATTTTTATCCATTTTTGCAACTACATAGTTTACCAGGTGTACTCCTAAGTAATTTCCGGTTTTTTCAATGGATGGCGTTCTGTTTTGTACCGCTGTTGGTAACACATACCATATGTCATTTTGTTCAGTCATATCGAGTGCTTGAACTGCGTTGACATTTTCTCGAAAAAATCTTCCAGTAAGTTTTTATTGCGCTTCAAAAATGTCGAATTTTGTACCGAATTTTGAGCATATGCGCCATGCATTGCTTTTCATATTCAATTAGGGGAAAAAAGTGTCCGAGAGCCACTGTGCGCTTGCGGAAGTTTATGGTGATCGTGCATTGTAATATCCCTCTTGCTCAGATGCAAAAGGCACGCTCTCCCATACGCCACCGAACCTCGCACCGAAAAGGATGTGGAATAACACACTGAAAGTGTGAAAAGGAAATTCTCGCACTTTTCAGTGTGATTTCGAGTCCTTTTTCTAACAGTGTAGGACTAACTCATTTCAATTGAATTTCTATATTCTCAAGACCGACGCAGTTTCTTTCACAATCTTTGGGAACATTATCAAGGTCATAAAAAATTCCTATCTATAACATAAAACATTAAAATCACTACACACTAAATCTTCTCTAACAGCCAAAGTCCTCTCCTAATACAATTTCTCTACTCACTGAGATTTATCTCGGCAACAAACAACAAAAGTTTCATGATATAAATGTTAACAGAATTAAGAAGATTTTGTTTGATAATTCATATCCGAAGGATTTCATAGAAAAATATATTTAAATTAGATTGAGAATATTACATGGGAGAATAGATGATAGTATAGACGTGGGTACGAATCTCGAAGATAATGTTGTAAAAAGTGATATAATAGTTTTACCTCAATATGGGAACTTGTCAAAGAACATTAATAATATTTACAATAGGAATGATTTGAGAGGTCTAGATATACTTCCGAATAAATTGAATAATATTATCACAAGGGGTAAAGATTCCATTAAACCTATTGAGAAGACAGGGTTAGTTTATTAAATTCAGTGTTTGGATTGTGACTTAAAGTATAATGGACAGACAAGAACCAATGAACATATTAATTCAGTTGAAAAAAGTGAAGAGAAGGTTATTCCAATACCTGTTAATAATTTCTCTCCCCCACATAGTTTTGATTTTGATAACAGAGGTTTTAGATTGTGAAACAGAGTATAAACATAGATCTATTAGTGAGATGTTACATATAAGAAGTGACGATAATTGTTTGAATTTAAGAACTGTCACAGATAATCTTAAGAAGGCATATGATAGACTTTTTATTAGTTGAGTAGTTGATTGGGTTTCTGATACGTGTTTTTAGTTAGGCTTGTCGGATTCATTTGGTATTATGTTTTTAGTCATACTCCAGTCTTTTGGCGGCGACACATAGTCCAAGGTATGTAGTCGTACACGATTGAAAATTGAAGAGAGATGTTTCACTACGTGACTATGTTATGTTCCTTTGTTGTAATTTAAATTGTGTTTGTTGCTGAGGTAAATCTCGGTGAGTAAAGGAATTGTATTAGGAGAGGACTTTGATTGTTAGAGAAGATTTAGTGTATAGTGATTGTTATGTTTTATGTTATAGATAGGAATTTTGTGTGACCTTGATAATGCTCACAAAGATTGTGAAAGAAACGTCAGTCTTGAGAATATAGAAATTCAATTAGAATAAGTTAGTCCTATTCATTGGCTGAGATTAAATTCGCCGGATACTTATTTTCATATTTATATTTGCATGGAAACTTTCCTTTATACCAATTTGACATTCCAGAAATCTGCGAATTTGTTTAGTCCTACATCTAACTTCTTATATGCAACAAAATGACATGAATGGAAAATTATGACATGTCGTAATTTCTTTATTTGAAGTCTCTAGTGTATATTACCTCCCACAAAGCTGCATCTTGTGTTTCCTGTAGTTTTGCATAGTCAATTCCCATTTGAGTTAGGATCAATCGAGGATTAACACCTCTTGCCATCTGCCTTTGAATCCAGGATTTCCTGTAGCAAAGAGGGTTATTGGTCCTTGCAGACTTATCAGAACCATCTGATGAATCGGACAATTCAGAGACGTTTGAAGACACCTCATCTTTCTCATCAGCAGTGAACATCCTGAAATTTCATTTAGGAAATGCCATTTAAAAATATGGCTACTGAAGAGGGACAACCATACACTCAGAAAAAAATCGAGTTGTCTTAAATCTTGTCAGAGTTGACGCAACTAGGTTGTTCATTTTCACCTAAAAGCTTCTCTCAAGCCTGCAGCTAAGTTCTCCAAACTCGGTATCAGAGTTGATTCAAATCTTCTCGTCCTAACTTGGTGACAGAGTTGAGACAACTCGATTTTTTTTGGGTGTGTAAGAGACATTGACAATCAAGTGAAACATTGAAAAAACATATAACTTGTCATGAAATTTATGAATTTCTGTAAACTTTAATTTTATTTGAAGTATATTAATTTTCTCGCAATAGTAGACAAGAATTTTTTTCTTCAAAGCACTGTTACTTTATAAAATTACAAAAATTGTCTGGGCATATTTAATTTTTTTATTTTAATTTCTCTATATCGTTGTGTTTTTGTAATTAAGTACAAATAATTACCCGCAGCCAATGATATCACTTGTCCAAAAAGATCGCACAGGACTAGGAAAAAAAAAGACGCACCCAGTATTTTTCACATGATTCTTCATCTTCTCTTCTGTTTCGATGAATTCACTGTCAGCTCCCATGGTTTCTGAAAATGATCAAAAATAACGAGATTGTAAATTTTAAACATCTCTTTTTGATACTTGTAAATTAAAGTTGATAATTCCGTTACTTTATATCTTACAGTTAATGAATATTCAAGTATTTGGTTGTATTTTTTTTTATATGCGTTATAAATTAAAACACAATGATAACAGAATTTCTGATGAATTCATAAACATTAATTAGTTTTTCTCTAATTCACTGAATCCATAATTTCATTATATATTTTTTTTATCATTTCTTATATTAATCTATTTGACTCGATATTCGTTCGTGTTATTTATTTTTAGATGAAACATCAAACAATCATTGGCTTTGAATAAAACACTGAGTGAAAGTGCAAATAAAATAATTGAAATGCAATCAAAACTGAATTCTTCAGAAATTTACGAATATTTTTTTGAAATTTTTATTGATTACTTTTATATCAATGCATTCAATTTAGTATTTGATTATATTTTTAATTTTTCAATATTCTTCATTCCAATTTATTTTATAACATGTACAATTTACTTTTCACTTCAACATCGAAAAATTAATAAATCCGAGTTCAGTTTTAAGACAAAATGCAAAAAATTAAAATTTATGAAAGCAAGGTTTTGTAGAAATTTTTAAAAACTTTTGATGTCATAGTAAATATATTTTATTCATATTTTATTGCATTTTTTAAAATTTTTTTTCATTGTGATTGATTTTGTAGTGTTCTTAAATTTATCTATAGATTCCTCTTTTCACTCCGCTGCGTGCCCACACACTCATTTCAAACGCCGACCAAGAAAAGTACAGTTTGTATCACGGGGCCAGAGCCTTTTCACGCGCAGCGAAAACATTCTTGTAACTCGTGGAATTACCTCGTTCTGAGAATGCTGCCATCGCGCATGAAAAGACATTGCTAGGCCCCTTGATACGAAATATGCTATTTTTCAATGAAAAATTTGAGCTTTATGAAATTAATGTAATTGATAATTTGTAACTGATACATTGACAAATTGTCAGCTTTAATCAAGCCTCTCAGAATGTCAAGAAGACCGACCCACATATAACGCGCTGCATGTCAGTGAGCTTCACCGATACGCAGCATGTTATGTGTGGGTTGGTCAACGTTGACTTTTCGAGAGGCTTGGCTTGAATATCAATTGTTTAGAAAATTGCACAATGATGTCCCTTAAGCTGGCACAAGGAAGGTAGCACACGCAACTAAAAGAAGTGTACTAAATTAGTGCAAATTAAATCCTCGAGAAAAATTTATTGCAAAATTTTTTCGCCAGATATGAGTAAGTATGCTAGCTCAAGGATTAAGTTAGCACACGCTAACTCGAAAACACAAAGTATTACTTTTTGCTCAGGAATAGTTTAGTGCTTATTTATTACACCAAAATAACATACGTCACATCAAATTTTCCCAAAATTATTGTTGCCCACCCTGCGTGTGCTAAATTAGTACTAATTAAATGCTTACTCATCACACACACACATACGAATTCTATATCTACATTTTATTAGCAACAACGATTCGCTAGTTTCACAGTCAAGTTAACACACGTCAATTCGAAAACATAAAAGCTATGACGAAGGATTTTCCCAAAATTATTGATACCTTCTCTGCATGCTCCAAGTGAAATACTTTAATTAGGACGCAGGCTGCAATTTTCAAATTCGAAGAAAACTACTAAGTTTGTGTCAATTTACACCTAATCAACTATGCTAACCAGGCGGGTAGTCAGGTTTTTTTTTGGAGGGGAGGGGGGTTCCCCCCCGAAGGTGTTACTAAGTGTTAAATATAGGTATTCTATGTTTTTTCTATACATCTTTTATATGTATTGTTTTTTTTTACAATCCAACTTGAAGAAACTAGTTTCTTGATCATAATTTTTTTATTCATTTAACAATATGTAAGAAAATAAAGTGAATGTCCTCATGTGCAAACCATAGAAGAATGTCCATCCTTCTCAATGATTTGGACATTTTATCCAAATTTCATCGCATGTCGCCTCTATACATCTCGTCGATGGTAATTTCAGAGATTCTGCGGGGAAAATATTAGAATTCTGTAAAGATATTAAAATAAAGAAAGCTTTTAGACCCTGGATATTATTGAAGAAAATTCTTAATGCCCGAGAGATATAAATGATATAGGCAGTTTTGATTGCTACGATTACTAACACAAAAATTTTCTTTAAGTGTGTATATACAAAATGTTTCTGACAGAAAAAACAGTTTTTTTTTCAAAAATTCTAATGCATTATTACTTTTACTGAAAATCATATTTCTAAAAAAGGGTATGAAGAGATATACATATGTTCAGGAGTTGAGCGAAAAAATGTGGCAATAAATTTTTTTGGCGAATTAAATTAGCATTAAATTGTTCGTGAACAAAAAGTCATGGCATTTTCGTTTTCGAGTTGGCGTGTGCTAACTTAATCCTTGAGCTAGCATACTTACTCATATTCGGCGAAATAATTTGGCAATAAAATTTTTCTTTGCATGCTAAATTAGCATCAAATTATTAGAAGGCAGTCAAGTATGAAATAAGTTATTTCACCGATGTGGGTCAGCTTCATTCTTAAGCTGGCACACACACTCATATCTAATGGAAAAATTTTGCAATAAATTTGTTTTTTGCCGATTTAATTAGCACTTAATCAGTACTAATTTAGTACACTTCTTTTAATTGCCTGTGCTACCATCGTTGTGCCAGCTTGTGGGACATTGCACAATGGCAACTTGTTTCAGATATAGACCTGTATGTAGAACCAAAATTTGAGTAATGAGGTTTATGAACGGCCCCTTTGGGAAATTTACTAAAATATTTATTATCGACTGAAAAATCGACAATTAATTTTTAAGCTTAGTTTCAAAGAAAATTGTGATTGAAACTTTTGTTAAATAAAAATAGACATAAAAAATACGTAAAATATGCAAAAATAGTCTATTTTTTACAACAATGATATCCTCGAAGCACTTTTTCTCAGAAAAAAATGCACGCTTTCCAAGATTTGTGAAATTATAGTTATTCTAGAAGACATTTAAACAAATTCTACAAATTTATGTGTTTACTTTTGGAAGAAGCTCTTATTGTGCTATATTGACAAATTCTACAATGACAGAAATATTTACTTTTAGAATGTTAAATGAAGTCAAATAAATCAGAGATAAGATTTTTTTTTTTTTTAATTTAACACATAATCGACGAAAAGCAATTTAAAAAAATTAAAAATACAACAACAAAAATGTAACCTCACCTGAATAATTTATACTAAAACATACTAAAATTTAACATTCGAAATATTTATCGACTATAGACTCCATAAATAACTCCAAAAAAATTTTAATCAAAGTCGTAAGTCTTTTTTATTCACAACCCAAAATCTCCCAAAATTTTAAATGCATTTACTACCAAAATCCCCGAAAAAATAAAATGTTTTCATTGAACAATTTTTGTGTTAAATTTACAAGTCCGACAAAATCTACATTATTTGTTTTGGTTGAGTACCATGCCATCTGTACAAAATGTGCCCAACAGTACTAATGCAGCTGATACGAACCTTTCTTTTATTTTCGAAAAACTCGACAATCTCACTAAAATATCTCAGAATTTTCAGAAAATATGCGACAGCAACACGTAAATTGTTGTATTTCCGCCTCAAAAATACTGATTTTGGAAGAGAAAAAGAAGATTGGAAAAAAAATGACGCCACGCGACTCGACAAAATGGCGGCTTACCAAAATGACGAAGCAACTGCGTCGTCACTGCGGCAGCCATTTTGGATTGAGTCGAAAATTTTTTACCATATTTCGTCCCTTACCTTCGAAATCCTTGGAAATTCGGCAATCCGGAGGTTTTGTGTCTCGAAAATCAAGCTCATCGTCAAAGAACTCTCCCTCGCAAAATTTTCGAAAAATTTCGGTCTCGTCCTTGTATGACATGATCACTAATGACTGGACTCTTCTATAGTAAGCGACAGTAAGCGAGGTCGTTAGGTTGAGATTGAGGCTCTGAGATTTTGTGATAGTGTGTGAGATGTGAGAAGTGAACACAAGTGAGCAGATCGCAGCAGATGCGTGCTCAGACGGCACAGCGCGTGAGCAGTGAGCACTCAGTGTCCTCAGTGAGCATGAAAGCGATATATATATATACCTAGGTATATATCTAGTGAAAAAAAAATCGATTGATGTTGGAACATCGTTTGTTATTTTTTACTATATATTTTTCAGATGTTTTAGAGAAACTCAAGGGAGAGAGTGGCTATTGAAATCGCTCCTGATTGGAGATGTCGAAATGGCGGTCATCTTGGACACAAACTCAGCACAAACACAGTACTGCTCAGCATCATTCAGCGTACTCTGCCGTCTGTGTGAGGTCAGCTGACTCTGTTTACTTTTTCATACGTGTTTTGAAAGTGTATCTCAAATTCATCAAAATTCATTTGATAATCAACTAAAGTGCAATTGCAGTTATGTTGATAAACTCATATATATATATCCTCACACAGGCGGCCAAGTACTCTGAGTAGTAGTATGTTTGTGTCCAAGATGGCCGCTATTCCGACATCTCCAATCAGGAGCGATTTCCCTTGAGTCTCTTTAGTGGATTTGTGTCTATTCGTGTTCACTCGGGCACTTGCGGGTAGCCCTCTCCGACTCAGTAAATTTGCGGATAGGGCGGCGCTTGAAGCATGGAGGCTTCGGAGGCCTTCTCACGGCTTGCGGGCACTCTCGGATTGCTCTCGGATCACTATATGGTCTATGATATGGTCTAAGGACATCGTGGATCGAACAGTTTAGAACAGTTTAGAATGTTTCCAAGAAATGTTGGAATACTTGGAATTGGTATGCGATCATTCCCCAAATGACCTGACCATTTTTATGTTAATCCATCTGTAAGTGCTCAAAATAATTTGAAGTGAGATATCATTTAGAAAATGTCAGATTAAATTTTCTTTTCGCGTGATATGAACAAAAATTTTTACTACCAACGTTTTTTTCTGTTTTCAGTCGTTATCATAACGGTTCCGAAACCTTAAAGGAATACTCCGAAGAAGAGAGAGACAGAGAAATGAAATGAGTTCGTTTTTTTTGATATAAGAAAAAGTCAAATAAACAAAAAGAAATGAAAAACATTGCGTAAAAAAAAAAAGAAATGAAATAAACTTTTATTAGCTGCAGAGAATTTTTTTCAATGAACTCCTCAAATATTAATGATAACAGCTTAAATCCTCTAATAGAGGAGTTGCCTCAAAATTAAACTACCGATTTTTTTTTTTAATTAAAGATTAGGCTTTATAAATAACTTCTGCGTTGAAAAAATATGATTTTTATTGTCCAATTTTTTGTAAATAATTTTTAAAAGTCGCTAAAATGAGGTCCCGCTAAAACGTTACGTGATTGGTACGCGCATCTGTGACGTCACTAATAATAGTTTATTTCGATCTCCCTATGCTACAACACGGGCCGCGCGCGAATTTCACGGGAAAATTCAAATAATCGGGAAAATGAACCGAAACCCGGAAAATGGGTTTGTTCGAAATACCTCAGATAATCTCCCGAATGTGGATTTAGCAACGATTTTCGCATACTTTGCGAAAAAAGAGTGTTTTAACGTCCCTGAATCCAGAGCTGTCAAAGCGCAAAGGTAAATAAATGTTGTATTGTACATGGTTTTTACATTTTTCCGATGTAATAGATGTGAAAAAAAATTCAATAGACAAATACAATGATAAACAGTTTGAGTTTCCTTTTTTTCTCAAAAAAAAAAAAAAAAACAATGCATTTCATTGCACTTTTCTCACGTATGTGTGAGGCGATCCGAGAAAAGAGACCAACTATCCAAAAAATCGTTTTTCCGATTATGAGTGATTCTATATGTTTTTAATCAAATCTTCAATAATGTGCAATCAGAATTTACTAACTTTGATTTTTTTGCAAGCTATGAATTTTTAAAAATCTTTCATTCCATTTACCGTTGTGTATTTTGAATCATTCAATCACCCGTCCTGTAAAATTTGCTTTTTGGATAGTAGGTCCCTTTTCTCGGATCGCCTCACAGGTGTATCTTTTATTTGTATAGAAATATAGATACACATGTGTGAGAAAAGCGCAATGAAATGCATTGTTTTTTTTTTTTTTGAGAAAAAAACGAAACTCAAACTGTTTATCATTGTATTTGTCTATTTAATTTTTTTTCACATCTATTACATCGGAAAAATGTAAAAACCATGTACAATACAACATTTATTTACCTTTGCGCTTTGACTGCTCTGGATTCAGGGACGTTAAAACACTCTTTTTTCGCAAAGTATGCGAAAATCGTTGCTAAATCCACATTCGGGAGATTATCTGAGGTATTTCGAACAAACCCATTTTCCGGGTTTCGGCTCATTTTCCCGATTATTTGAATTTTCCCG
Source organism: Platygaster robiniae (assembly GCA_028476575.1). NCBI lineage: Eukaryota > Metazoa > Arthropoda > Insecta > Hymenoptera > Platygastridae > Platygaster > Platygaster robiniae. The sequence continues at coordinate 23,107,987 of CM052025.1, read as the reverse complement.
TAAAATTCGCACGCGGCCCGTGTTGTAGCATAGGGAGATGAAAATAAGCAAACATTAGTGACGTTACAGATGCGCCGACCAATCACGTAGCGTTTTAGCGGGACCTCATTTTAGCGACTTTTAAAAATTATTTTCACGCTCGCAGCACGGAAATCACTTATTCTTGTGTTTACTATTATCCCGTGCAAAACTCGTTCTCGCTGCGCGTCTTCTCGCCGTTTTCTATGCCGCTCGAAAGTCGAGCGGCAGAGAAACTCGGTCTTTTCACGACACAACAGTAAACAAAAGACTAAGTAATTTCCTTGCTGCGAGCGTGAAAAATATCTCTCGTGTTAAAGAGCATCAAAACTCGCGTTTTACGAGTGCGATTTGCTCACTCGCTACGTTCACTCGCAAAACTTCGCACTCGTAAAAACGCTCATTTCTACTCCTTGATACGAAATATACTATTTCAGTGCTGCAAGTTATCTTTTCGAAATTTTTCAAGGAACCCTAGTAATTTTGATCCTCATAAAAACCTTACAAGAAACTGGAATTTCTTATTCTTTTAAAGAATAGACCAAAAGAATGCTATAAGATTTCATCAAATACATTTTATAAGAAATTTCAGTTTCTTATAAGGTTTCTATAAAATGTCGCCTTATAAGAAATTCAATTCTTGTAAGGAATTTTATTTTCTTATAAGGTTTTTATAAGGTTCAAAATTACTAGAGAAGTTTCAAGCGAACTGTTTCACTAGTAATATTTTAAAAATATATTTTCAATGAAATATCTGAGTAGAAAATTTTGAAATATTACAAACTATCTATCGCAGTTTAAGAAAATATCGTAGTTCTGGCAAATTTCAAATTCAAAAGACATTTATATTGTAAAAAACGTCATGTCAACACATGCTTTTGCCTCTTAGTATAATTATTCAAAAAACTTTACACTTTTAGAAATTTTTTCTCCAAATCCTTGAAATCCGATCGAGTATCTGAATCGCGTGGGCGAGCGAAATCGCGCACTCTCCCGAACGCATGCGCATAAGTATCGCGCAAATGCGACAACTCCGCGAAGCCAGTTCGTTTTTAACCATTTCACCGCGTGTACGCACAACATAACTTTACCAAGTGTTACCCATTCGGATTATCCCCCTCGTACGAGGTATTTAATAAACAATTTCAAACTAACACCCAAATTAAACAACTCTCATTACCTTTTTCTCCTCTTAACCTACAAAAACCAACCCTCCCAAAAAATTTTCAAAAAAATGAAAATTAGAGCAATCCTCACCTAATACCAACATTTTATAACATAAAAAATTCCAATGACATGTTATTTTTCCCATAAAATAAGTACTAAATAACTAAACCTGAAATTTGGTATTTTCTGTATAAAATAATCCGCTCGTGAAGTTTAAAAACAGTTTTTTTGATTATTTTTGCAAAGATTGTTAACCAAACGTAAATGTAACCATTCGGGTGGATCGCAAAGAATCTAATTTTACTTTTCGTACTTATTTCGAGAATCGTTTCTCTTTTTTCACAATTTTTCAAGACCTAACAATGATTTGGTTCTGGGTTTTTGCTCATCGGGGAGTTGATTGTCGCGAGTCGATAAATAAAATAAAAAATTGAAACAATTATCGTTGGGACTTGAGAAAAATGGGCATGATGCCAGTGGCTGTGGTCCGTGGTTTATGGCACGTTTGCCATCGGGAACGGACGCCGAAAATAGTCGGCTCGTGCATGAATCGCTTTTCCGCTGTGCTTTTTGAGATTGCTTTAGTACATTGGGGATCTTGGCAAAGTGTGACCGTGACATACAACCTCCCACATGTATGGCACTTTGGTGTGAAAAAAAATTGGAAAACAAAAATCGGGAGCCTAATTTTAGTGGGACACCACGTAATCTCGCGGGGTATAAAAATATTGAATACGCGTTTATTTCTTTCGGTGGGCCGATTGAACGTTGGAAAATTTATGAGACTCGTCGGGTTTGAAAAAAAAGAAATAAAAAAAAGGGAATTGGAAGACGTGGGAAGGCGAAATCGAGGATAAAGTGAAATTTTGGGCGCCGACTCGACTTCACCCACGCGCGAACGCGAATATCGGTTCGCCGATTTTACGCGATTCATTCACGCGCAGTTTTCGCGATCGCGTGATATGAGTGTTTATTGAGCTTTTTTGCGGTAGCGACCCTCAGTGGTAATTAAAATTTTTTTTATTTAATAAGCTATAAGCGTTTCGGCGTTGTTGGGGAAGTAGAAGAGAGGCTTTATAATTGTTTTACTTAAAAATTTGCACTGATAGAAAAATTTGTTCGCAGTGGTGAGGTGATTGTAGTTTTAATTATTGTTGTTTTATCAATGAAACGATTTGTTTTCTACTTGAAAAGAAAATTATCTTGATATGAGAAGAAAATCTTTGTAACCCGAATTTGAAATGAACTTCTCTACCTACCATGATGCAGAATCTTTTTACAGTAAAATGACATAACATTTTCGGGAGGGGTTTTTCAGGAAAACATATATTTGTTTTTAAAATATTTTGAATAATTGAATCATAAAATTTATACTTTATCTATAACGAATCCTCAATTTTTGATTGAATTCTATTTCAAAGATATGTAGCTTGTATTAAAATTATGAATTTTTCCTCAGGCGTACACTCAGAAAAAATTTTCGAAAGAAGTTTTCCAGTAAAACATATCTTTATTCTTGAAATATTTAGAGTATTGGAATCATCAAATTTTTACATTATTTATGACGAATCCTCAATTTTGTGTCTTGAATTCAATTTCAAATTTTTTGATTTTATTTCTAATTCAGGGTTCCTCATGTTGAATTTCGATAATTTTTTTAAACATATTCGAATTTAAAAGAAGCACTATGTTATTGATAAGTATTCTAATTTTTCATGCGTATAAATAAACAATTATCAATTTTGTTCTCTGAATTCACATAGATTTAGCAAAATTTCAAAGTTTAAGCTATTTGGTTCTTTGAATTTCAAACTACAAACGGTGAGTATTCTATAAAAAAAATGTTTATCGTCCAAAAATTTATGTTGCGCAACTTTTCTGGTTTGAAAAATGCCTAGCAAATTTACCACGAATTATTTAATACAAAATGTTAGAAACATCAGTTTTATGATTTTTATGTATCATGTTTTAATTTATTTCGTCGTGGTTTGATAAAAACTATTTGGATAACATTCCATGTTCAACAAAAAGCTTATTTAAAATTTTTCATTTTTTAAATAAGAGGTAACATACACTGGACATTACTATTTCAAATGGTAAATTTTTTATATTTCTATCAGGTTTCTTTTTTTTCCTTTTTTGATTTTGAATGTTTGGCTTACTTTTTTGACAAAAGTCTTCAAATAAATATTCATATCTTTACTTATGAGTTCCTCATATTCAAAACTCACGTCAAAACTTTAAAAAAAGAAGGTTGAAAACATTGAATCTTTCAAATTCAAAAATACCTTTGTTTGTTTGTTTTTATTCCATATCGAAATACTTCCTAATTTCTAATTCCAATAAACTGTTATTTGAAAAATCCACCTTCAAAAAATTACAATATACCATTTTTCGAGTTTTAGAATATGGAATATTGAATATATATGATACTGACATATAATTTTTTCATTTTCTACATGTTTAAAGATTAAATTTAAAGTTGATATTTACTACTTTTCAACCTCTATCATTTTAACTATCGAAACTTTTATCATTTTAGAGTGTGATTTTCTTGAATAATATTGAATAGGATACCTGTTTATATTTGAAAGTTGACAATGTTTGATTTCTCTGATTCTACAGTTGAAATTGCACCTTATTAATAAACAAAAAATCGATGGCCAATTGCTTTACATTGTTTATCTATTCAAATGATTATAAGAAAATTGTTGACTTGCAGAGTAAAACATTGGTTTAGGTGTCAATTTTCATTTTTTGCATATATTTTTTGAATTTTGAGATGGGCTCCAACATAACCACCCCTCTGCGTTCGCCAGTGGTGCAGGATAAAGTTTCTTTCATTTTTGAAAGGATATTGGGAAAAAATTGAAGAAGAGTAGAATGTTATGAAAAATCATAAGGAGTTGGACAAATTTTGGTGATATTTTGAACATTTTGAAAAGTTTGTGTGATGTTTGGAATCTGGAAAAGTTGAGAAAATATAAACATGTCAAAAGTTTTTTCAGATTGTCGATTATTCTTGGAAATTCGGAAAATTTGTTAAATATCGACGAATGTTCATTAGTTTTCACTTTGTGTTCGTTAATAACTTTTTTCGAAATGTGCATGACAATGCTTTACATTCCTAATAAAATCTTGAAAAATTAGAAAAAATTGCGAAAAATCTTTTGGACTTGGACAAATGTTTGTAAAGCTTGTAAAGTTTTCAATAGTTTGCGTAATGTCTGAAATTTCTAAAATTAAAAAAAATCGAAACATATTGAAAATTTGTCGGGTTGTTAATAATATTGTAGAAAATTCGTAGAAATTTTAGAATACATCTGACAATGGGAATATTCTTAAGTTTTTCAGTTTCTGTTCATTATCAATTTTTTTCAAAATAAGTATGACGATGTTTTTTCCATTTTTTAATGAAAATTTTGAAAAGTATTCAACAATTAAGACAAATTTTTTTGAGCCGGACAAATTTTTGTAAAACTTAAACTTTGTGCAATTTTCAGAATTTTAAAAGTATGGAAAAATTGAAACATGTTGACTGAAAGTTTTGACAAATTTTCAGAATTTCTGAGAATGAACATGAGTTTTGCAGAATGTGTTCATTATTGAGTTTCTTCGAAATTTTCATGACAATGTTTTTTAGATTTTTTAATGAAAATCTTGAAAAGTATTCAAAAATTACGATACATCATAATCAGTTTGATAAATTTTCATAAAACTTGAAAAGTTTCGGATTGTTTGGGTAATGTTTGGAATTTCAAAAGTTGGAGGAAATCGAAATATGTTAGAATATTGTGAGATTGTCAATGATTCTAGGGAATTCGAAAAATTTGTTGAATATCTGAGAATATACATAAATTTTTATTTTTTGTTTATCATTAAATTTCTTTAAGATATGCATGACAGTTTTTTCCAATGTTTTCAAAAAAATCTTGACAAATTTTGAAAATTTACGATAAATATTATTAAGTTGAATAAATTTTTATAAAACTTGGAAAGTTTTAAATAGTTTACATAATGTTTGGAACGTTTAAAATTATTTGTAGAAATCAAAACATGTTCGAATTTTTTCAGATTGTCATAAATTCTGCGAAATTCGAAAAACTTTATAAAATATTCGAGGATGTTCATAAGTTTTTCATTTTGAGTTTGTTATCACATTTCTTCTAAATATGGATGACAATGTTTTTCCATTAGTAAATAAAAATCTAGAAAAGTATTCGAAGATTACGAGAAATCTGGATAAGTTACACGAATTTTATAAAACTCGTCAAGATTTGAATATTTTGTGTAATGCTCGTAAGTTGAAAAATGTAGGAAAATCAGAACACGTTAAAATTTGAAAGATTATCAATAATTCTGAACATTAGGAAAATTTGTAGAATGTGAGGATGTTAATAAATTGTGTAGTTTGTGTTTATCATCGAATTACTTCGACAACGTTTTTCAAGTTTGTAATAAAAATCTTGAAAAGTTTGTAAAATTTACGAAAATTCTTGGTCAGCTGGATAAGTTCTCGATAATGTTCTTAAACAGGAAACAAGTAATTTAAAAAAACTCTAGAAAGTTTTTTCTGTCGCGAATCATTCAGAATCATGCGAATAAGTCAACCGAAAAAATCAACATGTATGTGTCCTTTGTATTCGAAAGCTGATTTCCTCTCGCAAACATCCAACTAGCAATCATTTCGTCTATTATCAAGATCGCTGCAACTCATCCTCGAAATAGGGAATGATTCGTACGAGCATCGATCATCGTTTCATGAAGTCATTATGCGTGGTTGCCCAATAACCCGAGAAACCGTGAAACGTATTCAAATCCGCGCTCGTTTGTCGCCCTAGGGCCGACAAAATGGCGTAAGGCGCTTGAATTTTTTTCGATGGATCCGGGTAAAATGCAGTTGCTGGTTAATGATACGCTTTCCCGGAAAATCGGGTCGATTTCGGTGCGATGAATACAACGCGTTTCTATTTAATTCGCGGCTCTCCAGGGGGCATAACCGGCATTTTTCCTGCGACCGTTGGCTTTAAGCCGCGAACTTGATAATACCTTACATGTATCTTCCGCGGCACCCGGAACACACCGTTAAGAACGCCACGGGGAATTTAAACGAACCTCCCGAGTGTTTCGAGACCCTCGACGAGGATTATATTATCACGATGAAGCAATTTATTTATCGGAGAAACTGGAAAATTAATAATTTCAGATTGCGCGACTTTATTGTACGTTGCACGGAAAATTGTGGACAAAGTAATTGCGGTGAATTTTTACGAGTATATTCTTTTATGAGGTGTTACATATTCATATGTACTTATATTTTAGGTGTCGATTAGAAAAATTGCAGAATAAATTAGGGATGAATTTTAGGGAAATGGAATGAAACTTGAGTCATTTTTCATCCAAATTTTTTGAGGATATTCTGATAAAAGACGAGGAATACTATGTATGAGGAAATACTTTCTTTTACTTAATATTTGTATGGTCTGAAGAATCGTTAGTTATATATTCTCGAGGATGTCATTAATTTTTATAAATTGTTTTGGAAGTGCTTATAGAGTATATTTACCTGAAATAAATAAACTTAAACTTTTACTTCAATTTAATTTTAGAATACCTGTATCAAAAATGTAAACCGAAAATATATATTTCCTGATAAGGGTTTCATAAGAAACTGGAATGATCGTTTAGATATTTAAATTATAGATAATACAAATAGATCGTTGCACGTTAGCTGTAAAAAGGTGGATAATTATGATCCGTAAACTTTCACCGCATTGAATATATGTTTCACATTTGAGACCGTACGTGCGTATGTACCTGCTGCTGAATATTATTGCGTAGCGTTATTAATCTTTCATCGGTCCTTTAAACGATCCGTCGTGGAGGCTGGATGCAGTATTGTTCGCAATTAGCATTACTTCCTGCTGTGATAATAAATCTTGCCGGCTTGTATTATAGGTTTGAAACGCGCCTTCTACAGGTGAATCGCGAGCCCTTTGTCCTATAGTTATTAATTACTAGCTTGTTTCTTTATGAAAGTTATTGATGATTTATTAATGTTGAAAAAGAACAATCTTGACCTGAGCAATGATTTAGTTAACTCCTGAGGTTATCTTGTAATTTAGTTTTAAGGAGGGAGATACACTTAAACGGCTGAAATTTGGCCACAAGCTTTGCGCGTGGATTGCAGGAAAACTATAAACGATCTAAATTTTGCACAAATGAGGCTTGTATCAACATCTATGAGACGTAAGTCTTAAAAAATTTCTTCTTTTTACGCGGAAACTTAAAACGCGTTTTTCCGAAAATCATTTTTTTTAAATGGTGGGACAAGTAGAGAGAGAATGGCTGGATCGATGTTCATAATTTTTTTTTATATCAAACCGCAAACAACGCTTCATGAATTGACTTTTTCAAATTTTGCAAAAAAAATTTGTTTAAGCAATTTTTTGTAAAAAAAGACCAAAAAAATTTAACTTTTTCACATTTTTTGCTTTTATTCATGTATGAACTTAAAAATGCTTTTTTTCAAAAACCAAGAACGTCAAGTTATAGTAGACCTTAATACCTAAAAAAATTTGTATGAATTTTTTTAGGTATTTTTTTAGGTATTTTTTTAGGTATTTTTTTTAGATTGAGTTTCCGAAGCTGTATAAGTCCCACCGTTTGCTTCTGCAAAATATGCAGGTGCGATTTTGAAGGCTTGGATTCGCGAACGAGGCAACATTTTTGCAAAATGACATACATCACTTTGTAGTATATTAAATAAACTTCATCTGTGCCAAATTTAGGGTTTTTATCATTTATAGTTTTTCCGCAATCCACGCGCAAAGTTTGTGAACGATTTAAGCCGTTTAGGTTATACATACTTTGTGGTTCAAAAATTTTATACTTGATGATTTAGTTTGGAATTTTGTTATACTCTTGAATTCTTCAGGTAATTATAGTTGTTTGTCGATAGAAGTTCTTTTGGACTAAAAAGGAATGTGACGAGTATAGAAATTATACAGTAAGAAACTTGATTATGAATTATTGGTTGCAGCTAAATGTTTTAATGAGTTTTACTGTGGATTATGAAAGACTCATAAATTTATGATTTTTGCAAAAGGAAGGAGAAAAAAGAATAGGGATAATAAATTCCAAGAAGGGTTTTTTGAAAAAAAAAAAAATTTAATTTTTGATTTTTTACGACCTAGTGACGAGAGTACGATTTTTCAATTTTTCGAATTTCGGGATTTCAATTAAATTTATACGACTATTGAAATTCAGAGACACATATTTTTCATCTACGTTTTTAGTATAATGGAATCCGATATTTGTGATAATTCAAGTCTTTGGGATCAAATTTTTAGTATTTATCTTGTTACTTCAGTAGTATAAATCCTTAAGAATTTTCTGATATTATTATGGATTTCTACATATAAGCTTTCTGAAATTTGAAACTTGGGGAATCACAGTTCTAAAAATTTTCAATATTCTTATAGATTTTTGAGAAAATAATCCTATTTACAAAAATGTCAGTTATTCATAGATTTCTAGGATTTTCGTATTATATTTTAGCAATGAAATTCCTTATAGTATTTTCTGGTATTTTTATAAACTTCCATTATTTCTATTGATCGTTTTGTAGATTTAGAAAGTTCGATGTTTTACTATCGTAAAATTTCAACTGTTTTAAGTATTTGAACAAATTTTTCAAAGAATCTTTCATAAAGACTTGCAGATCTTAAAATTGTGTTATTGTATTTGTTTAGTATTTACAGAACTTCAAGTGTTCTTTTATATCTTTATGAATTTCTATAAAGGTCCCTAGAATCACATGCTGGATTCAAAGTTTTCTACAATTTGAGGAAATTATATCCATATATGTAGTTTTTGAGCATTGATAGATTTCTAGTATTACTCGTATTTTTTTGTATTCATGAAATTTTAAAAATTTTCTGGTACTTTTATAGAACTTCAGTATTTTCAAAGATTGCTATACATATTTCTTGCATTCGATACTCTAGGATTTGAATTTCGATAGGTTTTCAGTATTTTTATAGATTTCTGGAGGAATAACATCTACACATATTTCTAGTGTCTAAAGATTTCTTGTATTTTCGTATTTTTTTAGAAATCTGAAGATCTTGTAGCGTTTTCTAGTATTTTTATATATTTTCTGTACTTATATGGTATATATACTGCTGTATACAATTATCCAACAAAAATCGATCATTAGGAGCCAAAAAATAACATTTGGAGAAAAGTCACAATCACCTAATTAAATTGTCCGAGCTTTCGGTCGCTTTATTGGACCCTCATCAGGAACTACAATAATTTTTCCAAAATCAAAATATACTGCTCTATACGTTTTTTTCAAGTTTGATGCTCTAGAATTCAAAATGTCATAGATCAGATCTCAAGTATTTGTTGAGATTTAGAATAATATATCCTATAGCAACTACAGCAATGTAAAGCACTCCAAAAGACATACAAAGAAAGAAAAAGAATTAACCTATGAAGTCAATGAGGTCCTAGCAATATTGCGGAACGAATCGTGGGTTTCCGAAAAAATGCCAAGAGATCTCCCCCGGGATATTATTCTTCTGGTATATTTATATTTTTCGAAGATTAAATTTAAATTGATATAACTTTTATTATTTCTACACGATACAATAATTATTTTCACTCGAATCTCATGAGAAGCTTAAAACCTCAAAAGCTCATTTGTCTATGCCTCTGCATTGAGTTGCTGTTAGTTATGTTCAATCTTCACTTTATGAAGATTTTATTACCTGATCTACAAATATACATACAACATGAGATTCAACGCAAAATTACACTTAAAATTCAAATTACTGTTCTTACCAGATCTTGTAATTCTTTTTCGCCTTCACGCGTTACAATTATACTGCTATAATCGTTCGATCTCAGAAGAACGGAATTTTTTGGGTAGTTGAGTCAGAAGATTGATTGATTGATTTAAAGTTGTTTATTCACATAAATTACATCAGATTTTTTACACTAGCCGAATAAACTAAGACAATTCACACAACATTCTGCACACACATGACGGGTGCCACACCACTCGCATTTTCTTACTATTGTGTTTTTTTTAAATGGTAAATGATTGATTGTTCATGTTTCTTTATTGATACATTATCTTTCCGATTTTGTTCGCATAAGTTCTGGCTTTGGGTGAAAAATTTCAATCGCAACCTTTCGGTTTCAACTTACAAAAAAAAACCCTTTGCCTATCATGATTGTGCTACTTTTTCCACAATTTACTTATAAAAAAACTAACATCCTTATTATCTAATTACATAAGTAGTTGAGTCAGAAGTTACTTCATTGTTTTTCATAAACATTGGCTTTTGAAGATGGTTTAGCTCTTGAACGCTTAATGTAGACGCCGAAAAAGATGAAAGAAATGAAATCACAGATGAAAAAAAAAATCGTGCCCCAGTTTCTCTCGCGATTCCATCGAAATTAGCCTCGGTGGCTGATCTTTTCGGGCAGTGGACGCAAAAAACGAGATAACAAGGAAGCGCGTAAAGCGCTCGGCAACGGCGAAATATAATTTTCGCGCGACGCGTGATTTACGTGATAGAAGCCGAGATTATTCCGGTAGTGGCGCGAACGGGGCCAAGAGGCCAAGGAGAAACGTAGTCGCGGAAGGGCCATTATGAAACCCGTCAAAAATGACAAAACGCGCTCTTTTCCGGCCGATTCACCGCGCCCCCGACTCGAGCGAAAACGCCGAGAGCCAGTTAAGATCCCTCGTAACGGGAAAAGAAAAAATAAAGGGACGAGGAATATTTATCGCTCCTCTTGAAGCAATTACCCTTGATCCACGGGTGAGTGTTTGCGCGGCCTTGGACCGCGGATTCAGATGGCTCGCGTGCAAACAGCTCTTCTTTGCTTTTAGTCTTCAGGTCTTTTTTCCCTCAAGACTACGCCATACTGTTCGAAAACATTGCCCTCGTAGAAAAATCGTTTCGGACAATAATAGTATTTCTTCATGAAGACGATTTCTTCCAAAGTCTATTTCCCACAAGAGTCTTTTATTCGAGAAACACTATTTATCGATTCACAAAATATTGTCATCTAATCTTCGAAGTGACGATAATTGTTTGGAATGTTGATATTCCTTGTTCTTCTATGAGTTCACGAAGATTGTAAATAATGACTATCAAATAAGTTAGAACGATCTTTATTTAAAGCCTTCTCCCCCTTGTTACATAATTCTAAAAATACTCCACAAAAATTCTTCTAAAGACAGAGATGGTTCTGCTAATGAATTTTGATGAGTAATCAAATTTCGTTGTTATCTTAGGGGTTGAACAGCCAAAAAATGTCTTCGACAGTGAAAGAGACCTCGCACGTAACCAAAAGAAGCATGATTCATGGAGGTCCTATATCCGTACAGTCTGCGAGCAAAGCAAACAGTCTCGACAACAATCTGGGTAAGATGTTTTTTTAAATTTTCGATGCTATCGGATTTGTCTACGTTTTTCCATTGCAGCTTTTCTAAAAAAATCACTCATCAAAAACTCGAACTGTGACAGCATGTAGCTTTTTCAGGCTCTCTTGTAACTCTGGACCATACATGCGACTTATAGAAAAGACTTTATTCATAAAGCAACATAAAAGTGACATGTATGTTCCCTGATCTTATAAGTCTACCTTACATGTTTCCGTCGTAACTATGAAACATATAAGATTACCGAAAATCTTGTAAAGTTATCAAAATTTCTTGTATGTTCAACTTATTTTATATAATATGTATAATTTATCACTGGGTGGTTATTTATTTCAAAAAAATTCTCTCGATTTCCCAGTCAATTGTGTTTATTACGAATATGTCGACGTTTCGAGTCGGTTTTGGCTCCTTTTCAAGACCTAGGAAGTATACATCAATCAACAATTATCAAACAGGCAAAATACAATAATCACAATAATTACAATAATTAGTTACATGTTATCACCTACATCATAATGGGATATAATTAATATTCTTCTGGTAGAACATTGAATTATTTCTCGTCACATCACCTTCCACATAAAATAGGAGTAATGATGGGACTAATTGACCATGCGATACTTTTGTCTGATGAAAGATTTCATGAAGAGAATCTAGACAAGATAGCTGACATCCTATTGCAAAACAATTATCCATTGGAATCGATTCGCTCAATAATTGTGAAGAGAAAGAAAATTTTGAGAACGAAAATTGGCAGTACTACTCCAAAATTGCATTGTCACAATGGAGACGGAGAAATTAACAGAATTCCGCTTATTTACGTTAAAGGCTTTTCTGAAAAGATCAACAAGAGACTACAGAAGAACAAAACAGTATAAATAATCAACAAGATAGGCACCAATAATAAGAATAAATTTGTGAAACTTGGCAAAGATATGATTGAGAAAAAGAAACAGAATGATGTTGTTTACAAAATAAATTGTGGTAACTGCAACAAGACATACATTGGTCAAACCCAACGTTATTTGGAGAAAAGAATAAAAGAACACCACAATGATATTAAGAAAGTAAATGGAGAACCTTCTGCAATCAGTCAACATAGCGTGAATTTTACTCATGATTTTGATTGGGATAATATAGAAATATTGAATAAAGAACACAATTATCGTAAAAGATTGTTCACGGAGATGGCTTATATTAAAAAACATCAGGACATTGTCCTTAATAAACAGAAAGATCTAGAAAACTGGGATAATATTTACGATCCTTTGAGTCAACATATACGGTAAGTTGAACATATAAGAAATTTTGATAATCTTCTAAGATTTTCGGGAATCTTATATAAAGGGTCTTGGGGAAAAATGTCCACTGGGAAAACTTATTTTAAAAAAACTGTACTACAATCGGCAAAACATATAAGTTATTTGAAAATCTTGTATGTTTTTTGTTTTTTTGTTGAGCAAGATTAAATGTTTAACATCTCGATGAACTTGAATGTGCCTCTTTCGATTAAAATGGTGCACACGATTCAGCTCGTATGAAGAATCTGAAATACAAAATTTTTCTTTCAATATTTGTCATAATGGATCGAAATATTAAACGACCATGCCTGATGTTTTTTTTCCAAAATAAATTCGAATTTTCGCTCGTTCTTCGCTTTCTTCATAAACGCATCGATTAAAATACTTTTTAAAAATTCACATTGCTAATATGGAACATTATATTCCATGCCCTAAAATTACCGCATCTACGTGCTATTACAACTTCAGTTTTCTCTTCATGCAAACTTTCCGACGATTTTCATCGGATTAGGGTAATTGCGGACAGTAATAAATCGATCGCGAGCAAGCTTAATCGAGCGACGCAAAACGTTGTCAACGAGCGGATACGCTCGGATCAACGATCTGTAATTATCAATCAATCCTAATAATTATTTATGCAAATCAGGGTTTTACTATGTGAAAGCGTATAAGGTATTTCGAAGTTGAAAGATGGGAAAAGGATGGTCAGAAATTATTGTGCGTAATTTTTTTATCAGTCGCACTGAGGAAAAAACGTAAATGTTGAATTTTTTTAAATTCTCTTGTCTAAAAAATCACTCCAAATTATACTGGTAGAATCTTGTCTCGATGTATGTAAAGCAAAAATTCATTCGAGGGAGTAAACAGACATATCTCTTCCAAATTTCTCTAAACCAAAGTTTTCACACCATAAATATTTTTTAAAAAAATGATTGACCATGACTCATGTGTCAAAAATTCTCGTCCAACTGACGAATAAACGAAACGCTAATTATTCTCGGTATTTTGAAAACCAATTGTCGAGGAAATAAAAAGTTTCGTGATGTACATGAATTTGAATATCAAACAAAGCGCACTTTTATGAATCGTTTATGGGTTTTTTGTAGATGCGCTTTTAGAGGATTTGCAAACGAGTATTTCAAGAAGCGGCACTCCGAGTCGCGGCGTCCGAGGAACGTCGCCTCAAGTCGAGTACATGGAGTAAGCAAACATAATATTTCATTTAAACGTTCCTAGCGTGATTAGCACTTTTAATGAAAATTTAGAGGTATGTTCAAGAAATTTATACAGGCGAGAGTCAATCCCAGACGCGTAATCAATAATACGTCCGTTGCTAAAAAAAAAATACAATTTTTCAAGTTATTTCAAAACATGTAAACAATTTCGCTATTTCTCTTAGCTAGATACGAAATAATCTATTTTAGTATAAAAATTCTTGTCTTATGATTAAATTATTTTCACGATTGCTCGATCATCGGATCAGAATCAACAAAAACGCCCGACGCTTTTTTATGACCGATGCGAAATATTGTAATACAAAGAGAGGCGTTGCTTTCACGAGCGGCGAACACGGTTTTTTTTAAACATTTGAGCTGCATTTCGATTGCGATCAAAAACATTCCTCGTACATTATTCGGGCCGCCTTCTTTTTTTGCATCTTCAGGGCCGTCGCACCCACGCACACGACGCACACGACCACAGAAAAATTCGTTTCTACCGGAGCCGCGGGCATGCCCAGCGGCATCCCAGGATTGGAAATGCTTGATAAGGAACTGCAAGATGTGAGTTTTTTTTATCAATTAGAAAGACTGAATTGATGATTTTTCTGTGATTCTTGAAAAAGAGACAGTTTTTTACACTGTTTTGCGTATAAAAAGTGTCTGTTTTCGTCATTTATTCCTTGTCATTTCGATTTTTATAAAATATTCATGAAATATTGAAAGTATCGAAGTTGTTTTTTTGAGTTTCTTAAAGACTCTACCAGGCATTCCAGCCTCAGATTCGAATACATCATTTTTCAGCACGAGTCTCTTTATTGAACACTGCAGTATTTTAGTAATTCATTCAGACTTCATTTTTATTCACTGGGGACTTTTGTAACAGAAAAGTCAATTTCTTCATCGATACCCAGTCATTTTTATTATTTTTGAAACGTTTCGACCGACAGTATGCAGTCCTTTTCAAGGGTAACTATGATCAATACAAAATCAATTACCAGCTTACATCAACCGCAATTTTACATCCATCTCAGTGAAAAAATCACAAAATGTCTCAAAAATATACTAGAATCACTCTCACTCAACGTCATAATTGTAAATCACGAAGTGGAATGTGTCATAACTCGACACCAGTATTTGAGTAATCAAATCGGAGACTCTTGTCTCCCTAAGTCATTTTTTTCATGACTACAGTCTCCAAGAATCTCTTCAGTAATCATTTTGGAGACTATAGTCTCAAATTAACGCCAATTTTTCCGAAAGTACGAGTTCATTTTCAAGATTTATTGGGAACTGTGGTATCCCGTATGTTAACTTTGAGATCCTTGAAAACCTTCTTTTTCGAAAGAGATTTTGATAGATTTACTTTTGGCGCATTCCTTTCGACTGAATCTGTCAAGTTCGACTGAAAATCTGTCATTTTCAACAGATTCTATAACAGATTTTGTGTTATTTCAGACTTTACAGATCATGACAGTTTGAAATTCAATTAGTAGGTTCAAGTATTGACACTCGACATTTTTTCACATGACTATTCTCATGCTTCAACATTATCTAATCTAGAGACCTTGAAATTGCGACGTGATATTGCTGATCTACTTTTTCTCAGGGTTGCCAAATGATCGTTAGTCAAAATTGCCAACTAATGGCGCTGAAGTCGCCCG
Organism: Platygaster robiniae; assembly: GCA_028476575.1. NCBI lineage: Eukaryota > Metazoa > Arthropoda > Insecta > Hymenoptera > Platygastridae > Platygaster > Platygaster robiniae. Next base: position 23,092,155 of record CM052025.1, on the reverse strand, counting down.
AATTGCTCTCGCTCAAATGTAGCCTAATTTCAAAAAACATTTTGCTCTTAAATATAATTCGTAACAATCCGAAAAAGAACATGTACTTTGATCATATTTTGATGAGAAGTGAATAGAAGTATGGATATGACAGAATTAAAGTGTGAATTCATGTATTATATCTCTCAATTTTTTAAACACGTATATTTATATACTTTCTGTAAAGTATACTTTCAAGTTATGAAAAAAAAAAAAAAAAAAAAAAACATGAAAACGTATAGCATTTCAAAGAATCTTTTTTTTTTTGTTAATATATGTATCTGTACGGAGAAGTCTTGATATAAAAATCAGTGTTCTATAGTTTTAATACAAATGAGCGACGTTGCTTCGTCCAACAACAAAGCTTCATAATTTTTGTTGTTGTTGCCGTCGACATAAATTTTGATTCACATTGTTCGCTTACATTTTCAAGTTAAGTAACGCGATCATGTCTGGTGTCGCATGGTATTGGTAACAATACATGCCAAGAGCTGTCAAATGAACTCACATTCGAAATTCTCAGAGATACAGAAAAGATTCTTTAGAGATACACAAAATGACACAAAGTGCATGATAAAACTAAAAACAATTCGAAAATATTTGATTGCAAAAGTCCCTAAATAATCGTTTTATGTTGGTATCTTGACAAAATGTCGTCACAATTACGTTTTCCTAGATAACCACTATGGCCAACTTTAAAAAAACTATCTGCCGACACATATACCACAAATTTTTGCATCTAATCCAATCGGCGATTTGTACACTGCAAAAAAACATATACGAGACATGTCTCCGTAGAAGACGCGAAGACGCGAAATCCATGTCTTCAGTCATTAAGTGTCTTACTTTAATAGGTCAAAAAGATGTGCCTTAAAGACATCTTGAAACGTCTTAAAAATGGCGTCAAAAAGTGTCTCGTGGCAAGAAACCATTTTTTGCAGTGTAGCCCAGCTCATATTTTCAAATAGCCCAATTGGTGATCTGTCGCCTGATCAATATTTTGATAGCCTGATGAGCTCTCGAAGTAGCCCAATTGGCGATAAATCGCCCAATCGGGCAACCCTGCTTTTTTGGCATGATGTTGTCAATGGAAGGGTGGAAAGTCCTGAGTTATTGGGACAGATGTGATTGCCTTATGGCAGGATTTCATTACATGGGTGCATCACTGCAAAAAAACATATTTGAGACATATCTCCGTAGAAGACACAAAGATGCGAAATCTATGTCTTCAGTCATTAAATGTCTTACTTTTATGTGCCAAAAAGATGTGTTTTAAAGACATCTTTATACGTCTTACAAACGGCATCAAAAATTGTCTCGTGGCAAGACACCATTTCCTGCAATGATGTTCTTTGATGTCTCATTTGCCCGTACTGTCGGTTAGCGAACACAATGGAGTGCAATGATGATGTGTTTTCAGAGAGTCGTGAATCTTTTCTTAATCACATGATCGCCTCTTTGACAGGGCATGATGAATGATTTTGGATGGTCTTTTTCTTTTCTTATTCAACGATCTCGATGTTCATCTTACAATCGATTTTTATGGACATACTTGATTTGTGTGATCTGCGTCATTCTGATTCTTCTTTCTTCTTTTTGATTTTTGATTCTTGAATGTTTGAATTTTGACTCTTTTTTCGACTTGGAGAGATTCAGAACCCATCGTCTTCCTGGACGAAATTCCGTATAGAATTCCATGGAGCGCAACGAGAAACGCAACTCGATCGCGTACGCCCTGATGTTTTTAATCGTCGGTAGCGATCTGGTGCAGGCTTTGCATTCCGGACGTCTTGACAATCTTACTGCTCCATTTAATATTTCAATGCTCGTGCAACGGAAGATCGAGCCCCTGTCTTTCCTGTGTTTTAAGCCGCGCCTTGGTCGCGATATCATGCCTTCCCCTCTTCCTACGACACCCCCCGCAGGCCTTGAAAATCCCGTGGAATGAGATCAGTTTTATAGTTAGGGCGAACAAGGTAGATCCAGCGGGTATAAATTAGCCCCTCGCGTAATTGGCTGACGCGTTTTTGCCGCTTCTGGCGAACATGCGCGCCCGATTTGATAAGGATGCATTGCAGAAAACCGCCTTTCGTCCGATATTCTTCGCTCTGGCTGGTGATATCGATGTACCTGGGAATTAGAAATTACGTTATTTGACGTAAAAAAGAAAATTTAGAATGCTTAATTTATTAATTTTCGTTTTTAAGCACTAATAAGCACTATTTCTTGTTCCTTTCTTCTTAAAAACTTGCAAATTATGATGTTCAACCTGAAGAATCCCATAAATAGAATCCGAAGAGTTCATGGTTCAAGAAATCACGAAACTTATTGTTACCATTAAAATTTAATAGTTCATAGTTATTTATAACTTCGTTGATTAGAAATATTTATTGAAGACTTTAAACTTTCACAGTATTCGAAAAATGTTTGTTCCCTGATTTCAACATCCTGGAAATCTGTTTCGCACCATTGATTTTATCTCATAATGTATTAAAAAAAGAATGAAAGAGAGAAGTCAGAGGATGAATACATGAGACATTATTTTAATGGCCCTGAATATATCTTGCGCGATATGTTAATATGTATCTCGATGAAGTTATTTGATAAAGAATCAATGTTGGAAATGCTTGAAGCATACATTGAAACATTGACTCTCAAAACGTTTTCCTTTTTTTGCATGAATTATGTATGTATTTTTGAACTCCATTTAATAAAAAAATGTAGGGTGAAGCAGTCTTTATGGCTTATGAATAGGACTGATCGCAATTTATAGAGATTTTTGTAATTACTGGGAAAATTGTAATAATTTATGTATTTTTGAAAATCTATAGAACTTGTTATATTTGAATTTGGTAAGGTTATCTGAGTACTTTAAATGAAGTTCTTTGGAGCCTTTGAAAAAGCTAATTCAAAATATGGCCTTATATCTATTGATTAACATAATCCTCGAACACTTTTTAAACTTAACAAAAATGTTGTATTACATTTTTTTGAAAAACTATGGAGATTCCAAGCGCGATTTAACGTTGATGATGTTAAGATTCATTGCCCTTTTTTGGTATCAACTTCAAGATTTTCATTTATCAGGATTTTTCACAGTTTTTATATCTTTTTGCAGTTCTTCGTGTATATTTTTCAAACTTCAGTTTTCATAGTTTCAACAGTTTCAACGATTTTTTGAACAATTTGAACTGTTTTACAGGAAATAACCTTTGGAATCTTTGACAGTTGTCATATTTTAAATAATATTAAAAAATATTACAATTTCATTACAGTTAAAAGAAAACTTACTTAATTTTTCAACAATTTATACACAATTAAAGTTTTATCAGTCAATGCAAGGAAAATCTCTTACAAACTCTGAAAAATTGTTGAACTGCTGAAGCAGTCATTAATTTTGAAACTATCAATATCAATACCGAAGATCATTGTAATATGTGATGGCATTTTCTTTATTTTTTTTTTTTATTACATTTAGAAAGTTCGAAAAAGTTGGTGTTGCGTTCAAAATTTTAAAAATTTCGGAAAATTCATATACCATCGAAACTTTCAGAGATTGTAAAAAACTCTCATAAATTTGAAAAGTTTTGTAGGATTTAAAAAACTGCTAATAAATTTTGTAGATCGTAGAAAATTTCAGAAATTCTGTAAAACTGCAGAGTCTGTGTACTTTTCTTTAAATTTTTAAAAACCAAGAAATGTTTCATCGCGGGGGGTTCATCGATCATTATTGGAAATTTCAATAAATATCTAGAAATTGTGGAAATTTCGAAACATAAAAAAACATTAAGTGTATTGAAAATTAAAATAACAATAAAAAGTTTTGTAGGATTCCAGAAAATATTGATAAATATATCGGAAATTTCACAGAAGTACCTAAACAATTTATTTTTTCTACATTTCTTAAAACAAGAAAGTTATCGTACAAAAGTTGTTGATTATTCTGAAAATTTAAGTAAGCCATTAGAATTATAAAAAATATTCATAAATGTCGTAAATCATGAAAAGTTTTAATATTAAAATTGGATGAAACTTTAGTTAACAAGTTGATGCGTTTTCACGTTAGTATTTTTAGATATGTACTTCGTTCATCCAGAGTTTCCCATACATCTTTTGCCACTTCTATAAATGTCTAAAGTATCGAAATTATAAAAAAAATTAATACTGTAAAATCATCAAGATTTTTGAAACTGTGAAAAATATGATGAAAGGGTCTAAAAGTTCTTGAAAGTTAGTATCCTACAGAAAAGTGTCAATTTAAAAACTATTATCAACCTACAAACTGTAAAAACCTCGAAAAATTCATAAAACCCTTGAAACTGATAAAATTCATTGCTCACTTTCTAAAAGTAATTAATACACTAATAACGTTATCATTGAGAAAAATTCGTTCTGCTGGAACTCACCGTGAAATGACTAGATCAATGCAGATCAATGTATCATTTTCAGATGACTGAATAACCAGATGAAAACCTTCTCTTGAAATAGTAATGACTGAATAACAGGACGTTACTTTTCATAAACAATAACCGTTATATGCTACTATTTCTCCCCAAATAACGGTAGCACATCAAGTTACATTTTTCCTATGAAGAGACTGCAAACAGAACTATTTGCAATAACCAAAGATTGAGTAGCACATGAACTTGCTAAATTTTTAGAAATGACAACCAAAATTTCGGCCATTACAACTACAGTTCCAATAGAAAACATATTCTTTGTTATTCCTTTTCTAATAAATCATTATTGAATAAAATTAGAGAAAATTATAATAAAACAATACCAAGTATTCACCAAAATTTGATATGTATATCACTGCCATTAATTTAACATGTATATAAAATTTTTTTGCTGCAACCTATTGGAAAAATAAAAGGCTAATAAAAAAACTTTATGTCTTCAAATTTTCTAAAAAAAGAATATCAAGGGATGGAATCAGCAAAATGAACAAACAAGATCGATATTTTGACAAAAAACTAACGTTTCGTTCTTTCTGAAGAACATCTTCAGAGTCACAAATCCTTTCTACAAAATTGATAATACTCAGAACGTCGATCTACATATTTCCAAAAACAAAAATAAACAATTCAATTTCCTACCTAAAAGAAAGTCGATATCAACTGAATCAATAATACATTATTTTCATAAATCTTGTGAGAAACAACGTCATGTAAAATAATCATTTTTGCTGATTTTTATTCGAAATTAGAGAAAGACATTTAATGACATTTTAATTGTTACTGTTAAATGGTTAGAATTTGTATTTAGTTCCTGATGAGGCCCCAATTGAGGGCTGAAAGCTTGAATAAATAGTTAAAAGGAAGATGACTGAAGAGTTTTTCAACTATTCGGCTCCTGGGATCGGTTTGATAATTTGGCATTTTCAAAAAAATAAGGAGCAGTCGAATTCTTAATAAGGGCATTTAATTAGATTGATAAATATTTTCTAAATAACTTTCTGAAACCTGAACAAAAATGCTCGTAATCAGGGAAATGAGCACTTTCAAGCTGGTTCAAGTCGTGCTTTTTTCCGGGTTGATTGTTCGGTGAGCTGTCAGATTCGCTAACCGCGTAGACGAGAAACATGCTTGGCGAGTGCAATTGGAAACCGCGTTGTACACGCGATATACCGCGCGAAAGTGACTTGACATTGGCAGCGAAGCGTGCTTAGAAAGAGCCGCGGGCTAAAAGACTGAGCACCGTGAGATGTTTGACGAGAAAACCGCGGATAAATCCCGAAGTGGGTGTACCGTTCAAGTACGCATTTTCGTTCGCGCGGGCGTGCGCGAACAACAGAACAATTGTGTCAAGTTTTGCAAATGCTAATCGGAGAAACGGATTGTCGTCCCTATCATTGATAGAAGATGAGATCGTCGACGAGATTGTATCAAGGATTGTTTTCAAGGATGAGCTTCTGCGGGAATTGCTTCTGTAGATTTGATTTTATGGTCTTAAGTTTGAAGAATGATTTTTTTTGAGGGACAAAAGTGTTGATGATTCTTAGGACGTTTGTTAGTCGATGACCTAGAATTTGAAGTGTTGAACATTTTTAGGATTTCAATGGATTTTTCAGAAAACAGTGAATTTATTGATCTATGGTATTTTCAAAATTATTTGTACTTTTTTTCAGTATTTATACAGTATAAAGAATTTTCGATTGAGAAAATTATATTTCCATGGATTTATGGTATTTTACGGACTGCTAAAGCGATTTGAATTTTTTTTTCATATTTGTTTGATATTTATTCAATTTGAAGGATTTTCTTGTATTTTTATGGATTGCTTTATGAATATGTAGAATGTGATGCACTAGGAAATCAAGTTTCATACATTTTCAGTAACTCCATTATTTTTTAGGAAAATTACTAGGATTATAATTATTGTTTCAAACATGTTTTGTGTAAAATTTCGTAGGATTTCCTAGTTAAGTGAAAGGTTTTTACTCTTTTCATGAATTGCTATACAGATCGCTCAATTTCGAAGCTATCGAATCGAAATTTTTATATTTTTTAAGTACTTTATACATTTTGTAGAAAAGAGCATCTCAATGAATTTTCAGTATTTCATAGATTTTTCACTTATAGTATATTTTAGCATTTAATAAATATCAAGAGAATATGATAGGTTTCATAGTATTTTTTTGGATTTTTATATGGGTTTCTAAAGTTGAATGTTTTAGGATTGCGAGCATTATTCATAGATTTTGAAAAATTTTATTCATTTTCCAGAACGTTATATCTAGATAAATTTCGATTATTTTACAGATTGCTAATAATTTTAGACATTTTAGTACTTTTTTTAAATTTTTTATTAAAATTTAGTAGGATTTTAGAATAAAAAAAAAAGATTTAAAGTATTTTATTGATTGCTATTTAGATTTCTAGAATTGCATGCTCTACAAGTGAAGTTTTGTGGATTGGTTGTAATTTGATACTTTTTTTGAAAATCATGTATACATCGACACATACTGTATCCTAAGCAGTTATTCATGTAATTATATTTTGTATAAATTAGTAATAATAAAATTTTGTAGGATTTTATAGCTCTTTAATTAGATATCTAGAATTTTTGTACACCGCTATACAGATTTTTAAAATGTAACGCTCTAAAATTGCAAGTTTTCCATATTTTTAGTTCTTATAACATTTTTCAGGAAAATGTTTCTCAATAGATTCCTCATATTTCATAGACTTTCATTACTTTTAGTATTTCTTGTATTTCTCAAGTATTTTTATATTTGCAAGGGTTTTCTGGTATTATCAAAAATTTCCGTATAGATTTGTAAAATTCAATGCTCTAAAATCCAAGGTTGACATTTATAAATTTTCCGGAATTTTACGTATTTTTGAGAAAATTATACTTATATACATAGATTTCAAGTATATAGTATGTAAGATTACTATTATTCTCATTATTTTCTTTTTCTCCTAGAACTTTTGATAATTTTTTAGGATTTTCTAGTTTTTGAATGAATCTTCATTATTTTTGTGGAGTATACCTATACATTTCAATAATTTGATGCTGTAGAATTTAGAGTTGTATTAATTTTGAATATTTTATAAGATTTTTCCGAAACCTTTATAAGCATAGATTCATAGCGTTTTATAAATTGTAAATATTGAAATATATCTTTAAAATAACTGCATCTTTAACATTATGGATATCCAGTATTTCATAGAAATTTAGTATTTTTCGGATTTTTCATATTTTAGAGTATTTGAAGAATTTAATGGACCTTTCCGAATTTTTCCTGATTTCTGCAGATTTTTAGAATATAGTGCTATAAGATTTAAAATTGTGTTAGTTTTGAGAAAATCATATCATAACTGCGGATATTTTTAGCATTTCTTACATTTTTCTTATTTTTAATACATACAAAATGTTCGTACAATTTTCTAGTTTTTTTTTTCTTTTATACATAGATTGCTATAGATATTTCTAAAATTCGATGCTCATTAACTAATAGGTTCATAGGTTTTTGATATTGAAATATTTGTTTCAGAAAACAGTATCTGCATAGTTTCCCACTATTTTGTACCTTTTCTTTGTATTTTCATACATCATGTGTATTTTTTTTCAGATTTTTCAGAAGTACCTACATTCCTAGAATTTGATGGTCTAGAATTAAAATTAAAATCGATTTTCAATAATTTCTTAGATTTTCGGAAAAATCACACCTACATAGATTTTTTGTTATTTATAGATTGTTTATGCTTTCGTTTTATTAGTATTTATACGATTTTGTAAATTACTTCGTGTTTTTATAGTTTTTCAGTATTATTATAATAAATCGAAGACTGATACATAAGTTTTTTTATAAGTTGACGCTTCAGAATTCAAAGTTGATTATGTTTTTTTAGATGTTTTAGAAAATTCTTTCACAAACTATCTACTTTATAGTATTTCTTCAGAGATTATAAAATTTCAAAGATTTTCTGGTATTTTTCTGGATTTCTATCGTAGATTTCTAGAATTTGATGTTTCAGAGTTCGGATTTTCCCAGATTTCAAAGATTTTCGTAAATTCCAATTTTTCTATACTATTACTAAATTAGAACAATTTTTCAAATTTATGTTAACTACGTTATCCTTACCAAACATTATCCATGCTCAAAATTTTGTTCGCAAAAAAAATTCTTTTGGAGACACAATAATTGCAATTCTGATGTTAGTACAATATTCAGAATCCTGAATATTGTTAACTTTGAGTACTTACCTTAAACCATTTGTTATTTTCTCAAGATTTCAGTAGGTATATTTTTGATGATTTGTGATTCTTTCATTTTCCCTGCATTATTCTCTTGATTGTGTATTTTTCTCATTTACTATTATAATTTTTATTATTTTCACATGAAATAGTAATTTTATCTCAATTTCGGGAGGAGTTTGAAATATCCCCTCTGCCTACGCGCCTAGTGTTAGCTGTTTTTTAAAGTACGATCTCTACAGGACAGTGTCATAAGACATGAATTTCTTTAACTTTTCAGTACTATGATCTTTAAATTCTTACACTCTAAAAATTAAATCTTATTTCAAGATGCAACGAAATCAAGGCATGACTTCAAATTCAAATATTACCTTAAATTGAATCTACGTTCACAATGACTTCCAAGTGCGAAAGTTTCAAATTGAGAAGATTCATCATAATTTCAAGAAACCATTCTTCTTTCAAGACATATCTTCTGAATTTAAGACTTGCTTGCTTGAAAATGAATTTTAACATGAACTAATCTCAAGATGATGTTTGAATTTCAAGTCTTGCCTTAATTTTGTTGCATCTTAAAACAAGATTGACTTTTCAGAGTGTATTTACTATTATATTGATTATATTTTCTTATCATGTACTGCAATTTTTGCAACCATACGTGGGGTCATGCCTTCGTTCCCATTGTATAGTGTCAACCTACTTCCGTTAGTGCCATTGAAATCGTCCCTGAAAAAACATCGGAATCCAATGTACAAGCGATTTGAATACGATCGCCGCGGGTCCACCAACGCGGCCGCGATCACTCGTGTGCGAGCACGAATGATTCGTGTACGGACAAGGTAGAGTAGGTTTCACGGGTCTTATAAGGAGAGTCGTCAGCCTCGTCCCACGGGCATTACGTGCGATGTTAATTTTTCGCGATTGTTCATTCATGTAAAATCGAGCGCGACGTCACGTCAGTCGCACGAGCGATATTCACCTGCTCGCATCGGTGAGCTTCCGATCGCGGTTCGTAATTTTCCACGCTCGCTAAACGTAATTTAGTAATTTATCAACAGTAAAGCACATTTTTCATAATGCGCGCATCGAAATTTTCGCGAAAAGATTAATAAGCCCGAGTGACGTTTTTGGGATACGCGATAGGCATAAAATTTTTTTTTTTAAATACTTAGAATTTTATAAAATATCTAAATAGATGAATTTTTATTCAGGACTTCTGTGTTTTTTTAAGATGAATTCTTTCGAATTTCAAATTTGAGGACCTTCAATTTGAAACTTTAATCATCTGTATGCTCCGTTTTTCGTAAATTCAAATGATCTCTCAGAGCCAATTTTCCAAAAATCAATTTTTGTCATCAATATATTTATTCCATCAATATTTTGACCTCCTATTGAGTCCTCATCAGGATCTTTACAAAAATTCAGGAAAATCTCTTATAATAATATTTTAATAAAAACAATCATGAAGAAGACCGATCAAACAAAAGTTTTTACTCGCGATTACAAAGATTCTTTTCTTCAAAAAATTGTGATCGGCAAGATTCAGGTTGGAACCAACTATTATTAAAACTTTCTGTAACTGAGACACGATCATAATTAAGTTGTCATATTTTCAAAAACAGTAAATGTATATACAAAAAAGTGCGTCCAAATTCTTTACAATAATACAGCCTTCTTCTTTACAGCCTTCAATTTGAAATTGTAGGGCTGCACATGGTTAAGTTCGATACTTTGTGAATTGAACTTTTTAATTTGTGAGAATAATTTTGTCCTAATAGATTTTTTTTAGTTTTCCATACGCTGAAATACGAAGTCATCAAAGTTTTTCTATTGATGGAATCTACATAAAATCATAAAAATTTTCAAGTTATCGCATTCAAATTTTTGAATGGTCAACTTCGAACGTTCATTTTTCATTGAATTCATTACAATTGAAAAATTAGAATAATCAGACTTTCAGATTTCAAGGTATACAATCTAAATTTTTTTTGTACATGAAGTTTTACTGTTTATATCTCAATGTTTGTTCAACAAGTTTTTTTGCGAATTTTTTACCTTCGAAATTTTACAACATACTGAGTATAACTTTTGAAGCTTGAATTATTGAATTTTCCAAATTTTTTAGATCCTTCTTTCCCGCTTTTTTTTTATTTATTTATGAATGCTTACTTTTTTTCAGAAAAAATGTCTTTTCGAGATTCGTACTATAAAACTCCTTATTTTCAAAACTCACCTCAAAAAGTGGAAATTGTTCATTCGAAAGCATTGAATTCATAGAATTTGAAAATATATTTTCCATTGTTTATGATACATGGGAATTCTTTCATATTTCTGATTGAAATAAATTATAATCTGAAAAATTAACTAATTCAAATTGATTATATATGTAATATGTGATGTTAATGGTAATAGTTGAAGTTTTCATTGATTTATTGTTAATAATTCATGAATATAATTGCATTATATAACTAACTTTTCGTCATTATGTAATTCATTCTGAATTCATTCATCTGAAAAGAAAAGAATACATAAACAAACAATATACAATACATATCATTAAACTGAAAGTATGTTTTTTAAGTATGGAAAAATCAGTACTTTTGATGTTGACATGGTATTTTTTTGTTTTTCCTGTGTTAAAAATGAAAATTCTATTATAATGGCTACTATATCACTTAGGATTTCGGATTTTAATACAATATCAGAGTCTGATTGTTTTCAATTTTTTTATTCAACTGTTAAAATTGGTGCTTCATAAATAACTATTGAATCATATTGAAAATAGCAACCCGTAGAAAAATTTGATTGTTTTGAATATTTATAAACAAGTTCTCAAAATGCAGAAACAGTTATAAACATTTTTCGATCAAAAAGTTATTAATTCAATAAAATAAAAGAGTTAGATATAATAAATTATAATTTTTGTCAAGAAATGCAAATTTCATGAATGACTGGGAAAATAGTGATTATATGTTAAGTGTGGCTCTTAAAAATACTTTTTTGTGAACAAACATTTATGTTTAAGTTATCAATGAGATGAATTTTCTGAGAGGTTGCGATTTTTGTTTAAATTTCAATTCTGATCGATTTAAGTGTAAGATGTTGAAAAGCAATTGTGTTACATTGAGGTAAAACAATGCACGATTCAGAATCTAATTCGTCCAAAAGATTTCAATTTAAATTTTAATAGACACGAATTCATTAAAAAAATGTTGATCATAAAGAAATTTGCAACATAGATTATTGTAAATATTCATAAAATTTGTATAAGGTATAACATTTTTTATTTCAATGGAGCAATATTTCTAATTCACATGTGACAAACGAATTTAAGCAAAAACACGCAAAAATTGTCAAAAAAAACTGTCGTTCACAGAAATCGATGATTTTTGTAAATAATCAAAATGGTCAAGGTCAAGCTAGTATTTTTGATTATTTTGAACTTTTGAAAAATCATCAAAGAAAAATCTACTACAATTTTTCGTATCTTATAACATTTCAGACATTTTTTCTGAATTTTCGTAATTTTATAGACAATCGAACGATTTGATTCGCTGCAGTAATATTTTGAGAAATTTTCAATGGAAAAAAGTTTTTTACATTTTTATGTTTCACATGAAAAACTATTTTTAATCGAATGAAATTTGTACTAGATAAATTATTTTTATGGTATTTTTATTGAAAATCATACATTTTGGATTTAAAAATAAACATTTCAGTTTTTGAAAATTTAGGTTCAACCAGGACAGAGCAAAACCGTGGCATATAAACAAGTTTCGTACCACTACAACAAAAACCTGAATGACACTCCAATGGGTAAGTTCAAGAAAAAACTTTATAATTAATATACATACATAAAATAGATTTATATTGTTTATAATAATATAAACTCAATGAATTCTAAACTGTGTTCGTAAAATGAATACTTGAGATATCTTTAAATTACGAAACTCTGAATTATGAATATTCTTCAGATATTTTCTGAGTTAGAAAAAAATTCTTTGTAATAACATCAGTTTTTTTTAAATTCAATTTTTCATAGTGATTTCAGATTGAAGAGAGTAAAGATTTGCAGCTCATGGAATATCAAATTTATTTTATTTTCACTAATTAGTAGAAATTTTTTATTCCGAGATTTCCGTAACCCCCCCCCCCCGCCCCCCCCAAAAAAGAGCATGATATATGAAAAATTACTTGCTTTCGTATCAACAATAACAAACATCCATTCCGAAAAATCATAGAAAGCACAAAGCTGTACATGGCTTTTCTTTAAAATCTCATTTATGTACATGAAGAGAAAAGTAGTGATATCAAAGTCACGTCGCAGATTAATCGTTACACGATCAAGTTTTGTCATGATCAAATTTGTTATATTTATTCAAAAATTTTAATGGGTAATACAAGATATGTCGCTTTTCTTTAAAATCCTATTTAAACATTTTATTTTCACTGATTAGTAGAAATTTTTGATTCTTGAGGTTTATATAACCTTAAAATAGGTTATTTCGAATGAGATTCTGAAATATGTTTGAAAAAATCAAAAACTATCAACTATGAAACCTGATTAAAAATTAATATTTTTAACACAGAAGGCTTGAAAAGTAACATTTTTAAATTCTCTTCTTTATGTTTGATTTACTTTGTAAATTCTCAGAACGCTATTTGATAATGATTTTCTTCATCATTATTTATAAATGCCATAAATTTGTAAGACTTGTTAGAAATTTAAAACGTTCCAATTATATACGAAAACTTGTTAACTTGATTGGTAGCCTTACGAAGTATTGGAAAATATTGTACAGTTTTCATATATTATTAGTTATAAGAATTTTTAACAACTTTGAAAGATCCTACCAATTTCTAAAATTCTTATAGTTTTGAAATAGATTTCGACAAATCTCATACAATTCCTAAGAATATAGGTATGAATTCAAAAGCTATGAAAAATTCAATCAGAATTTTCTAGATTGTCTACAAGAAATTTCGATAATAAATCCAATTGCAATAATATTTGAAGATATTACATCGGAATTCCAAAGATTTACAAACGTTCTTAAATATTTATGAAAACTATCACACAAGTAACTACTATACAAAATGGATGTATAATAGGTATATGTAGCGAACAAAAATTTCAATACTATTCGAAAATTTTTGGATTTTTCGCAATATTTTCATCAATCACTCGTTATCAAAATAGTATTGTAATAAGTCTAAATCGTTGAGATTTTTCGTAATTTTTGAATACTTTTCAAGTTCCTTAGAATTATTTTAAAAAATACAAAAAAATTAACATTATCTTGAATATTTCAAAGATATAATATAACGAACACAATCAATAAAATTTGTGAGAGTAAAAAAAAATGTTTAACTAATTTTAAGACGACTTGGAACAGGAGAAATCAGCCTCGGCCAAGTGGAATAGTAGAATACATTTTATTCATAAAAAAAAGTCGCAAAACCAAATCGCTTTGTAGATCTTATTTTTTAATGCCATTCTATGGCGCTCTGGTGCGATTTTCGCGAAATTTCAATTTTTTCACATCTCATTATTTTGTGGGTATAATACAAATCATTAAAAAACTATACATTTCACAAAAGCCAAATTCCTGCAATAGCTCTTTTTTATGAATATCTATGGCACTCTGATGTATTTTTGTTAAAATTCGCAAAAAAAAGTGCGAAATTGTGAATGAACATAATATCGCCGATCTGTACAATTCCAATATCACTCAATTTTCAGCGATTATCAATTTTGATAGATGCGCCGAATTTATTCCAATAGGATTCAAAAAAGTATGAAAAGCTGAGAATTTTGCAAAAATTATAAAAAATGCTGTAAAATCCCATAAAACCATCGCAAAATCCTTGAAAATATTTCAAAAAAATCCCTATTACACCCCTGTATTAATCTTCTATGTAATTCTAATAACACCATTGCAAAACACGAAAAAACGATCAATTTGCTACCGGGATGTAATGAAAATTTTTTCCTTCGAGACACTCAGAGTCAAGATCGATTCGGTTCTGAAAGCCAAGTCGATCATGGAGCTCCTTTTACGGTGAACAGCGACCTTGCGTACCCGATTGATTGCGTTGAAAAATAATATACGCTTCGAAAAAAAGATACCTTAAAGGCGCCGCGAATTCTGCTCACGAACCAAAATAAAAAAATCTACACGTGACATCATTTGTTGCAACATTCGCTCATTTAACAGTGAAATATTGCGTATGAATCTTCGGTAAATGTCCTTTTAATTTTTTTCCCTGCAAATCTGAATCCAGTTAATTATGCATTAAAAAGGATGAATGAAAAAAAAGTGAAATGATGAATAATACAGTGGAGCGAATTTCAAGTGCAATTACACGCTGTATTTGGTGCGTTTCGTTTCAATGTCACGTACATGTTCCCCATTTGGCGTGACTGACCCGATTTTAAGGTCGGGAAAAAAAAGGTTGGGGTTAAAAGATAGGTGGACAGTGTGAAAAATGGGTCTGGTAAAATGGTAATTATAAATAAATGGAGGAAAGAGTGATTTTTTTAGATTTTGTTAAGCTGACAAACATTCGTTAATAACATGTTTGAGTCTTTCTTGAGGTAACAATATGAACTTTCTAAAATTTTGTTAAGTTTGGCAGAATTGATACGTGCTTTGAGACGATTTGTATATGTGAGGCGATCCGAGAAAAGGGACCTACTATCCAAAAAGCAAATTTTACAGGACGGGCGATTGAATGAATCAAAATACACAACGGTAAATGGAATGAAAGATTTTTAAAAATCTATAGCTCACCAAAAAATCAAAGTGAGTAAATTCTGATGGCACATAATTGAAAATTGGATTAAAAACTTATAGAATCACTTATACTCGGAAAAACGATTTTTTGGATAGTAGGTCCCTTTTCTCGGATCGCCTCACATATTGTTATTCTTTAACAATCATCGAATTTAACCTTTGACGAAATTTTCTATTGCGAATTTGTAAGTTTCTGGTATAATTTTTCATTTTCAGAGTTTCAATGTTTTCGTGGAGAGATTGCAATCTATTAATAATTTTCACTGAAAAATCTGTACTATTAGCAGATGTATCTGTCATATTTAACAGATTTTATGTTGAATTTAGCAGATTTTCTGCTGTATTCTACAAAGTCGATCTTTGAATTTTTAAAAAATTACATTGTGAAAGTTTTAACAAGGCAATCTGTAAAATATAAAAGACGACCTGTTGAATTCAACAGATTTAGATTAAGAGAGTATTTCTTGCAAATTCGGAAAATTTGTTTTGATGTCTGAATCTTGAGATATTATATTCTTTTATTTTTCAAAATTTTCTTACGCTATAATAAATTTGAAAAAATACCGAATATTTGGATAAATCCAATGTTTTCAAAGTGTTTTAGAATTTTATTCGATTAGTAAACAATTCTTCTTTTCTTATCAGTTTATTACTAATAATTCAAATTGACGTTGAGTTTTTGAAAACATTCCTTCTCCTTGTATCAAGAACATGAATCGAATATCTCTTTCACTATACATTTTTTTCGAAATGTGCATGATGATAATTTTTTGTTATTTAATGTAAGTCTGAAAAACTTGAAAAGTATTGTGAGAAATGTAAATAAGTTAGACGAATTTTTAGAAAATATGGAGAGTTTGATAAAGTTTGTATTATGTTTTCAATTTTGGAAAATTTAAATAATCAAGAAAATATTGAAAAAGTTGAAGATTGTTGGTATTTCTAAAAAATTCAAAAAATGAGTAGAATTTCAGACAATATTCATGAATTTAGTAGATTGTGTCAATTTTATAAGGTTTATTGAAAATATCGATGAAAGTATTTTAATTTTACTATCGAAATCTAAAAAATTGAAAAGTATAAGAATACAGCAAAATAATCTTAATAAATTAAACAAATTTACCAAAAAATTCAGATAGTTTGAAGTAGTTTCCATTCTGTTTGGAATTTAAATAATATTGAATCACTTGAAAACAGGGGACATTTGCAAGATTGTCAATAGTTTTCTAAAATTCTAAAAATTTCCGGTATGTTTCAGAAAATACTGATGATATTTGTAGATGGTGTTTATAATCATTCTTCTAAAAACTTCTTACTTACGAGAATGTTTTGTCTTTTTTAATGACAATCTTAAAAACTTTGAAAGTATCAGAAAATTACGGAAAATCTTAACGAATTGAACTTATCATAATAAAATTTGAAAGGTTGAGAATATCGTGTATCTTTCCGAAAATAAGGAAATTTTGAAAAAAGGTATTAAAAACTTTTAGGATTTTGAAGATTGTCAATAATTCTTTGAAATTCGAAAAACCTGTAAATTTTCGGACAGTGTTCATCGATTTGTTAAATAAAGGTGTTTATTATTATATTTTTCTTCAAAAATGCATGATATTTTTTAATTTTTGTGACAAACATCTGAAAAACCTTAAGAATAATAAAAAATTACGAATAAGCTGGGTAAATTTTTAAAAAATTTGGAAAATTGTGAATATTTCGTTTTATGTGTTTACAATTTCAGAACTTTAGAGAAATTAAAAAAAATATTGGACTTTTAAAAGATTTTCACAGTAATTATTACTTAAAAATACTATAAAAACCGAAAAACTTGTAGAATTCAGACAATGTTTATACATTATTTTTGATTGTGTTTATGTATTTTTTTTCGCGAAATATGAATAATGAGATGATGTTTATTCATTTTTTTAAGAAAAATCTGCCGAAACATGAAAAGTATCCAAAAATTATCGGAAAATCACAATGAGCAAGACAATTTTTTATCAAATTTAGAAAGTTTTTAATAAGTTCCTAATATGCTCAAAATTTCAAAAAGTTAAAAAAATTTTTATACCTCTCATTAAAAATTTTGAGGACTTTGTCAATGTCTCCAAAAACTTTGTAAAAATTTGTTAAATTCCAGAAAATGTTTATAAATGTCGTAAATATCTAATTGTAATTAATTACTACATTTCGTTTAAAGATTTACGATTTATTTCCCTTTTTCGACAAAAATTCAAAGAACCTATTGTCACTAAAATATGAAGAAAAATGCGAGCTGGTCAAATTTTTAGAATTTCAAAAGTCCTAAATAGTTTGAATAATGTTTGAAATCTTGCAAATTTCGAAAAATTTAAAAAACATCAAAATCTTTAAAAATGCCAATACATCTAAAAAAATTGATAAAATTTGCTTAGTTTCGAAAAATTTTGATGCATTTCGTAAATTGTAAAAATTGTAAATTGATGTATTTTCGCGTCGGTGTTTTTGGGTATTTTTCTATCTTTTTCCACTCCTAATTTTCTTAATCACTTGAATGGATTTATTGCCTGACAAAATATTTAGTACCTACTTAACGAAATTATTCAGGAGTTTTTAGCGAAATTTCGAATGACTGTTGCTGGAATATTCTCTTATCAATTTTATTAGGAAACATATTTTTATAAAACTATTCATTCAAATTATTAAAAAATGCCATGAAATTTTTACAAATTTATACTTCTGGTAGTTTGATCAATCACTAAGAAAAAAATCTTGTACTTTCTGCCGTATATATTGTAAAAAGTACCATGTTATTGTACTTTTTAGCATAATACTGCAATTTTTACAATATCATTGTAGTTTTTACAACAATATTGTAAAATCTGCAATGTATATTTTACTTAATACAATATTATACAGTAAAACCGCTTTTAATGTACAAATTACAATATTTATGCCAGTTTTTACTCTATAATTTAGAAAAATTTTAAATCTTAAAATGCAAATTTCATTATACAAACTAATTTTTACCATACATGGCGAAAAAAATGAACTACATTACTTTTATCCAGCTTTTTCGAAAACTGTATCATATTACAATATGATGCACTTCAGACCTAGAAAGTACACAAAAATATTGCAATAAGAACCTATACAGATCTGTTTACTGAATAAACTGTTTGGAATTTTCAAAAATTGGATGAGGAATTACAATATGATACTGCAAAAATACAAGAAGTATAGTAGAAAACGAAATATGTAGAGGAGTTGAGGAGTTTTTACAACAAAATATATCTATAACTACAATATCATTTGACAATATTTACAATTTGTTATTTCAAAAATTGATATATTATCTAGCAAAAAGTACAATATGTCAGAGTGATTCCCGTTTACTATACAGTATTGTAATAATTACTATATTTTTTTCTCAGTGACGATAATTTTTCTTGGTCAGAAAAATACTGTTCCATTGGTGAAAAAAAGGGGTGCTTAATTTTCAGACTCGTGGAAAATGTCGGAAAACACACGGGGTAGAAGCAGTACGGCCTTGAGGTGAGTGAGACTTTTTAAGAAAGCAAGAATATCTTGCTGGCTGGGTTCCAGCAAAATGGTAATACATGCGTCAAACTTTGTGGGGACTCTAGTAAACAAATATATACACCTAATTTTTGTAGATAAATCCAATTACAGATATTGTAGAAACATAAAACTTTTGAAATAAATAAGATCTAGTAGATTTTTTTCATATTCACTGAATTCTTTTAAATATAAAAAACACTATGATTTTCTATGAAAATTTTGGTAATAATTTTTTTTCGGTTTCAGGTTATTTATGAACATTTTAAAAATTAAATCAGCAAAAAATATAGAAGGTATCGAAAAAAATTAAAATTCCAATAAAAGAAGCAAAAATTTAAAATAGTAATAAAAAATACATAAATTACCTGTGATACGATTCTTTGACTATTGATATTACCATAATGATATAAAATAGTAATATCATTGAAAAAAAATTGAATAAAAAAAGACGATTTCAATGCCATAATACATTTCCATTATTTATACTGTTGTAAATGAAATAATTACCACAGTAACATGCATAGAAAAGTTTTTTACTCTTCCAAATAAATTCGATCTCTCATGAAATTTCCAATATTCATTAAGATTTTCAAGAGTTAGTCAGTCTTACGAGAATTCATGATATCTAGAAAAGCGGTTTTTTAATATGGACGAACATTGTAAATTCATTTTCACCGATTATTCAATATTGAAATTTATTTGTTGAAAACGTCAAGTCATTAGAAAAGTAAATAATAACTTTTTGTCTTCATGCTGAAAGGAATTAGAATTTTTTATTCGAGTTTCGCGTTTGTGCAGGAATTACGAAGAACGCTCACACAAACGAGAACGCAGCCCCGATCTAGTCAACAGGGTCAACAAAGAACTGGTGCGTAACTCTAAAAAATGTTCGCCAAAAATGATGACACATTTTGGTTTCGTAATTAGCTCGTAATCGCATCAAATCCGGAACGAATTAAATTCGCAAACAAACATTACTCACTTTGGAAAGTTGCCAAATCCAAAATAAATTTCTTCGGTGACTAATGGCTTTTTTTGCTATCGATGACGATATAGCTTTTTTTTCTTTATATATTACAAATTTACACAGTGACCTCTTGTGAAAATTCATTTTCTGCTTGCAAAAACTAATTTGTCTACTGAATGAAAATCACTCGTCATATTCAGTAGATGACAAAAAATAATTTAACGTTTTTTTCAACGTTGACTTCTAGTAATAATGTAAGTAATGAATTGTTTGGCATGTAAATACAAAAATGAATCAGGAAAATAACGATTTTCCGCTCGAATTTTCCAGCTGTATGGCGACATAACTAAGTCGAGTTCGAGGCAAGCGTCTCCACTTCCGGGCGGAAGGAAGGAAATTTATCACCACGAAACAAGTAATTTTCATCATACTTATTATTAACAAAATCAGTAGTTCTAGACTAATCATTAAAGTGTAGGTTTTTTTGACAAAAATGACTGTAGCGAAAACTAACATGTAATTATGATTGATGGGTTTTTTTTCATAAATGCAAATTATGTTCTTGAATGATCGAGAACTGTGGTAATTGCGATGTTTGCACACAGTATGCAATTATGAATTTGTTATTATAAGTAGGAAGAACAATGTCAAAAAGTTGAAAACAAAGTGATTAAGATTTGCATCGTCAGCTGCATCTTTTTGTGAATATATTTCAATTAATATTTCAAAAAAATATGATAATGAATATAATCTATAAAATTTATGAAAATTTCTTAAACTTTTAGAAATTTATTTGATTTTGTTGAATTATTGACATTCTTTAAAAATTTTCATATTAGATAAATTTTTTAAATTCTTGATACTTCAACTATGAGAGTAACTGGTCAAAATATTGCTATTCAAACTTGGAGTGATTTTTTACTTTATTGGAGTAAAAACTTATTCGAAAGTAGTGAAATTTCACTTCTCATAGAGTGAAATTCAACTTATTTTTTAGACACAATCTGACTAGAATTGAAGAGTTAAGTACCACTTATCTAGAAGTAACGATTCAATCTTAGACGATGAATCTTCACTCTATGAGAATGGATTTCTACTCCCTGTTTGAGTGGCAGTATTTTGTCTCAACGTAGAGTGGAAATTCACTTTAAGAAATTAAGAGAGTAGAAAGCAGGATTCTTCACTCGAAGAAATTTACATAGTATTCATCCTCCTCATCTCCAAATTCCTTAGAGTTAATTTACACCCTACAATGAGGTAAAATTCTGTTACTCAGATAGGGAGTGGAAATTCACTCTAAAATGGTAAAACGTCACTTTTACATAACATGAATTACACTCTTGAATTCTAGTTACCTTTCCCTCTAAAGAACGAGGTGATTTTCACTATAAGAGTGAAATTAAACTACTTTCGAGTAACTTTTCACTCTAAGAAAGCAAAAAATCACTCTACGTTTGAGTGGCAGTATTTTTGACTCGATGCATGCTGAAAATTCACTGTTAAAAAATTAAGATATTAGTGAAAAGAATTCTCACCCAAAGAAATAAAGAGAGCATTCCCCAATGTTTGTTACTTCCTTAGAGTGAATTGTCAATAGTTTAGAGTGCATTATCAGTCTTACAGGAGTTGAATTCCACTCTTAAATTCTAGCTAGATTCCTCTCTAAAAAAATGAGTTGGTTTACATTCTAAAAAAAGTGAAATTGCACTAGTTTCGATTCACTTTTCACTCCAAAAGTTCGAGTGGCAGTATTTTGGTCAATGCAGAGTGAAAATTTACTCCAAGGAATTTAGAGAGTAGAAAAAATGATTCTCACCCAAAGTAATTAAGATAAAATTCGCTAATCAAAATACACTCTGAGAAATTAAAAGAGTAAAAAAAAGATTGTAACCAAAGAAGTTTAAAGAATATTCATCTATCTCTATGAATTTATTCGAGTGAATTTTCACTATAATAAGTAAAAAATCACTCCAAGTTTGAGTGGCAATATTTTGATCGATGCAGTGTAAAAACTTACTCCAAGGAATTTAGGGATTAGAAGAAAATGATTCTCACCCCTAGAAACGAAGAGAGAATCAACTTATCTCTATTAATTTATTCGAAGTTGAATTCCACTCCTAAATTCAATTCAAATTCCTTTCCTAAAATATGAGTGGATTTGAACTCTACCAGAAGTAAAATTTCACTTTTTTCAAGTGACTTTTCACTCTAAAAAAGTGAAAATCACTCCTAGTTTAAGTGAACTTTGATTCAATGCAGGGTGAAAAAAGTAGAAAAAAAGACTCCCACAAAAAAAAATTCAGAGAATATTCATCCATCTCCATAAACTTCTTCGAGTTGATTTTCATTCCATAAGAGTGAACCGTCACCCTCAAAGGAGTTAAATTTCATTCTCACATTCAAGTCAGATTCCTTTCTAAAAAAATTAGTTGATTTTCACTCTAAGAGGAGTGAAATTTCACTACTATTGAATGACTTTTCACTCTGAAAAAATTAAAATCACTCTAATAAGTTTGAGTAATAATATTTTGACTGGAAGCAGAGTGAAAATTTACTCTAATAAATCAAAGGAGTAGAAAAAAAGGTTCTCTCTAAAGAAATTCAGAGAGTATTCATCCATCTCTATGAATTTTCACGAGTGAATTTTCACTCTTCAAGAGTGAGCTATCACTCAAAGAAGTTAAATTTTACCCTCAAATTCAAGTTGGATTCCTCTTTGAAAAAATAAGTTTATTTTCACTCTAAGAGGAGTAAAATTTCACTTCTATTGAGTGTCTTTTCACTCTAATAAAGGTTAAAATCACTCTAATAAGTCTGAGTAATAGTATTTTGATTAGAAGCAGAGTGAAAATTTACCCTAAGTAATTAAAAGAGTAAACAAAAAGGTTCTCTCTAAAGAAATTCAAAGAGTATTCATGCGTCTCCATGAATTTCTACGAGTGAATTTTCGCTCTATAAAAGTGATCCAGCACTCTCAAAGGAGTTAAATTTCACTCTCTAATTCAAGTCAGATTTCTCTCTAAAAATATGAGTCGATTTTCACTCTAAGAGGAGTGAAATTTCATTACTATTGAGTATCTTTTCACTCTTATAAGTTTGAGTAACAGTATTTTGACTGGAAGCAGAGTAAAAATTTACTCTAAGGAATCAAGAGAGTAGAAAAAAAGATTCTCTCCAAAGAAATTCAGAGAATATTTGCCCATCTCCATAAACTTCTTCGAGTGGATTTTCGCTCTATAAAATTGAACCGTCACTCTCAAAGAAGTTAAATTTCACTCTTAATTTTAAGTCAGATTTCTCTCTAAAAAAATGAGTTGATTTTCACTCTAAGAGGAGTAAAATTTCACAATTATTAAGTGACTTTTCACTCTAGAAAAGTGAAAAATCACTCCAAGTTTTCAGTGAAAATGTATAGCAAAAATTCAATCTAAAAAATTAAAAGAATCACATAATAATTTACATATTTATCATACCTTCGGTTTGCAGGTTACCGCTCGGAGCCGAAAACCGTGTCGTCGATCCTGCGTAATGAAAGTACGTCCCAAGCAATAACCACTAACGCGGAGTTTCTAACTCCAACCCCCGTACCGGCATATCTGGCGCCTGGGCCTAAAACTAAGGTGATAACTACGATCAAGACTTACACATACGAACTTCCAGGTTCACCCGAGACTTACCTATCGGGGACAGGGGGAAGCCTGCCTAAAACCGTGGAGAAGACCATCACCTACACCATACCCACGAGCGACTCCAACACCGAGAAGATGGTCACTTACCAGGTCGAAAAAGTAGGTTCTCGCGTGCCTCACGCCTTTTTCAAAAAAACCCTCGACACTTTCAAAAACAGGTACACGCTTTTCTAACGCATTTCTAACAAAGATGATCACAATAAGGTGAATTTTCAAGGCACCATTATGACTTTTTTCAATGTTTGAAGGTTTGGAATTTGAGATTCTTGGTGAAATAAGTACCTAATCGGTTAGAAAGATTTCAGATACCTTTCTGAAAGCTTTCATGCAAAATATAACATCTATTAGAAATGTTATGAAAAGTCTTTTAGAGAAATTTTGGTAATGTTGTTAAAATCTATTTCTTTTTTAGAAAAATATCAGTCACACTATTGCATGGTTTACAGTTACATTATAATAAATTTCACATGGAACATATTACATAATAAACAATTTTCGAAGTTTATTGAAATTTGGTAAACTTTCATAAAGTTTTACCTAATCATCACTCGACAATGACAAATATTTTGACTCACTAAAAACTATAATGAATTAATCTGAAACACCACAGCTTGCAGCATCGAATAACAAAATCTAATAAACTAAATATTCTTTTTATATTCACAATTTGACTATCTTTGGAAACTAATAAACGAGTTTCTCTTTTTTTCACACATTCAAAGAAAGTGTGAAATTGAAGTGACAGTCGAATTTCAGTTACAGAATTTCACCTTTTTGTAATTTGTCTATTCCCTTGTATGAAATCTGTGAAATTCTTGTAGAACTTCAAAACTGGGTGCAAAAGAAAACATGATTGTTTATAAAATTACGCCTGGAGTTTTTTTATATCATACAATTTTCGTTAAATAAATTTGTTACATGAAGTTTAGGGTTTTGAGATGATACAGTCACATTTAAAAAATTTAGAAACAATAACAATTTTTTTTTTTTTTAATTCAATACAACTTTTTCGGAATTTTTAAGAATATCGTACTTAATTAGAAAATATTTCTTTCAAAATTTTCCGAATCCAAGGACAATGAAAACAACGATTCTAGATAACTGAAAATACATTTAAGGGGTTATATACCTTTTTGTGCGGACTAATCAAGGATGATTTGGAGTATTTTTTAAATTATGTTGCAATAATGTTATGACACAAAAGTTGTTATTCTTTAAGAGTGTTCTGTCTACTTGAAAAAACAAGTATTTGTTTATAAAAAAATATCAACGATTGGCGGAGTTGTGGCTCTTACCCCAAAACAACTTTTTTTTAAGAGGCTTGCGGTGACCACGATGCAAGTCGAACAGGTCAAGTTTAATTAGAAAATCCAAAAAACGTCATTAGTCTAGGAATATGTCTAGTTTTTGTTATAGTCCTCGTTACATAGAGAACCGTGCTTAACATTTTATTGAGAACTTGTAAAGTTTGTTGTTGCGACCAAAAAGTGCTCAAAAGCAGCAGGAAAAATTTTCTTCTCCGATATCGAACCGTTTTTTTCTTCTCAAATATAATGTTTACAACTTCAGCTACATCAAAAATGAGGATTTTACAGAATTTCATGTGGATCAGATGAGTTACAAAGATAAACATGAATTACACTAGTTTACAAATTTTTCGAACATGGAGACTACCTCGGGAAGTAAGGGTTTTTCAAGACAAACTTAGGGTCGATGAGTACGAAAATAAGTGTCATTTATTTTTCAAAAGAAGCTTCTTCAAAATATTGGTTATTTTTATATATATATTGTATTGAAATTTTTCAGTTATTTTCTGTTATGTATGTCCAGAAATATCAAAACAAATGATTCTATTTATATTAAATATGAGTCATTCCACTGAAGTTTTACATTTGAAAATTATTTTTCCACGAAATATTTTTCCTCGTATTCTTCGATCGAGAATATTCGACATATATTCTTTTATTTTGAAGAAGCATGAAAAACCTATTTTTTATGATTTTCGAAACTTTCGACGTTCTGAAATGCTACTTGTAAACAATATAATTATGAACAAAAAATTATGAAAGTCAAGAATGTTTGGCATACTACGGAAGAAACTTCATTTTTAAGGCTTCCAAATGAGTTGAACAAAATATCAAATCAAATTTTTGTTTATAAAAGAATTTGCAACTTCATAAACGAATTGTTGTACCTACAATAAGGTGCGTTTGTTTTTTATTTACATTTTTTATTTACGTTTACAAGGTATATATGTAAATACTTAAAAATCTGTGAAATGGTACTCTCAAAACTTTGTCTAGCAGAATTTTTGAAAATGCAGCTTTCACTCTTCGTACATCATGTTAGCGTTGCCTGAATCAGAAGCAGGTATATAGTGTGTAACAAATAATAGTATAGTAGATTATTATTAAAATAAGTTACGCAAACGTATTTGAACATAATTTTCTAATTTATTGCACTGTTTATTTGTATGTTGTTTTCCTTATATTTTTCTTTTAAAAAGTATTTATTATTATATAAAAACCATTTATATAAGTAATTAGCGTATTTTAAACTATGGGGAAACAAAACGTTTCACACATTTTTATAAAATCAATCGTTTTTGATGTTACTGGCTGAAAAATAAATGAAAGTTAGTTTCGTACTCAGCAACCCAAAAGCAGCCTCAAAAACTCATTTTTACATGATTAATTCTCATGTAAACTGGTGTCATTGATAAAAATCAATTTCTGTAATCCCTTCCTTCCCACCTACATCCAAAAACTGACACCCCAGATTTTCCCAGATAAACGAAGGCTACAAAAGACCCGCGAGCCCGGTGCGCTACGTCACCTCAACCCCAGAGAAGACCATCCACAAGGAAGCCAAGTACTACCGCGAGGAACGCAATTTCCGCACAGAAAGTCCGTTGTACGCCCCTTCCCCTATTTTGGAAACAAAATCTACTTTAAGCAGAAACGAGCGATTTTCGGATATTGGCTACGGGCCCCGTGGGCCTGGCGACCTGGTCCCCCACTCGGAAAAAACGACGACGGTCGTCTACGAGAACCAGGCTCCCCGGATAAATGAGACTCGCACCACGACCGTCGACCGCGTGTTCGAGGAGCGCTACTTGAACAATCGTTCTCCGGTAAATTACTACGCCTCGGCACCGGTCAACTCCTCGAGCTCGACGGTCTACAACCGCGAGATCCACGTTTCCAAACCGGGCGCCGTCGTCGAGGAAGGGCCTCCGAAAAAATTCGAGGACCTTATGGCGTCGTTCTCTGAGACTGAGGTGAGAAACAAATGATGGGAAAATTTTTAGAGGATTTATTTATTAAATTGCCCCCCCCCCCCTCTTCCTGGCAATTTTTAAAAATTTTATTAAATCCTGATTTAAGTGATCAATTATGATATCAATCTTTTTTTTGCTGTACCGTGTGTCCCGCGGTTCAACTAGACACCTGAGTTGAGTTGGTAGCACTGATTTCATAAGAAAAGCATAGAATCAGTGCCACTAACTCAATTCAGGTGTCCAGTTTGTAACGTTTCGATAGTTATTTATTAATACTCGATTAAACGTTAACTATATTCATAAAAAATAATACCTAAAATACAGAAATTTCAGTTGTTGATAAAAGCAATAAATAAACCTTCCATTATTCATATCATAAACATTCCCCAAATTTATTATAAATCATTACTTGTAAACATTTTCATGATTGCGCAATATTCAATACACATTACTAAATCATTATTTCATAATGATTTTAAAAACATAATAATTCGCACATATATATCAATCATCTTTTACAAAATTCAAATCTATTTTCCATTACATCACGTTATCAATTCATCATTGATCCGATCCAAAAAGAAAAATAATCAAAAATCAAATATTCCTTTTCCCAAAATTCAGCTCGTTCACATAACTCCCAAAAAAAATATCACAATCATAAATCATTTAATCATTATGCAAAAAAAATATCAAATAATACATTATCACAAAAAAAAATTATCACAGAAAATCAATCGTTAGATAATGTAAACTCAAATAATCAAAAGCAAAAAATCACACATGAGATCAAAATAAAAGATCCCGACAAATCCAAAACAAACAAACAAAAAAATCATAACAATATCTCATTTTCCACAAACAAATTAATTCACAACAAAATCTTCCGAAAAAAAAAATATAATTTCATAAATAAGATTTTAAAAAGTCTTTCCTGATTTTCTTTTCTTTTGTGGCCAACAGAAAAGGTGATCGTCCTCTTCAACATTTTCTAAACATCGTCAGATAAAATTCCAGGTCGTAACCGAACATCGAGCAGAACCATGGAAAAATGAAATTCCACGTTCCAGCAATAACACGAATCCTAAAATTTCTTGACAAATTTGGTCCCAGTAATTTTCAATAGGGAAACCGTGGCCAAATATCTTTGATGGAAATGCAAAATAGATCCTAATTCCAAGCCTCCGAGATTCCCACAAAAGAAGCTAAACAACAACAAAAAAATCGAACCACATTTATTAAAAATCACCGTCCCAAAATCGCCAAAAATCACAATCCTTCGAAAATATGCATACCGAACACTCGAATGAAAAAAACACACTCACCACCTTTAACTTTGAGCGTGCTCCCGAAAAAATCCACAATATAATCAAAATTTACTTGAGTACATTCAGTATGCGAGAGCTCCCAGTAGCAATATGGACGCCAGAGACGCGCTCGTCCCGAGTTTGATGAAGAAAGGCATCGCGCATGCGTGTCCATTATGGGGGAATTATTGATCGATCTTAATCGATCCCTCAAAGAGACAATTCAAATTGCAGTATGGCTACAAGTTGAACCGCGAGACACACGATAGTATAGTTATATCTTATACTTTTTTT
Source organism: Platygaster robiniae (assembly GCA_028476575.1). NCBI lineage: Eukaryota > Metazoa > Arthropoda > Insecta > Hymenoptera > Platygastridae > Platygaster > Platygaster robiniae. The sequence continues at coordinate 23,063,539 of CM052025.1, read as the reverse complement.
GTAACAGAATTTGATGAACGTTATAAAAGCGATGTATTGTAAAGACAGAAAAAATAGATAAGTATAATGGTGCTAGTTAAATAATTTGAAAGGTCAGGAATTTAAGTTTTGGTATTGTACACTGCCAAGGGTGAGATGTTAGAAACAAAACATTAGAAATGTCAGATTCTCATTAGAAAATGGAAGAATACCATTGATATTTCGAAGAAATTTACAGGTAGTCAGGTACCTACATATATGATAATAAACAGAATCTACAAAATTGTATAAGGTTTTTTTGAAGTTTAGCCAGTTTTTCGAATTGTTGACAATAATAAAAACCATATGATATTGTTAACTTTTCTTCTATGTGCCATGAGACACTTTTATTATTATTATTATCCATTGTACACAAGCAGAAGTTATAAAACTGATATTGCCTGTATCTGGTGTAATATTACATTCGAATTACAGAGATAATTCTGTGGCTTCCCGGAATAACCGGCTAAGTCACTTCCGCAATAAAGCTCATTTTATATGATATTCTGATAAAATTTTAAACGTTATGGCATGTGTGACTTTGTCTGTTATGCCGGGTAGCAACAGAATTAGTTTATCATAATACAAAGTATAGGTAAAAGTATGTTATCAAGGCCCGTTATATATATAGTCTGTTGAGTAGCACTGTAGTCGTGTTGATCATAAGCCTTCTTAAATTCTGGCACCGATGATGAGCTATCACTTCTTGTTGTAAAGAGTTCCATAAAGCCACCACGAGGTTGGACAGAAAGTGTTGTCGTTGCATTTGGTGATGTTTCATTGTTCTTAGCTTCAAGGAGTGGCCTCGCAAGTTGTAGGTCTCGGCAAGCGTAAATATAGTTGGGAGCGCTTTTACATTGTAATGCGACAGGCATTTAAATGTCTTGATGCAGTCCCCTCTTTTACGTCTGTCAATGAGCGTCGGGAATCTAAGTTGTAATCCCTTGGTATAAGGAAGGTTCTTTATTCGCATAGCTAACCGTGTAGCTTTTCTTTGTGTTTGTTCTAGCAGATTTATATCTTTTTTCAAGCATGGTGACCAAACAAAATTAGCATACTCCACTATCGGCCGAATATAAGAGATATATACTCGTCGTAACATGTCTTTGCGAATCCGGAATATCATTGAGTTAGCCTTCTTTACTATATGAGTGATATGGGTTCCCCACTTCAAATCATTCGTAATAACCAGGCCAAGATCAGTTTGCGAGGTAGTGGCAAGCAAATCTCTGTGATTAAGAGGATATCTCCGTCGAGGATTATTTTTCCCCAATGTGCAAGACATGCATTTATCGGCATTTAGTGGTATCATTAATTCCTTTGTCCAGTCATAAATTAATTTTAAATCTGCTTGTAATTCTTCATAGTTTCTAAGCGGGTTGGCATACATCTTTGTATCGTCAGCGTAAAATGAAATCGGAGATTTGATGTTTGATCCCAGATCTGCTGAATAGAGTATGAAGAGTAATGGGCCCAGAACTAGCCCCTGCGGTACCCCGTTAGCGACTGATCGAGGGGTAGGCAGTGATTGTCCAACACGAAATCTAAAGGTTCTATTAGTCAGATAGGCAGCAATCCAATTCAGTAACCTTCCTTCTACGCCCATGTGTTCAAACTTTTGAAGTAACCTTTAATGTGGTACTTATCTAAATCAGCTCAGTCGGTGAGACGGGCTTGAAATAATGAGAAGTGATCCATCTCTCCTCGAATTACCATTAGTGAATAATCACTATTTTGGGTTTAGAGACAAAGAATTAATGAAAAACGGTTCTTGCAGAAAGAAGTGCTACAAGACATCGCTCGACGTGAGAAAACCGTAAGCACGAAGACGAGCTCGATGACGAAGAAGGAAGTGGACTTCGTGGACGGTCCCGAGAAAAAGGTTGTGGCTTCACCGGTTTACTATCCGCCCGGTTACGAGCTTTCACGAAAAGAAGAATCCAGTGCAGCTTCGCAATCTGGAGTGAGTTAAATCGCATCATTTTTGTACACTCAAAACTCGGAATTTCTTGCTCACGCAAATCAAATCAAATCACGAGAAACTCGTTTTTTCTGGTCTTCGAGGAGTCCCTACTATTCTCACAGTGGAGTCACGTTATCGGGAGTGTAAAATCAGAAGAGGAAGAATAAATGAGTCAAAATCAGCAAGAGATTCTGGGGGCAAAAAAAAACTAGTGCAAGATAACCCGAGTTTTTTGTGTATTACTATTTTGAGTATTTTAATGAAGCCTTAGTTTCTCAAGACTTGTATCAAGCTCTGGCAAAGGTTTTTACGTACCCTAAATTTCAGATATTTTGATTTGATGAAAACCTAAGAAATGTTGATTTCAAAAAATAATTTTCGTATCTTCTAATCGATTATTGTCATATATTATTCATTGTACAAATATTAAAAAAACAGTATTTTTTAGAGAGTTTATTTATTGAAATTTTATTCCTTCCAAAATTTTCCAGGATTTAGGATAAAAAGAGGTTCTAATATAACGTAATTTTAAAATGTTCCATGACACACTATTTATCTATTTCAAAAAAAGTTTAACTTATTTTCCCAGAATAAACTGAAATTGTACATTTTTTTAATTCTTGGTGAAAAAATTTTATAAACAAACATTTTAAAATGTGGAGAATATTATTACGTTTCATGAACTTTTTAAGGATACGTTTTGAAAATTTGTGGGATTAGAATATCATAAAATCTTGTGAGTCTCTTTAAATTTATATCATTACAAGAAGTCTCAACTATTTTTAAATTCACTCTGAATAGTTTTATAGCCATAAATTCACGGTCAACAAATTTTCCAAATTTTACATAAACCTTAGTCAGCCAATTGCTAGAAATCAACATTTCATTTGACGTAAAATTTCTATCAAGTTTGCCAAATTTAGGATAGTTTGTAATTTGTTTGAAATTTCGGAAAATTCAAAAACCCGTGTAGATTAGAAAGAGTGTCTTCGTTATCTTTCTATAAAATTAGTACGATGATAGTTTTTCATGATCTAAAAAAATCTATGAAATATCAAAAGTATAAAAAATTTCCGAAAAATCTTATCGGGTTAGACAATTTTTCATAAAATTTAGAAATTTTCAAAAGTTTCTATTATGTCTTAAATTTAAAAAAAAATTCAAAAAAACGTAAGTTCAGAAAATTGTCAATAATTCGATCATGTTCAAAGAATTCGTAGAATTTCATATAATATTCATGAATGTTACGGATTGTGTTCATCACATTTCTTCAGAATTAAGACCATGTTTTTCTATGAAAAACTTAAAAATTTACAGATTATGAAAAAATAACGAAAAATCGAAATTGTTTTAACACATCTTAAGTTAATTTTGAGATTTTTAAAAAGTTTGATCGTGTTCAGAATTCAAAATATTTCAAAAATAAACTAACAACAAAATGTTGAAGAACGTCGATGTGAAATTCGATGGAATTTAAAAAATGTGTAGAATTTTTGAAAAGGTCGATTAGTTTTGTGCGAAAAATCCTGATGAATGTAGAAAATCATTATGAAACATGAAAATTGATTAATTGTTTGAATACCATTTTGCACTCGAATGTTTTTGAGATTTCGAACAATCAGAAAAAATTGAAAACGGAGAATGTCATTATAATTCAATATTTATATAATTTAATCGAAAAAATCTGTAGAAATTCAGAAAGTATTCATTAATTTCGACGATTGCGTACATTTTAATATTTTTTAAAAAATGCCTAATTATTCTTATTTTCTATAGAAATTCAGAAGATTTTGAAGTAACTGAAAAGTTACGAACAATCTAAATTGGTTGAAATTCTCATAAAATTTGGAGAGTAATGAATAGTTTAAAATACTTTTTAAAATTTAGAAAATTAAAAAACATTGCAAAATTCATCGATCGTGAAAAAATGATGAAATTAACATGTTTTTAAAGTTTAAGAAAATACACATCAATTGAGTACATTGTGCTTATTATCATTTTTTCTCAAAGAATGCATTGTAATTTTTTTCTTATATTGAAAAAAAAAAAATAGTAAAAATTCAAAAATTATTGAAACTATGAAAGATCACAGAGTTTTATATATTTTTCTCAACTTGAAAATTTTTGAATGACTCGAGTCATTCAAACAGTTATTTATGAAGATTGTTGAATATTTTGAGTTTCGAAAAATTTGTAGATTTGCAGAAAATGTTAATAAATTTCGTAGATTGTGAAAAATTCCAAAAACTACGTTTGACTCTGGAAGCTGAGTAATACCCTTAAAATTTGTTTTCAATTGAGAGAACTTTTATCATATGATGAAGATTGGCAATTTACAGAATAATAGCTATTCACTCTAAAAACCACATCTTTTTCCTTCCCTGCAGGAGACGAGTAATTTTTTGATGGGGCCCTAAATTTGGTTTTTCCCTGGGGCATTATCAGCTCTATCTTCGGCCCAGCCCATAATATACATCATTGAATATTTCTTTAAAAAAAAAAAAACTTCATTTTCAGGGTGGCTGGGCAAAATCCAGAGCGAAATACGAATACGAATCTTCAGCGAAAGAAAAAGAGAAAAAGAAATCTAGAAAAGCAGTGGTCCCTGTTTGCCTACCTCTCTGCTGTGCATTGCCATGCACAATTATATAAATATTTCAATACTCCAACTCTATATTAACGCGATATAAACAAGAATGTATCGTTTTTAACTACACGCGACTGTTCAAAAATGCATTGACAATACTGATTGCGAGACAAAAACCAAAAACCCTTCTTTTTCTAAGTGTACTTCTCTCATCGATTTAATAACGTTTATAAATATTTTATTCGAGTATAATTTCTATGCCTTACCAACTCACGTACTTTTGCTATTAATAAACAAACCATACTCTTTAGCCATAGCCATGACATTTTTATATATAATGGTTTTAACTTAAAATGAACGTGAAACAGATTCGTGTCATTTACAGGGTAAGATGAGATTCTGCATGTAATTAAGTAATTCAAATACTCAAAATGCAGCAACAAATTATCCATATATTTTCAAATAACTCAGAGTGTTTTACAGCTTTGGGGAAATTGTTGTGACCATTAATAAATTTGTAAGCCATTTCATAGTAACTCGATTGCCAAAATAGATCATAATATTGTTATAGAAAGAGCCTGACTAAAAAAGTAACAATACAAACATAAAGTGCAAAACTGCGAGTCTGTTTTATTGATACATCGAGATCGTTAAGTATGATGTATAAAAATATTTTGGAAATAGTACTAACCGCAAAAAAAGCAATTTGTTGGACTAAAGTCTAGTAAATACATTTACAGCAAATTGCTTTTTTTCTTTAACTGTAATACTTTTTGATTCCGTGAATTATGGTGCTATAATAGGAATAGTTATCTTCATGTAACTCAACGAAAGCGTTTATTTTAATATTTACAATGAGCTACTATTTAGATGCTAGCGTTTTAATAATTGTACACAACAAAAATTGCTGCCGCGCAAAATAGTGTATCCTGCGAAAAAAAACCCTTTTGTTAGACCTATAATAAAATTTTATTTTAAAAAGGCTTTTGAACGTTTGTGGAATCTACCTTTACATAGTTGGCGTGAACAGCTTCATCTGTTTCGGCGTCCCAGAGACACTCGGTTCCACTTCTTATTCCAGACCCATTATTCTCTCCAAGAGTAACATTGACTACAAATCTATAACGTAGTGAAATTACATCTGGAATACAAGAATTTTTTTACAATGTTATATTATCTGAGTTCGTTTTTTAAACTTACATTGATATTTTTGGATATTATTGTACGAGAATGAGAGTAATTAAAAGTAATACGTTTTCGAGTTTTCAGAATTTTTTTTCAATATTAAATATCTGGGAAATTTCCCATTTGCTTAGACTCCTTGGAATTGGAAAAATTATGACTAATAATTGTGACATAATGGCTGAAATTCGTAAAATTGTGTTGGAATAAAATAACATGTTTTTTTAGATACCTTTCAGTTTGTCCTTGATTTTATTGGCCAGGTATTGGGGATAATTTTCATTTTCTATAGTGTCATTGTACGTTTTGGATGAAAGTTCATCAAATAGTAAATTGTTTAGTATTTCTTTGGCCACTAAAGGTTTAAATCTGAAAAGTAAGGAACATTTTTTGATGGAAAAGTGGAAAATAGATTTCCCATTCACATCTTTATGAAAATATAGCAATTAATGCACAGTAGTTTCCTGAAAAAAAATGTCTCCATTTGAAATCTAATTTGAAACAATTCAAAGATTTTGGAAAATTTGTGATTTTGATATTTCTAAGATAAGATATTGAAAATTATACATGAGCAATTTCAAATTCGGATTTGAGAAAACTTAAGATGAGCAAATTTTAATTGATTTAATGAATTCATAATTTTTCACAGATAAAGCTTGCATGATCTTACACATCATACTATAGGTAGCTATAAAATTTATCAAAGTTAAAAATTTTTCATATTTTCTGTATCCCTAGAAATGTCAAACTCGAAGTAACGAATTTTCCTTAGAAAAAAATTTATTCGATATAACTCTAAATAATAGAATTTATAATTTATACTATAAAAATCCAAAATTTCAGAAATAAACTTTGTCAATTTTGGTAATCACTGAATTCAAAGAGCTTGATTTTGAAAAAGTTCACACAAAACATTTATAATTTAAAAAAATTTGAAACTGGACATTTCAAAAGTTTGTACTATGAGTTTTTCTTCTACTAAAAATTGAATTTTTCAAAAACGAATTAACGAATCAATTTTCTTTTTTTTATAGGAAATATACATAAACTTTTTCAATTGTTGCAACACATTATATAATGAAATTTCAAATAAGATTGATATAATGTATCATTTTGATGTAAAATTTTAAATATACATAAATTTATTTGTGCATACATAATTGTTTTTAATTATTGATTTTCAATAAACACAAGATAGATTTAATTCTTTATATAAGAAAAATTTTGTTCTAAGAGAACTAAAATTCTCTAACCATGGTAAATATTTTTTGACTTCACAGTTGATACGATACCAACTGTATAGCATATAATATAATCAATATAATATGATATATCAATATGAAGCAGAATTTTGGTATTTCAAATAATCCTTACTTGTCGATTCGCTTTTTTTTTAACAAATTTTTACATCATATATCATGCATTTTCAATATATATGATTTAACATACAGTTTGAATATATAATTTTGTATGGATATAATTTCATTGGGAAATGCATAATTTATCACATAAGAAAAAACATGTTTAAAAAGAACTGGAATTCTTCAAATTGAATGAAATATTCGTAAACTATAAAATTAATATTATCATTCAAATGACAAATTTAGATATTATGGGAAGCAAATTCTTTAATGTTTATACTCAAATATATAATTTTAATATACAAGCTTAAATAAACATGATTTTATTTGAATAAAGATAATTTATTGTTTAACATAAATTATATTCAAAAAACTGGTATGCTTTGGATCAAGTTAAAAATTTCTAGACTATATTATTAATTCCGCAATTTCTATTCAAATGATAGTTTTGGTATGAAAAATATATTCGCTTAATCAAGTTTTTTTTTTATTGATAGTATGATTTATACACTTCGCATGGAATAAATACATCAAAGAAACTCAGAATAGAATTTTTGAAGTTAAGATCAAAAGTTTTTTTGTTGAATTAATAAAAAAAATCGATTGAAATTTAAATATCGAACTTCACATTTGAAATCAGGTACAATAAAAATTACAAACAAAAACAATAAAACGAAAAAATCCTAAATTCGATTTTTAGTAACCATACAAATTCAAAAGATTGGCACTCAAAAAAAAAACCTATTTTTGAATTCCCAAAAATTTTGTAAATGCGAATAAACATAATTAGGAAATAGCTAGCTATAACAACAAACAGTGATTTAAATTTTTGTAGAGTGAAAAATCTTACTTTTCCTCAAGTGTCGGTCGCATTTGATAAACTTTTGTCTGTTCATCGTCACTGTCAGAACGATCATCATTTTCCAAGTTGTTAGGACTTTCGTTCAAACGACTTTCTTTCCCTGAAGATTCCATTTTAAATTCTCAAAAGTGCCGTTTGCGAATTATCTATTATTATTTACGAATTTGATCAAGAATTTATGAACACGAGGCCTTAGTTTTGTTATTGTTTTGATATGTACAGGTACATAAAATGCTAGTGGTTGCTAGGCAACCGACCAATAACCGCCATTTTGGAAAATTGTGCCGAACGTACCCGAATATCCTCGAAGATACCCGAAGGCGAAGAAACCGAAATTAACTCGGTATTATTCAATAAAATCGGATTAATTTTGGAATTTTGAATCATGGAGCCAAATTAATTCGTGTTCCTTGTGGAAAAGCGGGGGGGGGGGGGGCGTTTCGAGAAACGTCGCGCGATAAATTCCGCGTTGGTGATGACCGTTATTTTCGAATTTTATGAGTGATGTTAGAATTCGTGTTTTTGGAATCGTTCGCGGCGGGATTAGTGAAAATAATGGAATCTAGTGAATTAATTGCTACTCAATTCCGGATTACAGCAAAAAATAATGTAGAACAGGACCTTGCAATTATAATTTCAAACAGTACCGCTCAAGTGACGGAGGGACAACGAAAAAGGTAGGATTTTGCAAACATTCCGCGGGATATTTGCAACGACTTAGCAATCAGGGTTTGGAAATTTACAATGTAACGTTTTAGCGAATCGCGGTTCTTTCAAACCCTGTTAGCGATAATATATACATTTTCCATGGGATTTTTTTTCTATTTCCGTTTTCAACTGCGCTGATTTGGTCTTACTGTATTTGACCTCTTTCAATTATTATGATGAAAAACGAAATTACTCGCATGAAACTTTGAAATTGCATAGGTATTTAAATATTCATCATATCGCATTAATTTGGTTGAAAAGAGACGTTTAGAACCCCAAAATTAACATTGGTTAACAAATTTTTCAATAGTTGCAACTTCCTCTGAAAAAATAATTTTCTAGACCAATTAATTTGTCACCCTAAATTTTGGGTGACCGAGTGCAAAAATAACTTTCATACATTTTTAGAAAAAAGCATTATTAAAATATTAGCAAAATAACAAGTTTTTCAGATTTTTTTTCAGTTCTTTCTAGAAATATCAAGAATAATTTCTATTTACATGAATATACAATTTTCGAAAAGTAAACTTATTAGCTTTACAGCGAAATGCTGTTTATTTTTTTTTTTTATTGAAAGTGAATAGTTAATGAGTTATGGATGTAAGTAAAAAAAATCACATACAAAAACATAATTTGTTTTCAAAAAAGCTCAAAAAATTTACTTCATTATTCTAGCCTCAAAACTGACATTTTGAATTGATTTTTCGGCTAAATATCCCACGTGACATTGTATCCATATTTGCGGCCGGAGCCGAAGGCGAGAGCTCTGATTTCCTCGTTTTGCCTAATTCGCATATCCGACCCTGTTGCGTAATATACTATTATTTATAACGGTATCAAAGATTTTTTTTTCTTTTTTCAATTAAAGCTATCGAAAATCACTTTTTTCATGTATGACTTCAAAAATTTTGCCACATTTTATAAGTGAACAAGCAAAATGACTCACAAGTGGTGCAAAGTTTCCAGATTTATGTAAAAAATTTTTTTGATATTTTTCTTGATATTTAAAAAATTTATGAGCTTTACATATCTTACATGAGTATTATCTTCTTAGATATTTTTTAAGATACTGTAGGTTTTCAAAAGTTTCTAAAAAATAGTCGAGATATTTTTAGATCATTCAGAATTTTAAGTGACTGGTAAATAAGCGACAGAAAAGAAGATTGAGTTTCATAATATAGTATAAATATTCTTTTTTTTTTTTGTATTTCAACAGTCGTTGAGTCCATACATTACCTCTTCGAAGTCATCTCATTTCAAATGAAGTCAGCTGAAAATTTTCTATCCATTTATTGCACAAAAAAAACTAAGAAGGTTGATTCTAACAATGTACACCAGAAGTCTCATAATTTTTCACAAAATTTATTGCAAAAGGAAACAGTGATCATTGTAAATAAAATATCTTGCACAAAAATAATTTAAAAAATATTGTCAACCAATTTCGTGTTCTGTAATGAACAACATCGCCGATAGTTTCCATCAAGACATATTGATAAGAGTGACCAGATGGACTGTAACGAATAGGCCCATGTTTCTTCAAAGACAATTTATTCAAAAAATTTCGAATTCCGAAGTTCAAGAGATTATTAAAAGTTTAAAAAATAATTAATTTACTAACGGAACCTGTTTTTCGTTCGTTAAAAAAATATCAAAATATCTAGTTTTTGATACTCCTCACGCCAGGATTCAGTAAAACATGATCACATAAAATTTTATACTTGTCCTATTCCAAAAACACAGCCAGTCACTCTTTACATCTCCGCAGAATAAAATTTTTTCGAATTCGCATCGTATTCAATACAAATTCCACCAATACACACGTACAGAAAAAATAAGAACTTTGATAATTCAAAAAGCTTTTACTTCGACCGGACTTGACTTTCTAGAATTATGCTTCGTCATTTTTTCAAGCGTTTCGAAAAATAGTTTAAGAGATAGCGAAAAGTTTTTCATTTGTTTTACCTATGAGTACTGTACAAGATTGTTGTTCAAATAGATTATAGAATGACTGTAGAAAAAATTCTTCTTTGGTGGAGTGAAAAAATCTTGAACTACTAGTCGGCTCGCTGGGCTTTGTGATATTTTGGTACCATTCAGGTCACATGAACTATCTTTAATATAATACAACTAACTAAATTACATACCAAAAATATGATGATTTTTTACAGCGTTCAGCGTAAAATGAAATTAAAGTATAGTGCTCTGTTTTTCTTCAATTTTTCTTGTACAAAGAGAAGAAATATTTTGCCATGTTTTTCTTAGAAAACGTCATCAATTTTTTATAACAACCATAATATAAAACTTTGATTCTTCAACATTTTTAGATATTAATCTACGATTAATTGACTTAATGAACTGGAAATTCAGCAAATAAAAGTAATTGCAATGTTCCACAGAAATCGAATCCAACAGATTTATGATTTTCGATTTCAAAGTGGTGAAATTATTTCGATACTTTTCTCTCTTTTGATATATTAGAATATTCGTAGTCAGTCATTCCACGATAATAATGCGATATAGCCACTATATTTCGTTTCTTATATATTATTATGTATTACTTTCTTCTTTAAAAAACGTGTTCTTAGAATTTAACATTATATACATGTACAGTCAATACTATGTTACATCTCTTTTGCGTATGAAATTATTTTATAAAGGCAATTATTCAATGCAACTATAATCGCAATTCCCATAAACTATACACATTTGGTAAAATTTCTCTCCGTCGACATTCTCGACATACAACTCCACTTTCAAAACTTTTGATTTCAGCCACAAATTTGTATTGTGATTTTCAACTTCTGAGGTACGTGATTCGTACTGAAACATTCGATGATTCTGGAATGATGATTCCAAATCGATTCGTCGTTGCAATTTTTTCATAATAACATATAATTTCTGTTTTTAATAAATAATTTAAAGTCCCAACAAACCATAAAAGCTCGAAATCCAAGCCTAAGAAAATAAATACCAAAGCAAAGTTGGTGCAATGACAATGCCAATACGTGTGACAGCATTGTCATAACATCGTAGTAACATTTTGTAACATTTTTTTTTCAGTTATAATCGTTCCTTGGATAAAGATAATGATTTTAATGAGTGTGATTTACACACGATTATTATTATATTTATGCGTGGAACGATTTTCACTGCGAAAAGTACTGTAACATGTGGTCAAATGCCACTGTTATTACGATGTTATTACAATGTTATGACGATGTTATTACATGTAATAGCAATGTCATTGCACTACTTTTTTCTTTCTTTCAAAAGAATGAATGAATTTACAGAAAAATGACGTCAAATTTGATTTTCTTATATGAAAAGAGTAAAATTTCCAGATCACATAGTAGCTTCTTCAAACTAAAAAAAAAATTAGAGGTCAATCACAATGTGCGGATTTCGTTTCTCTACTATGAAACTAGTAGAGAAAATTTTTAGAATTCGATGTCGATTTCGCTGAGTTATTTCAAAAATCGGATAAAAAGTGAGATTGCGAAAATTATTCTGAAATTAGTTATAAAATTTGGATTTGGCTAACGTTTGCAAATGTCAAATATCTGAAAGTCAAAAGTGACTGGCTCATTTTTTAAATTGGATTCTCAAAAATTCGGAAAAGCTCTTTCATCCTTTGTCTAATAAATGAATTATTAGTTCAATAAATTAACAGAGGAATATAAAAATTATAATATTCGAGTGACGAAGTCTCGAAATACAAAAAATGATTGCCTGTGAATAAAAAATAGTAAAAAAAATTCTTTCATTCATCGAACTTTATTTGTATAATAAATTCCAGGGAGCAACAAATTGAAATCAAAAATTATTCATTAAAAAAAATGACTGTAATGATTCATGAATGAAGAAGCCAAGAAATTGAAAATTCGTGAATCAAAAAACATGCAAAAATATTTAAAATCGCAACAAAAATTTTAAACACCAATTTCACTTTCGGAATAGAGGGTGTATTAAAAATTCATGATTTTTATTTTTTACTTATTCATAATATAATCTTTTTTCTATTAGACGACTTTTTATCACCCCTAGGTCATGAAAAAATTCTTAGCTAAAAAAATTTACACTTTTTAACTTTTTATACACTAATCTCATTTTTTGTCATCAAATTGAATAATAAAGTGAAGTTCCAAATTTAAACCTAATTCTAAAGCCAATCATTATAATTCACTGCTGAAAAAAACAAAGCAGATTTTTAAATTGTTCAATTTCACTTTCTATACAGTAAAAACCTCTCGCATTGTCGCATTATAGAACCGGTTTTACAATGCGACAATACGACAAGTGTTACTGTATCATGTTCAAATTAAGCATTAAAATGAGCCACATCAAAAAGATAGGCCAGCCGCTTTTCACTACAAAGTCAGAAAAATCAACATCGATTCAAAATCCGGAGCGGCAGTCTAGGAAATGCTCTTCAATTAATAATTTAAATAACGGTTCTGTACAAAAGTGTAAAAAACAAAAAACAAAAAACAAAAAAAAAAGAAAACAAATAACCTGCATGTTTTGCACTTTGAAAGGTGCTTAACAATCAGCATATTTACAATATGTGCACGACGATGATTAAAGTTAGTTTCATGCAACGTATAACGCGACAAAGTCGTAATATAAGACGTCGAAAACAGCCGAAGTGAAGAGGAAAAGGGCAAGCATTGGCGCATTTTCAAAACATCACTTGTAAATTAAGATTTGCTGACGATTTAAGGCGACTTTGACGCATTATAAACGACTGGAACTTGATTATTTCTAGATTATTTGGTCAAGTCAACGCCTTGACAGTGGTCCTTTTTTTAAGTATGTCGCGGTGGTTTTTTCATGTTTCGTCGTCAGGGTCAACTTGAATTGCAACTTCGTTGGAGTGGCGATTATTTTTGAATTCTTTAAACACAAGGGAAGTAGATTATTCAAAGCAGATTTTCAAGAATCACAGGATTTTTTTGAGTATTTCGAAAGAATTGGAGAAATTATTGTTATGTGTGGAAAAATTCAACAAATTCATATTTTGTACAGTTATGAAATATTTAGAAAAATATAGGTCAGTAAGGCAAACAAGAAAACACAATTATTTTCTGAATGAAAATTTAGGGAATTCAAAACGAAAAAATTTTAGCTTTTTTTTATTGGTTTTATTAGAGATTCATCATCAGAACAATTTAAAAACTTTCGGAAAATTGAGAAACTCTCTGAAAAAAAACCGTCCTCAGTGATTCCTCCAAAATCCATTAAGAATAAAATGATTATGTCTCACCTCATTTTCTTTCAGTTATCAGAATCACAAGCTAGTATTTTTCATACAAATATTACGAATTTTCCTCATTTCACTCGATAGAAATCATATTCCGACTTCAAGCCTACAAAAATATAAACATCACTTGTATCAAAGCTTATAAAGTTTCTTAGAAATTTACCATCGACGTGGTGTAAAGGACGTACAAATTGCTTATTCAAATGTTCACCCAAATGATGCCACGACGTGATCAACCCTGAAATAATGCACTTAGGGCCTAAAATAAATAATGACTCGATAACTGTCCCCATAGGACACTTTACTTTCTTCCCCTAATACTCTCGTATAAAAACAATAAAATCTACAACAACAATAACGCGACTAAAACAACCAAAAACAGTATTCACAGTAACAGTAGCGATAATACCGAAAGAACTGTAGGCGAAAATGAAAATACTGATTTAATTACCGATCGCGTCGGAAAACGCCAACTCCACATGCATCGAATTCCATAGAGCGAGGAGAAAACGAGCTTGGGATCCAAAGGCGATTGGTGCACAGTACAGGCCAAAAATGTCTTTTTTGATATCATAAAATTAATTTACTATATGTTGTTTGTATTCAAATACTTAGACATTTTATATGTATTTCACAGAAATCGAATCAAAATTTCATACAAAGAAAATATGAAAATTGACTTTAAACCATTTTCTTTTACTACAAACTCGTATTTTCTTGCTGATTTTAACTCACTTATTCTTCTTCTTTTTCTGATATCGTATCCCAATAACGTGACCGAATTTCGATAAAAAAATGTGATTATGCGTAACTGACCAAACGATTTCCAACAATTCCAGGTGAAAATCACTAATCTTGTTATTTCAGACTTCATAAATAGCTTTTTCAATTGTATGGTAAAAACTCATGAGTAAGTCAGTGTACCACTGCGTTTGGTAACCAATGTATAAATGTTGTCATCAACAACAAATCGAAAACAGAAACTTGATATTCATGTTTTTAAATTAATGCCATAGGCGATAATCATAAAAAAATTTGGAATTCTGGTATTTCAGATTGATGTAGATGAAGTTACTTTTCAAACTATATACATACCCTAAGAAGAAATATTGTACTTTTTATTATAAAATATTGCTATCGTTGTTCAGTATCAAGCATTGCACTTTTTGATAAAATTTGTTTCATACTCTACTATATTTGTAACCAACCCATAGTAATTTTGATTAAAAAAAAAAAAAAACCCCTATAAGAAAATGAAGTTTCTTATAAGAATATAATTTCTTATAAGAAACCTAAATTTCTTTCAAAGAATTGATCGGAAAAATTTTATAAGGTTTTTTTCTTATAAGATCTTACCAAACACATTGTTATAAGAAATTGAATTGTTATAAGAAATTTCATTTTCTTATAAAATTTTCATAAGGATCAAAATCACTAGGAATATTGGTAAAATTTGCCAATGTTTGCCATAAATATAGTAAAATAAATAGGAAACTTCGATAAAAAAAATGCAACACTCAACACTGATCCACAATCACAATATTTTATAGAGGAAAGTACAGTAGTCTTAGTGTAAAAAACTGATATCCAATTATATAGAAAATTTTTCGAAAATATAGATAGATACTGAAGGTAAATACTTAATCAACAGCACATTTTTATGACTTAATTTGTTTATTTCTTTATGAATAACTAGTTTCAAATGAGGAAGTTGTGGTCATATGATTATTTATTATTTCAGAAACCAAATTTATTTTCATTTTTTAATTAAAACTGACAAAAAAAGGAAAATGTAATAACAAGCGAGTTGCGCATTTTTTCAAGTCATCTGAGTGTGACTTGAAATAATATAGTGTGTATTAATACAGTGTATTAATGACTTTATTAATTTTGACCATCACAATAACTCTGACCATTAGTAATTAATTAATAATGACCATTTATTAATAATAACCATAATTTAATTAACCTTGCAACTTGAAAACTTATTAAAACCTTATGAAATCCTTATGAAGTGACCTTATAAAATCCTTATAGGAATTTAAAATTTTGTAAGGAATTACAAATTTTAACAGGAAATGAAAAATTATGTAAAAATTTGAACATTTGATTTCCCATTTAAATTGACATTCATATTCTCTTATTGTTGCTGAATTTTATAATAAACATTTAGGCTATGGCTCTATAATATGCATGGCCATAATTTTAATTCCTTACATGTTTATTGCGAAGCAAAATATGAATAAAACAATATTATTATAAATATAATATTGCATACGCTCTAAATACCTAATTAAATCGATATGACCCTTTTATAATTGTTAACTACAGATAACTATGAATAATGACAAATGAACCAAGAATACTAATGATTGAAAATTATGATGAATTGGAAACTCCTTATAAGGATTGTGAAATTCTTATAAGAAAATCAAGATATTATAAAATAATTTTTCCTGATAAGAAAATCACAAATCCTTATAAGGAAACTTTATATAAAAAAAAAAAATGTTTCCTCATAAGGATTTTATAAGGTTGCTTTATAGAAAATTGAAAATTTCATAAGGAAATTCAGATTTTTAAAAAGTTTCAAGTTACAAGGGTATTCATGACCATTAATTAATAATGATCAATAATGAATTAACAATGACTATCAACTAATATTGATCATCACAATAATGACCATTAATTAAAAATTAACGATTATTAATTGACAGGCTAAGAATAAAAACCGAACTAGTAAGAGACAGATGAATGTGAAACTCCATGTTTTCTGTCTCTACTTGTTCGGTTTCTCCTCTCAGCCTGTCAATTTTGACCATCACAATAATTCAGTGTATTAATGAATTGCATTAATATAGTGTGTATTAACACATACACTGTATGTATTAAATTTGACCATCACAATAATTCTGACCGGTAAGGTAAACTGACAGTCAAAATTGACAAAAATTTTCTTGTCGTAATTGACGTTCATGACCAGTAATTTACCGCCTCACATCCCTGGTTTCATATGATCTAATTCGATTCGCGTCAGCAAGAAATTCCAAGTTATGAGCGTATTCACACTTTTGGCCTGTGCTGCAACGATGGCTGCTCCTTGAACACTTGCTCTGAACAAATGATGCGAGTTGGCAAGTCAAAGGTTGATGGTGTCGAGGGAGTGGGAATTGTTCCTGGTCAGGGTGTCTTTGGGCGAAGAAGCCGAGGTCACGCTGACTTGTTTGGACACGTTGTTGGAGAACGGCATGGAGAACTTGAAATCGGAGCCGTTGGGAAGTTTGCGCATGATTTTGCCAGAAGTGATGAGTCGGCCGAAGCCTTCTTGATGCGCGAAAGCGTATCCGGAACGCAGGGAACGTCTCGTTCTTCGAGTCGACGGGGTGCGCAGCACGTCTTGACTCTGTCGTGAGCGCAATTGCGTGAGGCGTTGCTTGAGGCGCACGCGGTCGGACAGAGTCGGGCGCACGTCGATGAAGAAGAACCTCCAGGACAGAACTGGGATAACCATGAGCATGCAAGAAAGAAGGGCCGTGCACCAAAACGTTACGCCGGTTATTGCCTGTGGTTTGGGAGAAAAAAAAGATAGTTTTAGAAACTTTTATATATAAGGTTGATAAGATGCTTCCATGGTACTGAATTAGGTTCCAGTAGGGTCAATTAGAAGTGTAGGCAGAGGGAGGTTTTAGGGCTTCAAACCTCCACCGAAATTAAGGTATTATTGATGATTATATCATGAACAAATGAATAAAAGGTTACAATGATTAATGATGAATGATAAAACAGAGAAAGTCACTTCTGCCATAGGGCTCATTTCACATGATATTTTGATAAAATTTTAAACGTTACGCCAGAAGTGACTTTCTCTGTTATGGCGGGAAGCCACAGAATAAAAACAGAATGATCGATGAAAATAATGATAATAAATCATCAAAAGAAGTAAAAGTTATAGAAAATGTACCTACTCATTTACTAACATCTGGAGGACATGACAAATATTTTAATGTAAGTTCTCAGAGTTAGATGTAATTCAGAATTATTCATTTGACCAACTCAAAAGATAACAACAATCCTGGCTTCGAAAATGTTTTTTTGTTAACAGAATTCTCAGAATGAATGGAGGTATAGTTGAGATACTAAATAAAATCCAAATTCGCAAAGTTCTTTCAACTATGTGAATAATAAAGATAAATTAGAATC
The DNA here is from genome assembly GCA_028476575.1 of Platygaster robiniae. NCBI lineage: Eukaryota > Metazoa > Arthropoda > Insecta > Hymenoptera > Platygastridae > Platygaster > Platygaster robiniae. The sequence continues at coordinate 23,045,398 of CM052025.1, read as the reverse complement.
TACGAAAATGCTATGAGTCTAGCAAATTTTGAATTCTGGAACATCGAATTATAAAAATCAAAGCAGAAATTTATGAAAATACAAGAAAACCTTTTGAATCATTTTGATACTGGAAAAATACTAGGATTGAAAATCTTCAAAATTATTGTTTTCCGAAAAATCTTATACTCGACATTTATAAAACTTTGAATTCGGCTGCATGTAAATCTGAAAAACGAATATATAAATCTGTAAAATTACTAGAAATTTATGAAATTACTAGAAAATACTACAAAATTTGAAAAATACGAAAAAATATAAGAACATGAGAAATCTATAAAATGCTAGAAATCTTTATAGATATTGTTTTGTCAAAAATCCATAAAAATACTGGAAATTTATAAAAATTTTATTTCTAGAGTATCAGTTTAACAAAACTACATAAAAATCCAGGAAAATGTTAAAAATTCATTGAAATACTACCAAATACGAAAAGCACTATATATATATATATATATATATATATATATATATATATATATATATTTTTTTTTAATTCTTCCAAAGATGACAATAAATTCTAAAAATCTACATAGAAATCAAAGAAAACATTAGAAAACACTATAAAACTTTAAAAATATACTTTAAAATGTGGAATTACAAGACATCAATAAAGTAAGTAAAAATCTTTATAAATGTCTTTTTCTCAGAAATTCACGAGAATTCTGCAAATTATTAAAAGTTTTAATTCTAAAACGTCAAATTATAAAAGTCCATATAGAAATCCACAAAATTACTATAGAAATCAATTTGAATACTTAAAATTTTCAAAATTTCAAAAATACACAATGAGACAAAAAAACTATATTTTCATTTATAAACAATAGCCATCTAGAAGTAAATTTTCCAAAAATTTGCATAATTTTGAATCTTGAAGTATAAAATTCTAAGAATCAACATAGAAATCTATAAAAATACCACCTTCTCCTTCAAATCGATTTGATTCTTAAAAAATACAGGAATCCTAAACTACCGGGAATTTGTATAAGAGATACTGTATTCTAAAAAATTTATATAGATACTCAAAATCCATGAATCTTCTAATTCTGTGGCTTCCAGCCATAACCGAGAAAATCACACATGCCATAACGTTCAAAATTTTATCAGAATATCATGTAAACTGAGCCTTATGGCACAAGTGACTTTCTCGATTATGGCGGGGAGCCACGGAATTGATAAGATCAAATTTTAGAAATGTTTAGAGCAATCCATTGAAATACTAAAAATTTATAAAAATACCACAAGTTGCCACAAAATTTTATACAATGCAAAAAATACGAAAATTCTAAAATCCATGTTACACTCGCGATCTGCGTACATACATCTGTGGCTTCCCGACATATCCGAAAAAGTCACTTCTGCCATAAGTTTCAAAATTTTATCAGAATATCATGTAAAATGAGCCTTATGGCAGAAGTGACTTTTTCGGTTACTCCGCGAAGCCACACATTTCAATTGCAAAATTCTATAAAAATACTACATTTTCTTCAAATTTTCATTCCTAGAACATACGATTAGAAAAATCAATAGAAATATTTACGAAAATACTCAAAATCTGAAAAAATACCATAAAACACTACGAAATCTTGTAAATACCAAAAAATACACAAATTCTAGAAATTACAAAAAATTACATAAAGTTACATATGTAAAATCTATGTAGGCAATATTTTTTTTATCTATAAAAATGCCTAAGTGGTAAATAAAACCTTAAACCATACATAAAACATCAAATTCAGTAAACATATGGGTATGAACATCCATAATAAATTGATAATATTCTTCCTTTTCTATAAATACTGAAAAAAACATTAAAAATAATAAACCTACTAGGAACAAAAACATATCCAAAATTTTCATAACTAAAATACGTGAATAAAAAATGTAACTCTCTAAGCCCCAATAGTTTTACAACTTCAAAATTCAGAAATTTTCAAAAATTGAAAAATCGTCTTCTAGATAAACAAATACATCATCAAAGATAAACAATTATGAAATCCCGCAAGAAATATGTTCTTCTAATTAACCCCTACTGAAAAATTTTCTGCCTACGCCCTTGCTATCAATAGGTTGAAAAACTCACCATGTGTAGACTACCCACGTAACTGCCACCAATAATGTAGTTGTAAAAGTAATCCATCACGAAGTAACAAACGAGGGAGCCCCAGATCATGATGTGGTTGAAGATGGTCCAGTAGGATGTATCCAGGGCTATTTGAACGGTAACTACGATGACGAGGACTGTAGCCACGACAGTCCCCAAGAGCATGTGGTCTGATAAGTCGTAGCCATGTTGCGATATTCCGTCTATGTAGGTTCCTTCAATCAATTTCAACAATTTTATAATGCAGTTACGCGTAGCACGCAACATCTCTAATGTACAAACATATGAAACGTTTCAAGATTAACAAAAATTTCCGAAAACTTCATTACTTTAACATATCAAAACGAAATAACTAAATGACACAGCTACAATCATCAAACATACCATAGGGCACTAGAAAAATAACGCAACTGGCAAAGAACCCATGAAGTGCGCTCCAACAAAACTCCTTTTTGTTGAACAACAAATTCTTGAGCCCTGGTGTATAAAGTTTAGGATACAGCAGGCTGTTTTTGTCGTTGACGTCTTGATCGAAAACACCAACCGCCAAAACCGGTAGCGACGTATAAAAAAGGTTGTAGACCGAAATGTACATCGGGTCGAAAACAGTCTGAAAGCACATAAACGAACAAGCCTCAACCTCAAATGCACATTGACCATCATGTACAAGAACACAAAAAGTCATTTCAGATTAATTCATTATCCATGGTATACCGGAAATCAACCACGGAACAAGAGCTCAAACGCGGGAACATCGGGTGTCATATTCGCCTTATACTCATCATATAGAAAAGATCAAAATCATCATTTTCAAATAAAATAATATTTTAGTTCCCGAAACAATTTACCTGTGCGCTGAAGCCGCAGAAGAACGCGAACCAAATGTGACATAACGTGAACGCGAAGTTCTTGTAGAAAAAATATCTGAGGAATTTCGACATTCTGTAGTAGGACCATCTACCGTGCACCAAGAGCAGTCTTTCGAGAAATCTGAATTGCCCGATGGAATAGTCGGAAGAGAGAACAGCTTGCAATCCTTCCTGCCCGCTGATTCCGACTCCGACATGAGCAGCTCTGATCATGGAAACGTCATTCGCGCCGTCGCCAACCGCTAACGTTACTGCCGATTTACTTTTTTTCACTAACTCGACGACCATTGCTTTCTGCAACGGCGTAACGCGACAGCAAATCACAGATTTACCTTGAAAGTAAAAAATGAGTTATAGTAATGCAGTTCAGAACAATGAACAGCTCACATAACCTCAAAAAAAACACATGCTCAGCAATCATGAACCAACTAATACTCATCATACTTACATTCACTCGTTACATCGACAAATAGCTGCTCCATCTGTGGATGCAACGCGTGTACCAACGAATGACCGGTTATGACAAGCGCGTATCCCGCCGACTGATCCATGCCATTATCGTTGTCTTCCGCCCTAGGGTTGTAATCAGCATCACTGAAACATTAAACCGAATTGCTCGCCTTCAACAAGTCTCTCAGACACAAATAAGTTGATTTTTACGTATCCCAACTTTATTGAAAACACGTAGATCGTGATAAGCATACACATAAGAAGTAATAACAAGCAGGCAGAAAGAGAAGGAGTGAGTACCAAGCTTCGAAACGACAGGAATCCACGCGATCATGATTAAATGAAACGAACATCCGAGTTTCAATGTAACACGGCAATAGGGGAAACCCAATAGTACTCTATTCTACGATTTGGTATACCTTATGGACGGTGCAATCTACCCAAGGTTAAATACAGTCATTCAAATGATTTGATTTCCAACGTTCCATGAATGTGGAAATAAGGGAGTTGGGGATACACATCGAAGGAATTCGATTTGAATTTAGTAACAAAAGTTTGATAGATGTCTTGAAATTCAGATATTGAACTGAATATTTTGGTTCCGATGGAAAAATGCACGAAGAATCATGGATTCAAGCATGGCAAGACAAAAGATGTCGGATGTAAAGGGCCAAAAATCGGGCCGATAAAATGCAGATCGACGTTACTCCGTCTCTTTCGCTCGCCTGACCTTTCCTTGTCCCACCTGAACGTGACGATAGAGAGGGTTGGCTTTTTTTTATGGTTCGCGGCCATTCTTACGGTTTCTAGATACCGCTGCAGCTGCGTCTCGACGGCGTCGTATGTCGGCGCGTCTACTATGAACACGTCCGTCAAATCGTCAGTTAGAAGTTGACAGGAGTATCCGATGTTGATGGCTGTTTCTGTCAACATAGACATGAAATCGTAGCTTAATTGCGATGCACTAAATACTCATTATTTAATTATTCAATTAAAAATTCCAATCAATCTAAACAACTTACCTTGTTTATCCCCTGTAAGTACCCAAATCTTGATCCCAGCCAATGCAAGATTAGCTATACTCTGGGGAACTCCATCCTGAAGTTTGTCTTCAATAGCTGTCGCTCCCATCAATGTCATATCTTTTTCCAACTCCTCGTAGATGGCGTTCAACTTGTCGTCCTTATTTTCATGACTTATGACCGCGGCCTGATGCCTCAGTTTCCAGTCATTAAAAAATTCTTCGTCCAGTTCTCGCATCGAGCAACAGAGCGTCCTCAAACCTTCGCCAGCGAATTTGTTCAAGTGCTCTTGAGTCTTCATCATGCAGTCCTCGCTACCTTTTTTTAGCCTCTCGTAGATGACGTTGTCGGCACCTTTGCAGTACAATCGAATCCGACCCTCGCGGCGCAAAATCACGGACATTCTTTTGCGCACATTGTTGAAGTCCAAAATACAAAGGAGCTCCCAAATTTCGCGTTTCCCTTCAAGGAGAAATAAGTATCTTCTACTATATGAAAGTCAAACGTTGCATAGGGAATAAAGCCAACTCTTCTCTGTTGCACTTACCCATAACGTCGATGGTGATGCTGTTTGGAGCACGTTCCCTGAACACGAACCCAAAGTTTCGCGCTGCGGAAACCAGAGCAGCCTCGTCTGGAGACTGGGCCTGATACTCCAATTTCCCATTCCGTTCATCGGGCATTACGGTGTGACACAGCGCCAACAAGCGAAAAAAACTGTGCACATCTTCGTTGTTCCTCCTAACAGCTTCCAGCAACGCCATATCATAGAACCGAAATTCCGGTTCGTAATCCTTGTTGAAGGAAAAGTCAATCGGTGGATTCGTCTGCGGAAAAATTCCAGAAGTTTCCAGACAAACGTTTCTCATCAAAGGGCAAAGAATTTCACAATGGGCAATGATCGTGGCCCTTCAAACTTACAAGAGAAGAATGAAGCCTCGAATCAAACTCTAGCTACTGTCTGAAAAGTCGTGAAATTCTCAACCCAAGGTTCAAAGTTCAAGTGTTGATCAAAGATCTTCTATTCCAACTACTAAGGCATGCTTTTTCGTATTTCGTTTTGCGGGCTGACGCGCGTTTCGAACACAAAAAGCGTAGTGTAAGCGCTACGGTACACTACAAACTCGGATTCTCTTGCACTAGGTATTTTTTTCTGCGCCCGGAATCTCTTGCTGGTTTAGGCTCGTTTATTCTTTTTCTCCTCCTGTTTTCGCACTCCAGATTACGTAATTCCATCGAGAGAAGAGTAGGAAAGAAAAAACGAGTTTCGCGCGATTTCATTCGATTCGCGTGAGCAAGAAATTCCGAGTTTCGAGGGTAATACCGATTGGACGCAAACAGTGTGAAGCATGCGTACTGAGTTTCTGGGCTCGGAATTGGTGCTGGCGTTGGTGCCGTGTTCCGGAGTGGAACTCGCTATTCGATCGGCCTGGTCCAAAAGACTCGCGTTCGGGGTGTTCTCTTCGTCGCCGGTTTTCCAACGCACGGTTCTCGGCGACTGCGTGACCGTGACTCTCTACATGCAGCATACACATGCTGAGTAATGTGCACAGAGAAATGACCGCAACGAACATTGAGACTTTGGCAACGTTCTCGATGTCGAGGATAGTTTTGAAACGAGTTTTATATGATAGGAATCGATTATATGTATCGATATATCGGAATATCGATATTTCTTTTCTATATATCTGACTTTATATACATCGATATTTCCGTTTTTGCGTAAAAAAAATACAGACGAAAATTTAGTGTTCATTAGGAATAAAACGATTTATTACAAAATGTAACTTGTAATATTGACCCTTTTGACTTTTGAGTTTGCTTCACCCCCCCCCCCTCTCCCCAAATAAAAAATTTTGTTGCAACGTCTCTGCTTGCATAATTTTGAAATGAATTGAAAGAAAAGGATAATTATTTTCATCAGCAATTGGCTAACAAGGCACAGCACATTGTCATAAGTTTTTTATTTAAATTTCATCAATAAATTGAACACACGTTGCCAAAGCCTAAAATAACGGACAATGGTTTCTACGTATTTTGAAGATCTTATAGTTTTTTATGGCAGTTCAATTCTCATTATTTATAATTTATTCAAATAATTTTCAAACTTTTTATTATTCATTAAAGTTTGTAAATATTGGTACTAGAGTTCTCAGAGTTAAGTCTTCATTTGATAGCAAAACAGCGTCATTACTTTTCAAATTTGACTAAAAACTGATATTTAATAATTATAAAAACTTGTTAACTACATTGTTAGGATTGGTTTTTAAACTTCAAAACTGGAATCATTTATAATTACTGGCTTTAAACATTACCGACTAAGCTTTTTGCAAGTAATTATTTTAAAAAACTCTCACGACTTATAAATACTTAAATAGAATTAAAAGAGAGAAATTCTTAGATTTTTCAGTATCACCTTTTTAAGCGCAAAAGAATATAATGTTCAACTCCTAGAAATCTAGATTGAATATTGTACGTGATTTTTGTGGTCTTTGTCATTTTGTAAGGAACAATATATATGTATATATATGTATATGGTATATTTTCAGAAGAACATTTATTTGTCAAATTATCATATTTTCAAATGAACGAAGTTGCAAAAGTGTCGTCATAGAGACTTTAAAAAATACTGCTTACTGAAAACAACTGATTTTTCACATTTAAATAAATAATTTAAAATCGATAAAGGGATCATTTAATAACAAGCAAAAAATTATTTCAATTTGTTGATAATAATATAACTTACAATTAAACTAAAATAAGCAAGTAAATAATTTCACATGTCATACAAAAACCTGAAATTTTTTCCTTTTTGAAAACCATATAGGAACCAAGAAACCCAAAACAGCACGAAATAAAAAAAAAACACTGATAGACAGACACAGTTTTTAGACAACACAGAACATTTATACTTGCTCCCTTTTTCCAAAACAACATGAAAAAAAAAAAATCATTTTTCTTTTGCAACATCAACGTGATACGATTAACATGAATGAATTTCTGTGTCATACTTTCCACAATTAAACAATCATTGTATGGATTCGTTGCCAGAAAAGCATGTACATCGAAATAAGCTTCCAAAAATTTGACACGAAAAAGCATCAAATTCGTTTTTCATGCAGTACTACGAAATACGATATCGTAATTCATATTCTGTATCACGTAGAAAATCCGATTAATTCTTTACTTGAGATAAGTCTGAATAAAAATTTCAGAAACAAATTACAAACATTTATTAGGAATTAGAACATAAAAAATGTAACTTTTTACTCTTGAATTTTGAGATTCTTGAGTTTTCAAATTTCAGTTTCACGATTCAAACTGCCAAAATTTAATAATTAAAAATAGAAGTCTATACACTAAGTGTTTCTAGATATTTTCACACAAGTTATAAAAAACTACTGCACAGTTTTTAATTTGTTTCTGAATTTACTCGAATTTTCAGATTTCTAAATAAAACAGTTCGAAAATTTCTAACTTGTCAAGATTTTGAAAAATCATTTTTTTTGTCTTTTTAATTTAAAAAAATTACTTACTAAAGTCACCGACTTTTAACTGAACGAAATTTAAATCACTTATTTTTACATTATTTTAAACCACTATTACTATAATCTCTGTAATATATTAGAATTTGGATGATTTATTGTGTAATATTCACAATTTTTGTGTCACATGTTACCATAAGTGCATTTTCAATTTTGAAAATTTAAATCTTCATTTATATAGTTTTGTTATTTCACTACATATGCTGAAATTTCATTATTTAACATACTTTTTAACATTCTTCAGTTTTTGTAATCCCAAATTTCTGTATTTCATTGTGTATCTATTTCTTCAACAAATTTTGTCTAAAAATTAGCTAATTCTTAAACTCTGAACTCTAGTGTTTCAAAAGAAAAAATTATGAGTTACCTGATTTTTACACGAAATTTGTCAGTTTTCAAACTTTTCCATTCCTTCACTCAAATCCTACTTTTTTTCATGCATTTTGAATATCATAATTCTACCAAAATCCCTTTCAACAAAATCAGATATTCTCTAATCAGATTTATACAAAATCAGATATAATCTCTGCTACGAATCTCGAACCAAAGACTTTTCCCTCGTTCTAGGTCACACACATCAAAAACAACCTTTATTCTGCAATTTTCAATATCCTTATAGAAAAAAGATGCGAATTTTAGCGGAATCAATTGTTTTTTAAAAAATCGAAACTCTAAATATGTTAAATAACTATCAGATGTCGGATTGAAATTCATATAATTTAAACCAATGCGTTTTTCGATTACTATAATTTACTGCATATACTGAAATTTACTGCATTTGTGAAAAGCTATAATAGCAATAAAGAATTTTTTTCAACAAGAAACTAATTTTTAAATCATTTAAAACAAAAAAAATTAAATTATTGAATCGAAATTTTAGTTTGCAAATGAAAAATTAGATGTGTGAATAGTCAGACAATTTTAAAATTCTGAATAAACAATTTATAAATTACACAACTATAAATATAAATGTTCTAATATAGAAATCATGACTTTGACTTTTAAATAAAAAAATACACATCTCTAACAATAAGATCGAATAATTAGGAATCAATAATTCAGAATTTTGGATCTCATATATTTTTTACAATTTTTTTTACTGAATTTGCTGCAAAAGAACAGTCAAAAAGAAAGGCAAGAAATGAAAATGAAAAAGTGTAATAATTATGGATTCAATTGATGAAAAATAGAAATTACGAGATCAGATATATTTGTAATCTTGATATTTAGGATGACAAGTTTGAAAAATTGTAAATACTTTGCATTAAAGAAAAAAACATTGACTGCATTATCTAAATTAATCTTGAATGGAGTAATTTATGATTGACATAAATATTTGCTATCTTCAATTTATAATTTTCTAACAATATTTTTTTATCAAATATACCGCAAAGTAAAAGGGTTAAAAAAAATAAAAAAATGAACGGACAACAAAAATGTGTAAATATAGATTTAATTCATTAAAAGTGAAAATATTGGATTAAAAAGATTTGTGATATAAATATTTCAGATGAGAAATTCGGATGATTGTAAAATATATTTTTCAATAGAATAAATGGTAGATTTGTATCAATAAATATAATTTTTTACTAATTGAAAATTCCACACTGAAACTCTACTGCAAAATGTGTAGAAAATTTGAAAATCACACATTTTATTTTGAATGAAAAATCAAACAAAAAACATTTCACAAAAACACATTATAAGTTTTAATAACCTATACCTAAATACAGCATACCATATCCCTACGAAAAAAACCATATTCAACTATGTCATAATCCTAAATTCAAAATCATCATCAATTCGACTACTAACCTCGCTAAAGTCGATGATTTCACCGGTAGCTTCATCTACAATGTCGCCATAGCACTTGCCAGCGACAGAGCACTTGTTGAAGGTCATGATGTTCTGTGTAAGAGTGCCAGTTTTGTCGGAGAAGATGTACTGAATCTGGCCAAGTTCCTCGTTGAGGGTCGTCGTTCTGGCCTTGGCGTGGGTCTTGGATGGCGCGTGGTACATCTCCTCGTCCCAATTTATGAGGAATGACTGTATGAAACGTATGACCTCGACGCTGACGTAGAGGCTTATGGGCACGACCGTGTTGAGTACGATTGCGTAGGAAAAGAAGACTAGGAACGCGATGACGGTGGGGCCAGCGTAGGGCTTTTGGGGCACGAGCGAGTCCCAGGGCAGGTACACCTGTATAGCAATGCACAGCAAATTTGTAACCAAAATCGATTGGTATCGTTCTCAATTATCTACAATCTAAACTTTTCATTTAATCAGAATTTCAGCCTTTTTTATATTTTTGGGGCACTTCGGGTGGGACATGCTCTCGTCTTCCATATTGGTTGAAGAATATGAATCAGAAAAAGTTGTTGATATCTTATCGATATTTTTTCTGACGATATCGATATTTTGCGATATTTTTATCGCCGATATTATCGATATCGATATTTTGAAAATATCGAATGCCAATAAACATTCAAATATCGATATTCTTTGACGATATTTAACGGTTACTGATATTTATTGGCGATAAATATCGATATCGATATAGATATTTTTAAAAATATCAACAACCCTAATCAGAAGGAAAATATCGATATATCGAATCTATCGATATAGAGAGTATAAAGTATCGATACTTCGATACATAACAAAGATTTTGAAACAGTATTTGAAAAAAGTCATTGTTTTGATGAAAAATAACCAATGGAAAATTTAATTTCAGTGATTTGAATTTATGAAATCGATTATAAATCACATTCATTTAATTAGAAACAGAAAAAACACGAAGGCTACGAGGTGAAGTAAGAAATTTTATTGAAAAAAGAATGTTACTTAAATGTTTCCGTATTTTTTTTAGTATTTATAACATTTCGTCATTTTTTATATTTTTAGAGTTCTTGTTTTTCATTGGACTGCTGTAGGTATTGATTTCAAAAATTTTATTTTTAAGGATTCAAAGCTTTATACATAGAAGTATAATGTATTTTTCATAAAACAGCCTGACCATAGATTTATAGTACTTTTTTTTTTTTTTAGTTTTTATACAATTTGAAGGTTTTTTTGTTTTTTGTATATTTACATAATATATCAAGAATTCGATCCTGTAAGGTTCAAAGGTTTACAGATTTCCAGCTATTTTATTTATTTTTGATATGTAAAGTTATATTGTGTACCTAGATCTGGTATTTTTGATATTTTTTATTTTTATTTAGTATTAACTAGAGGTGTACGTTTTTTTGTACCTATTTTTTTAATCTCTACTGTTTTTATAGATATTCATAGAGATTTCTAGAATTATATGCTTTGGGATTCGAAGTTTGAATTTCATAGTATAGGATTCAAAGTTTGAATTTTTCGTGTTTAAACAGATTTTTTTTGAGAACACGATTTCCATAGATTCATTAATCTTTCAGTATTATTTGTATTTTTGCAGTACTTATACAATGTGAAGGATATTTTGGTATTTTATGAATCACTAAATAGATTTCTAGAATTCGATGCTCATTGAAATTTTATAGATTTTGGGAATTTTACATACTAAGAGCATTTTATTTTATTTTTTGTATTCATAAAACGTTGTTGGATATCTTAGATTTTTTAAAATATTTTTTCAGATTTATAGATTGAAATTTCAATTACATCATTAAATTTTCCAGAAAACAATAAGATTTCTAGTATTATTGGTATTATGCGTATTTTTTAAGAATGTATACGATTTGAAGGATTTTCTAGAATTTTCGTAGTCTTTTAGAATCAAAAGCTTCAGGAATCAAAGTTTTATTGAAATCCGTAATTTTTAAAGATTTTCGTAAAAATGTATTTCAAATTTTTGAGTATACCTTAATTATTAGTATTTGCAGTATTTTTTCTTTTTTTTTTTTTAATTATAACAATACTGTAAGATTTTTTAACAGATTCCAAGATTTTCAGCAATATTATAGATTTTTAAAGATTCGTAAATTTATACGCTATAGAATTTAGTGTTTTTAAAGATTATTCAGAAAACAATTAACTCATAAAATACTAGTATTTCATAGAGTTTTAGATATTCATAAGAAAATTTTTTTGTTAAGGAAATTTTTAAACATTTGTCACAAGTTATAGGTATTTATTTTATAAGAAGGAAATCCTGAAAATGTCGTAATGAAAGTATTTATTAATCATAGACTATTTTTGCTACATACTTTTTCTATTTTGGCCATGAACCTATATAAATGTTAAAAAACTTGAAAATGAAGAATGGACTTGATACTGGAACTTACTGACCTAAATGTTGAATATTAACAAAAAATTTTCAGTATGCGTAATTTTTTCATACAAAACGTTTTTGACATCGTCTAATATCGAAACAAAAATGACAATATAACGATTATTCTTTTATGAATGTAACAATACTAAAATTTCGATGTATCGTAAAGAAAACATCCATTTTCTGATATATCGATACGTATTGCCCACCCTCACATCCCAGTATTCATGACATCATTTCTGATGATGCTGTGACATGTCAAACTATGATATCATTTTACATTCCAATGACATCATAATGTCAAATGGCGATGACACTTCAGTGTAATACGATATCACATTATACAATACTATACCATGTCATGCATGATATCATGATGCATCCATATGATATCAAGTTGTCATACCGTGATGTCAACTGAACACCAAATGAAATGCGACATGACATCATATGATTTGCTAATGACGAAGCATATGTATGTCATATGACGTCATCGCCTGTATCTCATGACATCACATGAGTGCAGTATGAAATCATGAATGTTTACTGGGCTACTGCCTAATAAAAAAAGTTTACTTGAGAACCAAAGAACTCAGATCTACCAAGAAGAACAACGTTCGCGTTTTTGAACTCCTGCACAGACAAGCACTCGCCACGGTCACAGGCCTTGCAATTATGAATACTATTGGTCGAAAACCGGAATCGTGATGGTACTGCCATCTTTTTGCAAAAATTTTCGGCTCGCGCCAAAGCTCAGCTTTGTTCTTCTCGGTAAATCTGAGCTCTTGAGCTCTTTGTTGAGAACTGACCTGGAAGTAGCGGCCTATCATGCTCTCCCAAATGCCGCAGCCGACCATGCAAAAGAAGCACATGGAGAGCAAGAAGAACACTATACCAATGATGAGGAGGTTGAGTAACCTATCTATGGAGGTACGCTTGAATTTGGTCTTCCCTGAGTTTTGCATCAACTTGGTGTCCTTGCCAGCAAAGATCACCATACCGTAGCACCATTGAGTGTTCCTCAACACGCATCCCCGCAACACTATTTTGTCGTTGTCCAATAAATACCTTAAACAATAATTTAAATTCATTAGTCAACGTAGTTTTCGTCAAGTTAGGACCTAAGGCCGATAACTCAAAAACTGACAACAATCTGATTGTCAAGAATTTTACTCACTTGTCACCTTTCCACGTAAGAATGCCATCGAATTTGTTCAATAAATTATTAGGCGGCTCGCAAATGATTTCCCCATCGAAAGTACCGATCAACTCGTGATTATCCATCATCTCCGCTGTTTCTATCAAGCATTGTCTGCACTTCAGATTAGTTTCCCTGAAAAAGCAGAGTCAAGCTCATCAAAAAGTCACCTATGACATTTCAAACAAAATTCATCAAATCACAATATCTGCGTTCCACCAATCGAATAAAATATGCATGAAAAAAACGAATTTCCCTAGAGTTCAATATTCAAAACTCTGCATGTAGGGACATTTCGAATAGAATTGTAACGGTTCAAAAATCATAAATATTATTTTAAAAATTGTATTACTCAAAATTCAAAATACTTCTAAAAACATATTTGATTATAGTTGTTTTTAAAGTAATTCGGGCTACATTCAAGGCTAAACTTTCGCGAAAGATGAGCTTTCGAATGGGATTGTACGTCGTTAAGATCCTTAAATGTTTGCGCAATGTACATGTATGTTGACGTACCCATCTAACTCGGCGGTCTCGATATAGCAAAGACCATTGGGCTCGCTCGTCGATAATAAAAGAACGTCGGCCGCGACAAATTGGTCGTTTTCCATTCTGATAACGTCGCCGACTTGCACCTGAGACCATTTTTCGTCTCGCAAACTCGTGCCCCGCAACGTTTGCGATTTTCTGTTGTTCACCTGCGAATCGCTGGTATGTCGTTGCTGCAAAGAACGAGAAATTCTCGAAAATGTGTACCCGAAATTATTTAAAATAGATGTAAATAATATTAAAAATGAAGAAAGCGAATTTCTTGTGACGAATCTAGATTCTTCGCAAAATTCTAAGACTGTATTATCCTTTGTCATTTTCGCGAAAATTCAAAATTGACGGAGATACGAATGATTTAAATTATGAGCGCTGGACCTTGGCTCCGCCTAAACGTGGTCGGTATTGGTCGGTGAATGCGCACATTGGTTCGTTTCAATCGCTTATAACTCCGTCAATTTTCAGTTTACACAAACATGGCAAAGGAGACATCGTCTCAGAGTTTCGCAAAGAATGTGAATTTTTCTGATGTAGATCGTGTTAAATTACTCGAATTGAAGAAAACAAAACAAGCGAAACCGAAAATTTGAAAAACAAGAGTATTTCAATAAAATCAATTCATATGGTATCACATTTTTCCGGAATTCCCAACTAACCCAAAAATAACTTTCAAGAGTAGCTAAAATTTCTTTTCTTCATAGAGTGCGTCATAAAGATTTGACATTTAGAAGGTCATCGTTCAACAGATAATCTTTACGAGCTCGAACAATATTGGCACAGTTTTGTCGTAAAGAATTTTCGATCATAGTTCTTGAAGCCATTTCACGTGTAAGATACATGCTTTTTTATGGACGTCAATAATTGTTCAACAAGTCTAATTGTTATTGAGTTTCTAAGTACAGTTTTTCAAGCAAAGGAACCATTCCAGAAAAACAAAATAAACATGAGGCTTAAGAAAAATTTCATCCTAGTTTCCTTGTTTTGCTTCTGGTTCTCACAATCTCTAGTATAATTTTTGAGAAAATTTCAAAATTCTTCGAAAATGCAAAAATATTGGTCGAGAAACTCACAATATCGTCGTAGGCGTCTTTGATGGCAGTGAGGGTGAGCACCCCAATAAGGGGTATCGCGGTGGTGATGGGCGTGAGTGAGGATATGGCGGGTATCATCTGAAGCACCAGCAAGCACAGGAAGTAAAAATTGGCGAGCCGTTGAAACTGCTCGAACAAATTCAGCGGCAGGAACGTGAGGAACGTGTATTTGGACGTTTTGATGTAATTATTCTTGAAAAAACAAAACCATCAAATCATTCACAAAGGTCCATTACAAATAAGCCTTACATGTTGGGATGGGGGTCGAAATAACAAAATCGATATCAGCTCATCCTATATATGAGAATCTTCGATATTCAATAACGATGCATTGAAAGGAAAATATCGATACCCCGTTGTTTTGAATTTTTTTAATTAATGAAAAAATACTAATTCATAGCATGTATAAGCTACAGTAGCATAAATCTGGCAGCACAAGTACTATTCGCTGGTTTAGCATAACCAATTGTTTTGTGTGCAAGAGATTGAGAAGGCCAACCTATCGTCACGATGCCATTTTCCTCCTTTTAGGTTTTTCACAGTTTGCCACCATGTTTCGGATAATTGTCACAGTCATCGCAATTCGGACCAAATAACTAATTTCCTGATTCAAGGAGATCTCTTTCAGAGATTGCAGTCATTTTTTCTGCTTTAGATTCTTAGAAAAGAGCTCCATACAGCCAAATCCGCCATTTGAGAAGCATCTTCAGACATTCGATTTTATTAAATTTTTAACAGTCTTCTGAGTCAAAGGGTTGTGATAGACGAACCAAGCACGTTTTACTCGGACCTATGCCCAGAAGTGTGCTTTATTTGAAAAAAATATTTTCGACCAATCGCGATCAATGTTTTTAATAGCCTTCCTTTGCGTTTTTCTATGTGGGGTTCCGATAAAAATAGTTCCGAACTTAATGATCCGTATGAAATATTTGTCTCCCTTAGGCGCTGCCTTATGGTGTTAATGGCGACGTTTAGTCCCTTTATAGCTGGTCTGGCCTTAGTTTCGCGCATTTGAAGAATGGGCTTACGTTTGAAAAGCTGGATGATCTCTTTGTCCTGCTTGCTCATAATTGTTGGTGTTTTTCCTCGATTGGGCTCGCCATCGACGTTATTTGACAATTTCTTTTGCGTCAACCACATTGAATAAACTTTTTCGACTTTTTTAATGTATTTGATGGCGGCGGAATGAAATTACTTTGGTCCTTTTGGGTGTTAACAAAGAAAGACCATCTCAAATAACTTTATGCATATTTATTATGTTATTGAATAACAAAATAAATTGTCGAAAGTTCTAACCACACTGAAATTATTTTTTGATCGTGTCGCAGCTAATTCAATGGTTAATTCGTAAAAAGAAAATTGATTACATATAATAATTCTTGGTCGATGAATGTATCGATACTAAAATTCCAATACATCGGAAAGAAATATCGATACGCATCACCCATCCATACTCATCTGGCTTTAGACAACAACATTAATACTCACTGCATAATTGAATTGCGCATTGTAATCGGAATTGTTGGCGCGAATTCGCCTTTCGATTTCTGTAAAAAAACAATTGTCCCAATGAATAACACCAACACAGAAAAAAAAGCACCAAAAATCAGACAAGCAATAGTGTGTTTGCGAGAAAAGCGTCGTGTTTTGCATAACTTTTAAGGTTCATAGTCAAGTTTCCCATAGAAATGAAAAGTACCTTTTTTCCTACAATTAAAGGGTTCGAATTATATTGCAGTGGATCGAAGTACCTAAGAAATCAATCACTCTGTCCTCATAGAACATTTTACTTCGTAAAATAATAAGAGGAAGGCTATTCATTTAAATTTATTTGTCAATAAAAAAAACAATTTCAAACTTTTTCTCTACATTTTCCTCCAATCGTACTCAGTCTTTTCACAAAAAAATTTTTCCATGGAGATGTCAGTTTAAGAAATAGTTGGTAAGTTAAAAATACTTGGCCGATGCAGAAATAAGTATTTCAACTATGCAAATCCAAATGCACCTCATATTGCCGCGCTGGCTGTTGATTGGCTGTGACGTCATGAGAAGGTTCACCTGGTTCAGAAAATATCCCCACGTGACCCTTTTCATTACGTCACAGCCAATCACACCCAGCGCCGAATTCTAGAGGGGATTCGGCGACGCGTTTGAATTCGTTCAAAACTTAGAACTCATGTAAATAATAAAATAACTAACAAATAAAACAGTTCTTTTACACAAAGCTCAAAAATAACTAACAGATATGTTCTATAGCAAAAAAAACAAAATTCATTTTTTGTTAAAAGACCGAATTTCACGGATATTTTACGCACTCGAGGTGTCACCGCTGGCAAAAAAAACGGAACTGCGACCGATGCACTCGGTCGCAAGTGGCAAACCCGGAGCCGTCGTCGACGACGAGGAAGTCGCGGTCGGCCGGTACCTGGAGCGCCTCCACACGACCAATTTCCCGAGGACCGTGAGGAGTGACTCCCGGATCCTCGCATGCCTCGCCAAGCTGCCGCTAGAGGACGAGTCCTTCGTCGAAAAACCCGTGGCGCCCTCTTCCCCCACTCCACCAACGCCCTCACGCGACGAGCTTGGCTGCGAATTCAGCGCCACGTGGTGGCCACTTTCCTCAAGTGATATTTCTTTCGTTTTCCACCTGCGGCGCTTGTGTTTTTTCCTGCGCGTCCCGTGATGGCTATCCTCTTTTCCATTTTCCCTTCGTTTCTTTCGGGGCCTTTTAGACTTCGAAGACGATTCGAGGGCGCCTTCATCGCTTTCGCTGTGGACCTAGGGTTTTTGACATTTTGCGCGTTTTATACAGATGGTCATGTTGAAGGGCCGCGGGTTAAGGTTGTTCAAAGTAGCGAAATCTGGTCACGAGGGGTATTGAGACTCTACGAAATTGAGGATATAGTATATTACGTACCTAGGACTGCAATTTTATATTCACTCGTGTGATTGTAAACCTTGGCTTCGCCTCGGTCTACAAACTTCATACTCGTAAATATAAAATTTCTGTCCTAGTTACCTACGATATTTTATGTACCAAGGGCTGGAAAACGAGTTTAGAGATTTTGAACTGGACGAGAAACGAGTTTTCTATGCGAGAGGTACATAAAAAGTATTGCCTCACTGCTGGCAATTTTCGTATTGATTTTGCTAAACTTCTTTTACTTTAGTTTTTTTAATATACTTGTTTATGAATTACGGTTTACTACCATGTTTAAAACTTTTAATACTATTTTAATATATTAAAGTTTATTAAAATCTTTGATATTTTTAACAATGCTGTACGTACGACATAGAGTTGGTATCTTTGAATTATATAATGACTAAAAATTTTACGAAGTCTGCAATGACGAATCGAAAAAGTGGGCCAAATTCTTCCAAATTAATGCTGTTTTGTGGAAGAATATGATTCCCTGAAGGGGGTTGAATAAAGCCAGAAGCTTGAGAAACATGAGTCGTTAAAAGATTTCATTTTTCATTAGAATATTAGCTTCTAAGCAGAAGCGGCAGAACGCTATTTTTCCGGGTGTGTAGTATACGACTCAATTTTTTTTTGAGGGCGGGGAAGAGCTTATTATTGCATTTCGTTGAAATATGCATCATAAAGTTTTAACATTTTCAAATAAAAAACTGAGAAACTTAAAAAACATTGAAAAATTACGATTATTCCTATTGAGCTAGAGAATTTTTTATGATCATTGCAAATTTTTAGTAGTTTTCGCAAATTCGCAAAATTTCAGGAAATGTGGAATAATTTTTCGAATATTACGTTTATTCCATATATATGCAACGTTTTTCCGAATTTTGAACGAAAATTTGAAATACTTTAAAAGTAGTTAAGAATCTAAGCTGGACAAATTTTTATAAAATATCAAAAATTTGAATAGTTAGTACCATGTTGGAAATTTTGCAAATTTTGAAAAATGAGAACACATCGGAAATTATAGAACATATGTTAATCAAACTAAAAATGAAAATTTTTGTAGAATTTCAGAAAGTGTTTCTTATTGCATTTCTTCAAAATATGCCTACTAATGTTTTTTATTTTTTCAACGAAAATTTTGATACTGAAAAAATATTCTAAAATCGCCAAAAAATTTTGTGTTTGACAAATTTCATAAAATTTTGAAAGTGTTGATTACGAACTACTAAAGTAGTTGGTTTGATGTTATTAGAAACTAAAAAAATTACGCATTATAATAACACATTATGAACTTTGAAAATTGTCAAATATCCGAAAAAAAAATTAAAAGTTTTGTAGAATTTTAGAAAACATCCATCATTTTCAAAATTGTGTTCATTTTTTCGACGAAATAGGTATGCACACAAATATTTGTAAAATTTTTTCATGAAAATTCGCAGTACTCGAAAAGCATTCAAAAACTAAGAAAAATTTGGATGAGTTAGACAATTCGCATTAAATTTTGAAAACTTTAAATAGTCTACATAAGGTTTCAAATTTTGCAAATTGTTAAAAATCAGAAAATATTTGGAAGTCTCAAGATTGCCAAAAATTCGAAAAATTGGTAGAATTTCATCAAATTATTATGAATTTTTTATATTGCGTTCATTATCATATTTTTATTATTTCTTCAAAATATGCATGATGGTGTTTTTTTAAATTTGTCAAGAAAAATCTAGAAAATTTCAAGTTTTGAAAAATCACAGGACATCTTCATGAGTTGCACAAATTTTCCTTAAATTGTGGAAGTTTCTGATAGTTGGTATATGAAATCAAAAACTTTGAAAATTTCGGAATATCATAACACATCGGAAATTTCAACAACTCAATAATTGTAGAAAAATCAAAAATTTTGTGGAATTTCAGAAAATGTTCATTAACTTTGTTAAATGTGTTTATTATATTTTTTCAAAATATGCATTATGAAACTTTTTTTAAAATTTTTGAGTACTTGGAACATATTCGAAAAACAAGTAAAATCTTGCATAATTCAAGCGAATTTTCATGAATTGCGAAAAACTGAATGGTCTATTACGTTCGAATTTTAAAATAGCAAACATTTGAAATTCCAAAGATTTTCAATAATGTGGGTTTATAGAAACCCACATTATTACGGACGATGTTAGAATCTAGAATAGAGATGTTAAAATAGAATTTTGTCGCAAAAAAATAATAAACAAAATAAACTAATAAATAACTTTGAAATAAGTACCTGGACGATTTGAGATGAAATGACCCTTTATCGGTGAAGTATATTTATAAATCGGTTATCTAGAAATCTTTATCAATCAAGATAAGATTTGAAGATCCGATGTATCCGCTGTATGATAGATTTTTATCAATCATTCTTTCGATCTTCTCGCATGGTTTTGAAAATGTGGATCTGTAGTAACTTGCATCACACTATTTCATGTAACAAGTAGTCACGTTTTTTTTTTTCACCAAAAAATACAAAACTTGACAATAAAAATACTATGTGAATAAAAGATTATTATTTTATGTGTCGAAAATTTTAGTTTGTTAATATATTCGTATTATAGAAACACGAAGATAATCGATGCATTTTCATTTTGACTTAAACCGAATGTAAAATAATAATAATATGAATTTTCGTCAGTTACAGCACATACAGAAAGAAAAATAGTGAAAATTTCAATCCCCATTAATTGATGTGAGATACATTTTATTGTTGGGTCTTACTATTGCTAGTTGATACTACCAACTTACAATTAGTAGCTTTATTCCCAATTTTACACAACTTTCTCAAGTTATTATGTTCAATACCTTCATTAATAATGATTTTTACAATCATTGTCTGATATCTTGAATTAATCTATCATGATACACGTCTAAAATCATAATAAACAAATCTACTTTATCCTCAGAAATGATTTCATTACTCCATTCTTATCATTTGATGATAATTAATCCAGTTCTTGAATTTATTTCTTCTTCCTGCATATTAAACTTTATTTCAGTAAAATGACATGATCAGGCAAAGCGATTTTCGTTTGAACGACATTTTGGCAATCATATGTGTCGCCTTTTTGAAGTCTGTTCAGTTTCTCTGTCATACAATTTTCATGTTAAATTATCTACGTTACGTTACAATTTTTTTCCGATTCCATTTCAATGCTAATATTATCAATGATTTTTCATTAAACCTTTGAGGAATACATAGGAAATCATTCCGTTCCTGACTGAGGCTTCATAAAAATCCAAAAACTTGAATTTACGAATGGTAGAGTTCGTTATTGTACTTTTTGTCCAAGTATTGTAGATCTTTCCAATTTCTCGCTTGGATATTGGAATTGAGAATATCTTACAATTTATTCCACTCGTAACCGGATTTCACTGACCATCATTACCGCGCGATTCGCGGCCTCGTTCGCGACTCACCTCGAAAACTTGTAGTTCGAGCGTGTCTCCGGTTTGGGCATTCATCGTAAGAAGCTGTGCGCTCTTGGGCCAAGCTTATTCTCGTGGCAGCGTAATCGCGCCGACGAGACCGCGTCTTCGCACCTTACATCATTACAGCACCCTCCGATCATGTCAGCAAATTTGCCCTTCGTTTTCGCCCTTCGATTCACCTGCCCCTGCCGCGAGCATGCCCTTTCGATCGTCCACATCCGATCTATCAATTTCCGATCGCGAGCGATCGCCCCCACAACGCATCAACCTCGAACATCTGCATTTTCATTTGGCTCTTCTGTTGATCAGGTTTTCAAAATAAACAATCTAAGGTCTATTTCACAGCTTTCAATGAATTTCAAGGTAGTACGAATTACAAGCTTCCTTTACGGAAATTATACTGAAGTTTTGAGGGTTCATCCTTCAAGATTATACTCTTGTTTTTCAGGATTATTTGGACCACTCAAATTCCAGGGTTTACCCTCAACTTTCAAAGTTCATCCAAAACTTTGAGAGGTAACCCTCAACTTATAAAGTTTATTCATATATCATACTTGTGTTCCACTTGTGTAAAATGTAAAAAAGTAAAAAATGCTAGAACAAAATATTTTGTTTGTTTAATTAATTTTCGGGTAAATGAAAATGCACACAGTTTATTTGGATTTACAGTAAAATTATAAGCAGTCTCAGAAATTTCACTATGAAATTTAAGGGAGCGTCTTTTAAGCAGATTTCCCTCTAAAAAAATTACAAACCTTTGACAAAATCAAAGTGTTTATTTTATGTAAAGCAGACAATAAAATCATTCTACCTTTAAACGATTTCTCATTGAAAATTTGTACTCAAACTTTTTTAAATTCAAGTGGATTTCGGCATAAAAAATTTGTTTGGAGCAGATTTTCCCTAATTTATCAACAACAATTCGATTAAAACAAAAAATTTACATTGTAAGGAATATAAATTGTGTAACAAAAATTGTATTGTATATTTGATAATATACGAAAGTTACTTTAAAATATTGATAGTCAAAAAAAAAAACTTATATTACATGGAATATAAATTGTACAGCAAAAATTATGTTGTATAAGCATTTGATAATATGCAAAAGATATTTTTAAATATTCAAACATGTAGCATCTTGACATAAAATAAATAATTATAAAAAATATTGAAATTGATATATCTAATATGAAAACAATATATTCGATATAAATTTCTATGAAATCTTTTTCATATACGTGTCCATGAAATTTCAAACACGATTTCAAGAGAAAGTCTATAAAAGATGTTTGGAATTTGAAATTTTTTTTGATAGTGCGACTGACGATAAAAAATTGAAATAATAAATTCTTATTGAAAATAGAGGTCAAATGCTCCGATTTCTTCATCTCTTTTTGGAGGTCAGTGTAAAACGGTGCACACGTCGTTTTCACCGATTAGCTACTGATTTTGATCGAGTTTTTTTTAAATGTTCGAATAATAATCCTTTTTAGGATGACGTATCTTTTTTGCAAAATATTAAGTAGTTTTTGAAATATAATGATAATAGTTTAAAAAAATATAGTTGAGTAAGAGTCGTTCTCATAAATATGTTCGTCTTTCACCGAAAAATCAAAATTTTCAAAAATGTGTACATCATCCTGAAAAGGACTAATTAACCAACATAAAAAAAAATTTGATTAAAATCAGTTGCGAATTGATATGAAGATATCGTGCGCATCGTTTCTATTTGACCCGCAAGAACAGCTGGAGAAATCGGAGAACATGACTGCTAATTTCAATAAAAATTAATTGTTCTAATTTTTTTTTTTCATTTATTTATAAGTCGTATAATATAAATAGAAGTTCAAATAAACTGTGGACAGTTTGATTTACCCGAAAAATAATAATTATTGAATTGTAAATCATTTTTTGGTCCCACGGGTGGCATAATCTCTTCAGAAACTATCGAATGCCAAATCGAAATTCGTATCGAATATCTATCGATTTGTTGGTTATTATTATTCACTTCATTTACTAGAATTAACTGCATTTTTGAGAAACTATAATTGCTATACAGAGAACACCAATTTTTAAAGTTACTGGATTAAAACTTGATCGCGAAAATGTATGAACAGTTGTAGGATTTCTAATTTTTATTGGAATGGTTGAAAAATTAAGCAATTAGAAGAATAAAAGTTTGAATTTGGAAATCTAGACTTAATTTTTAAATTTTAAAAATACCTGATCTCTATCGAGTTACGAAAAATCGAATATTTTGTATTCAAGATCTTAATTTTTTTTTACGATTTTTCAATCAAATTGGCTACAATATAAAAGTCAAAAAGAAAGGTGAGTAATTGAGAAAATTGAAAAAAAGTCACAGTTATGAATTCAGTTATTAAAAAAAAGAATTTTCGAGATCGAAATTTTGGATGAGTAATTTAAATAATATTAGGTAATCTTGCATCAAAAAATGTAACAACTGAATTTTTTTATAAATTCTTATTTATTCAAAAGAATCACCATTGATGGATGACACGTAGGGCAAATAAAAAGTTATGACTGGAAATCGAAAAAAATTATTTGATTTTATTACTATAATATTCAGTGAAGGAAAACCTACGATCTAAATACGTTATAAATATATGTTTTGGCAAATAAATAAATTTCTTCTCTCTATTATTATTCCATGTTATGAATTCATGGAACTTCGAAACAAATTTTTTTTAACAAAATTGCAAAAAGTAAAAAAGATAAAATAAATTATTGAGGAACGTTTATAATGTAAAATAAATAAACGTATAGATATAACTTACGGAAAATAAACGTTGGATTCAAAACGATTTGTCATATCGAAAATTTCAATAAGCAATTTTCAAATTTATATATTTTCGTTGTTGTCAAAATAAATGTTGAATTCGTATCAATAAATAGAATAATATATACTGCATTTTTAGGCAGCTCTAATTGAAAAAAAAGTAGAATTTTTTGACCGTAATAAAATATGGAATTGAAACTTTATTGTGGAATGTGCGAATCGTAGGTAGACAATTTTCTAAGGAAAAATAATGTGTGAATCAGACATTCTATTTCAAGAAATTATTAAGTTGATATTATGTATTTCAGTAAATGATAAATGACGGAAGTAAATTTATATTAGCTTATTAAAAATTTAGATTAAATATTAACTGTATTAATGTTGATCACAACGAATTTCACCTGAAATATCGAAATGGCAAATTTCTCTGATTTCAAAATTTCTATTTTTTAGTAGTTGAATCCAAAACTACATAAACTTCAAACTTATTTTATTTCTGGCCTTTTTTTATAATTCTCATTTTATAGTAAATTGGATACAAAACGGCATTAAAAATTCATATGAAAGATAAAATCCAAAAGCATTGATTTTTTATTAATGAGTAAAAATATTTAAATTTTGTTTGAAATTTTACCATATTAATTAATAATAACATCGTTAAGTGCAAGTCTTTTTAGTCGGTCAAGGGTTAACCCAAAACATTGAAATTCTACCCTGAACACTAATTGTAAGTAATAACCTTGAAATTAGTTGAATATTAACCCCGAAAAGTCGAGTATAATTTCCGTAATTATTTCCCAAAATTTTAAAACATGCGCTTCAAGTCTCTTCGCACAAATTGTCAATTTCCCGACGTTGTTATTTACCAGGAAAAATAGATATTTCAAGTGACACGATGCTTAATACGGGGTTATTCCCTTTTTTTACTAGCTAGAATACGCGAGGAAAATTGACAGTAAAGAGGCAGTCGGTTCATAAATTACCCATTTTTTACGATCGAAAGTTAAAATAACTTTCGTTTCAAAGTATCCACATTTACGTTAATGTCAGAAATAAGGGAAAAAATGTTACTCTACGACAGCTGTTATTAACCCTCTGCAAAATACAATTGCCTTCATGAAAATTAACCAATATCATGAAATGTTTGGATAGCCAACGCCACTGAAACTAGAAAAACTCGAATTATTTGATATTCAACGTAATTTCTGGCATATGATAGCTTTTTGATTTAGATGGCAATATCATCAAGCGAAACTAATTATATTCGCTACGTTTCAATTTAAATCCCAAGTTTTTCAGGTTTGCGAATATTCAGCGGATTCGTCGTCCTTGCGTCGCGTCACTGTCCGCGACAATTATTATTACGTCTGGGTTTAACGCTCGAATAAATTTCTCTCGTAATCAATTGTTTATCCGCAAACGGTTTAAGGTAGAACGGGCACCGTACTAGTCGAGCGGATACGAAAAAACTCGCTCGGAAAAGATATTTTGCTGAAAAACAATCTTTCTTTATGACAATGGAATAAAGCTGGCTCACGATTTGATACCCTTGTCTTACTACGACAAATCGATATCAAACGATTGCAATCTTCAGAATTTATAGGAGGATTTGCTGATTGACAAGTTTTATTTCTTCCTGGTTTATAATATCATGATTCAATACCTTAATGGAATTTTTTCATAAATACTTTCATCATTGAAACAATTGTTCGTGGCACGTTTAAAATTTATTCATGTCATTGTTAAAACTTGTTTGAACTTGAAAAAATTCACGTGAAACGGACAGGAAGATTTTGAAGAAAAATATGTCTACTGCGGTATTTCCTCAAATACTTGCAACTGACGCGTGACATTGTGCCTTGGCCTAAACGAACTCGATTATGCAACGAGCCTTCATCCAAATTTCGGAGCTCTAAAAAGTAATCATTTATTTTCGGACTCGTTCGCTATTCTGTGATTTTGCCATTCTCAAGGCGAAAATCTCTCGCATCGTTTCACGTAGAGAATCGAAAATTTGAATTGAATTCTAGATGTATACGAATTTTGAGTATATTTTGTGGAGTCGTAGTATTTATTTAAATATTTTCACAGATAGACTATGTTTCATTCATTGAAAATCATCAAAAATATATGCATGATAAAATTATAATACAAAAAAGTTTATGAAAGAATTATGAATTTATTTCCTCGTTCCAGGTCACTTACATAGAAATCTGTAACTAACATTTACTTTAAAATTGCGACAAATAAGCAATATACATGTAAGACAAAATTTAGTATTTAATATCTTTGAAATGATATTCTTTCTAACATTTTTAACCCACGTAATGTCCATTTTAATGAAATTGAAGTTTAAAACAATATTATACAAGTATAAATAAACTGTATTTTTAAGTATTTTTGAGATAAGATCATTTTTTTCGAAACCTATATTGCTCATAGTATTATACAAGAATAAAAAAAAAAATCGTCAATGGGAATGCTAAATTTTAATTAAAGTCTAAAAACGAAGAATGTGAAAAATTAACGAGCATTTTGAATACTGTATTGGCTAAACTCAAAACATCTAGGTATATTCACTGGGTTGATTATTATTCACGGCTGCGTAGGAATACTTAATAACATTCATAACTAAATTTTTCAATTACCTTTGTGAACACTAACTTCAGTGTAACGAGATTATTAAGCTCTTGGTTGAATCGTTACAAATTACCCGTATTTATTAATTTTAAACTTGAAAGTAAAGGTCATGTACACGTTCATGATTTCACGCTAAATTATTTTCCATTATTTTGATCACATTCCTATTATAATGATATTGATGCGTGATTTTGTATCAAACTGCGATTAAATTGTGCAGTCAAAAAGACAATATGATCGTTTTGAATATTTCCAAAAAAATGAAAAGTTTGTCCAATGAAATGATTCTTTTTACTGGAAATGTTCTTCGAAATTTGCAGGAGGTTTCTATTCAAGATATTGATAAAATATTCTTTGTTCAACATAGTTCCTTATAGTTTCAAGTTATGAAAACATTTTATGCGAGAAAGAACAGGAATTTTCAAGCGATAACTTGCAAAATAACAATCTTTATTGTGAAAATTGTGACATTTGTGATAAAAGTGACAGCTCCTTGAACTCGATATATTATAGCTAAAATGATACATAGTTAAAATTAGAAAAAAATATTTAGAATAGTTGAATTCACAAGGTTGTAAAACAATCTTTTAATTTGCAGTATTGTTGTAAATTTTAATGCAAATTCGAAAATTAAGCCATGATCAAAAAATAACTAAAAATTCTGGATGGAAATACTTTCATCTTAAAAAATAAAACCAACTGCAAGAAATATAGAATTTCATTCAATAATGCAATATGCGTTTGAAATTAAGAAATTATTAACATTTAAAACTACAATACCTATTTTTTTTCTGTTTACTTTTGGAATGGCAAAGACTTTAATTTTCCAGTGAAAAACACAGAATTCATGTTATAACCTCGGATCTTACTTTTTTATTTCAAGTATTGTTGCCAAATCAGATCAAAGTAAAAAAGCAATATGTATTTTGCTAATGATTTTCCAATTGTGCATTTTTCTAAAAATGACACTTTTTCGAAATCTAGATTTTTTTATGATGGAATTCGAAATCTATAAAAAAGAAAAAATTATAAATTATAAACGAAAATTGTATTCAACGAATATAATATATAGAATACTGCCAAGAAAATGTTTGAGTTTTCGTTAAATAATGAAATATCAATCAAAATCCTGTCAAATTCGTAAAATAAATCTGTGATAGGAATTTATTTTTAGGCGTTTTAATTTTCAAACGATATTTACTTCAAATTTTGAAATGAATATCACAACATCCCGGAATTAATAAAATGAGAAATAACAGAATTCAATAAATTTCTGATGATAAAAATTTATTCTGAGTTGTATTCTGAATTATTCATTATTCTAAGAATCGTTTTAAAAAGATAAAACGTTTTTGATAACATATTTCAAAATCCATTAAAAAAAAAAATTATTAACTCTATATCGAAATTGTATTGAAATAAAAGGATAACTGCAATAAAATATTGAATTTTAATTAAACAATAAAAAATTTTGAATAATCTTGTAAAATTTGTAGCATCAATCTCAACATTTTTTTCCTTTTTAACTTTTCTGATTACATAGATTCTACTTGTTTATGAAAAATTGCAACACAAATTTCAAACATCGAAAATTTAATAGAACGATCCGAAAAGTAAAATCGAAAAATTTGAATCTAAGTTAAAAATTGTTAATTTGTTGCATTTTGAATTATGCATTGTTGTAAAAATTGTCACTTTCTAAGGACATAGCGTTATCGGTGATAAAATTCAAATTCCATGAATAAGAAATAACTAGAACCTCAAGATAAAAATTATATTTTTCAAAAATTGGTGAAAAATTCAAATTTTTCATCAAAAATTATAAAAATTTTGTACAATTCGTTTTTTTTTAATTTTTTACTTCTTGAACGACATAGACATTAATCTTCTAATAAAATCCATAGAATATTCCTCAAATCCTTTTTTCATCGTTTACCTTCAGAACAAAATCCTCAAACTTTAAAAAAAAAACTTCAATAAATCTGTTTCTTTTCTCAATTTGAATAACCTCAGTTTCAAAACTACAATTTCTCTACACTTAATGATCCCATTTCATAACTAAAATTCATATAAAAAATCCACCTACATGAAACAAAACTCGTTTAAATCTTCTCTATTTTGTATAAAACAACAAACGACATGTTGAACTAACATAATAAATAAAAAATCTTAAACAAAAACGTATCTCGAAATCATTTTTTTATCTCTTGACATCAAAAATCAATTTTGATCAACTCCAACTACAAAGTAAGAAGACCATTTTTTCTCGTTAACCAAACATGACGTGCATTTTGCAACGCATTGTAGTTTTGATTAAAGGTCAACGCAAAGGAAAAAAAACGCTATAATAAAGCAAGAACCATAATTATCGATCATCTATATCACGGACAACCAATAGAAGCCAGCTTTTGGATGACTGTGTTTTCCGCTCGTAACCATGAGGATCCACGTTCGTGCGAATAAACCACTCCAAACGTTTCCCCCTTAACACCTGATTTCACCCAACATCTATTTTTCCTTGACAAATAAAACCCTCCAGAAACTGAAAAATTCATACATTGTACCATTTTCCATGCTAATGCACATTTTCATGATAATACACGCGCATTGTCGCGCTTTCACAGCTGAAACCGCGAAAGTGTGACAAGGACAAAATGGATTTACACATGTCATAATTCATCCAACCGAAACTCAAAAAAAAGCAAAAATTCATAACCCCGCATTTCAGCGTCCAAACAAATGCCGAAAATTAATAAATCAATTTAAAATTCCATGCTCGAATTATCAACCAATCAAGGCCCAATTTTTCGGATATGAAACCTAATTGGACGAGGAAAAACAGGAAAAATACGAAAATTAAAATACCATGAAACTTGCTCCACACATAGTAGTATCCAAAAAACCTTTTCCTAGAATTTCCTTGAAAATAGAAAAAGTTATGCTAGACCAGAGAACGCGGCCTCCTTTTCTATTTATCTATTTCCATCTCTATTATCGCGTGTCTCGCTCGCACTCGTGGTTTTTTTGCACTCGCTGTAATTTCTCGGCCTCTATTTTCATGCTTGCTTTTCCGAAAAACTCGGATTTTCGCGTTAGTTGGATTTCCACGGGGTAAAATGGACACTTGGCGGTTTCGCGTGTCACTGTGCTCGCTCGAAACACGGTTATATGGAAATCGCGAACTGAACGCGCGGCAACATCAAAGAGCACTCGCACGGCCCGAGGTTTTCCTTACTTCGCGGGCGTCGCGACGGCGTTTCGCGAGCCGTCGAAGGAGATTCGCGGCATCGACGCGCGGCGCCACGTGCCGCTGCGCGTTGGTGTCACGCGAATTTGAATTTTGCGCTGAAAAGTGACGTGTACGTCACCAAACTTCCAGATAAAGGCGATTGAATTACTTTAAATTTATAGATATTATTCTGCGACAAAATTAAGAGCCCAGAATGGGAAGTTAAATATGTACAGGGGCGGCAAAACGCGATTTTTTGGGGTGGGTAGGATAAAAAATCAGAGTATCCTTTAATTCTTCACGATGCAATGATCCTCACTGAGAAAAAAATATAGTAATTATTACAATACTGTATAGTAAACGGGAATAACTCTGCTCTCTTAATTCCTTAGAGTGAATTTTCACTCTCCATCGAGTCAAAATACTGCCACTCTAACATGGAGTGAAAATTCACTCCAAAAGAGTGAATCCTCACTCTAATAGAAGTTGAATTTCACTCTAAAATTCTAGTTAGATTTCACTCTGAAAAATGAGTTTAATTCACTTTAAGAGTAAATATATTTACTTTATTTACTCTAAGAGGAGTGAAACTTTACTACTTACGAGTGACTTTCCACTCTAAAAAAGTGAAAAATCACTCCAAGTTTGAGTGGCAGTATTTTGACTCGATACAGAGTGAAAATTCACTCTAAGAAATTAAGAGAGTTACATATTGAATTTTTCGCTAGATGATACATCAATTTTTCAAATAACATATTTTAAATATTGTCCAATGATATTGTAATTATAGATATATTTCGTTGTAAAACTCCCTTACATCTTCCGTTTTCTACTATACTTGTACTTTTTGCAATATCATATTGTAACTCTTATCAACCCAGATTTTTGAAAATTCTATACAGTTTTTTTAATAAACAGATCTGTAGAGGTTCTTTTTGCAACATTTTTGTGTACATTCAGGATTTCAAGTGCATCATATTGTAATATGATACAGTATTCGAAAAAGTTGGAAAAAAGCAATGCATTTTTTTTGTTCGCCACGCCACTGAGCCAACAGGAGCCCCCCTGAGGGAGGAAAGTATTAAAAAGTTAAAAAAGTAAAATGCATGGTAAATATTACAATATGTATAGTAATATTTTCATTTTCAGATTTTGATTTTTCCGAAATTATATAGCAAAAAATGGCATACATATTGTAATTGCTACAATATAGCAGTTTTATTATACACTATTGTAATAAATAAAACGAATATTGCAGTTTTTACAATAATATTGTAAAAACTAAAATACTATAGTAAAAACTGCAATATCATTGTAGGAAATACAATATTATTGTACTTTTTACAATATATATGGCAGAAAGTGCAAGATTTTTTTCTCAGTGCTTATGAAGAACCAATCACCCATCCAATCATGAAGTCATGAACCACAATAAAAAACCACTGACTTCTTTGAATATATTATATTTCCTTATTGTTTCCACTCAAGCTTTCGACCATATTTGTTTCGGTCTTCATCAGAATTGCTTTATACTGATTATCTAGAAATCAGCATTTGTAGAAAAAATTAAACTAAAAACAAATCTCTCTTCTTGATACAATGTGCTGACGTTAACCTACCAATTACGGTGATACAAAAAAACCCCATTATTAAAATTTCAGGTCCCTTAGTTCTATGTAGGTGAATCAAAAGTCTTGAAATTTTTCATTTGTCTGACTTTCTTCGTTTTTCATGTAACCCAATATTATTTTTTCCTTCATTTTTCTGTCTTTCAAAAAACCAGACTAAGATGTTATTCGACATGTTCGGAGCAATGGATGAAGGGTAGAGTATCCTTTAGTCTCGAAAGTATTTTGAGTCTCCGAATTGATCATCAAGAGTATTCTATTCTTGGCAAAATGGAATACTCACTCGTAAACATAAGATACTCGAATCTCCGAATTAAATACTCGAATCTCCGAATTAAATACTCGAGTCTCCAACAATCTCCAAATAAGTATTCCGTTTGGCACTATGAAATACTTAACACAATTTTGGGACTCAAAGATACTGTTGTTGTGGCTTTCTAGAAATAGAGTATTCCAATCGGAGATCAAAGGTGACTGCAGGAGACTTTTGGAGATTCTTAAAAAAAATTTGCCTACTCTCGGAGACTCACAGTCAGCTTTTTTTATAACTTTGTATACATTTGGAGACTCTTTTGATACTCTTGGACACTTTTGGAGACTGAAACGATACACGTACCGGAAGTTCCAAGCGTTTAAAATGAAAAGAAAATAAAAATGTATGAATTTTTTAATTTTTTATCATGACTGGAAGTGTGACGAATATTTTTTTGGGGATCATGAAGTTTGTCGTTGCGATTAAAAAGTGTTCAAAAGCAGCTAGAAAATTTTTTTCTCCTATATTAACTGATGAATTTTTTTCGTTTAATTTAAACGTTTGGAACTTCAGGCACATAACGATACTCTGATTTTTTATCCCGGGAAATGACTCAAGTAATACGGTAGGGGGAGGGGTGGGTTATTGTCGTATTTCTTCGAGATACACATGATAATTTTCTAATATTTTTAGATAAAAAAAAAAAAATTGGATAATATTAGAAAAGTACGAGAATATTTAATGAATCGTTCTAATTTTTATAATCTTTTTAGCAGTTTTTCATATTTTTCACTTTTTTTAAAAATGAAAAACATTAAAAACTTACAGAATCGTAAATAATTCTAAAAAATTCGCGAAAGTGGTGAAATTTCAGAAAATGTTATGTATGTTGTGTTTAGAAACACGTCTTTTCTAAACATGCAAAACGTTTAAAAAAAATTTGGAAAACTTAAAAACGATGTGATAATGAAAAAAAATCTTGATGAGCTGGACAAATTTTTAAAGAATTGAGAAAATTAGGGTAGTTGTTATAATGTTCAAAATTTTGCACTTTCTTTTAAAAAATCAGATCACGTTTGAGATGTAAAAAATGTCAGTAACCCTAAAAAAATTTAAATTGACGTAGAATTTCGGTAAATGTTTATAACTTTATAAGTCGTGTTCATTTGTGTATTTCTTCAAAATATGCATATTGTTATATTTTTTATATCTGTAACGAAAATTGGAATAAATATTTAAAAAGTATTTAAAAATTACAAAATATTAAAAATGTCGAAAACTGTCAATTTACATAAATTACGTGGATTTTTTATGAATCAGACAAATTTTCCTAATATTAGGACACTTTTAGTAGTTTTTCATGTTTTCTATTTTGTAAAATCTAAAAATACCAATTTCATCAATTTTATGAATTTGAATTCCGAAAAAATCAAAAGTTTCGTAGAATTTCAGAACATGTTCACTAATTTTGTAAATTGTCTTCACCATAATTCTTCAAAATAATATAAACATTAATATCTCCATTAATATCTCTATTTCATTTTCTAATGAAAATTTGAAATATTTCGAAAGTATTTAAAAATTTGTTAAAAATCTTGCATATGTTAGTTATATTTCCATGAATTCTGAAAAATGGAGTAGTCTTTTACGTTCAAATATTTGAAGATTTATCATAATCATAAAACATATGAAATTTAAAAAATGTCAGTCATTTTGAAAAATTAGAAAAATTTGTAGAATTTCAGAACGTATACCTAAATTTCGTAGATTGTTGAAAATTTTGAAAATGCTGTGGAACTACAGAAACTGTATGTAATTTTTAGAATTTTCTATTAACAAGTTTTCAATAAAAATCTAAAATATCAAAAATTTCAGACAAATTGAATAAATGTTGTGTGTTGTAAAAAGTTTAACAAGTCGATAAAATTACAATTTAATAAGTAATGCATTTTTGTGTATTTTTGGATATTTTACCCATCGGCCATTGCGAAGTAACGGAGAGGACAATTGAACACTTTTTACGAGATTGATATGACACAATAAAAAATTTTTTCTTCAAGATATAGTGACTTTTGACAGTCGAGGGATGGTGTTTCTACTGCACAAGTTTTATTTTAAAAAAATTCAATCACATGAAATAAATAATAATAAATAACGAATAAATAAATAAATAATAAATGACTCCGTGATTTACAAAAATCTATACATTGAAAAATATTAAATTTTGCTCTCTTCATTCAAATTATATTTATTCTCTATTTGGCGTAGAACATTTCTTGATCACGAAATCCTGGTTATGTTCGAACATGAGTACGCCGCATTCTCGATTAAATATTGAAGGATAAACAGAGCCGATATTGTCATGATCAATGAAAATATCGGATATGCACTCTAAATTGTAGTTTGCTGCCTGCGCAAAAAAAATGTAATCGCATTATTGAATTAAACGCGGGTAATATAATATTCCCCTGAAACAACGAAATCAGATCACGGCCATAAATTATGCATTGCACGACGCTTTTCGTTCGGAAGCGAAAGTGCAAATATTAAGCACTGGAAAAAGCAAGAAGAAAGCACAAATACATATTCCGAAAATTTGGATCGTTCCAGTTGTCTGGATATTTCGAAATTAAAAATTTTTCATAATGATTCAAATAAAGAATTCTTGAAGAATATATATCTAGAATTTGAAAAGTAATGAAATCAGTTTTAATTCCAATGAAAATTTTCAAACACCAATCACTGTTGCAAAAACGTAAAATTGTCGATAAAATTAGATTTTCTGCATTTTTTTCGTATTTTATGATCGATTTGATCGATTTCATGGCCAATGACATTTACCATTGCTCATGTATAGAACAAATACACTCGATTAAAGTTTCAATCAATTTTATCGGCGATTGCCCTACATAGCTGATTTCAGACGGAAATTTTTATCAAGTTCTTTGAAATACGAATAAAATATAATCTGATGCACAAATATGATTTTACAAAGATTACTTTCATCTTCTGGGATTAAGTTCATTACGTTTGATTTTGTTTGTGAATGTTTTCATTGTTTTGGATGTTTTCAACGATTTCATGCTATTGAACACGTTCGAAGTATGATCAAAGCCTTGGATTAAACCTTTGTATGATTATTTGGGATTTCAAAAAAGTGTATTTGTTTTTTCTCGTATTCTCTACTCATTTCAACGTTAAAACGGAATAAATAGTTTCGGGATTTTTAAATGAAACAAATGAAAACTCAATTAAAAAAAAAAAAATGACTGAAAAACGAATGGAACATCTTACTTGGAATTTGAAGAATTATTTTCATTTTTGGAGAAGCAAGTTCTTATTTAGCTTTTTCCATCGATGAAAATAGCAAATTTTCAAATTGCATCAAATAAAAGACATTATTTTAAAAAAATGCTGGACCATTTTTTTGTCAAAAAAAATGGCCATGTTACTCTAAAAATTATAAGAAAAAAAACATAGTATTTTTCTAAAATACAGTGATTTATTTTTTGGAAACTTCGATCCACACTACTGATTGAACCCTTTGATTAGAAGAAGGAAAAAAGGAAACTTAAATCGAGTTAGTCAAATTTTACTGTTTTTCAGTTATATTTTATTTTAAAAATTAGTAGGGATCCAGTTACCACGAAATAGTTAAAAATTACTAACCTAAATACGAAAAAACAGCTTATTAATTAAAATAGTAAAAAATGATGAATCAGTTAGTAGTTTTTGGACTGAAGTATATAATATTGAAGTTTTATTATTTTTTATAAACTTTTTTCCCAGTGAAATAAATGAAAATTTTTTATCCAATTGTTTATTTCTATCAACGAATAAGTCACTGAATGACTAATTTAATTGTAAAAAATGACCATTGAATCAGTTAATTTGGATAAGTGTATGGAAATTAATTCCTGACATTTATGCCTGTATCTTGTTGGAATAGTTTAAATTTTATTGTTTTTGTATTTTTTAATTATAATTAAACTATAAAAATTGAATTTCATCAAAAATTATACAACCTTTTACTATGCTCCATAAAAATTTGCAAATCATGTAGCATATTTATCTTATGCACAATGATGTACTTTTGTGTATAAATGAGCCGGCGCCAGGGGCGTAGGCAGGGAGGGTTTTAGAAATTCAAACCTCTATAAAAATTCGGATAAAATCAATTATTATTTTTTGTAAAAATAAGAAAAGGCCTATAATAATGAATAATAAAAATACGAGTTATAAGAATTATCTCATAAATATATTTTCAACATATAATATAACGAGGAAAAAATTAAAAAAGTACCTAGTGATATCTAGAAGACATAACATATCGTTCTAGTAAAATAATATTCAGAATTAAGAATTTTTTTAAAGCGAGAGTTCTGATAATATATGTTTAGCTAGGGTAATAACGTGAAAAATCAAAATTTGGAAAATATTTTTAGCACATTGCACATGGTTAGAATTTACGAAAATGCTGAAAATCTAAAAAAACTTTGAACCCTGAAACATCAGATTTTAGAAATCTACATGGGAATTCATAGATATACCAGAAAAACTTTCGAATCATTGTAAAGCCTGAAAAAAAAAAAAATTAAAAGTGATGAAATTCTATGAAAAAACTGTTTTAGAAAAAAATGTAAACAAATACCTACGATCTACAAAATTTTGAATTCCAGAGCATCAAATTCCAAAAGACTCTATAGCAATATGTAATTGTATTCAAAATTTGTAAAATACATAGAGTATACGACAAACCCTTATGATAAAAAAAAATAAATAATAATTTGAAAAAAACCTTCATTTAACATTGAAAATCTTTGCAAATAGAATTTTTCAAGAAATTTTTGAAATTACTGAAAATTAATCGATATTTGAATTCTCGAGCATGGAATTCTTGAAGCTGTATGTATGACAGTCTATAAAAATACTGAAAATATATAAAAATACAAAAAAAATTTCAAGTTTGATGTATAGTAAAATAATACAAGAAATACTACAAATCTTTTACTACATACAAAATATCAAGATATCATTTTCTAAAAAATTCATTAAACTTTGAATTCTGGAGCATCGAATTCTAGAAATATATATAGAAAACCATAGAAATGATCTAAATTCGTTGAAAAAAATGAACATTCTTTCAAATGTATGAATACTAAAAAAAGTGTAAAAAAGTACTGGAAATCTGTATAAAAGATACTGTATTCTGAAAATCAATTCAAATACCCAAATATTTGAACGTTTCTATATTGTAATATCAATTATATTTGTTTATTAATTATTATTTTTAATTTATTAATTATTTATCTTTGTTTCTTAGAAAAATTGATTTTGATAATAATATTCATTACTATTCCATAATATTTATACGCATCATATTCTAGAAATAGAAATCTATCAAAATACCAGATAATACTGTAAAATTTTTTGAATAACATACAATACGAAAATTTTAGAAATCTATCATATACCAACTTGTAATATCTATTATATAATTTTCTTGAAAATTCAGCTAAATACAAACATTTTTCAGAACTTCGATTCTTAGAGCATCCAATTCCAGAAATCGTTCTTCCGTAACCACATCGCCAAATAATGAAAATTTCAAAATGTAGAAGGAAATATTTTTTCAAAAAAATCCCTTCCAAAAGTATGTTCTGCCTACGTCCCTGGCCTGCTCATACGAGTTATAAAAATTTTTACATATATTCTTTTTTTGTTTCATTGACATCAATCAGTATTGATTTATATCCTAAAAAAGTTTTGACGCATGAAATATTGCAATAACGTGACTATGAAATAGCAAAAACGTACGGCTGTATTAAAAACTACTTTAAATAATTCAACTATTTCGATATTGAATCTTAACTAATTTTATGGCCCAAACTCCGAGAATAATTATTTTGTTAGTAGCAACACGTGTTACTATTTTATACAGGGATAATTTGACTAGTTAGATTTGAGAGTGTATTGGTAACAAGGACAAACACCTTCGATACCATTTAATAGCTATAACATTTCAAACTACAATAATTAAACTGTGCGACAAAAAAAATTTTTTTTCCGCTATAGATGCATAAAATCGATTGCTAAGGACCCCATAAACAAGTCTGCAAGAGCTTTTCGCGAAGCTAGCGCGAATTTCCGAGAAATTGTTTATGCAAAATTTCGAAAATATAACTTCGTAATTCTTACAATTATGGCTCGATTTTTACCGGACAAAAGCGCATGTCTACACTGAGAAAAAAATCTTGTACTTTCTACCGTATATATTGTAAAAAGTACAATGTTATTGTAATTCTTAGAATAATATTGCAATTTTTACAATATCATTGTAGTTTGTACAATTATATTGTAAAATCTGCAATATTTATTATACTTATTACAATATTATACAGTAAAACCGCTATTAATGTACAAATTACAATATGTATGCCAGTTTTTACTGTATAATTTCGGAAAATTTTAAATCTTGAAATGCAAATTTTACTATACTAACTGTAATTTTTACCATACATGGCGAAAAAAATGAACTACATTACTCTTATCCAGCTTTTTCGAAAACTGTATTATATTACAATATGATGCACTAGAAACCTAGAAAGTATACAAAAATATTGCAAAAAGGACCTATACAGATTTGCATGCTGAAAAAGCTGTATAGAATTTTCAATAATCTGGATTAATAGGAATTACAATATGATATTGCAAAAATACAGGAAGTATAGTAGAAACCGAAATATGTATAGGAGTTTTTACAACAAAATATATCTATAACTACAATATCATTTGACAAAATTTACAATATGTCATTTCAAAAATTGATATATTATCTAGCAAAAAGTACAATACGACAGAATTATTACCGTTTCCTATACAGTATTGTAATAATTAATATATTTTTTTCTCAGTGTATGTATTTGAGGTCTAAAATTCCATTTTCAACAGCAAAACCTTGAAAAACTGCATTCGAGCCATAATTGTGAGAATTACAAAGTCATATTTTCGAAACTTTGCATAAATATTTTCTCGGAAACTTGCGCTAACTTCGCGAAAAGCTCTTGCAGACTTGTTTATGGGGTCATTAGCAATCGATTTTATGCATTTAGATCTAAAGCGGAAAAAGAATTTTTTTTTGTCGCACAGTGTAATATCCATCATCTCAAACTACATTAGTAAATATGAAACTATAAAATTGCTATAACAACAACCACTATTGCACAGACAACAAAAAAAAAACTCACCCTGTGGTGCAGTAGCAGCGTTGCGTGACATTGTCCGACCTGTCCCCAACGCAAGGATTTCGCACCGAATGGCCCAAGGTCGGCACTACGAAGGAGTGCCCTGGTTCACCTTTGACTCTCTTCTTCGTGGTTTTCGAAGGGCAAAACATGGGACGGGGAAGGGCGCGAGGCTTGGAAATACTGCCAGCAGTATTCGCACAGCCGCGCCCTGATCCGGGGGGTAAACTAAAAAGCCCGTGAAGGGACCCACTCGGGGAAAAGTTCTCTATGGTCAGGTCGGATGAACCTGACGACGGCGACGGCGACGACGGGGTGATGTCCGGCGCGGGTCTCCCGGGGTTGGCGTCCATGTGGAGTTACTGGTCACCTTGCCCGCGTCGACCCTTCGATCACCCGCCACGACCTTGGCGAGGGCGCGCACCAGCTCCTGGTGCGCGGCGACAAGGCCCGGATTCTCGAAGGGCCCAACACTGGGATCGGTATTTCGGCGTCACCAGTACTCATTCGCGTCAACTTTCGCGGACTCCACCTAAAAAAAAAAATCTCCTTTTTAACATCGTCATTAATAGTAGAATTAATTACTACCCAAGAAAAAAACGGTCAACAGGAGCAATAGTGGGAGAATAAATCCGCCATCGAATTCTGTGCCAATGTTGCACTTTTATTAACCAAGCTTTCGGTCTATATTGAGACCATCTTCAGGGTAACTATTGAACGAAATACAATCTTGAAAATCAAAAATAAACTTCTTAACAATAATTCCAAAACCTCAAACATTACTCACAATATGCGGTTCGTCAACAATATGGAATGGACTGAAATATCAAAATAAATCGAAAACATTACATTATAAAATATAAATCTCAATAAATAAATTCAGAATTAAAAACAGCTTTAAAAAACGACTTACAATTTATGATTCAAGAACAACAAAAATCCATTCCTATCACGATCAATACAAAAGATCTGGCTCATGTAAAAAGAAATGAATACGTCTAACAACGTTCGTTAACAGTAATGGACTGAAACACTCGTCAAACTAACAAAATTAAGGCGCCAAACTCTTATCACTTATAAACAAAGGGGGGGGGGGGACCATTTGGAAATGACTACGACGTCTATATGGAGAAACAATCAAGTATGTTTCGAAATTTTATCATAAATCGGGTTCAAATTCTTTGTATCAGTTTGTAAATTAATATTATTATTCCCACCTTTTATAAAGACCATCTCAGCAATAGATCCTTCAAACCAATTACTTTCAAAATTTAATATTCTAACGTTATCCCAATCAAAATCATGACCCGATTCAACTTTATGCTTCGTAATAACACTATGTTTATGAAGAGCCAATTTATAGTTATTCTGATGTTCTTTTAACCTCGTTTTTAATCTCCTTTTTGTTTAACTACTATAAACACAATCACACCCATTACATTTAATTTCATAAACAACGCCCTTGTTATTTTATTTTGGTAGAATATCCTTACCTCTCTTTATAATTCTTTCATTGAGTTTATTAGTAACTTTATGCACAACTGTAAGATTATGTTTCTTGAAAAGCCTCCTAGCATTATCAGAAAACCCCTCAATGTAGGGTAATACAACCTAATTCATCTTCCCCGTATCACACGAAGTGGTGCAATTATCATTAGAAGAACCAAAATTACTACTTTTCAATTTCCGAATCCTTTTATCAATGTATTTCTTCAAAAATTCAAGTGGATAATTATTCAATAATTAAAAGTAATAACGACAATGCCAGTCAAGTTTATGTCCATTTATTATTTTTCAAATAATAAATGGACATAAACTTATTTGGACATAAACTAAATTATTATTGTTCAAATAATAAATGGTCATAAACTTGACTGGCATTGTCGTTATTACTTTTAATTATTGGATTAAGGCCAGTGACAGAAGAATTTAAAGATGGATAAGTCTCCAAAATATGCCTAACCTATTCTAGGTTTTTATAATGAAATTTCTTATCTGAAAGCAAAATAGCCTTGTCAAGAAGTCCATAAACGATCCTAATTTTCTGACTTATAGGATGTTTAGAGTGGTAATTGATATATCTACCAGAAGGAGTACTTTTCCTAAACCAATCAAATTCCAACCCTTTAGTCTCGAAATTCCTAATCAAGGTAGTCTCCAAAAAACCATATTATTATCTTTCTCAATTTCAAAAGTAGAAACCAATCAGGGATGATAAGACTTGAAAACATCTAAGAACTCATCAACTTTATCCTTTGGCACCACAGTAATAATGTCATCAACATATCTAAAATAAAACTTAGGGACCCAACTCAATTTTTTAAGGCAAACATTTTCTAAATCCTGCACAACCATATCACATATAAAAGGCGAAATAGGTGAATCCATGGGGGGTGCCAAAAGTTTGTTGATAAATCTTATTATTGAAACTAAAAACTGAATAATTTAAAAGAGTTGAAATACAATTGGAAATCTCATCCTTAGGAATAAGTGTGGAGCTCTTTATCTCATCAAAACGCCTCCCAATCACTTCAGAAACAAGTTCCCGTGGTGTATTTGTAAATAAAGAGGTAACATCCAAAGAACTCAAGAATTCATCATCATCAATTACTTCATTTATTGAATTATCTAAGTTACTTAAATTAAGTTTATTAAATTAAATAATTTAAGAA
The DNA here is from genome assembly GCA_028476575.1 of Platygaster robiniae. NCBI lineage: Eukaryota > Metazoa > Arthropoda > Insecta > Hymenoptera > Platygastridae > Platygaster > Platygaster robiniae. The sequence continues at coordinate 23,003,434 of CM052025.1, read as the reverse complement.
TTGATTACTTTTGACTCATACAAAGATGGCCCAAGACGACTGATGGAGGAAAATCTTGAAATATCGTATGCTTTGTTCGTTGAATATATAGATTCGTAGATGATCTTCCGATTTTTATCATCAGTTTTTTGAAGGAATTTTTTTAATAAACTCAAATTTCTAATGTTTTTGTTGCCATTGCACCAGATTGTATACATAATGTATATATAATCTTACAAAAAATTGTAGATACCTTTCACAACTTCATCTTTAAACACTTTTGTAGCAATGCATTCTTATCAATCAAAATTTTCATAGCGAAAACTTTGGTTGACGTAATCAAAATTTCGGTTGTTACATACAAAACTTTGGATCGTCCATATTTTACTAAATGATTTGATCGCTGGAACCAATCATTTTTTCACGTGTAGAATTTGAAAAAAAAAAAAATTAAGCGAAAATCACAAAAATGTCACTTCGATTTCAAAAAATCAACGTTTCTAAACAAAAAAGTTGTATCACAGAGGGCTTCAAAGATTACTTTTGAGTCACCTTAGGGACGAAAAACGCATTTTAAATCCGCTGTAATAAAAAATATGTTTTCTACCATGAATAAAAATACTATTAGATTATGAAAATTCATACTAAATAAGGTTTATTTTTGGTTGAAAAACTAAGGGAATAAAAAAAAACTGATGCAATGTCGAGATTTATAGCTTCAAGATTTTTATTTGTTCATTAATTTTTTTTTTACAATAATTACAGAAATCTCCAAAATTTATTGAGCTTCCTAATTTTTGTTCCCCAAAAGCATATCCTAAAAATTTATTTGAACGAAAATCGCCATGATAATTTTTAGAATAATTATAGAATTTTAAGAAAAGAGAGTATAAAAATAACAGCAAAAATAGTTCTTTGACCTAAGAAATCGTACTTCCGAAGCAATGAACTGTGTTTGGCAAAGAATATTATTGAACAATTAACTAGCTTGTTCAAAAGATTGACGAAACAACTGAAATTCAAGTGTAAATGAAAAATACGTGTTTCATCGATTTGAATAGAGATGCTATAGAAAATTTTCAGCAAAAAAAAAAAAGACCCAGTCTGAACTACTGGATGATTTGAGATAAAATAGCCGAAAACCAATCTTCTTCTAATTGCAGTACTTTTGCAGAGCTTAGTAACACTTTTTTTAATTCAAAAATAATTGCAGTAGAATCTATCAAACAACGTTGTACATTTTTTGAGACGAAAATGGAAAAAAATTCTCTTGTACGTTCACTTTCATTTACGACATATGTAAACACAGATATGACAGATATGTACTAAAAATATTGTAACAATAAACATTTTAGTGCACATACTCATGAGTGTAGGCAGGGGTGGGGAGGGGGGACAGCTGCTCCTCCCTAAATGTTCATGAATCAAAAGTTTTTACCATTTTTACTGTTCGAGTAGAAAAAGGTGATAAAATTATTTGATAAATTTTCCGAAGATCCGCAAAGACGTGTTTTCCTTTAAAAAATTTCACTTTTAACACAAAATGATTATGACAGAAATAACCCGTAGGAACACTTTCCATTTATTTTAATCCAAGCCAAACCTTTCCCCCTCATTTTACATTTGAATGTATTTTTTTTTTTTTTTTTTTTTGTACATTAAGTCGGAGTGTAAAAACTTTTTCCATTGCATTTTTAATGTGAATTTGATTATGGAATAATTTTTGCATTAGGGGGTAAAAATATGTACATCAAGTTTTCAATGAGCCTTAATGTTAAAATTGTTTTCATTCGAATCACCAATGAAAATTTCCTAGGGTAATTTTTTCACTTGGAATGCCATAAAATTTCTATTGGACCTCGATATTGTAATTTTTTACGTTGAAATTTTAATGTCAACTCCTTGGTGTAATTTTTCACACCAGGTAAAAAATTTTCCGTCTAATTTCTCTTGGATCTGAATGTGAAAATTTTTATATAGTTTAGTAATTATTTAATAAATATATGTGAAATTCTTAAATTAGGCAACAATCACTTGAGTATTTTTTATCAACAATATTTATCCTATCATTTTTGGGTCGTAGCTCACCTTTTCCCTTATGTTTTACCTAATTTGTATCGATATGTGAGAAATTATTTGAATTGACAATAAACGTAATAAATATCTAATTAGTACCTAGGTTGTTAACTATTTAAGTTGCGTAATAATATTCATATTGTTTATTATTTGTTGGTTAATTTGTTAATTTTATCGTTCGAAAGTTCAGTATTGTAAATAAAGTTGATGATCTCCATTACATATAAACTTTATATTCATATTTATCAATGAGCAACACATCATATTTTATATAATTAAATAATTATTCAGACAATATTTGATATTAGAATCGGTAATTTAAAAAAGTATATACTAATGAGTATGTTTATTAATATTTCGTTTATTTTTAAAATTAAAATAATAAAATTTTCAATCATCTAACTTTTTAAGTCAATTTTCATAATTTATATTTTTCATAAAAAGATAAAAAATTTATTAAATTTTAACGTAAATTTTAAATGTAAAAAATGAATGAAACGATTCTTTACGAGAAATTTGGTCCATGACGAAAATTTTTGCCCCCCCCCCCCCCCCCAATAGAAATCCTGGCTACGCACTTGCACATACTATCAGATATGATATCGGATAAAATATAATATCAATGTTTTACGTAAGTCTGTTGGGATCAACATAAAGTGAACGTCTGTTATTATGATAGTTGACTTGTTTTTCTAAAATTATATGGCATGAAAAATGCATCCTTCGAATCCCGTAGCGTTACATTCTCGAAGATACATGATCGGGCGAATTCACTGAGCCGATATGAAACGCCTTAGTTTATCCCGGTCAGGGATTTTTCACTGAGTTTTTCATAGTTTTCCCGATCAAATTTCAACTTCCATATCTACATCCAAGTCTTTAATAACAAACATATACAAAAAAGTATAGAAATTCTAATTAAAGGGATTAAATAGTACAATACAAAAATTTTAGGTTAGGTATAATGAATTACAATCAATTCATCTTCGATTACTAACTTTACAAAAAAAACTTGTCACATAAAATACGTGGAGAAGTAAGTGGCGAAACAAATAACTAACAATATGTTTATTGATAAATGTAAATACTTAAGTAACTACAATTTTCTGAAAATTCATCCATTTTGAAAAAATTACTCTTAATCTAGCAAAAACATTAATGCAACCTTATTATCATGAATCCATAAAAGACATTTTCACATTTGTTCAGAAGACGGTTTTTACGTGATTCACGTCTCAACACACAAAACGACGTTTTGCCGATTTCGTATCACGATAAGAATCGTCACGTTCTGAATGCAACATGTACTCGTAGTCCTTAAAAATCGTTCCTATCGTGGTTGAGCAATCAAACAAAAAAACGCCATTTATTTCACGTGTACGGATTTAGTCGTCTTCATAGTATCGCGTGTGTACCAAGGTAATCGCTCGATAATTGTAGTCAGTCACCAAACAAATATGAGGCCGTTAAACAATATCCGTCGTTGGAACAATTACAGTTCAAGTCGTTTTCAAAAACACATTATGCTTTGCTTTTATTGGAAAATAAATTCGTATAAAAAGCAAATTTGAATGTAAGTGATTTGGGTTGGATGTGATTGCAAAACTCGTCTTCGGCTCGGCTTGCAAACTTCACATTCGCTAAATTAGCTCATTCTGCACTCAACGAAAAGATGAGACAGAAAATGTGAAATCCAAAATTGACCTCGACTTAAATCTCAAACCTAATTCGAAATAAAAATTCAAAAACAAGGATTCGATACAATTCCACAAAAGAAAATGCAAATAGAAATAAACCAGTATCTAATTCTTATTTTAAATTGTGAATCTCAAACAGTACGTCTTTTGGATTCTACTATTAAATTGATGCAGGAATTGAATTTGTGATTCCACTTCTCCAATTCCAAATTGGTACTTCTATTTTATACTTTTAAACTTAAGTATTTGAACATTTTATCCAGAAAAGGTAAAAATGAAACCTCTTTGCTTGCAATCCTTTGTGAAAAATATATCAACATAATTTCCCAAACTTGCATCCATTCTTTCCCAATTATTGTAACACCCTCCAAAACTTCACTCGGAAAACTCAAAATTCGTGAATGGTTGTTTAAAACTACACATAACTCTAGATCAATGTTGTTTGCAGCGTGTTATAGTTCATCAAGTCGTTAAAGTTTTAGTCGAAAGCTTCCGTTTCCTGTAAAACACCGAGAATTACATGTAAAAAATAAAAAGTTGAGTAAACAAATGAACTTTCATCAATGACTATCATCTTTAAGAAATCAATTTCAGAAACATACACACAACTTTCTTTTTTCTTTTTATTTGCAACGAGGAATACCTATAGCTTCTCTTTATAATGACAATATATGAATGAACAAAAACTACTTTGGACATTCATGTTCGATAGTTATTGATGGATGCATAGGTACATATCAAGTCACGTGATAATTCACACGACGGAAAATCGACGCGTGTCCTTTACATCGCGTCGTTTACCGTTTCATATGCATATCGTTGAATCCTCGATTTGATGTGTACATCGCATGACGTGATATTCAATAGTGAAATTGTAATTGTCGCGAAGATCTGATGCTTTTGGCGACTTGCATGCACGTGCTGGTTTTTCATTCAGAAACTTTTGCTTATGTACTTTGTGTTTCAGAGAAACCCTTTTGGGTCATTTCATATCAAATTGTCTAGATGATTCAAATTAGGTCTTTTTTTGGTGCATAGAAATTTTTGTATGGCACGTATGATGAAATTGATTACATACTTTTTTTTGTTTAAATTTCAGTTGTTTCGAATTTTTTGAATATTGGTAAGGAAGTTGATTATTCGTAAATGACACATGTTGATTTTTATTTTAGTTGAATAACTCGGCCAAAATTTTTCTGATTGTCATCATTGTACTCTAATGTTGTAGCTGAACTTTCATTTTAATAGAAAAAAAAACTTTGTTATGAAGAATTTTGTTTAAATAAGAATCGATCGGTCAGAAACTCATTTTTTCTAGATGGAAATTTTTTTTATAATAACTTCATTTAAATAAATTTTGTTTAACAAAATTTAAGATGAAGAAAAAATTTATGAATTGCCTGAATGATATCCTTTTCACTATGTTAATATTAATCCAATCATCATTTTCTTCGCTTTCCCAGTCACTTTATTATATTTTTGTCGACGTTTCAATTATTAGTGCGTAATTTATTCATTAACAACACTCGCAGGGAATCGAAACGAGCATTTTACTTTGTTAATATTGTTTTATTACAATAAATTTCCTAAAAGTTTACTTATAACATGACTTACTTTATTTAAAATTTTCACAACAGAACCAAGTTAAAATAAATTTTTCAAATGCAATTTTAGATGAAGATGCTCAAAATTTTAGATGCTAAAATGATGTTACATAAAATTTTTCTACAAAATTCTTTTTGTAGCGCGAATTTTTCTCACACAAACTAAATTTTCTTGAATTAACTTTTTTGAGATTTGCATAGAAATTTTTCAATGAATTTTATCAAAATAACTTTGTTTATAATTGTTTCGTTCAAGGAATCGTTCGATCACAAACTGAGTTTTTTATGAGTAAAAAAATTTTTCAAAGTATTCAAGTTTAAACAAATTTTATTCAACGAAATTCGACAAGAAAAAATTGTTTGATTACTAAAATTATTTCTCATATATTTCTTCAAAATAACTTTGTTTGAACAAACTCACAATTAGTTCAACAAAACGTTTGTACATAAACTTACTTTTTTTCTATTGAAATTTTTTCAAAGTAGCCAAGGTGAAAAATTTTTTATAACGAATTTCGAGATGAAGACAAAACTGGAGAATCGCCAAAATTATTGTTATCCGTTTCTTTAGAATAATTTGGTTTTAATAAATTTTGTTTCATCAATTGCTTTTACACGAATTAACTAGCATCAAAGCCAATTTTTTGTGACATTACTGGGTTAAAACAAATTTCATTCAACGAAATTGAAAAATAAAAGAAAGTAGTGAAGAATTGCTGAAATACTTTTCAATCAATTTATAAAAAAAAATTTGTTTCTTTAAAATTGGTCCAAGGGATTGTTATGTCACAACCAAATTTTTAAAGAATATTTTCAAAGTATGTAAGTATAAGCAAATGTTTATTTACGCAATTCGAGATGAAGAAAAAACTACAAAATTAACGAAATAATGTCAAATCTTATTATTTCAATATAACATTATTTTTACAAACTTCGTTCGTATTATTGTCTGATTGAAAATTTATTTTCGCAAGCCTAAAATTTGTTGAGAATATACAAGTTAAAATAAATTTTATTCAATACAATTTCAGACAACGAAAAAACTAGTATTTAAATTACCTACATAGTTCTCTACAATTTGTTTTCAATAGATAACTCGAATCTCGTTTAACGAATTGTTTATACTAATTATTAGATACTTTTGTCAGCTCACAATTTATTGCACTTAACCATGTTTCAACAAGTTTGTTCAATGAACTTTCAGACGAAGAAAAAACTATACGATTTTCTAGATAACTTTGTTTTTTGAATTTGTTATGTAGAGAAGTTTGAGATAATTAAAAAAATTTGAATAAGAAATAAATCAAAAACAATTCAAAATAATGATTGTAAGACAATTCAATACAATTTAGTATTTAGTAATTTCATTCAGTGCATTTTATATTAATTCAAAATGAGATCAACAAAAAATTTATAATTCCCAAAATAGAAACCAATACTTCCCAAATTTTCAATTTAAAAAACTTTAAAATGTTTCAAGCAAAAATATCAAGCTCAGCACTCCCATGCCTTTAAAATCCAATTTCTCACAAAGTTTTGACCTCCAACAACGAATAACAAACTTTTTGTTTAACATTCACGTGACCCGATTTTCTGTAAAATCAACAATCACGTTTAGATAAACTTAAATGGCAAAAATAAAAACGAGGTCATCTTTTCTAAGGATAACAATTCTTTTTCCCGCATAAGTCATGTCTACGTTCGGTTTAATAGTACGTGAATCATTGCCACACATCCTTCTTTATTCAGTGAACATTCGCACACGCGTTGCTGTATTTAACGTCGTTTAAACTTTTTTCGTACGTCTGTAACGTTCCCACTATCACGCAGATTAAAAGACAGTTTCTTTGCTCAACAAGTAACAACTCCTTATCTATGTCCGTTATCCCCGTCTTCGAAACTCTTTTAACTCGGCTCTTTACTTTTCATCCCATGTCGACCCACGCTTTTTTCACTCGAGGTTGTTTTTTTGCGTGACACCTCACAATCGGTCACGCAGACTTGAAAAAAAAAAAATAAATAAATAAATAAATGCGCTTCACTTGGTGCACAGAATATTTTTGTGAAAATATTTTTAAACGATCTTTGAAAAGAGTAGAATGAAAAATTCTTTAGTTCACTCTGTAAAATAGTAATATTCTGATATGCTAATTAGAACCATCAAAATTTTTTATTCAAAGATTTGAGAAGAATGAAAAATTCAATGTAGATTCAGAAGTTCAAATAATAGAGGTTCTGGTGAATTTCGATCTATAATAATAATCGTGTTTGTGAAAAATTAATTTTTATTCAAATCGAAAGGATATTGATAATGTAAAATTATGTTTCTTGATTGCGATTGGTATGAAATTTTTTTTTTCAATTGAAAAATTATTCCTACAGAACATATCAGAAAAGTGTATTTCAAAAAGTGAAAAATTTCCAATTAAAGCCCTTGAAGAAAGAAAACTACCACTTTCTGAGATTAATAAAATACGTTTATAAATTTATGCAGTTGAAACTGAATTTTAAGTTATATAATTGAAAATAGTATTTAAAAAAACTGATCACATTTTTTTCAATCAGTTAATTTGCAGTAAATGTGCATGGAATTTAGAAATTTTGATTTTTTGCACTGCAATTTTTTAACATCTGATTTCAAACTTTCGTTTTTCGAGGCATTAGATTCTATAAATTTTCGAGCTAGAATAATAATATTTTGCGAAATTGATATATTTCAGTTTAATTTTATACAGGTACTTTGAAAATAGGGAACAATAGATTTATACGTGCTGAAATTCTAATTTTTTGTCGATATTGATTAAATTTTTTAATTTTAAAATGACAGAGTCAATATTTTCCTTTTCTTTTGTTGAATCGTAAAAATTTAACAACTACAACGATAAATTCTTAACTTATTGAGTTTTTCAATCATCCGACCTGAGAAACATGAAATAATTTTAAATTTTCATATTTTCCATCTTAATATACTCTGGTTATCGAAATTGAGATTTTTCTGGATTTCAAAAATTTATTTTGTACAAGTTACGTTTTTTTTTCGAGTTTAATAGTGAACATTTAGAATTTTGAATAAAAGTCTGAATTTTCATGGCTTCTAGATCTTCCTACTTTCTAAACAATCATGTTTCTGAAGTTTCAAACGTTTAAAAATAAATGAAAATAACAAAAATTGTTTCAATTACATCTCAAAGTTAAAGTGATGAATACATAAAAATATTAAAAAAACATTATCCAATATTACAAATTATTTTTACTTTATTCTTAGCTAGAAATGGAAAAAAAAATTTTCTTTCGTTTTTGTTTATTTCTTGAACGTTTGGGACTTCATGTGCATAAAATATCGAAAATTTCAACAATGCCTTGAAATTTCTATCTGCATATACTCGAATTCAAGGAATGTCAAATGTTGTCATTAAATTGTTATAATTATTTTTCAATCCAAATATCTATTATTTTCAGAACTTTAATGGTCGAGTTTTTGCCATCATAAATTTCCAAGATGAAGTTTTGAAATTACATAAATTCAATTGTTATGATTTTGAATCCTGTAATTTTTCCATTTTTTAAAAATTGGAGATACTACAATCTCTAGTGTTATTTTTTAATTTCAGTAATGTATTTTCTAGTCAGTTATATACATTCGCATCATCAGATATTGCCATAATTCAAAGTCTCGATTTTCTCAATTTTTGGATTTCAATCTAATAAAACTGTATCATTCACAAATCGAAACATACAAAATTGGGAAATTGATAATTTTTGAATCATCGTTGAAACTCCAAGAATCTCATTATTCAAATTTTGATATAATTCGAGTTTTAGTACTCGAAATTTCCATATTTTTTGCGACTCAATGAAATTTTTTCATCTTCAAATTATATTGAGAAAAATTCTAGAAATAGCCTTGAAAAAATTTTTGTTTGTAATTTTCAAATTCTAATAGAAGCTGCACTGTAATGCTTAAAAAAGCGATATTACTTATGAAAACGTAGGAATAACAAAATTTTGAATCTCATATACGAAAAACTTTAATTCATTAGAAATTTGTGATTTATAGATCGAAACATGCAAAAATTGGAGATTAATTATTTCTGAATTTTCCTTCGAACTTCAAGAATCTCTTTATCTAAATTTATTAATATTCAATTTTAGTACTCGAAATTAAAATTTTTTTGTGATACGATGAGTTATTTTTATCTAAGAATAATATGGCTGAAAAAAATAGGCATTACATTGACGAAATAGTTATTTAAAAAAAATCGTTGTTTGTAATTTATCCGTTTTAATAGAAGCTGCACTCTACAGCTTAAAAAGGTCTATCACTTATCAAAATGCAGCAATCACAAGATTTCTAATCGTGTAGGCACACTGAGAAAAAAATCTTGTACTTTCTGCCGTATATATTGTAAAAAGTACAATATTATTGTACTTTTTACAATGATATTGCAATTTTTACAATATCATTGTAGTTTTTACAATAATATTGCAAAATCTGCAATATTTATTTTACTTATTACAATATTATACAGTAAAATTGCTATTAATGTACAAATTACAACATGTATGCTAGTTTTTACTGTATAATTTCGGAAAATTTTAAATCTTGAAATGCAAATTTTACTATACAAACCGTAATTTTTACCATATTACATTACTTTTATCCAGCTTTTTCGAAAACTGTATCATATTACAATATGATGCACTAGAAACCTAGAAAGTCAACAAAAATATTGCAAAAGAAACTATACAGATCAGCATACTAAAAAAGCTGTATGGAATATTCAATAACCTGGAGTAATAGGAATTACAATATGATATTGCAAAAGTAAAAAAAGTATAGTAGAAAACGAAATATGTAGAGGAGTGTTTACGACAAAATATATCTATAACTACAATATCATTTGACAATATTTACAATATGTAATTTCAAAAATTGATGTATTATCTAGCAAAAAGTACAATAAGTCAGAGTGATTCCCGTTTACTATACAGTATTGTAATAATTACTATATTTTTTTCTCAGTGCAGTATTGGAAAACGCTGTTTCCAAAAAAAAGCATTTTAAGTTCTCTCAAAAACGAATCCTGTTTGTGCTAAACAGGATTCACAGGCATAAAACGACAAGAAGATTTAAACAGTTGAAAAACCACCTACGAGGACTATTTCGTGCTATTTCAGATTTCACAGGTCATGAAGGTTTTAAATCCAATTCACAATAGGTTCAAGCTGGTTATAATTTTGATTCTAATTTCAACTCGGGGTGCTTAACTTCGACAAGATTAACGCACTGAAAACAAAATATAATTAAATCCACAAAAAACTGAAAAAATGAGATATTCTCACTGATAAGTAAGTCCTACATTATCTCCAGACAGCGTATCAAGACACATCTATCTCCTTTGCGTGCGGTCTTTCAGAGGTTATAGCTATAAAACTATTTGGAATTTCTTCCTCTAAATTTAACAACACATTTTCAAAAATATTTCTGATCAAATAAATTGACTCTCTTAAAATCAATTTTTTGACCTCCTAATTCAAGAGTGAATCGCCTCTCGAGTCAAACATTCCTCACGACTGCAAAAAGCAGGGATCGATTACACTGCAAAGTCGCGAGAAGCCGAGTTCGCGAGTACCCAAGAACTTTGTCATGGTCGTGGCTAAGTTCCGCATAATACGGAGATAGTATGATCCAATGTCGTTATTATCGATCTATCGGGGGAAAGAGAGGGAGTGATAGTGATACAGGGGGAAGGGAGGGGACACGTTATACCTCGCTATTAGCATCAAACTCCCACACCTAGATAAATACGATGCCGTTCCTTTGCTTACCTCACTTTTGAGCGTAGGAAGTCATTCTTTCGCATAGTCGATGACTTTCATCTACCGATCCCTCGCCCTATTTTTTTTTCTTATCTTTATGATTTCCTTCAGTGGCACTTTTCGCGCATCACCCTCGTTCAAAGTTCTCTATCTTAGTGGTGCCGCCCAACGACCTCGTTTCATTCATCAATTCGAAAGTGCATTGGTTTTCAGAGCGTAATCAACTTCGATTTGGAAACGTTTGAAGATGAGCTGGAGTAAGAGCAGAAAAATTGATGAAAATAAGAAGATTTTAAGAAATATTTAAGAAATTAACTGAGATTCTTTGGTTTTTGAATAGACTGTTGGGAAATTTGTACTTAAATCTTTAAATACTTTATTAGATGGTTAAGATAAACGGTTTTTACATAGATGTTTGAGCATGGGAATTTTGGAGCCAGAAGAAGAGAAAGAAATTTTGGAAAATTGGGAACAAGAACCAAGTAAATTTGATGATTTACAAAGACAGTAATAATTTTACAGTATAATGAATACAGTAACGAAAGCTTCAGCACGAGTTACAAATTTTTTAATAAAAGTCTGAAATATTTGAAGACTGAATATTTTGGAAATTTAGAAGCTTCATTTTGTAGAAATGAAGCTATCAAAGTTCTACTGAAATAGCGTTTATATTTATCAAGAATAAAAGAGATAGGAATTTTTGATTATCGAGATTTCGAAACCAGCAAGTTTGACGACTTCGAAGCATTGTAACAATGATACAGTTCAAAAAATCGAAAAACGAGAGGTAAAAAACGAAATTTTCAATCATAAATTAAAATTAAAACTTAACTTCATTTTGTATGAATAGAATTTTGAAGATTCAATCGAAAAGATTGAAATGAATATCCAATATAAAATGAAATAATCATTTCAAATTCAAACTTGAGAGTTACCAGTAAAATTTTGTTTCCACCAAATTAATTCTTATTTTTTGTTTATTATTGTATTTATTTTTATATGAATTATTTCATTCAGTGCTAATTGAATAGTTGAATTATTTTACTTATTATATTTATTTATTAGCATTTTATTCATTGTTATATATGAGAACTTAACAATTTTATCAATAATATAGAATGTTAAAAAAAGTTAACGTTAATACTCAGAATAAAAACAAAATTTTGAAATTTCGATTGCATGTTTGTTTTGTCGAATTGAAGTAGATAATAATTGTTATAGGATGGAAAATTTATAAACGTTACCAAAATTTTTATATTTATCTAGAGCAAACTGATTTTCAACGTCTAACTTTGACGCAAAAGCTTTGGAATATTTCCAAAAATCAAAATTTCAGATTCCCTCGGATCTATTATCAAAAAGAAATATTTTTATTACGAATGCAAAGTTTGAAATAAAAAGGCATGTTAAAAAAATTTTTTGAGAACTGATTTAAAGAAGTTACGAATTTGAAAAAACATTTTTTTAAAGGGTCTGAAGAAATTTAAGAGTTTGAAAAATCATCAGTACGCGTAAAAAACAGTGCAATTGTCACAACCATATCATAAACATGGTAATATTATATCTGATCTTACCATATTACAAATGTACGTAAAATAGTAAATGTAAAAATTAATTAACATCATTAATATGTATTGTACAAGAAATCTGTTACTTTGTATAATGAATATGATAAATCCAACATTATTTTAAAAAATAATAATACTTATAACAATGTAATAAATAAATGTTATATAATTTATTATTTCAAAAGATGTATTATACATAATAAAAAGAAATAAATATCAATGAAAGTGTATAATGATATTAAATTAAAATGTATGATAAAAAACGAACATGAGAAAATAATTAAAAATATTATGATAAATTTGTAACATAAAAAAACATAATATAAAATTTAAGTTTCTGCAACTAAATATCAAAAGAGAGACGCAAAAGTACGTGATTGTCACATAACAGTCAATGATTTTTATTTATATAGTTGTGATAACAATACCGTTTTTTCCGTATAGTAAACCGCCCAACGATCAAATCTATCACATTCACAAATCTAGTATATTAATCGTCAAAAATTATAAACAAATTCTTCATATGGTAGAATATTCTTATTCCACATCTACTTTTTAGTTTTCAAACACACAACACCAATTAATTTATCCTAAAAAACCCTCATTTTTCAACATCATTACTCCAGTTCCCCTTCCAACACAACCAAAAACTTCCCCCACTTAAAAAAATACTCGAACCATAGTTCTACCATGATACCTTCAAAATTCTTAAAAAACCGCACTCTTTATCACACACTGAAATATCCGTGTCACGAACGCGAAATTTTTGTTTACAGAACCTGTTGCTCGGATTTATTTTCTTTTTAACACTTTATTACATTCTGCAGTAGTTAAAAAATTCACCACTAGTTGAAAAAACCCGATTTAATCGTTGCAAATAACTATTTTTCGTTTGACGGAGAAAACCGAGTTTTGAATGAACGCGGTTCGAATCAGTTGCGAACGATTGAGCGAACGAACCGTTCTTGTCTCGCCTGATTTCGCGACTGACGATGCGCGCGGTTCACTACGAACCCACGAGCTCGTGCATATAAGATATTCGATTATTAATGCTGGCTCTGTACATTCACGTGTCAAACAATGCGCTTCTTGAAATGTAACTTTCAACCCTGAATAAAACAGCTACGCTGTAGTTTCGGAAAAATCATAATTATACCGTGCCCTTGTGGGCGTAAGGAGCTATTTTCCGCCCTAGGGTGGGAAGTAAAACTTTCTCACGCTGTCTTGCAGGGATGAGAAAAATTGTATTTATTTCAGTTTATCTAACGAATTTAAAAATTAATTTTGGTCTTTTCATGTCAAATTGTTCAGGCAAGTCAGGTTACGTGTTTTATTTTGGGTAAAATTTTTTTATAACTTTTCTATTCAAATTGAGGGGAGACGTATTTTTTCTTTTTGCTTGAATTCCAGCTGTCTCGTTGTGAGGATTTTTTTAAATATTGGATAAAAAGTTGACTTTCCTTTTATTAACATTTGTTAGTTTTTAGTTATGATTTGAGCTTTTCGCTGGAAATTGTCTGATCGTTGAAAAATTTCATTTTGATTCGAGGTAAGGTTTTATTTTAACAGAGAAAATTGCTAAATTTATTTGACGTAAAATATGTTTTTGAAATTGATATGATTATCATCAGAAAATTAAAAAATGTAAGAGCTTAATATTGCTACATTGCGTCACATTTTTTCTTGATTTTTTTGAATAAGTCAGTTCAATAAACAGCATTCAGTAATAATCCCTATTAGCCAAAATCCGTTAAGGGACTACGATTTTTTAAAATTGATAAGTCATGTTTAAATTCATTTTTATGCTTTATTTTCTTTAATCCTATTATTTTAATAAAAATAGTTTGAGTAAAAAAATTTTTTTTTTTTTCAAAAATAAAGATTTACTCGAAAAAAAATTGTAAAGATCATTAAATTTTGAATTTTTTATAAGTGCAAAAAAAAATTTTTATATTTTGAGTCAATGGTTTTGATCCTGCGAGAGTTCTTTTACGAGTATCCTCGCGGAAAAAAATCTCATTACGATTTAGCGAAAGATTTCGTAAGTCAAATGTCCTTACATGAACCTAACCTCCTTTTTGATTAATAACGTTGGGCTGAACTTGGAGTTATTTCTATTTAACGATCTTTCGCTACTGTAAATATGTTTTTTATAGTTTTAAGGGGTTATATACCTTTTTGTGTCGAAAAATTGAGGATGGTTTGGAGTTACTTTTAAGGTACGTAGCAATAATACTATGTCACAAAAATTAAGGTTTTTTAATAGTGCATTCTTCATTTGAAAAAACAAGTATTTGTTTTTAAAAAAATATCAACAATTGGCGTAATTACAGCCCTTCACCCGAAACAACTTTTTTTTCTAAGAGGCTTGCGGTGACCGCGATGCAAGTCGAGCAGGCCAAGTTAGATTAAAAAATCAAAAAAATTTCATTACTCTAGGAATATATCTAGTTCTTGATGATCGCTTTTTTACATAAAAATTTTTATTTTGAATTATTAAGAATTTTTTTAATAAAATTTTCACAGCTTAGAAAGTCGAAATCTCGGGGAAAATGTTCTTGCAAACAGAAATGACGTTATATTAATTTTTTTAATCGTTCAAGAACCAGATACATTCCTAGACGAATGAATTTTTTTGGATTTTCTAATTTAACTTGACTTGTTCGACTTGCATCGCGTTCATCGCAAGCCTCTTAAAAAAAAAGTTGTTTCGAAGAAAGGGCCATAACTCCGCCAATTGTTGATATTTTTTTATGAACAAATACTTGTTTTTTCAAGTAGACAACACACTATTAAAAACAATAACTTTGGTGTCATAAAATTATTGCTACATACTTTAAAAGATACTCTAAACCATCCTCAATTCGTCCGCACAAAAAGGTATATAACCCCTTAAAGACGCGGAAACATATTGTTTATATAGCTAAATAAGTAATAAAAAAAAATTCAAAACTATCAATTAGCAAAAAACTTGTTTTTAATAAATAAAAAACTACGCGCAATATTCAAACTTTTGAGTCGGGAAAAAGTTTATTTGTTATTTACGTTGATAAAAGAAATTTAGAAAATTATTTGCTAATTCTTTCTAATTTACTCGATTTTCCCAGTCAATGATTCCCATCATTGAATTCATTGAGAATTCATTGAATTCAATGAGAGGAATCATTGACTGGGAAAATCGAGTAAAGTGGATAGAATTAGTTAGTTGTTTCAACCCAGTGGGAAATTTATGGATATTATTTGTAAATTTCGGAAATTTTATAAGGCTTTACAATTTTTTGAAGTAAAACTTCTAAGACGGTATCATCACTTTTCCAAAATGTAATTTATTCTAAAATGTAATTTATGTAGGGAGTTATTTGGAAATTTCACAATGTAAGATGTAAGACTGTAATGTGTAAAAGTGTAATATTTTCGATTGCAGGGAGTAATTTTGAGATTTAGTTGTAATGTAAGGCTGTAAGATGTAAGATTGTGATGTTTTCGTTTTGAGGGAGTAATTTTAAGATTTTGTAAATCTGTAATTCTGTAAGAGTGTAAGAATGTCATTGACAGATTCGACTCAAAATTAGGAATGAATTAATTTTCAAAATGATTTACAGTTAAAAAGTGAAAAAAAAATATTACGCAGAAAAATTAAAGGATCTATCGGGACTAAAAAAAGTGAGATGCGTAGAAATTTATACTGCGAAACCTTGAAGAAAGCAGGATGAGCGTGTTGATTCAACACGCTCCAATTTTTCTTCAAAAGTTATCCTTCCTGATAAACTTAAATGAAAATTATTCTGAACTACCCATTTTAAGTAAAATTATAGAATTTTGATAATAAAAAGTTTTGAAAAATCTGAAAATACAGTAATCCAACTTTATAAAATTGTAGTCACCAAACAAAGAACTTTGGAAAATAGAGATCCTAGTTCAGGGGAGTCTATATTTTCATAATCAAGCGTCAAAAATCGATTATCAAAATTGGTGTCGCACAGGGTAATAATTCATAATTTCATCGTTAATTTTTTTTCAATGTTATTATTTACGTCGATTACGGCTCATTAAATTGTTGATACTAAATCTTGTTTATTTAAGTAGCTTGTTAATAAAAAAAATATGAAAAACTGAAGCAATGTCGAAATTTTGTAGTTAACTTTTCATCCATTTTATACGAATCAGGACTGCAAGACAAGTTTTCTAAAAAAACTCAAGTTCAAAATTATTTCTTTCAAAATGAAACTTCGCTTTTAAACTGGAAAAAAATTTTTATAATTTCATAAAATTAACTCGTGGAAATTAAAAATAATTAATTTTATAGCCGATATTACAAAAATCCCTTACGACGAAACAACTGAAATTTAAGCGAAAAGAAAAAAATACGTCTCCCTTAAGTTTCAATACAGAAGCTATAAAAAAATTCTTACGCAAAAACAAAAAGATCCAACCCGAATCACCTGAACAATTTAATATTAAATGACCCTACGGTCACTAAATTCATTTCTTTTCTTTCAACTTTCGTAAACCTTTCAACTTCTTTGAACCGAAACTAATATATTCTTTATCCAGAGTAAATAAAAAACAATATTTTTCACTGTTTAAACCAGACACAAAGCACAATGTATTTTTATCGCGTTGAAATGTATACCAAGGTGTTCACTGAGTCATGAAAATTCAGCTGTTATCGTAAACGCAGCTCGTAGCGAAAATGTGGGCGAATAAATTTTCACTCGCAATTTTCGCGAGGCCCACAATGTCTGAAAAACGATGAAAAATAATTGGGTCGCTTCCATATTTCACTTCTCGACATTTTCAAAATGCCACAACTTGACATTTCGCAACTTGGTTTTTCCAAGTGTTACACGAAACTATCTGTATCGATAGGTTACAAAGTTTTAATCTTGATCCTTATCGCTATTCCTGTAAATAGTTGACGCAAAAAATGTCAATTCCCAAATGAACTATTAATGAGTTTGTTTCATCGTACTCGAAATTTGAAAATAAAAAAAAAATTTGTGAGAGTGTACGTAAAAAATGTGATAAGCATGATAATATGAAATATAGTTATTTATTTCTTAATGGAATATTTTTATTTGCTATATGTGAATTACATAAGTTCTTTTTATCGTTTCAAAATTCATTACTTCACGAGTAAAGTGGAACAGCATAGAGTTCATTTGCGTGTTCCTGTCATCGTTTAGCACGTGTCGAATGACGAACTTTCAAAATATTTTTAAATTTAACTAAAAAGGCATGAGTTTTGATAAATAAATTTTTAACGAGACAATATAAATATATCTGAACCTAATAACATATAATATAATTTGTTCAAACGTATAAATTTACAGAAGTAACAGCAATTATGTAATATATATGGAAACAGTCTTTTTTTAATATTATTATAACATTTACTAATGCAAGCTCTTATGATAAATTTCAATATCTTCTTCTTATTATTAAATTAACTAAATGAAATTTCAACAAGTTTATTTTTCATATTTTGAGCAACAATTCACTGAATCAGTTACTAATTCATTTTGCCAACTTTTACCCAAAAATCTCTAAAATTTCATGACTGTATTCATTAGAAAGACTGAAAAACCAGTATAAATCATAGAATCAAAACGTCGATCGTAAATAAAAAAAATCAATATCTAGAGTTCTTAGTTATAAAACGGTTTCATTGAAATCATGTGATCCAGAAATAGCTGCGAAATCCCTTGTTTTACAAAACGTTGATTGATGCCCAGTAGAATTGTCGGCTCGTGACGATTACAGGAAAAAATTAGAATTGAGGCGAGTATTGCAATCCAGCGGGTCATTTTTTTTTTATTGGCAGACGATGTTATAAAATGATAACGAAGAATCATCGCGTGACTGAATTAATACAATTTTCTGACTGGTAGTAGAGAGCTGCGCAATTTACAACAAGGAATTTGTTTTCGATTTTCATTATGTGTAAGCAACATTGTTACACCAAAAAACAAAATTTGATTTTCAATCTATGCTCGATGAGTTAAGAAAATTTTTTTAATCATGATTTTTAGTTAAACCAAATTATTCATCGTGTTTCTACTTCATCACCTTGATTTTGTCCGAAATATTTTTTTCGGTGAAAAAAGGTCGAAATTGAAAGAAATTCGTATTATATTTCAAATTGAAATGAATGAATCAACTTTCTTAGGAAATTATCAGAAGATTCGACTTGAAATCCTTTTGTTAACTGTGGTGAAAGTGGCATAGAGATGTGATTAGAAAACGTTGAATAGATGAGAACTAGCGCTGTCAAATGGTCAACAAAACCCATGTCGATCTAGATACATTGTACGCTGTGTACGTCGCATGAACAACGAAGACGTGCTTACGATTCACTTAGTGTTTGCACGCCCAAAGCTGCGCTTGCAATTGCGTCATTCCTCGTACTGTAATTGTCCTACATGTCAATTAAACTCTTCTAACTTACCCTATCTTGATAGAATTGCAAACTATGAAAATTTGAAAAAATAAGTTTACTGTCAAATAAAAAGGAATCATTAGAGTCGGTTCCTCTTAATTTCGCATAATTCTTGGAGACGAATGCAACGAATTTACACATAAGATATTTTACAAATTTAACACAATTTTTTATCAACTCGGAAATATATCAGGAATGAAATTTCAATGAAAACCAATTTTTGAAAATATTTTTTTCACTTTTTTTGATATATTTCATATCTCTCATTGTTTGTTTGTTTTTGTCTACGAATTCAAAGACTCAAAATCATTAAAATTAAGGAATTATTAAAAATTGATGAACACAGACATTGGGAATTTTTTTGATGAATTGAATAGGAATAAATAGTTTATATTATATGTGGAAATTAAATATCATGAGTTTCCTGTAAGAGTTTCGGTTTTCAATCATTTTGGATATTTTTTAAACAAATTTCGAAGAATGAATGTTTTAACAATCTTTTTTTGAAATTCAAGTTTTAAAAATACTTTTTAATCATATTCTACTGATTTGTCACAAATTATTATTTATATATGCATCACTGATAGACTTGGTGTTGAAGTTTTTTACTGACTGTGTACCGATTAATTCTACTTATCAACTTTTTTTTATTTTAAATCAAATTGAGTTTGATTGAGAATTATGAGTTTAATTATTTTTATTTAGGAAATGTTAATACTTTCTGAACTTGAAATATTTCTCAGTTTGTGATAAACTTGTTTAACCACTGCTACATAATAAAACTGGATTTTTCTTTCGAAAAACTTGGACTAGTAAATTTACAAATAGTCTTCGAAACAGCCTAATGAATCATTTTCGTATTTCAGTTCAAAATTTTTGTTCTTCTATTTGAAAACATCAAGATTGAGACAGTTTAGAAGACATATAACATAGTTGAAATTCTATCATATAAGTTTGAAGTTATTGATTAACCTTCTGCTTTTTTTGTAGACTTTTTAATCAGCGTTTCTCATATTCCCTTTCAAAGAAAAAAAAAGAATTATATAATGATTTAGGAATCATCAGATATAATTTTATCATTTGAATTATGAACAATTATTAAAGAAAGTTTACTGTCAAATAAAAAGGAATCATCAGAGTCGGTTCCTCTTAATTTCGCGTTATTTTTGGAGACAAATGCAACGAATTCACACATAAGATATTTTACAACTTCGATGCAATTTTTTATCAATCCGGAAATTAATCAGGAATACAATTTAATAAAAATCAATTTTTGAAAATATTTTTTCACTATTTGTGATATATTTTATATCTCCCATTACGTTTGTTCGTTTTTGTCTACGAATTTAAAAACTCAAAATAATTAAGAATTCAGGATTAATCCAAAATTTTCTGATGAACACAAACACTTAGCATTTTATCGATGAACTGAATAGGGATTGAAAAATTTTCGAAATAAATAGTTCGTAAAGTATGCAAAAATTTAACGTCATGAGTTTTTTGTATGAATTTTATTTTTTAGTTATTCTGGATCATTATTGAAACAAATTTTGAAGATTTAGAGTTTTAACAATCTTTTTTCAAAATAAAGTTTCGAAAATAGGATTTCGGAAAAAATTTAACGATATTGAAATTTATTCATATGTATCACTCAAGAACTTGTCATTCATTTTACTCGTAAATTAGTTACCAAAATACCGCACTGACTAATTATTGATAAAGTATACTGATTTACTTTTTCAATCATATTTTACTGAATTGCGACAAATTATTATTTATATACATCACTGATAGACTTGGTGTTGAAGTTTTCTACTGACTGTGTACTGATTAATTCTACTAAACATTTTTTTATTATTTTAAATCAAATTGAAGTAAGTTTAGAACTGTAAATTTTACAAATTTTTGAACTTGAAATATTTTTTAGTTTCTCATAAACTTGTTGAATTATTGCTACATAATAAAATCAGATTTTTCTTTCGAAAAACGTGGACTAGTAAATTTACAAATAGTCTTCGAAACATTCTAATGAATCATTTTCGTACCTAAGTTCAACATTTTTGTTCTTCTATCTGAAAACATCAATATTGAGACAGTTTAAAAGACATATTACATAGTTGACATTCTATCATATAAGTTTGAAGTTATTGATTAACCTTCTGCTTTTTTTGTAGACTTTTTCATCAGCGTTTCTCATAATCCTTTCCAAAAAAAAAATCATTTAATTATTCAGGAATCATTCAAAATAGTTTTATCATTAGTTATTCAATCATTAGTTATTCAATCATGAGCAATTGCAAACTTTAGATTCTTGACAATATCAGATTGAAAAATTGCAGAATTATCAATTGAATTTCTTAGAATGTTCTTCTACACCTAAAAACTGTAAATAATCCTTACAAATCTTAAAAAAACCAAGTTTCAAATGCGTCTACTTCAAAAATTTTTTCATCTTAACACCCAATAATTTCAGTTTAGCCTGAAATCTTTCCAAAAACATCACTTGGCAAAGGAATCTTCAATATTTTAACAACAATATCCAGCACACAGGATGTTCATATTGCTCCAGGAAATGAGTTCAAATTCTATTTTAAATTTGCAGTGTTACTAAGATCATAAATTTACTTGAACGCTCCACACTTTCAAATATCAATAAATCACGAGCACTCGAATTGATCGGTCCATTTCAGAAATCTGTTTTGAAGAACTTCTAAATCAAAAACCAAGTCAAGATCGAAAAGTGTCAATTTTCAAGGTCTCGTCACTTATGAAATACAACTGTTTTATGTCACAAAAAAAACATTTCAAAATTTTTTAAATTTACCTTGTAAAAACTCTAAGTCAAACAAAGATAAAACTTTTCTCAAACGTTCCAACTACCTCAAGTTCTTCTTAAAAACTTCTACAAAGAAAAAAAGTTCGATCCGAATCATCGAACTTTTTTTCGGTTCGTCGCGGGAAATTGTTAAATATTATTTTTCTGGTGTTGCATACCATTTATCAGTCTCGTAATTTCATGCGCTTCTAATAACGATGTACACACAGTTTACAACCTCGAAAAGAAAATAATTAGATGCTCACGTGTATTGATTTTGTCAGTCGAAAGTACAAACTACTTTCTATAGGCACCATTTGAATACTTGATAAACTTTTGAATTATGCATCACTTTCGGTTACGCAGAAAAATGATTAAAACTTTGGGGCGTCAGGTTGAAATTGCTTTTATGAATTTCACTTATAATAATGTAAACGAATAGGAAACAAGAATCGATCATGGTTTTTGATGATATTCATTGTTTTTTTGCCTGACGTTGTTCGTTATTTTTGATCAAATTTTTTCTAGGTCAGAAGGAATGCAAGCCTAAGGCCATTTTCCCAATAGAACCATCTACTAAATCTAATATCAAATCATTTCGTTACTATCGACTTTCTCGAATAACGAGAGTTTTTTCATGAACACGTCGATTGAAAACGTATCAATCAATATGATTCCAGAAATTCATTATGAAGTCATTGAACTTAACAATCCCAACTGCAATTATTCAATTTATCAAAAAAAAACTTATACTACATCTATATGGGACGAAAATCATTGCCGAAATTCAAATAATTTGTAATTCTTTGAAATTACTGGATTTTGTGAAATTTTAAACTCAATAGAAACTACACAACTCTAATACAAATCTAGATAAGGAAATATCTGGAATTGAAAATTCTCTATCAATTAAAAATCAGGCATCTAATCTAAATTCAGGTTTTATCAAACATTTGTGTATATACACTATTTTTCCGAACATTTCAAGCAATATCATTCGACATTGACTAAATCAAAAACTTCCTAAGTTAATAAACAGTTCGAAATATTAAAATTGTTACTGACGGATTTCAGGTTTCACAGAATTTACTTCTTTCGCAAAATAATTCATTTTTATGCATTAAAAATCGTTTTCTTCAAATATTGTAAAATATTTTAACCTTTCAAATAAACTATGAATAATGCCCCCCCCCCCCTCGAGTAAAATTGAAAATTAAAAATTCGTTGCTAATTTTCAAGATTTCCGACGTTCTTGAAAATGTGCAGATGCAAATCAAGAAGACATCATTGAATGACGATTAATCCTTGAACCTTGGTTCACGTGAAACGGCTCCATCGAGTCCGCGCAATTCTTTAAATTAGCGGAATCCAGGCATAAGCATTTCCTCAATGTGACTTTGACGTTTTAAATCGAAACCAGTCGAATGATTTAACCTTGCCCACACTCCGCACCTGCTCTGTACTGCTGTTTTCCAATTAATTTTTCATTTGCAAATGTTTTATTCGTTAACTGCACATCTCCAGGTTCATAGACGAAAAAAAATCGAAAAGTCTTTAATCGTTGGCTAGTTTTTCAACGAATCGGAGGTTCAGTAATGTTTAAATAGCTCTTACATTGAAACTGCAATTAGACAGGTTAAAAGTCATCAGATCGATCGTAAGTGTAGCATTTCACCACTTCGGATAATTGCAACGTTATGCACCTACAATGTCTTCTGGATTTTTTTTTTTATCAAGAATCTGGTGTTATTTTCTTTGTCACTGATGTGGGATTCAGTAAAAATTCAATGTGGGAAAATAGAACTTACCTTACTTAGTTGAAAAAACGGAAGAGGATGTCAAAAGGCAGGGGGAAGTTTTGTTCACTCGCTTCGCTCGTTCGTAAAAGTTTGCAGGTATATTTAAAATTGAGTCAAAGTAGAGATTTTAATTTTTATACAAAGAAGAAATCCAAACAGGATTTTCGATTTTGAACAATATTGAAGAAACTTCATTCATGATTGACAGACTAGAATTTCATTTTTTGAATTCTTGTTCATAATTCTGCTTAATCCTGAATTTTATTGCTTTTCGACTTGATGAATAAACAAGGACGTTGCAAAATAATCATCACAGAATAATTATTGTAGCTATATAAAATCTTAGATATCGACTTGCAACACTCAAGCTTTGTTTTTGTGATACATCACTTTTCTTATTCAACGGAAATCTCGTATGTACTTGAAGTTCCAAACGTTTAGAATTAAACTGAAATAGAAATTGAACGAATTTTTAATTTTTTTCATGAGCAGAATTAGGTCAAATGTTTTGTTAGTGAACATAAAGTTTGTTGTTTCAACCGAAATATCCTTAAAAGCAACAAGAACAAATTTTTTTTAATAACTATTTGCCTTTTTGCATGGTAACATCAATTTTTTTTATTTTCATAATTTTGCGGCAAAAATTCAATTATTGGCTGTACAAAATAGACTGCTAGTATCATTAATATTTTTCGCATTTTTTAGTAGGTCTAAATCGAATTTTGTGAGATTTTTTACAATTTTCACAGACTTCTAGCATTTCAAAAGATGGCTGCATAGATTTCTAGAATTCGATGCCATACCATTGAAATATTAATAGATTTTTCGTATTTAAATAAATTTTTTCGAAAACAGATCTTTAAAGATTTAAAATACGTATCTTACAATTAGAGGTTTCTGGTAATTTTAGTATTTTTCGTGATTCTTCAGTATGCATATGATTTAAAGGATTATTTTTGTATTTTTATAAATTTTTTTGAAGATTTCTAGAATGCGATGGCCAAGGATTGAGTTTTATAGATTTTTAGATGTGCATAAAGTTCCAAACGTTTAAAATAAAACGAAAAATCAAAAAAGACAAGTATTTAATAAAAAAAAATTTTTCTTGTTGCTTTCAAGGATATTTCGATGGAAACAACAAACTTTATGCTCACAAAAAAAATATTTGACTCAATCCTGCCCATGAGAAAAATTAAAAATTAACTCAATTTTTCTTTTCGTTTAATTTTAAATGTTTGGAATTTCAGGTACATATTTTTATTAACTTTTTAGATTCGTTAGAAAATATCTATTTATCATGTTATTAATTTCACGCATCATTGGTATTTTTTTAGCATTTATTGAATTCTGTAAGATTTTCTACAATTTTTACAGTTGTATAATAGTAGTTTTATAGACCGCTGCTGTAAATAGATTTGAAGAATTCAATGCTTTACGATTCGAACTTTGACAGATTTTTGTTATTTAAATTAATTTTTCGGAAAAAAATACTTCAAAATTACTATTATTTTATAGATTTTTAGTCCTTCATTCTTTTTTTGTATATTTTTAGTATTTATATCATTCGAAGGATTTTCTAGTATTTTTATGGATTTATTCATAGAATTTAGATTTCTAGAATGTAATGGCCCAAGGACTTAGCCATACATAGAATTGTAGTAATTTTAAAGATTTTTGAAAAATTGAAACGTATATAGATTTTTGGTATTCTATATCTTCATCAGTTTATTGGTATTTTTTATTCTTTTTTAGTATTTGTTGAATTTTTTTTATATAGATTTCTGGAATTTTCTGCTCTACTATTCGACCTTCAATATATTTTTAGTATTTTTATGTATTTATCGATAAACAGATATTTATTGATATCTGGTATTTTTAAGATTTCTAATATTTCCAATTTTTTTGTATTCATTTAGTATCTATACACTTCGAAGCATTTTTCAGTATTTTTATGGATTTCTATATATATTTACACAATGCAATGCTTTAAGATTTAGATTTTTACAAATTGTCATTTATTTCACAAATTACAAGTATTTCTGTATTTTTGGTATTAAGATGATTTTGTTCGATTTTTTGATACCTCTATAAATTTCTAGTATTTCGAAAAATCACTAGATAAATTTCAAAAATTGATTTTCTAGGATGCAAAGATCAGTATTTTATAAGATTTTTCAGAGAAAGGTGTTTAAAAAAATTTGTAGAATAAGATTATAGATTTTTAACAATAAGCATGTTTTGTGTTTCGTAAATATTTCTAGAGTGAGAAGAATTTTATATTTTTTTAACAATTATGATTCGAAATAGAATATTTTTCCATTAGTAAGACAGATTTTCGAAAAAATTGAACCTACATATAATAAATTTTTTGTGCTGAACGTGTACGAATTTTTCGATGAATTTTTTCTGTCAAATAAAAAAAGGTTTCAGACGTTAAAAGAGTAAAAAACAAAGAATCTTCTTCTAACAATGTGTATTTATTAGAATCCTTGAAAATTTTCCATGTCGCTTCACAAAGCTCTATTTGTGTGACGCATGAAAAACTTGAACGAGTTCTTTATCCGAATTTCGCATTTGCAATCGTGCATTGTAAAGTGGCATATGCATGCATGTCGGTGTTTTTTAAATGCGAATATTCGAGATATAACTGGAAAACCATTTAAGCGACGCTGCTCACAATTCTATTGCTGGCTACAATTGAAGTGAAATGCAACAAGGAATTCGTATTCGGGGCGTTATATTGAAATTTAAGTTGAATAAAGACGGAATTTCTCAAATTAGCGACTTTTGATTTGTAATGACTGCCGAATTTTTAAATTTAGAAGTTGAAATTTTTTGACTTGTTCAAAATGATGATGTCCGAAAATTATTTCATATGATTAAGATAATATAATAATTATTACAACATAATAATGCAATTAAAAAAAATGTAATGTAGCATAATGAGAATATGAAAGTCAAATCAATGGTATTCAAAATATGTGTAACCTGTTTTATGAAAGTTTTTGTAATGACTTTGTAACTTCTCATTAAGGAAACTGTAAGAAATCATTTAATCTAATTTGAAATACAATTTGACATTAAATATTAAAAAATATTAATTTTCCGATTCATAGGCTTCTGAAGTATAATTTTGTGAGCTAATAACTGTTAGAATTTTTTTAATTATACCACTTTAAGCGTATGCGTGCGTATTTCATTTTTCGTTCATTTCCAAAAATTTGCCTGTTTGTGAAACAAACATATCTAAAAAGAAATCTTGTATTATTAAATTTAATTTTATCAGATGCACTTATTTTGTGGATGTACGTCTCTGGTTTTAAGAATGACTTATAAAAAATTTTCTTTTCCATGGATTAATCTGGGAATCGAAGGCATGGCATAATTTAGCATAGCAAATAATTATTTTCAATATTTTTTGTTAAATGGGTACGTGATGTAAAATAAAATACAAACAAGGTTAATTTTTAAACAAAATTTTCATTTAATAAATGGAGCGTCCAAATTAAATGATTCTTTTAAATTACATGAGTCAGTTTACGTGGTTTGCTTTCAAAATTGGGATTTTGTTCAAAATATTTTTTTTTCTAGATCAAAGAACATTTGAGACGTGTTTTTTCTTTTTCGTTTTTAGGTCTTATCTTTTTCACTATAATTGTTATTAAATTTTAAAACTCGTAAAATTACCTAATGTTCAGACGCTTATTATTTAAAATTTCTCCATCTGATAAAAAAACTCGCCAAAAATTAAAAAGAAGCACCATGTCCTTTTTCTGAAAATGCTGATTTTTTTGCGGTCGTAAAAAACGGATTAGGAATTTTGTAACTCAAATACAATTTAGATACATCAATCAATAGGTGGATATAATCATTTCAATTTTTGAACTGAAAATATGATCTGTCAAGCATGACGAAAATTTCCTTTTTTTTCTTACATGTTCAATTCAAGGTTCAACGGAAGATGCATCTTTTATGATTCAACAGATTTTTCAGTAAAGAAACGAAAAAAAAAAGACGTCCACTTATTTGGCAATTCCATTTTTTGTCGTTAAAATGTATAATTGCTAATACATTTTTAACCTCCTTAGTTTCGAATATAAAATTATACATTTATCATTTTTACTGGATCAGAGTGAAATATTAGTAATTTGTGTACAACTTTCGACAAATAATATGCTTTTCAACTATTTATTAGAAACTTTCACCATTCGCAGAATGCAATTTTAGAAATCCGCGTTAATATACTAAAAATACTAGATAAAATAGTTTTTCATCAATGCTATTAGATTTTTCAAACATTTTATAATTATATAATATGCTATTTACATATATCAAACGGAATTGATTTCGTTTGAAATCTTATTTCTATCAATTAAAATAATTAATAAATCGATATTAATTATTGGCTACCTACATACATAAAATAGAATCTATATATGTATATATAGTCCATAAAAATAATAGAATATTTTTAAGATCTATGAAGTCTGTTTAAAAAAAATATTGACTGCACTCTAAATCTTTGAAATAACTGTTTTTTTAAAAATTGATCGAAATACTTTGAATATTGAAAATTCTTAATTCTAGGAAATCTCATTTTGGATATTCAAAGAGATATCTTTAAGAAAAACTAAAAAATTATATGACATTATATAAATTCTAGCAGACACAAAAAGAAAATACGTATAGAAAAATACCTAGTCCATATTATATAAATCATCAAAAATCTGTACAACTCGAACTACAGTATCGAATTCTAGAAATTTATATTATAGCATTATATAAGAATACTGGATGATTATTCAAATTGTAGACAAACTGGAAGAAATAAAAATCTATGGAGACTTTTTTTTCCAAAAAATCCTTTTAAACATGAAAAATTTAATGAACTTCGAATTTTAGAGCTTGAGATTCTCATTAAATATTTAAAAATTTGTATAAATATGCTAGACATATATAAAAATTCTAGAAAATCCTGCAACATATCCTGAAAAATACGAATAGTTATAGAAATACTGAAAAATCTTTCAAATCGTAGGCAAACTGTTAAAATACAAAAAATTAAAGGAAATAAAAATCTGAATACACGCCATTTCCAGAAAAATCCTCTCAAATACAAAAATTTATCAAGTGAACTTTCAATTCTAGAAAATTAAATCCTTGAAATCCATATAGCATTGTATAGAAAAATAGTAATAATTTATGAAAATATTAAAAAATCCTGCAATATTATTTACATACTGAAAAATACAAATGGCGAAGGTCAAAAATACTAAAAATCTATCATATTCGCTAATTTTTCCCTGTGACTCACATTGTATGAAATGTCATATTATACATAAATTGAATAAATATAAAAATTTAAACTGGCCAATTTTTTTCTCAGTGTCAAAAAGTACAGATTAGCGAGTGCTTAATGATTTTAGGTACACATCAAAATCGATAACAAAAAAGGTTGAAGAACGGTTTTTCGAAAAGAGGCGGCATTTTATCCACTGCCCAGGGGCGACACGTCAGCTAAATACGGCCCTGAACTTTTTCAATTAACTTCCCAAACCAAGCGCATATTTCTTAATTATTACTCTATTTATTCACAATCCTATCCAAACTCAAAAAAGTCACAACATCAACGGGACAAAACAACAGGAAAAAGGCGTTAGAAAAATTCAGAAAATTAGGAAAAACTAACAACTTACGCATTTCACCGATAGTCGGCGATTATTACAATTATTAAGGTTAGTTGCTGCAGTTGACAATGTTGACATTTCGATTACGGGAACAAAAATTTTCACGGCACTACTTATTAGTTAAAGAAAAATTTACTGCGATCTTGTTTACAACTTCAACTTTCGATCCATTCCGTTAATCCATCAATAATAAAGGTAATAAACTGTCTATAAATGTTTATAATAGCGAATCACGTGTTTTTTGAGTCCCGGGGTAGCGGCAACGTTGCCAAACGTTGCAGTGTCGCCATCTTGTTTCGTAAATACATATCGTTCAAGAATTTACATTTACCGTTGGCAAAAGAAGCAAAAACCAAACACAAACTTCGAAAAAATGCATGAATCATATTTATTTTGTAATTTTGCATGATGTGGAATGGAAAACTTATTGTTTTTTGAATCTTTTTTGTAAAGCGTAAATTACATGTATCTTATGACGCTATTGCCAAATTTCTGCTGCAAATACCCTAGCAAACGCGGCGGTACCTTACGAAATATCCCTTTAGGTACCAGTTAAGTACTTTCCCAAATATCTACTTCTTTTTATTGAAAAGCAGGGAAACTTTTATTTTATCTTGTAAATGAAGTGTTTTTCTTCATTTTCCAGAGGTCGAAAATCCGAAAAAATTGTGCATTAATTTTAAAAAACAAAAATTAGACACAAATTGTCAGATAAGTGTAGATAGCGCACTTGTCATACGCTAGATAACATTCAGATAATGCGCTACGCGGGAAATTTGAAATGCGCCATCACACAGTTGTTCTCACAGGGGCGTACGTAGTCGGGGTACATCAGATCGCGATTAATTTTTTTTTTAGATAGTTCTATTGCGTTTCGAGTGTTCCCAGAGTTTTTATACTTTACCATAATGATGTAATAGTAGGCGGTTAACGCTCGGAAAATTTTTGCTTAAGTTTTCCCGAACTTTATACACGATGTTTATCGAAATTGGGTTGAAATAATTTTAAGGTAAAATTATAAACCCTTACCGCAAAATATCGATTTTAATCGTGAGTAAAATACAGAAATATTTTACACCGTACTTTTTTATACCTGTAACATGGCTGGCAATCAAAAAATTCTCGGTGAATTTGAATAATTTAAAGGTAAAATTGGTCGGAAAAACTCCAAACACAAAATTTCGATGTTCATCGTGCATGCAATCCCGGAACACTTAAGCAAAAATTTTCCGAACGTTAACTGTATACTACTACATCATTATGGTAAAGTTCAAAAACTCTGGGAACACTCGAAACGCAATAGAACTATCTTAAAAAAAATAATCGCGAGCTGATGTGCCCCGACTACGTACGCCCCTGTGATAACAACTGTGTTGATGGCGCATTTCAAATTTCCCGCGTAACGCATTATCTGAATGTTATCTAGCGTATGACAAGTGCGCTATCTACACTTATCTGACAATTTGTGTCTAATTTTCATTTTTTTAAATTAATGCACCATTTTTCGGATTTTCGACCTCTGGAAAATGAAGAAAAACACTTTATTTACAAGGTAAAATAAAAGTTTCCCCGATTTTCAATGAAAAAGAGTAGATATTTGGGAAAGTACTTAATTGATACCTAAGGGGTACCTGACTGGTACCTTATAAGGTACCGCTAAAGTACCGATTAGGAACCGGAGCGTTTGCTAGGGATATATTTTGAATCATTTTGAATCCCTAAGTAATGAATATAGCTATAGTGACGTACTAAGTACTTGTAAGGCCCGGGGTAGTCCTGACTCTATAGGCTACTAAAGTCGCCAAAATTCCATGCTCTCATCGAGTAAAATACGGTACGCACCAGAGGATAAAACCGGGTGTTTCATATGACATTTTTAAATCCATGCTCAGGCTACTATGACAGCATTTATTCAAAGTTGAATCTACTATGACGTTTTTTATTTGTCGAAAATTCATAACTCAAAAAGTTCATTTTTTTAAAAATTCTTATAGATACCATTTTGAAGCGATTTGTCTGCTCTTTCATATGATATTTTCAAATCCATGGTCAGGCAACTATGACAGCAGTTATTCAAAGTTGAAGCTACTATGACGTTTTTTATTTGTCGAGAATTCATAACTCAAAAAGTTTTTTTTTTCTAAAAAATTTCTATAGATAACATTTTTAAGTGATTTGTCTGCTCTTTCATATGACATTTTTAAATCCATGCTCAGGCTTCTATATCAGCAGTTATTCAAAGTTGAAGCTACTATAACGTTTTTTATTTTTCGAAAATTCATAACTCAAAAAGTTCATTTTTTAAAAAATTCTTATTCATATAATGATATGTATAAGACAAAACCGCCCTCGTTTGCAATCACTCGATTTCGTCCTCTGGTACGTAATGTACTATTTTCTGTATAATCAAGGCTCGAAAACTCCGAATCAATACTTTTTGGAAGTAAAAATATATGTATCTATTTCCAAATTTTTATTTTTCTGCGATAATATTTAGATAGATTCATATGTAACGTGAAAATACTTAAAATGTCATCAGTGCCCATCTCTGATTATGGACATTAGAGAGTAACATGTATGAGTTACAGTAAACAAGTCTCATTCTACTAAATTTCAAAAATTTAAGCCACAAGAAAAAATTTATGTTAGAAAAACCCCAGCAGAAAATTCTTTTAGAAAAAAAGGGTTACGGCTAAATCCAAATACGTGCGCAAGGCACCATCGACTAAAGACGGAAAAGTCAAGGGAGATCCATTTTTTACAATTACAGAATAACAAATACCTACATGTTACAAAAATATGTGAAAATAAACGATTGAACTGTTTGTGACAATAACGCAGAGAAAATATAAAGAATTCGAAAATTATAAACATTTTTATGGATTCTAAAATCAACGACTCGTCTTCATGGTCAGAAAATGGATTAATATTATATCGCTCAGATTCATGTAAGCATTTTTGCTTACCATAAAATCATACTTTTTCATTAATGAAGTTTAATTCGGAAATTTATTTTTCGAAACCTCGGGCACCATTATTTGACATACACCTATATCACCTGATAGACATTTCGGAAGTCGTTTGTATCCCGTTGAACTGTTCTTCGAAAATAATTCAATTAAGATTCAAACAGAAAAGTACTTTACCGAGTTGTAGAAAATCACGCGATTGAAACGTAAAAAGAATCAGGCCATAAAAAAAATTGTTGGATGTGGACTTTATGATAGCTAACCTCGAAAATGTAGAATCCCGAGCAGACATTGTGAATCTCTGTGAATTTCTTTTACATCCAAGTATGTACATGCGCAAAGATACTGCATATAAAAAAGTCAAAAAGTCCTATTTTTTGCAATTACGGGTACCTTCATGAAAATATGAGTCAAAAATTTGTGAAAATAAACGATCGTACTTTTTGCTACAATCAAACTTGAAAAACATCACGAATTCGAAAATCATGCACATAATTATTTAATTGTTTTCGACCTTTTTCGTAAATCTTATATTTTCACAATAGTTTTCGTCTTAAAAGACACTTTTTACCATGTTTAATGACTCCTGCATAAAATCTATCTCGCCAGCTTCACTTTTGATTATGCACATAAACAATCTATGGACAGTCTTCTATTCATATTATTTATTCGATCTGTCACGTCGTATCAATCGTGAACAGTTTTTTCAAATTGCTAGTGAAATATATAACTATAATTTTATAAAATATGAAGATTTTTTCAATATATTCCGGGAATGTTGCTTCTGAGATTGATTTTAAAATTTAAAAGTTCATAATATAATTTATATCGCATATGCATATGGACTTCAACTATGCAGAGCAGAATTTGATAGCTCAAAATTTTGCAAAAATCAAGACTGAAAAAAATGCCTTACTTTTAAAAATGGGCATTTCAAATCGGATGCTGTGTAGAATAATGTGTGATTGAAAATCTGTATCGATGTAGGTATATTGTGAGATTTGATGAGCATCCAAAATGTCTGACGTGTTGAGAATTGACAGATATACCGTATGTTTGGCAACTATTTGTATACGTTCAAGGCCAACTGCTTATGCACTTAAGGCTTTTATTTAAATCCATTGAGCATTATTTAAAATTTTGAGATATTTTGCATTAGATTCTTGCTTAAGAGTTTTAGAATTTACTTTTTATCAGATTGAAAACAAGCGCAACAACAGAAAGTTATTTCTTGCAAATAATAACTGAAGTATTGAGAGTTTTTTATGGGTGAAATAATGCACCTGAGTTATATTTTTGATGAAGTTAACGTGATTTTGCCAAAAAAAAGTTTAAAAAAATTAAATCTTCAAGGGCAATTGCGATTCAAATAAAAATATTTCCATTAAAATGAGCATGTTATATTGAAAAGGTATAGCATGATATTATCAAACCTTTTTTTGGAAAATTTAACAATAGATAGATAGAATTATTGACATAATCTAAATAGATTAGAAATTTTAGAGAATAGAAAAATTAACAGAATAAGCATATTAGAGAATAGAAACATATTCGAATCCAATCTCATTTAACGCAGTTATAAGTTTAATATATGTTATAAAGTGTTATATATTTAAACACGTCTCATTTAATTCTGCTATTTACCTAAATACGTTTCAAATTTGAAGTATTATTATTTATTTATTCATTTCCCACCTACCCTATCCGAGCAAAAAATTACAACATAGAGATAGATAGTCTTATATTCTTATTCAGTCAATCAATCCATTCACCTCATTCAGTCCATTGACCCTGGGAGCGGGGCCACCTTTAGAGAATTCGTGGCTGGATGCTATAACGTCAAAAATCTTTTGCCTCAAAACGCTGAGCATGGTTTGGCCTGGTTTGGCCCAACTGATACCAGCCAAACTGACTGGTGGAGCTCGCCAAACGGTGCGGGGCGAGCAAACCGATACGGTATATCAACTAGTATCTGTACTCAGAAATGTTTTGATACAAATTTAAGTGCAAAAGTCTTGAATAGGCAAAAACATTTCTAAGCGGAAAACGAACCATTTAAGGACAAAACCCGCTGGATATTCTCAACTATTCGTCATTAATCAATTTAATGATTTCGTTGAAATAAATTTATTTCTCATTATCATTTAGTAAATTATGATTATATATTATATCAAAAATTTTTTAATGATGATAATAGATTCATTATAATCAATTGTCTATCTTATATCATTGATAGATTTATTTCACTTATTTATTCATATTTCATTACATTTGATATACTTTTGCAATTATATTGGAATTTTTTCAGTTTCATGTATTAATTTATACCTGTTCTCCAGAATGATTTACTGCAGAATATACCTTTTCAATTAATCATTTATTTTGAAATCCTCCATCATATGTCTCGCAAAGTCAGGCATTTGCCACATTTTGCCAGAAATCTCCAAATAGTATATTTCATAACAGGCACGGATGTGCGAATTTGGCGAAATGGAGAAATTACGGTCCGAGGCAAAGCCGAGGACTGTAACCCGTTTTGTCTATGAGCACATCCATGCCTGTTACGAACGATATTTTATGTACCGAGGGCATAGAAAACGCGTTTAGAGATCTCGAGCTGGCATAGAAACGCGTTTTCTATGCCAGAGGTACATACAATTTATTTCACTCCCAACGCTAGCTCTCAAGTTCAATGCGCGCCATAAGGAGTTTCACTTTAAAGAAAAAATCAAGGATTTGCATTTTCTTAGGGAACGTCCATAAATCTCGTGACGCGAAAATTCGTCAAAATTGACCCCACCCACCCCCCCTGTGACAGACTGTGACGGTTCGACAGACCCCTCAAAGTGTCATGTGACGGTGATCGATCCCCCTCTTTTCTATCCTTGCTAAAAATAAGAACCTTTTTTGAAATGTTTGTATTTTTTCCCCCTTTCTTTTCTTTTTCATAAAAAAAAGATATACTTAAGTAAAGTGAAATAAACTTATGATTTTTTTGAAGAATTAAAAAGAAATTCATTTTTACATTCGAAAGTTTTATTTTCGCATTTTACAGATACAACCGTGTAGAAGTATATCAAAAGTTTCAATGTACTATTAGTCCCACTTTAAATATAATCCATCATTTATCCTAGCTTATTTCTTCCCAAAGAGATTCTAAATGCTCATCAATGGTTACAATTGGTGCCGGAGGGTCGATTTTTTCATTTTCAATAAAGTCACTTGTTTCGATATTTTCTTGATCTACCCATTCAAATTCATCTTCATTTTCAAAATTTCTAATGACAGCTACAAATTCTTTTTGCCGACTTGCTGCTATTCGTACAGGTCGAATTTTACAAGGAACTGGTTGGACCCCACAGTTTTTTTAATGTGTCTTTAATTTTCCAATTGAAGCAATGTAAAGACCGCATTTGGAACATATTTTGCGTTTAATATCTTTTTTGATTGAAGGGCACATAATGTCATATGGTGTTGTTTTGAATGACTGGAATTCATCATTAGCTATAGTATTTTGTATCGTTTTTAATAAGAATAATGATGGAAACTTCCCTTCTTCAGCTGATATAACCAAACCATTTTCACTGTGAGCAATCGCTAAAGGTGGTGGCAAAAAACGTTCTGGAACTATTTTGAAAATTGAACTACGTAATTCAGAGCAGCATTTTGAATCGTTACATTTGACAATTTGTAAAAAATATTGACTTGATCTTACATGAACATTTTGCCATTTTTGAGATTTCTGTATTATTTGTGACTCTTGAATCACTGAATTTTCTGGAGTTATATATTCACTTATAACTGGGTACCCGCCAATAACTGAATTTGACCAGATTTCGGCTAACGTCTGACCAGCAAATTCAAAATTCTTTTTTTCTTTTTCAGCTTCTATTGTTTTCCCACTATCGTTTAAATGACTACCGTAATGTTCATGTGGCAATATAAGACCTGAAAGTTCTTTACTCAAAGGAGCCATTCTCCTTTCAACTCTGTTGAATGCACTCCTTCCAGGTGCATTGCATGCAATAAACAATGCATCTAGGTTATTTTCAATGAAATGATGAATTCCCGAGGCAACCACTTTGCTGTACCTCGGGTTTTCATCCGGCCCTCCGTCAACGATAACCATCATAACTGGTTTTATTGTACCCAATGAAGTTTTTGTAATTTCATCGAATTCTGGCAAGCGTAAAACTTTTTGAACATCAACGACGTGAGACCAAGCAGTAGATGAGGAATGTTTTGCGGATCTCACTGCAACGTAACTTGGTCCTGAATAACTTACTGCATTTTTGTCACCAAATTCGTTGTCTTTGATTACGATTCCCGCATACACAGACAGAATGAGCTTCTGGGAAGGCGCGATTACCCAGTCGTGATCTGGGAGACAAACACGGTATTCCATGTGCATCAGCAAAGGACTTTGTTTATTCGCAGCTGAAATTTTAAAAAAGAAATCAGTAACGTAACAGTAATGGTAGATAAATAGTGCAATACTTTTATCAATAGTGAGTTTAGTTTATCATATGACAAATGATGTCTCTGAATTTCATTAGTTCATTTTACGACATTTACTTGTGGATATTTGATTTTCTCTTACATACGTACAAAAGTTGTATGGTTTTATAGTTTGTTATGGAGGTTTCAATCAAATTTTCACCTGTTATTCCGATTGGTACCCGCGATTTATCATCTTGACTAAAGAAAGCCACTTCTCTGGGTCCTAATACAGAAGCAAGTTCTTCTAAATTGTTAATGGTCGCACGAGCAAATTCTGCGTCAACGTGTTTTTTATGAAGATCAGCTTGGGCTTTTGATAATTTGACTGGTACTGTCACGATGTGTTTTTTTCCTTCGCTTGTATTAAACCTGCGAGGAAGTAGTCTTAGGTAACGACCACTTCTGCTGAATGTGAATCCATATTCATTCTTGAGAACATCAGTCAATTCAGTTAAAGATTTGACACAATTTATGCTTTCGTTTTGACGTTTTTGAGCTGCAGATGAACCATGAGTGCAAATTTTTGTGATGACATTCAATAGTTCAGGTTGTTTATCTTCAAGTCTAGGACGCCCACTTTTTTCTTGTAATTTCAGTTTTTTTTTAATGTCAGGGTTTTCAAAACACAAATTTTCAAGAAGTTTCTTTCGCTTCTCTCTGTATTTTGCATTTCTGCTTGTACCTCGTTTTCTTTCTTTAAGAGCCTTTTTAGTTTTCTCTAAATCGATTTTTTTCTGTCGCAGAATTTTCTCTTTATCTGCAGTTAATGAATTAACTTTGTTTCGAACTGCAAACACTTTAATTTTTTTTTCTAGTATTGAAATGTTTTGCTCCAATTTTTTTTTGGACAGGAGTTTCATTTTGTGTCTTACAAATCGGAACACCATCCCGTTCATTTGGAAAATTCTAGAAAAAAAATATTCTTGGTAAATAAAAATTATAATTTTTTATATGATAACTATTACATTTACTGAAATATATTTCATGTTTTTAAGTGAAGATTTTTTTTTTTTAGATAGAATTTAATATATGCAGATACTTATATGTTACATGACAAAAATATATATATAGCAAGTAAAGTATATCTCATACATTAAATGAATTCATTTGTAAAATAGTAAACAATTAGGTTACAATGATACGATAAAATACATGAATTAAGGTATGAATTGCGATTCATAACTATCGTTATATTCTAAAAAAATTTTCAATTTGAGTTATCAATTAAAATTTTGGTTGTACGATTTAAAATTAAAATTATTCACATCAAAATTTCATAAAGTTAATTAATAAATACTCTTATTTTCAATATTTCGTTTTTTTTTTCGTAGTTACTTTTCTTACGTGTCAATACGACTTCAAAATAACGTGCTAATTTTTACTTATTCCTCTAAATGATTAAGTCTATTTAATTATACTTTCTAGAAAATAATTTTACAGCAAAAAATTATACATATTTTGTTTTTAATCAAGATAAATAATTATTTACGTGAATTTCAAACTTATAGCAGATATCAGATCATCAAGAAAATGTATGTAGCTTAAATATTTTCAATAATACTTTTTTTGTAATTCATTATCATATATATATTTACAATCATTATAAATATTTATATTCTCATTCAGAAAAAATGATATTTTTTTTATTAGCATTTTTTAACTTTTGTATTTACATATCATAAAAATATTTTCGAATTGGAAATTTCTTGATAAATTATGAATTTAATTTGAAATAAATTTTTTTAATGTATGTTATTCAAGTCATTCTTCAATTTTATATCAATTTAATATTTTTTTGAATGTTCAGCCATTTTATCTTACTTTTGACGTTGTTGGAGCACTTGGAGCATTTTGCACATTCTCGTTTGGTGAGGTGTGGGGAGGAATTGGTGTTGGTGGATGAGCTGTTTTCGACGGAACCTTGAACAAAACATGATTCGATATTTTTAATTTTATGTAAATAAATAAAAAATTTAGTCGCATATACAAATAAAAAATTTAGGTGCATATACAAATAAAAAATGTATATATAAAAATACAAAAATATATTTATAAATAAAAAGTTCATGTCCGAAAATTTAAAAAATTTACTTATTTGGCCCCAGAAAGATAGCAGTTGACTTTTTCCTTTCAATTCTTTGGATTTCAATTCTGACAATTTAGCTTTCAACAATGACTCAAAATTTTCTTCATTTTTTATGGAATTCCAATGTTGCACGGCCTCTTTCTGCAAATCTCCATTTTTTTTTAGAGGGAACGTGGCTTTATACTGCGAGAACAAAGCTTGAAACAATTTTCTTTTGTCCATGTTTTATACCTGTGTAAAAAAATGTAGGCTTCTTAATTTACGGAAAAAAATTTTCAAACCTTAAATTCAAGATCCTGTTTGCATACTTCAATCATGTTTTAATACAATTTTATATCAAACTGCATCGTATTTTGTTTATTCTTCCACATAACCTTCTTTTGTAGAAACGTAATCAAACGTAATGTTTTGATGTGAAGTCCACTACTATTTAAGGCTTAACTCTCATGATTCGTTGTGTTTTGTTCACAATATCAAGCACTTCGTTGGCGGTACTAAC
Organism: Platygaster robiniae; assembly: GCA_028476575.1. NCBI lineage: Eukaryota > Metazoa > Arthropoda > Insecta > Hymenoptera > Platygastridae > Platygaster > Platygaster robiniae. Next base: position 22,963,896 of record CM052025.1, on the reverse strand, counting down.
ACTCGGTGATTCACTTAATAACGCATCGACATTTAGGAGACGAACGTATTTCATTCGTACGAACAGCTCAGATCTCGCGGGAAATTTTCAAAAAAGTCGATAATGCACGGTCACGTGACGGTATGCAAATTCCCTCCTACCCCTCTCGTGACAAACCGTGACGGTAGCATAGATCCCCCCCACCCCTGTCCAGCGTCACGAGATTTATGGACGTTCCCTTACTTCAAATGCATCTCAAATTCTAAAATCCAAACCCGCGATTAAAAGCTACTTCCCTCTCCCATCGCCCCTGTAGACTTTCAACCCGGATTTTCCAGACCCCTGCAAACGCTGTGCTCTTAGGAATATTTCATTTCGTGCTGTCGTTAAGGCAGAAACTTTCACTGTTTTTTTAATTTCATATTCATAATTTTCATATACGTTATTTTTGTAAAAATATTAATATATAAGATTAACCAGATACTCAACAACGCCTCAAATAAGAAAAATAATCACTATTTAGTATCTGTAAAACTAAATATCATCTTACAGATACAATTTATAATGAAAAGCAAATATTTTTATATTTTAGGTAGATTCAAGCTTTTACTTTGTCACTGAGGTATTTTTTTACAAAATAACTCGCACAAAAATTATAAAAAATAAAAAAAACATTGAAAATCCCTACCCTACCAACAACGCTCTCTAGTAAATGAATCGATCCATGGATCAAGCGAGAACATTGATATCCAATGTTCTCGCGTGATCCATCCGATTCCCGATCCACTCGTCAGGTGCCGACAAGGCCTTGATAAACCTCTCCATTTCCATCACCTGCACTTTTACCTGCAGGGGAACTACTCGTCCCCACTCCCCTTTAACTGCGACTCCTGAGTTTCTACAATCAGTTCCCCGAGTCAGTCACGGACTACGTACATAGTTCGGAAATTTCTTCGCGAAGTTAATAACTCGAGTGCTCGAAAAAAGGTTACGAAATCGGTTCGCCTTAAGTTCAAAAAGTACGTGAACCAACGTGAGAATACGTTCCAGTTTTCGAAAATAACTTGGGCCCCGAAGAGGGAGAGAAAGAAGTAGGTGAGTACGAGAGTCTTGAAGTTTTTTTTTGCGCCTTAAGATATGGGCTCGGCTGAACCGCGAACCCGTTAATCGAACTCCGGGGAAGAGTTTCGAAACGATGTAACCCACGCATTTTAAAAAATTCGTTTTTGGGCAGTTTTTTTTTAGCATCTCTGATTAGTATAAGGCAGGTGAGGGGAGAGGGTGTTTGCTTGATCAGGGGGATTGTTTGCTCGCGAGTGGAGTGTAATCTGAAACCGGCCGCGATAAGATGAGAATCTTGTTACTTCGAAGGGGCTTTGATGAAGGAACGCCAGTGTTTGGAGTTTGGATGGAAAAGTTTTTACGTCATTTCAACCTCAAAACTGACATTTTGACGTGACTTCTCGGTTATTATGGCGTAAAATACTTCACGTAACAGGCACGGATGTGCAATTTGGCGAAACGGCTAACAGACCTCAGCTTCGCTTCGGTCCATTATCTTGCCGTTTCGCCAAATTCGCACATTCGTGCCTGGCACGTAATGTACTATTTTTTGTTTTTTTTTGAATGGAACTAGTGTGGAAAATAGTATTTTTCGTATCAAGGGCGGAAACAAGTTAAAACACGAGTATGCACCTTGATATGAACAATGCTTTTGAATTCATCGATTCGAAAAGGCTTCCTTTTCGAATCGATGAATCGGCCGTCCCTAAGGCCGGATTCACAGCTTTTGCTTGATATGCCAAGCAAGCACTCGGCCATGCAAGCGGTCGCTCGCGCTTGCATGGTCTTGGTTCACGCGGGTCCCCGGAGAGCCAACGGGCCCATCTGGGCCGTAGGAATAGTATATTTTGTAGCTAGGGGCAAAAACAGCCGATTTAGAACGATACTTTTTGCCTCGAAAACAGTAAAAATGAGCTTATTAAAACTGTTTCGACATGGCAAATGAAGAATTAAAGGTTAACACGGAGGCTGGAGAAAATGACAGTCGGCAGGGGTATGGGGGGGGGGGGGCATTTAGTCCTCCGGGTTAAACTCGGCAGGTTAAAAGGGCCCCCCCCTTTCCCTGCCGACAGTCATTTGTCGACAGCCTGCGTGTTGGCCTGAAATACTTCATTTGTGTATGTCGAAGCGTGTTTAAATACGCTCATTTAAACACTTAAATATTAAATACGAGCGACCGCTTGCATGGCCGAGCGCTTGCTTGGCAAATCAAGCAAAAGCTGTGAATCCGGCCTAAGAACTGACATGAAAATGGTGACCTCGCGCTCTGATACCATTGTTTACCCACGGTTTCGTGCTTTTTCATTTTCGTGAATACAAAAGATACGATTTTTCCACACGCTCCATAGCATCGTTCGAAAAGGTGGTCGTAGGGTTTTTACACGAAAACGCACGTTTTAATGTGCGCCCTAGTAATTTTGAACCTTATAAAAAACTTACAAGAAGATAAAATTTCTTATAAGAATGTACTTGATAAAATCTTATTAGAAAAAAACCTTATACAATTTTTTCGATCAATTTTTTATAAGAAATTTCAGTTTCTTATAAGGTTTTTAGAAGGTGCACCTTATAAGAAATTTAATTTTCTTATAAGGTTTTTATAAGGATCAAAATTACTAGGGCGATACGAAATGGTATATTTCTCAACGAGTGCCGGAAGAACTTTATTAACGAGTGTCATGTTAACAGCTGAAGGCGAATTTTGACAAAGTGAAGAAAATCGCATTTTTCTCACGGCGTTAGGAAATCGTATATTTCTCAACAAAGGGAGATGAAGCTTTTTAAATCAATGTGTCACTTAAATGACAAGGCGAAAGTGATTGTCTATATATCAAGCTATACAGGAAATCACGTTTTACCTCATGGCGTTGGGAAATGGTATATTTTTCAACGCTTTTTAAAGAATGTGAAATTCAAGCCGAAAGCAAGTTTTAAGTCAAGCAGTGGAGAAAATCGCATTATGGATCATTATGAATTCTTCAATGAGAGCAAATAGAGCTTTTTTACCAAACTCGCAATTTATGTGACGAGCCAAGCGAGTTTTAACAAATCAAGCCGTGGAGAAAATCGCAATTTTCCTCGCAGCATTAAGTAGATTTCTTACCAAAGGTAAATAGAGTTTCGTTACCGAATTTTTCGCATGAAAACCGAAAGGCAAGTTTCGGATTATATTTTGTCCAAGAGCGTGGAGGAAATCCGAATTTCGACAGGTCAAGTCGTGGAAAAAATCGTATTTTTCTCACAGCGTAGGAAAAAATGTAATTCATTCCTTAACGAGTGTAGATAGAGCTTTCTTAACAAATGTGAAATTTAGATAACAAGCGAAAAGCGATATTTAGCAAATCAGTGGAGAAAATAAAATTTTCCTCGCGATGTAAGAAAATAATATATTTCGCAACGAGTGCAGTTATTTTTTTTTTACCGAGTATGAAGTTTGCATGACGAGCAAAAGGCTAGTTTTACAATTATATTTGTTGCAAAAAGCACTTGTGCATAAGTTTAAGAAGATATTATTTTCCAATAGCGTGGAGAAATGCAAGTTTAGACAAATCAAGCAAACCGTGGAGAAAAAAGCATTTTTCTCAACACTTCCGGAAATAGTATATTTCTCAACGATTGCAGATAGAGCTTTTTTAACAAATGTAAAGTTTACATGACGAGCCAAAAGGAAGTTATGACAAATACAATGAGGAAAACCGCATTTTCCTCACGGCGTTAGGAAATGGTGTATTTCTCTACAATTGTTAAAGAATTTTTTGCATGACGAGCCAAAGGCAAGTTTTATAATCATATTCTTTGTGAATACGTTGAGGAATACATTTTTCCAACAGAGTGGAGGAAATGTAAGCTGTGGAGAAAATCGCACTTTTCTCACAGCATTAGAAAATGATATATTTCTCAACGAGTGCAGAGAGAGCTTTTTAACGAATGTAAAGTTTGCAGCAGAAGGCGAGTATTGACAAATAAATTCATGGAGAAAATCACCATTTTCCTCACAGTATTAGGAAATGGTATAATTTCTCAACAAGAGTAGATAGAGCTTTTTTAAACGAATTGTTTGCACGATTCTCAGGCAAATTTTATAAGCATTTTCGTTACAAAAAACCCTTGTGCATAAGTTTAGGAATATATTTTTCCAAATTATATTTGGAGAAAATAAAACTTCTTTCACCATGTTAGGAAAAGGTTATTTTATGAATAAGTTGGTTTTGGAAACTTGAAAATTTTGCCTTTTAGTGGGTTGTTGTTGAGATTGCTTCAGAAGCGTGTAGGGACATGATTGAAAGCAAAATTTTTGATTAAATGAAAGATTTATGAACCGACTTTCCTTGGAGAACGAAAGAACAAAGATCTTTACGATCGAAGCTGGTTGCACGATTATTGTACATTACGAGCGTTTGAAATGTCATGTGAATTCCATTTTAAACTCGTGAATATTAGGTTTAAATACTGAAGTCATATTAAATAACTTTTACTAAAGAATAATAAATGTAATAAATAATATGATAGTTTATATTCACATATATGACACAAAACATGTATTATAATCATAAATAAAAAAAAATTTATTTATTATTCATTTATTTATGTCTGCACAGACTCTTTAAAATAAACATAATTTGATTACAACTGTAAATGCACAATTAAGGAAAAAAAGAAATAAATAGAAAAAAAAGGTCAGAAATTCTGTGTAAAAAAAACAACACCTTTTGAATTGTGCAAGAAACAGATCGTCTTCAGAAAAATGAGCATCTAGAATGCAAAAATCTCAACAATGTCGCTCTCAATCGGAAAACGATAATCTTAAAAAAATTCAAATCATTTGCTCCATCATTCATCAAGTAAGAAATTTAGTTCGTACTCGTAGTATCGTTCAAGAAATCGAGTTTTATACACAGACTCATGGATTACGTGATTCGATTTGCTTCTCAACGATATCATTAGTACATGGAATTGAAGGATTGACCCAATTTCCATACATTGAGTTTGTTTATTTAAAATCCTAAAAGGAAAATATTGATCCTTCGCCTGTACTCTTCATTTTAATAAAAGAATTTTGAACTTACGATAGAAATTATTTAAATCATTCGAAGAAGTACTATTTTCAAGTAGTAATATTGTACACCACAAGCCTTCACAATTTTTATGAAAACTTCATGGTCAACTCATGAATTTTTGGACCAAACAGAAAATGAAGTATTTATCTTTGTAACTTACTGTAGAGAACATTTATTTGAGTTTGCTATGAAAATATTGTGTTACCTTCTAACATATTTCTTGTTTGTTTTCCAGATAAAGTATCACAATAAATAGTCACAAAAGAGAAACCACATTGGAATCTGAAATATGTACTAATATTTTGATTAAATCGAGAAAAGTTAAGGGCAGAAAGTTTTGAATGAATTTTTTCGACAAAAGGAACTTTGAGTTAAAGAACAAAAAGAACGTTTAATAAAAAAGTTGAATAGTCACACAGAATCTAGAATTCCCAACATTTTAATGTCGAAAATTTAGGCTTTTGAATTTCCGAAGCTCAGAGGGAAATTTTCTATCAATTTCGGAAAAAAAAGATAACTTTGCATTAAGGGATCTGAAAATTCTCGAATAATCCGATTTTTTTTTCATGCAATAAAAATTATAAGAATGGAAATATTTATGATGATAAATTTTACGTTTTATTGTTGAAATTCAAACGTTGGATAGTAAACGCAAACAAAAGGAATTGTTTCCAATAAACTTTATTATTGATATTCATATATTTTATTCTAATCTTAGTTAGAAACAGAAAAATAACATTTTTCTATTTCTCTTCATTTCATAATCGTCTAGAAATTCAGGCACATAAAAGATCGACTTTCTAACACTAAAAAATCCATAAAATACTTTTAGAAATTTAAGCTGCTCGAAATCTTTCGGTGACTATTCGATTGTTCTGTGCGAAAACTCGGAAAAGTCACGTTTTACTCGTCTGGAAAAAAATTTACGACGTGTTCGATGCAACAAAAAGTCTCGCTGTTTTTCAAGTAGCGCATTGACCTCAAAATACACAAAGCGACGACGGCAATAATGAATTATAATCGGTTTTCTTTGTGAAAAAAGAACGCACCATTTAACAAAATCTATCGAAAACTTCTGGACAAATACAGGATTTCAAATTGACGCAAAAGTTTCGCGATAAAAAGTCGAGCAAATTTCTAATGACGCGTTAGAACCTCGATGACGGATGCAATTTTCCTTCAGAACGGGATAAATCTCGCAGTTTTTTTGCAGTGATTAGCAACTACGTCGGAATTCGAATTGTTATGAAAAAATCTGAATGAAAGTATCCTTAAATTAATTATCATGATACACATTGTCCTTGATATTGTATATTACGTATGGTTAGGTGGAATTATTGTATAGTTATACACAATTAATATTAATGCATTTTGTATAAAAAGGGGCACACCCTAAATAAATAAATTATACTAATTTCGTGACTCATGAGGATTGAAATTGTCTTTTGATCATTGAATTCCACACATTTCGAAAGCTAAAGGTTTTTGACAGCTGAAAATTGAAACAAGTTTTTTTTACAGATTTTACTGTTACTAGTTTTGTCTTCGAAAATTTGAGATTTTTTACATTTGTCACAATTTGATTGAAATTTTATCACTGGGTGAACCTTTCAAGACTTATCAAGACAAAAATTATTTTTGTATTGTAAGGTTGCTCATGTTATTGATGATAAGGGCTTGAATTCTACGAAAACTGGCATATTTCAATAAAAAAAATGAACTGCCAAAACGTTCAAAATGACAAACAATGTAATGTTTAAATAATTGACGTTTTGTAGAACTTGTAAAAGTCGTCCAAACTTTGCTGAGGCTAAACTGTTAAAATTTTTGAAATTTTCAAAAATTGTTGATTTATTACTGTTCATAAACTACTTTAAACTAACTGTTGGAAATGCTACAAATTGTCGATATAGTTGAAAACCTTTTAAATTTGTTATTCATTGTTAATTCACCAAGAATTTCAAAGCTGTATAAACTTTTTAAATACTGAAACAATTTAATTTTCTTATTAAACTTTTATAATATCAAATGTGTTCGTCACAATTATATTCTTTAAATCACTGATAAAACTGTGGTTTCTACTGAATTGTCAAAACTTTTGAAACTGATAAACTTCAAATTTGTTTTCCAATTTTGAATATGATTAGAAAATTAGCTTTTTTCTATTGGAAAATAAATTGGATTTCAAATTGTACGTCAATTGGTTTTCTATTTCGGTTTTTCCCACTAGAAAATTTTTTCACAAAAAAACGTCACTAATAAATTTAGTTTTCTAAATGTATTTCTAATTAGATTTAAAAATGAAAAAATAACAGTAATTGTGTTATAGGTTTTTTTGTAGAACAGTTTTTAATAAGACAAACCAAGTTGATTTTCTAATTAGACGAATCGATTACGGAAACGTCATTTTTCCAGTTTGTTTTCCAATTGGAAAAACAATTTAAAAATCAATAAGAAATTTTCATCATGGTGTTTAAGACAGAAAAAATGCCTAGAGCTATCTTTAAATTTTCAAATTCTTCAATACGTAAATAACAGCTGTTAGGTGAAAAATCAAAATTATGCATGAGCTCGCATGAGTTTCGATTCATCAAGCAATACATCTCGGTTGTGGGCCTTAGGCCCTTTTTTTAAAACATGATAAATCAATTTAAAATGATTCAAGCACCTTTAATACAGAAACATTACAAGAAATGTATTTGTTTCCTGATATTCAAGGATAAATTTCATCGTCACACTGGAAATAGTTACGGAAGTTACGTATCGTGAAAAATTATTATCGAACGTGTGAATTTCAAGAACGATGCATTTTTATCAAAGGTCGTTGGTCGTACTTTTCAAAAAAATTAACTGACGTGATTTTTTTTATTCGCTTTATTGATTCAATAAAAATTTATGGTTTTCATATTAAATACATTTATTTCAATATTTCTTATTATTAATAATTTTATTTTAAGACACTACACGTTTGAATATTCTGAAATATATTTTTCATATTATCAAATATACAATATAATGTTTGTTATACAATTTGTAGTCCATACAATATAAATTTTTTGATTCTATCAAATAGCTGTTGATAAATTAGGGAAAATCTGCTCCAAAAAAATGTATTATGTCAAAATCGATTTTACTGTCTGCTTTATATCTAATAAGCACTTCGATTTCACGGGTTTATAATTTTCATAGAAAGTGTCTATTTTTCTTATAGTTTCATCTATAACTTTAGTAGAAAATTTAATAGACCGTATGGGAAATCTTCAAAGACAGTCTCTTGAATAAAATAGAAAAATTTCTGAAAGTCTACTTCCTCAATAATTTAAATGCATTGTCGAGCATCATCAAAAAATTTAATCCACTGCAAATTTTTTTCTGAATTCTTCAAAAAAACAGACCAACACCCAACATTTCCAAAAACACTGCTTCCAATTGCGAAAACCGGATTTTCCCTACAACGTAAAACGCGTCAGTAAGATGAATAATTAAGAATGACGTGTTATAAGATATGTCATCAGGAATATTCGCACGTATTTAAATGTTTAAGAAAGAATGCAAGTTTCTTTTTTACAACGAGCATGAAAACTAATCGGTACAGAAAGTGTTTGCGAAATTAACAATTGAGCAATAGGTTTATGAGCTGTAAAATTATTTTCAAGCACCTGTTCAATGGACGTTCTTAGAATAACTTAGGTGCAAATGTTTATAAAGTATATTAAAAAAGGTGATTACTTCTCGAAGATTATGTGTTTTTTTCGCGATTTCCTGCTTATCATTAGCAGGCTTCTTTGGAAGTGTTTGTCAAGTTTATGAGGGGTAATTTGCACTTTATCATTGTGCATTATGGTTTTGATTCAGTGATATGGAATGAAATTAGGAGTTTGGAATGAGAGATTATTAATGTAAAAATTTCGATCAAGATTTAAGCTCGATTTTTCTTCATTAGGAGAGGAATATCAGAATGTAAAACAAATTTTTTCGAAAATATAAAATTACGTAAAACTATTACGTCACATGTCAAAAGCACTTATTTCGAGACGAAAATCTGTCTAATTTTAACATAAAATTTGCATTTATCATTTCATTTGAATTTATTTTTTCCTGGTTCTCTGGATTCAAGCTATGAATTAAATATTCTCAAAATATATCTCTCCAACAGAATTATATGAAATAATTGAAAAAATTCATTCTATGCATTATTTTTCTGTTCCGAAGAATGTAATCTTAAGTCCAAAAACGTTCAGAGATCGAAAAAAAATGCCAATTGTCATTAACTCAACTGGAATTCAACTTTTAATGGCACCTTTTGTCTCGATAAAAGTGGTCGACCTTGATACGATAATGCATTATTCCTAGTATCGCATTTTCTCGTTTTTATCTGTAGACTAATCGAGCCAGGGTTACACGAATTCACAGGAATCGCGACAGGAATACGCAATTTGTGTGCATTCGTTTCTGCAGGAGACGAAGTCCTTTTTTCACCAATTACCACTATGTAGCCACAGATACAACGAACCACGAATCGTTAAAATGAATAATGCATGTGACGACGCGATGACGCAAAAAAAAATGATAAGCGTGATAAAGAATTAATGGTATCAAATGATTTGCATAATGTCCTGCCGCGACAAGAAAAAAGAGTTCGGCTGACCGTCACGGTCTGAATGTTCCTGTTTGATGAATTTACTGGGTTTGGGTTTTGGAGTGACGCGTTATTGTAAAACGTATTTTTAATTTCATGATTATGGAGGAAGTAATGATCAATATGAAGTAATGAAAACGGGTGCAAGCTTATTGAATGTATTATTTGAAAAAAAGGAGAAAACAGTTTGTTTATGCAACTAAAAAAATTAGTTACTCGAATATTTTTAAGTTTGGTATATACAGGCCTGAATATTTAGAAATAAATGCAAATAGTTAAAATTGGATTTCTAACGTTGCATAAAAAAAATGATATTATTGAATTTGGGTTCGTGTTGTGTTTGAAATTTAGAAGTTTTTAAAAATAGGTATACATAATGTCAGTGATTCTTAAACATTAGGAAAATGTGTAGAATTTCGAAAAATGTTTATAGATTTTGTAGATTATGGAATATTTCGAAAGTTCTGTAAAACTACGAACATTGTCTTATTCTTAACATTTTGAAAATCAAAATATTTAGATGTAAGTGTAACTACTTATAATTAGTTAGATTTAGAATAATGCTATAAAATTTGGGAAATTTTGAGTAAATACTGTTGTGTTCGAAATTTTGAACATTTAGAGAATATTACAAAAACATTGGAAAGCTAAACGGAATACGGAATGTCAATGATTTTAGAATATTGGAAAAATTTGTAGAATTTTAGGAAACGTTGATAGATTATGTTGGTTATGATATATTTTTAAAGTTCTGTAAAAATAAAAAGACTGTATTGTTCTTAAGATTTTCAAAAATCAAGAAAGTTTTATCGTTTACGAAAATCGTCGGTAATTTTGAAAATATCTATAAAGCTTCTGAATTGTTTAGTATTTCAAAATTATTGAAATCATGGAAAATTGTTTGGATTGTCAATAGTTCTAAAAAAAACTCTATTAATTTGAAGGGTTTCAAAAATAGTAGGTATATTTCGTAGATTGTAGAAAATTTTGAAGATTCTGTAAAATTCCAGGAATAGTGTAAAATATGTAAAATTTAAAAAACCAAAAAATATTCTATCGTACGAGGATAATAAATAATTTTGAAAATTTTGAAAATTGACATTGAAAGCTTGAAACACTTTTAATTATTAAAAAAAAATTTTTAACTTGTAAAAAGAATTTTGATAAATTTTGTAGATTAAGGAATTCCTACAAGATTTCTTTAAACTACAGCCTGAGTAATTAAAAAAAAAAAAAAAAAAAAAAACTTTCTTTACACGTTGTACTCAATGATTTCGATAGTTAAGAACAGAAATTTTAATTTTTTTTAAATTTTGAAAAATTCGAAATCATCAAAAATGAATAGAATCGCCGAGATTCAAGGAAAATATTCGAAAAACTTTTAGGAAGTCGAAGAAAGTTGATGCACATAGAATATTCTTGAAAATTTTGAAAATCTTACGTAAACCTAGAAAAAATGTAAAATTTTTAAAATTTCCTATACTAGAACAATGTTTCATCGTACGGAGATCATCGAGAACTTGGAAAATTCCAACAATTATTATGGAAATTTTGGGAAATCAAAAATATCTAACAAAAAAAATATCAAAAATTATACAAATTATAGGAAAAATAGAAAAATTATAGAAATTTATTTCTTAAAATCTATAGAAATTCTGTTGGACTTTAAAGTATGTTACTCAAATATGTAAATTGTGGAATACCTTGGAAATTATTAGTTTTCCTGAAATTGTTAAAAATCGAAGATGTTTTATTGTTCATAGATTGTCGAAAATTTTGAAAATATGAATGACAGTCCAGAAGTTTCGAAAGTTTGAAGAGTAGTTGATACATTTGGAAGATTTTTAAAAATTCTGAAAATTTTTCGTGAAACTGGAGAAACTGAAGATTCGTAAAATTTCCTATGGTCAAAAAATGTTTTATTGTGCGAAGATCATCGAGAACTTAGACAATTCCAACAAATATCATGAAAATTCTGGAAATCTCAAAAAATCATAAAACAAAAGATGAAGAATTATGAAGATCATTAATAAATTCCAAAATTTAGAGAAATTCTGTAATACTTTGAAGTATGTTACTCAAATTTGTAAATTTGTGGAATACTTTGAAAATTTTCAGTATTCCTGAAATTGTTAAGAATCAAAAATGTTTCATTCTTTATCGATCACCGACAATTTTGAAAATATTAATGATGATCCAGAAGTTTCGAGAATTCGAGAAATTTAAAAATAATCGAAATTTTGAAAGATGATCGTTGATTTTTCTTAAAAAATTCAGAAACTCGGTAGAATCACAAAAAAGATGATAAATTTTGTAGATTGTGAAAATTCAAAATTTTTCCGATAAGCTACAGAAACTGTTTAATGGCCTTCAAATTTTAAAAAGTAAAAAAAATATTTCACTCTAACAAAATCATCGATTTTAGTATTGCAAATTTCAAAGATCGTCAGTAATTCTCAAAAATGTGAAAAATCTGTAGAGTTCAAGAAAAATGTTTATTAATTTCGCTGATTGTGTAATTTTCTGTAAACCCTTTAAAACTAAAAATAACTGTGTAACATTATCAAATACTTAAAAATCAAAAAATTGTTTTTTGCACGTATATCATCAATGATTTTAAAAAGCTAAAAAAGAGCAACCATTTTTTTGGCTGTTGACAATCAAAATAAAAAGCAACAAAGTCAATAAAAATTTCCGTATTCCTGTTAAATATGTTTCATCTTATTAGACATTTTTTGGCAATATTTTTAAATAATTATTTATGTTAAATGGTCCACGTATAAATGTGTTAAATTCGATCTAATTTTGAAAACTTTATCTAAAAATTGCTCTTTATTTTGACCAATCTGTTAAGCAAAAGTTACTAAATAATTATTATTTTATCTCATATCTTTTGTCGTCGAAACTCATTTCCTCCACTCCAAAATCCTGCGATTTTTCCGAACCTTTCATGTATTTCTGCTATATCTTAGAACACGTTATTTTCAATTATTCATCGGACCAAAACGTTGTCCGTTGTAAAAAAAATCTGATTTTCACAATAAATAAAAAGTTGTGATAGATAACAATAATCAGTAATATAATTCTAAAAATATATTACTGCAGTAGCAGTTTGTACTATCGTACTAATTATTATTTGAATCTATATTATAAATTATATACACATAATAAAGTACACTTTTTTCGAAGGAATGTGAACTCAACCTAATACAATGTTTTAAGTATACGACTTTCCAAACAATGCAAATTTCCATTCGTCAATGACTAAGAGAAATGATATAGTGAATTTTAACGAGGAGATTATTCGGCTGAATGATGAAATCGTTTCAAGAAATCATTAAATATTGATTATTCAGAAGAAGAAGAATTTGAATCCTTCGGTGATAAGTATGACAGGTTTTTGAATAATTTGACAATCAACGAAATTTCATACTTCAACCATTTTCTCTTCATCTGTCAAGGATTTTTCAGTTTGAAGGTCTATAATTTTGTCTGTTTCGTGAAGTCGAAAAAAACTGAGAACCTTGTAATTTTGGGGTGGATACAAAATAGACGATAATATTATAAAATAATTTTCATTCATTTCTTCGAATATAAATCCTCAATGTAAGACTTAAAATTCTTGTAATTTTTGCAATAAATAGAAAATCATTTAATATTTGTTTCATAGAAATGATAAATAATTTTCTTTGTATTAGAATTGCTCTCTGTTTTATGTTATGTTCTTCGAAAAGCTAAGGGTCTCGCGGGGTCAGCGTTGCGCAGTCGATCCTCTCGAGAGACCGTAGCCGATTTTCTGCCTTTCACGGTCGATGACACAGAAGAATAAATGCGTCTCCAATGCAGTTTTATTTAATTTCAACACCCAAATTACCATACACCCAGTTTAAAAATAAAAAAAAAAAAAACAAGGCAAAATATACCATCAATATAAAAAAAATCAATAAGAATTTCAAAATACTTTTCCCTGTTTTTGCATTTTCATTTATATCTTCTGCATCCAATGCATTTTCTTACTAAGGAAAACTATTTTTCAACTACGTTTAAGAGAAAAAAGAAAATTTCTTTTGTAATTTATAGTTGAAATTTTATGTAGCAGAGTTTTAGTAGCCATAAACAACTTGGAACCTTTAAGATGACATGTATACACATGGTCCCATAAAATGCTATACAAAACTATACACATAACGTTCGATCATATATGAGCATTTTTGCCGAGACGAATAGTACGTGGGGCGCGCGAAAAATGCAAATCGTGGCATTGAATTGACAAGGTAATTTGCGGGGTCTTGCGGGCACTAAAACGCGACGAGCAACGTTTGCTAATTGATTCATAACTCGGCAGACAAGGCGAACCTTTGGCGACTCGAACAAAAAATCACAAAACGAAGGAGCGTTTATTTTTGTGCGAAAGGAGATTTTTTACATATTTTATATTTCTGTGTAACAGGATTGACAAGAAAAAAGTATTGTAACTGTTTAATTTGTAAGATAATTATGTATTACATCATTTATACTTCTTTACACAAAATTTTTCTAAAGGACTAAGTATGAAGAGAATTTAGATTCCTCGTTAAATTCTGAGACGATGTTTCCTTTGCCATATTTGAGGATATTTGAAATTGATGGAGATACGGGCGATCGAAATTTTGAGCGCTGGACTAATGAGAAACCTTGGTCCGTCCGAAAAATTTGGTACTCGTGGTTTCTCGCGCACTCTTATTGGTTGACTTCGAAAGCTAATATCTGGGTTAATTTTGAGTTTTCACAAATATGGCAAAGGAAATATCGTCCTGGAATTTCACAAAGAATCTTCACATCTCGTATTTTTTGGTAATATTGAACAAGTCGGACTCTGAGAAAAAATCTAGTACTTATCGATATTTTTATGGTAAAAATTATTTAACTGTATTAATCTTGAATTAAGAACCAACTTTTTGTCGATTTTCCAGTCCAAATATATATCCAAATAAAGTCCAAATAAATCCAAATATATAATAATATTAATAATATATCTATGAATATATAATAAATGGCTGGAAAATCGACAAAAAGTTGGTTCTTAATTCAAGATTAATAAACCAGTGAAAAAAGACAAAGAATTTTCAATTAACTGTATTACCTAATTTATACTTTTTTTCACAAAATTTTACGAAATGACTTAAATATGTAGAAAATTCAGATTCCTCGTGAAATTCAGAGACGATGTTTCCTTTGCAATATTTGAAGATATTAAAAATTGATGGAGATATGAGCGATCGAAATTTTGAACGCTGGACCAATGAGAAACATTGGTCCGCCCTAAAAAGTTGGTATTCGTGGTTTCTCGCGCAATCTTATTGGCTGATTTCGAAAGCTAATATCTGCGTTAATTTTGAGTAATCGAAAATGTGGCAAAGGAAATATCGTCTTGGAATTCCACAGAGAATCTTTATTTTTCATGTTTTTAGATAATGTTGAACAAGCCGTACTCGAAGAAAAAATCTAGTACTCATCGATATATTTATGTTAGAAATTACTTGAATATTGTTACTTTCACAATATTAGTGCATATTTTTGTTTGACAAGCAAAGAAAAACAAATCTATCAATGCATTTTCCATAAACCATCTCGGAAACTTGGATGAAAAGCTCAAAATAGCGAAACTAAATTGAATTGCAATCATTTTCGCATTTCCTGGAGTGTGCGGCGTTTCAGAATTTTTCATCGATTTCCATAACTTTGTATCACATTACGATTGTTTGTCTGTAAAAACAAGTCTGAATTCATCCTCGTCGTTCTTGAATATTTTCAAAATACATATCTCAAATCAAGATCGTAATATATTTATCGAATTTCGTTATTTGGAAGTGATTGAACAATGAAAAGTTTTTTTTATCATTTCTTATGCAATCATCGAACTTGAATCGATGTTTTTTAGAAAATCATTTTTGATCTCAGATAACTAGTAGATTTGGATTCGATTATTATATAAAGGCTGCCAAGTCTGAATTATTTGTACTCACATTATTTTATTACTTAACGTACAAGGTTGAACGTGACCTGGAACGAGGAAAAGAGCCTCACTACTACATAATATAATTTTTTTCTTCGGACATTGAACCAAAGACTATATTCCTCATGCCAAGTCACAACTGTAAAAAATAAATGTTGTAAACTATAAACATCGGTACCAAAAATAGGAAGTATAATTTTTTACTTAGGTTTTTTATGAAGAAAAAATAAGGTGTAACGTGTAAAATTGTTATAAATAACCAGGTTTGTACACCTTGCTTGTAAACTAGTAGTATTGATAACATGAATAAACTCCTATTGATTATTGTTCAGTGAAAAAACACAAAAACAAAGTATGTACGAAGAGATAAAATATATTAGTGATAAGATTGCGTAGGTATTATCTTGAACAATTCGGGATTAGAAAAATATTCCAATGATTCTGATTCTGATCACTTGTTCGCTCATATCTTGAATGTTGACTTCACGTTTATTTTTAAAATTTGCGGTATTTTATGTATAATTTTCTGATAATTCTCAAATATTGCAATTTACTAACCTGTTGGTACCAACCAGCAAAATATTTTTTAATATCATTTTCTTTTAAATTTACTTTTTTTACAACTTCTCGTGAAGAAGCAGTACACAATGTTTCCCATTTTTGTATTTTACAAAATAATTTTCTAAAAAAGGCAATTTATTTATTTTCTAATGTACTTGGCCTATTTATCCTGGCAACATGTAAGCTCCCAAGCTGTCTCCTTTGGTCGAAAAAAGAAAAAAAGGTGAATTGTCCAGGTCCCTCCTCCCCCGCCCCTGGACATTGACGTATCGGATCCGGTAGATTTAGTGGGCCTCTTTTCTGCTCGGGGCCAGAGGCCCAGAGGAGTGAGGACGGACCACCTGCTTAGCCGGTCCAGGTAACTTGACCTGACGATCGAGCCCAGTCTGGCAACAAAGATCGGTAGCTCTCGGGCCCCAGGACCCCAGCTGATGCCCCTCTGACGGATCACGCCAAGGGGGTAGGGAGAACAAATTTTCGGAAGGGTTTTTTTTAAAAAAAAACACGTACATACCTCAAGTTTTCGAAATTTTTTTATCTTTGGCAATTTTTATTAGGTCCTCATAACGTTTAGAGATAAAAGTAAATAGAAGTAAATGATTTAAAACTTGAAATATTAAAAAATTAATAGTAATAATTAAATATTATTCATCCTACATTACCAACTATTTTGGAAAAAGAAAACTAATTTTTTTTCCTTTTTTCGCTCAGTTCTTTTTGACAGAGTGGTTACGAGAGTGCGATTTTGAAATTTTTTCGTAAAATTTTCACTGAGAAGACAATATAGTAATTATTTCAATACTGTATAGTAAACGGGAATCACTCTGACATATTGTACTTTTTGCTACATAATATATTAATTTTTGAAATAACATATTGTAAATATTGTCAAATGGTATTGTAGTTATAGGTATATTTTGTTGTAAAAACTCCTCTACATATTTCGTTTTCTACTATACTTCTTGTATTTTTGCAATATAATATTGTAATTCCTATGAATCCAGATTTTCGAATATTCCATACAGTTTATTTAGTAAAAAGATCTGTATGGGTTCTTTTTGTAACATTTTTGTGTACTTTCTAGGTCTCAAGTGCATCATATTGTAATATGATACTGTTTTCGAAAGAGCTGGATAAAAGTAATGTAGTTCATTTTTTTCGCCACGTACGGTAAAAATTACAGTTTGTATAGGGAAATTTGCATTTAAAGATTTTAAATTTTCCAAAATTATGCAGTAAAAACTGGCATACATATTGTAATTTGTACATTAATAGCGGTTTTACTGCATAATATTGTAATAATTAAAATAAATATTGTAGATTTTACAATATTATTGTAAAAACAACAATAATATCGTAAAAATTGCAATATTGTTGTACTGTTTACAATATATACGGCAGAAAGTACAAGATTTTTTTCTCAGTGTTAGGATTTTATATTCATAAAATTGAGAATTTTAACAACTTCAAGTATTTTCATTTCTTTCTTGAATTGTTTCTAACATTAATAGAATCTGAAGATTTATCTAATATTTTTATGGATTTTTATTAATATTTATAGAATCATATGCTCTAGAATTCAAAGTTGAATAAAATTTTGAAAAAATTATATTTACATGGTTCTTGAGCATTGCAAAATTTCTAGTATTCGTCACATTTTTTATTATTTGTCATTTTGAAGGATTGTTTTTTTTATTCCTTTTTTTGTAGATTTCTATATAGATATTGTAAAATCTATCTTCTGAAATTGAAATTTCGATACATTTGCAGAATTTTTTTGATTTCTGGAAAAATTACATCTACATATGTAAAGTATGTAGATTTTAGGTATTTTAAATATTTTTTTGCATTTTCTTATCATATTAGTATTTATAAGATTTTTTAGCGTTTTTTAGTATTCTTATTGATTTGCAGCATTTCTATATAAATTGCTATCTATGCACGTTTTATATTATTTGATGCTTTAAAATTCAAAGTTATCTAGATCTTTAGTATTTGATTAAATTTTCCACGAAACAGTATTTTCATATAATTCTATTACTTTCAGTATTTCTTCAATTTTGGTGAATTTTGGTATAATTCGAAAATTTTTTTGGTATATTATTATAGATTTCTATGTGAACTCAGGGAATCGCTTTTGTTAAAACTTCTAAAATTTATTCAAAATAAATGAACCTAAGAAGGGGCGTATTAAAAATTTTTAACACCTAAAATTATTTTTTCCAAATGTTTTTATATATCTTAATAATCCAAATAAAATATTTCTTCTGCTACAAAGAAATTAATTCTACATGACTACGTTTTTTTAATACGCACCTACTGAACTTTATTCATTGAAAAAAATTTTTCTTTGATTCAAGAAACCTCTTTTCTGATTGTAAATTTCTAGAATTCAATAAGTACTTACCAAAAAATTCAAAGTTTTTTAAATTTTCACCTTTTTGTTAGATTTTAATTATTCTTGAATATTCATCGGGTTTAAAGCTTTTTTATTATTATTACTTTTTTTATGCTACTCTAGCTAAACATTTTTAATAAAAATCCTGTTTAAGAAAAAATTCTTCCGAAGCCAGGATTGTGTCAAATTAATCAGTAAATTAAGAATTCTGAATTTTATTTTCTTTCGTGAACTTACAAAAAATCATTTATCAAATTATTTGGATTTCAGTTCATACATTTCTGATTATTTTCAATCATTTCCATCATTGATTATTGCTGTTTTGATCCATCATTCAATTTTCTCATTATCATTCTCGTGCATATTATTCTACTTTCTGTATTTGTATTATTCATGAGTAATGATTGCTATTTTTTACATTTTTATATATGAAATAATAATTTGTGGTGGCTTATTTTTGGAGGGTTCTGAATTCTAAAAAATGTCTGTGCTTACGCCCCTGCATCACACACATGCATCCTCCAACCTGCTCCTTTCCTTTCCGTTGCACGAGAAATTCTCGATTCGGAGGCAAGAAAAAAAGGCGCAAAAACACGTATATGGTTTGGGCAAAAATACCGAACGATTACAGTGTGTCCAGACAAATTACCCTTTTGTAAATGCGAGTTTTAGCAGGAAAAGTGGAAGGGTTGGGGTCGAAACATAACTACCGGTGTTACTGTACAAGGGTCTTGCACTTGAAATTGTGAACGAAGAAAAAAAAAGACACATTTGGGATTTAATTATAAGGAAAAATCTCCTGTATTATGGAAAACGTTTTTTTGAAGTTAGATTTACTTTAAAACTGTTTTTTGGAAATAAAAATTTGTTAGAACATTTATTTTAATAGGTAAAAAACCTGGCTGAATTTACTCATAATCTGGTGACGAAACACTTTTAAAAAGTCATACCTCAAAATTGCCTAATGTTTCATTACTTGGATTTAAAAGCATTTTTTTACAATGCATTTCTTATTGACTTGCACATATAAGAGTCTTCAAAGTGAAAATTTTCTGTAATGTTGGAAATGGTAGGATTCTATGGGTAAAATTTTATCATATCAATCATTATATATTTACGTCAAATGATGAACAAAGTTTTTTATTGAGAATTTTATGAAACGTCGAAGTCATTCAAACTTCAAATATTGAGAATTTCCAAAAGAAAAATATGAAGTACTATAATTCCAAAGTAATTTCGAAAGTGTCACAAATATAAAAAGTATCTGACTTTGTAGCATCTAAATTTTTCGTAAATTCTCAGACTGCATTCTTGCAAATTTTTATAGTATCTATTTATTTTATATCCCAGTTTTTTAGTGAATCCCATGATTCAGCATTGTCAGTGAAAAGGTTCGATTTTAACTTTTTTTGCATGTTAGAAATCAAAGAAAATTTTTCTCAGATAAAAATATAATCCTCAGTAAGTAAAAGAAATCATGAAATTAGTACTTTATTGAATAAAAAATGACGCAACTTATTTTTGTCGATCCCGAAATTCCAAAATTTCTATCATCTAGCACATACGAGCGAATTTTATCGTCTTTAGCAAACAACAACAAATTTATCACTCGAAGAATTGTTCTAGATAGTTTTGTAAAGTTGATAACTCAAGGATTTTTGTTGTTGAAATTTCATTTAAAAATCCTTTGTCAGAACTACAATTTTTTAGTTTCTAGATTTTGAAATTATGATTTTATAGTTTCCAAGGCTTTTATATTCAGTTCATTTGAAAGTTATGATGACTGTGATTGCAGAAATTTACAAATTTTGCACTGTTTT
The DNA here is from genome assembly GCA_028476575.1 of Platygaster robiniae. Lineage (NCBI taxonomy): Eukaryota > Metazoa > Arthropoda > Insecta > Hymenoptera > Platygastridae > Platygaster > Platygaster robiniae. The sequence goes on along the minus strand of CM052025.1, from coordinate 22,943,384 downwards.
TCCAAGGTTGCAAAAAAAATTTTTTCAATCATAAATTACTTTTTAATTCCTATGGATAATGGATCTAAGTACTTGATTGTCAATAAATCATAAAAATTCATATGATGATTTTCAATTTTTACCAATCCATCGTTAATGTAAATAACTTATATTTCTGAATTTCACTGTTTTATAAATTGAGTCACATCAAACAAATCAGAAATTATCAGAACTCCAACATTTGAATCTATAAATTCATGAACAAATTAAGAATCTCTAAATTTTTCGCAATAAAATAAAAAACTCACAACATAAGAAATTAACGTTTTTCGAATAAAATCACGCAATAAATTCACAATGTCCAGAATCACAAAAATATTTAAATTCCTTTTCCAAGAATAGCAAAATATATATCTTATATGAATATATTTACATAATTTTCACCATGTTATCCCTTAAAATTTTTATCAAACCCGAATTTTTTTCTCTTGCGTGGGAAGAAATTCGATCTTCTACTCCTCAAAATTTGCGGCGGAAGTGCACCACGAAAATTGGGCTAAAAAACGAGAAATAAGAGGATATCTGGCGTTCAAAGCTTGGTCCTTCGTGCACCACCCACTTTTATGAGATAATACATCGTCTATCAATGACGGATTTATCGTAACTATATATCACTTTTTTCAATGAAAAACTAGAAACTTAATCGTCGCATTCTTGAACTCACAGAGAAACTTTATTTTTCATATTGACAGGTCTTTATAAATCAAGTTTTTTAGGATTGATATTCTTTTCGTGTTTGCTTTGAGGTCTAAGCTAGAATTATGTTTTGGAGAAAAGATTTTTTTTGAGAAGATCATAAATGGTTTCATATAATTATTTTGTTTCTTTGGTAGTTAACTTGTTTGGAATTTGAAATAAAAAGTTTTTAAATAAACTCCTTGTTCCCATACGTCGCTTCTTGCAGTAGTTGTCAAGAATTTTTTAAATTGCAGAATCTTTATAAAAACAATTTTTTCAACAACCATGTAACATTTTTTGTCAATAAAAATATATAACTCTCACATTCTCCATTCTGTTTTAGAATTTTTTCATTTTTAATTTCCTCCGACAAAAAAGTGTCATCAGAAATCATCTTGAATCCTCAATAGCTATCAATTTAAGAACATCTGCAATGTCGCAGTTGCATCACTTTTAATTGTGCGACGATTAAGCAATTTTTATTGACGTACCGTTTATCCTGTTTTTTGTACGCTTAAAACTTCGATAAGTTTAATTACATGCATAAGTCGTTAAAAACAACTCAAAACATAGCAATAACTTTTTGCACATTCCACTCAAATGTCTTGCGCATTTCACTGACGTGTTTACGTGAAATGCGCAAAATTTTTCCTTGGAACGGAAGTTGAATTTTACAGAAAAAACAGGCGTAATGGATAGGTAATAAAAAAAAAGTGAACCTTATAGTTGTGAAGATAAGGGGACATACAGAATATATTAATAGTTAATAATAATGTAAAACGCTACATATACAACATATATAATATTTACATGAGTTTTTGAAAATTTATGTGTCAAACACTGTCTTAATTTTCGAAACTGTTAAAAAATGTGTCCAAAATGACTATTGAACTCCAAAAAAGTTTTCTAACGTTTTTAGAAATCTATGTCGAAACTGTTGAAGACTATCGTTGCTGTAAAAAATGATGCAAATTTCAAAATTATCTAATTGATTTTTCTGTTAGAATTTCTTAACTGTAAAATACAGTCGCAATGAAAAAAACTTCAACACTTCGACGTACAAAAAACTGATGAATTAAATCAGAAATTGAAATTTTTCTAATTTTTTGCAAAGTTTCAATAATATTCATACTGCACTAGGCTATCTAACTGTCAAAAACTTCAAAATAATTTCAATATCTTTTTCAAATTGCCAAGTTGTTCAAAATTATTGAAATCTTAAAACTGTATGACTTTCCAATATCTTAAGACTGTTATCAATTTCTAAAACAATTTAAACTGTCTAATTCGAAAATTTCGTATGTCTACTTTTTACAACGAACTTAAGGGCCAAAAAGTTGAAAAGATCTGAAATTATTTAAAAACTGTCAAAACTGTTAAAACCTATCGATACAGTCATAAACTATTATACGTATGAAAATCCTAGAAATTGTAAAAACTAAAACTTTTTTCTACTTTCTAAATATTTTCGTTCACAAAAATGTTAAAAATAGTTAAAAATCAATGTCAAAATCGTTATTGACTATTGAACTTTCAAAACTTTTCAAAACTATCATAACTGTAAAAAAATTATACAAGTATCAAAATTGTTAAAAACCTATCAAAACTGCAACTTTTCTCTACTGTCCAAACTCTTATTTCCGAAATTCCAAAAATTGTTGAGAAATAATGATAAAGCTTTAAAGATTGTTAAGCTCTCGAAACTATTCAGAACTATCATAATTGAAGAAAAAATTACATGAATGTCAAAACTGTTTAAAATCCATTGGAACTGTTATAAAATCTTAACAGTCAAAAATTCTAAAAACTACAAACATTTAAACTTTTTCTTTACTGTTTAAACTCTTGTTTCCAAAATGTCGAAAATTGTTCAAAAATAATGTCAAAACCGTTATGAACTGTAAAACTCTCAGAACTATTCATGATTATCAAAACTGTAAAAAATTTGTACAAATGTCGAAACTATTAAAAACCCATTAGAACTGTTTAAACTCTTTACTGTAAAAAATTCTCAATCTGCAGAAGTTTGAACTTTTTTACCATTCAAACTCTCGTTTCTGAAATTTCGAAAATTGTTAAAAAATAATGATAAAACCGTTATGAACTGTTCAGAACTATCATATTTGTTAACGAATTATACAAATATCATAGCTGTTCAAAACCCATTGGAAGTGTTATAAACTCTTCACTATAAAAAATTCTAGAAACTTAAAAAATTTAAACTTTTTTTTTACTGTGCAAACTCTTGTTTCAATGATTTTAAAAATCGTTCAAAAATAATGTCGAAGCCCTAATTAACTGTTAAACTCTTGAAAATTTTCAGAACTATCATAACTTAAAAAAAAATTATACAAATGTCAATACTGTTAAAAACGTATCAAAAATGTTATAAACTACTCACTGTCAAAAATTCTAAAAACTGCAAAAATTTGAACTTTTTTCTAATCTATTCAAATTCTCGTTTACGAAATTTCGAAAATAGTTGAAAATCAATGTCAAAACAGATACAAACCGTAAAACTCTCAAAAGTTTTCAGAACTATCATGACTGTAAAAGAAACTATTCAAAAGTCAAAACTGTTAAAAACATATCGAAAATGTTATTAACTATTATATACTGCCAAAACATCAAAAAACTACAAAAACTAGACTTTCCTCTACTGTAAAAACTCTCGTTGTCAATGTTTTTCCCAAATATTTCCCCATCTTTTAAAAAAAAAATTATTTTATTTTCTTATGTATGTCACAACTCTCGTTTTCAAAGTATTTCTAAAATACTTCTCCACCTTCTCTAGTACTCAAATCACAGCTACAAACTTTCATCCATTCAATCCCCGCCTAACATTTGAATAACAAATGTTATTTTCTTTGTGTTCGAAATCTGAACGTGCTTTCGTGTGAAATTCCATTACAAATTGAATGAAAATATTTGACACAATACTTTTTCTCGGTGCACAAGCGACAATCTCTTCAACGTGATACAACGTCTAATTTTAGTCGTAGGGAAAACGCCTTGAACGGCCCAATTCCGAATACGTTTTTTTTCCACCTCGGGCGATTGTTTATGACAATGGTGACATTAATCATTGAGCGCGTAGTCATGAAAATGCAACTGCGATATGGCTATCAATGACGAGACTCAGGTGACTACGACGTGGCGAGTGCACTATATAAACTCAAGTTGCAATGTTGCAAACCGGTGCGGAACATCTGCAAGAGCGCTCGGTGCAAAGTCCGGCGTTTCATCGATTACGAAACGTGGAATGTCGGGTGAAGAAAAAGAAAAAAAATCTGGAAACGAATTTATTTTGCAACTATTTTTGGCGGGACGAAATCGTTCTCTCGGTCAGCTTTAGTATGGATGAAAAAACTGTGACGTAAGGGAAAAAACTAAGTGTCGAGGGGAACTTCGTGAAAGTAAAAAGTGAAATTTCGTTTCTCGTTTTGTTAGTATTTTCTATACGTTGTTCTTAAAAAAAAAAAAAAAAAAAAAACATTTTGTATATTTTACAGTATAGCAGTTTTGATGATTTTATCAAAAATTTTGAAAGCTTTAAGTAGTTTTTACAGTTTGATTCAAAATTTTTGACAGTGTAAGGGTTGTTATGACTTGCAAAATTTTCTGAACGATTTTCATAATTTTATATAACTTTTACAGGTACATACAATGTAATGTATAATTGGTGGAGAATTTTGATTTTTTACAGTTTTTCTAAAATTTTCAAGAATTTTGAATTGTTTTGACAGATTATTTTTACAGTTTTAACAACAGTTCCAAAAATTCTCGAACATTGAATTTGACAGTTTTTCAACACTTTTCATGTTCGACAGTAAACAATATTTAGCAGTCTTGATAATTTTTACAGATGTAACTATTTTGACATTTCTCTCAAAAATTTTAGATTGACAGAATAGGGTGATAAGATTGGAAAGAAAATTTAATTATAATAGTTTCTACAAAAGTTCTGTCAATTTCCTGAATAATTTTCACGTTGTAAAAAGTTTTTATTTTTTTACTGAATGTTGTATTTATTCGAGAAAAAAATTCAGTTTCTAACAATTTTATATAACAGTATTGACAGTCTCTAATAATAATTTTTTTATGTGCAGTACACAAAAATTGGTAGTTATGAGAGTTTTGAGATTTTTAATGATGTAGAAAATCATCCATACAATTTTCACAGTTAAAAAGATTTTTCATAGTTTGACATAATCGTAAGTATATTAAGGAGAAAAAATTTAGTTTTGACATCATTATCATAATTTTTCCAGTTCTTAATCATCAAATAGACAGTTTTGAATATTTTTTCAATGCTTGACTGTATTCAATACTTGGCAGTTTTGATGATTTTGACAAATTTGACGATTTTCACACTTTTCTTTATAATGTAAACAATTTTAAATAGTTAGGACAGGTTTACCACATAATTTTACAAGTGTAAAAAACATAAAGTTATCACAGATTTTACAGAAGTCCTTTTGATTTGCTCAACAATTTTTACAGTTTGACATAATAATAAATTAAAATTAAATAAATAAAATTCGTTTTTAACAGCTTTTTCGAACTTTTGACAGTTCTCAATCATTTTAATAAATTCATAACTTTTTTCATATACAACAATCAACAATGCATAATACTAGGTTATTTGAATCATTTTTAGAATTTAGATAATACAGACAATTTCTTTAACAATTTTTACAATTTAAAGAAATTTATACAGTTTTATAGAGTTGTATGCTAAGGAAGAAAAAGAACATTATTACCTTTATAATTTTAACTGTTTTGACAGTTTTCGATCATGCTATGTTTGATGTTCACAACATTTGACATGTTTTAATAGTTTTGACAGTCTCCAATAATTTAGACAGTTTTCCAAATTGTTTTACGTGCAGTGTAAAATTTGGTACTTATGACAGTTTTGAGATTTGTAATGATTTGGAAAATTATCAATACAATTTTTACAGTTAAAAATATTTTTTATAGTTTGATATAATTCTAAGTATAGTAAGAAGAAAAAATTTAGTTTTGACATCATCATAAGAATTTTGACAGTTCTTAATCAACAAATAAACAAGTTGTGAACATGTTTTTTCATGCTTGATTGTACTCAATACTTCGCAGTTTTTATGATTTTTACAAATGTGACGATTTTCACACTTTTGTTTATCATTTAAACAATTTTGAATAGTCGATACAGAATAACCAGATAATTTTACAAGTTGGAAAGAACATATGGATATTACAGTTTTTACTAAAGTCTTTTTGATTTGCTTAATAATTTTTACAGTTTCACAGCAAAATGTATTCAATTTAAAAATGTAACATTCAGTTTTAATAAATTTTTCGTTCTTTTGACATTTCTCAACCATTTTGACAGATTTATAACCTTTTTTAATGTACAACAATGCATAAGACTAGGTTATTCGAATCATAAACAAATTTTGAGGATAGAGACAATTTTTTAAGTAATTTTTACAATCCCAAGAAATTTTTACAGTTTTACAGAATTGTATTTTAAGGAAGAACAAAAAAATTTTATAGTTTTACAATTTTTTAACTGTTTTGACAGTTTTCGATCATGTTTGATGCTCACAAGCTTGACAGATTTTGACAGCTTTCACGGTCCCAAATAATTTAGACAGATTTCTAAATTTTTTATATGCAGTACACACAACATGTAAAGTTATAACAGTTTTTCGATTTGTAATGATTCGGAAAATTATCTGTACAATTTTTACAGTTAAAAATATTTTTTATAGTTTCACATACTCCTGATGATATTTAGGAAAAAAATTTGGTTCTAACATCATTACAATGATTTTGACAGTTCTTAACCATTAGATGAACAGTTTTTGTACATTTTTTTTATGCTCGATTATACTCAATACTTGGCAGTTTTGTTGATTTTGACAAATGTGACGATTTAAACACTTTTTCTTATAATTTAAACAGTTTTTAATAGTTAAAACAGGTTTACCACATAATTTTACAAGTTGAAATGAACATATAGTTTTTACAGTATTTACAAGTCCTTTCGGTTTGCATAACATTTTTTACAGATTGATATAATAATGTATGTATTCAATAAAAAGAAATGACATTCAGTTTCAACAGCTTTTTCGAACTTTTGACAGTTCTCAACCATTTTGATAGATTTATAACTTTTTTCATGTACAACAATGCATAAGACCAAGTTATTTAAATCATTTAAAAAATTTAAAGAATACAGACAATTTCTTTATTCATTTTCACAATTTGAAGAAATTTTTAGTTTTACAGAATTGTATATCAAGTTGAGGAAAAACATTAAGTTTTACAATTTTTAAACTGTTTTGACAGTTTTCGATCATGCTATGTTTGATGTTCACGACATTTGACATGTTTTAATAGTTTTGGTAGTCTCAAATAATTTAGACAGTTTTCCAAATTTTTTTATGTGCAGTGTAAAATTTGGTACTTATGACAGTTTTGAGACTTGTAATGATTTGTAAAATTATTTATACAATTTTTACAGTTAAAAATATTTTTTATAGTTTGAAATAATCGTGAGTATAGTAAGGAGAACAAAATTTGGTGTTGACATCATTATAATAACTTTGACAGTTCTTAACCATCAAATAAACAGTTTTTGAAGATTTTTGTAATGCTCTACTGTACTCAATACTTGGCAGTTTTGTTAATTTTCACAAATTTGACGATTTTCACACTTTTATTTATAATTCAAACAATTTTAAATAGTTAAGACAGATTTACCACACAATTTTACAAGTTGGAAAGAACATATGGTTAATACAGTTTTAAAAAAATTTTTGCAGTTTGACAGAATAATGTATTAAATTAAAAAAAATGACATTTAGTTTTAACAGCTTTTTCGAACTTTTGACAGTTATCAACCATTTTGATAGATTTATAACTTTTTTTTTTTTACAACAATGCATAATACTACGTTATTTTAATAATTTTAAAAATCTTTAAAATACAGACAATTTCTTAAGTAATTTTTACAATTTCAATAAATTTTTAGTTTTACAGTATTGTATGTTGAGTTAAGAGAGAACAAGAAAATTCTTTAGTTTTACAATTTTTTAACTGTTTTGGCAGTTCTGACAATCATGAATATGCTGAAAGTATTTCTTAAATGTATACTGTTTTTTATAGTTTCGACAATAGTTATTCAAGAGTACTTGGAAAAGAATATTTAGTTATAACAGTTCATAAGTTCCCAAATGTCAAATTTTACAATTTTCGAACATTTTTTAATTCATGTTTGACAGAACATGAGCCTTGGTGGTTTTAACAATTTCCTCAAAAATGTGCAAGGATATAAATATTATTTACAAACGTTCTTTTCGATAATCATTTTATTTTCTACGTTATTTCCAGAACTTAAACGTTGGCAGTTATAAAAGTTTCTCCATTGAAAGAATGGCTATCAAAATTTCCATTTCAATGGATCATAAAAAAATATATTATAAATGTTTCCCTACAAAAACATTGTAGATTAAATTCCGAAGATTAAAAGTTTTTCACATTGCAGACTACCGTTAGAGAAAATGACTTTTTCTTGAAATTCATGAAATGAAAACCGCAAACAAAAAACTAAGATAAATTACATTTGCAACTTAAAATTGCAGGATTCGAACACACCAAAACCAAAAGTCAATCAAAATCCCTGCACTAGTTTCTCTGAACTCAACTACCATGAAAAATTTATCTCATTTGCCAGCTTTTCTAATTTCCTCCTCATTCACCATTCCTTCAATTCACCCCCATAAATCAGTGTTTATTCTCGATCGTCATTGCTCCCAAATTATTCACGATATAAATACCAACGTCCCCATAAATTCAATGAAATTACAAAAAAATGTATGTTTGAGATGCGTCCTTGCATTATTCTTTGCACGGCAAAGCTTGATTTCATGATAAAATCACGAAAAATATGAGTGACACGCGCAAGGTGTGGCACATCACTTCAACTTTCACATTCAAATTCAAGAGCGCGAAATATTATCGGTCCTTGCACAGTTTCGTCTCGTTATTCGCGATCTCCGTGACGAGCGAAGGAAATTATCGCCTTGTCGCTAAATCGTAGGCAAAACTTAAAAAAGCGAAAAAAAAAGAAAAAATGGAAAACGAACGGAGTGGAAAAGTTCAAGAAAGTTTCACCTGGCGCAAAAGCGAAGGCGTTGTTCTGTAAATCGACGGGCTGTCAGCGGTGAATGCGTAGAAAATGTAAATGGTAGACATTCTTACGAGTTTTTTTTTTGGTAAATTTTTCGATAATCTAGAAGTCAAGGATATTTGAGGACCGAGGTTTTTGATGCCTATAGCAATTTTAACGGTATTTGTAGAATGTGTTAGGAAGAAATTAAAAATTCGTTTTTTTTATTCTTAGGAAGAATGGCAGGAACATTACAACAATGGCTAAGAGATATTTATGAAATTTTTTGTGGGGGTAGGGGTAAATTTAATTCTCTAAAGGGTAAAGATACATTATAATTTACTTGAACGTGTTCATTAATGTTTATTCTAGATTATTAAAAAAAATAAAGTCATTTTTTTATACATTTTTTGAAAGCTTTTTTCCTGTACGAGTAGAACAAACTTTCATGTGTCTGTGAATAAAAATTTTTGCCGATTGGAAACTCAGAGTGCATGAAAAAAATATAAATAAATCCTGAAGTTGTATATTGGCTATTGAATTTTCTTGAAGCATCAAATAAATTTCTACTGGAACATTATACATTAAGGGGTTATATACCTTTTTGTGTAGACGAATTGAGGATGGTTTGGAGTATCTTTTAAAGTATGTAGCAATAATGTTATGACACCAAAGTTGTTGTTTTTTGATAGTGTATTGTCCACTTGAAAAAACAAGTATTTGTTCATTAAAAAATATCAACAATTGGTGGAGTTATGGCCCTTTCCCCGAAACAACTTTTTTTTTTAAGAGGCTTGCGATTTCCACGATGCTAGTTGAACAGGTCAAGTGAAATTAGAAAATCCAAGATATTTCATTAGTCTAGGAATGTATCTAGTTCTTGAACGATTAAAAAAATGAATGTTACGTTTTTTCTGTATGCAAGAACGTTTTCCTCAAGATTTATATTTTTTTGAGCCCTGAAAATTTCATTAAAAATTGTTATCTGGAAAATAAAAAACTTTTCTTTAAAATTAAACTTTTATTACAAAAAATATAGATATCTTTTACAATTATACTATCTTTTTTCTAACATTTTTAAGTATTTTTCTTTTTAAGATTTTTGCGTTTTAAAGAGTTACGTCGTATTTCTATGTGTTTTCATTTGGACTTCAGAATTCAAAGTTTGATAAATTTTTTTAATCCATGAAAACTTTTTTCGTAGATAACAAATTTTTTAAAAGTGCTTGTAGTTTGTGTATTTTTAGTATTTATAAAATTTTGTAGCATTCTCTAGTATTGTCAAATTTATCTAATATTTGTATGGATTGTTACCTAAGTCCTAAATGTGTAGAATTCAATTTCTAGAGTTCGAAATTTGATATTAGATTTTTTATAAAAGGGTACATAATAGCAATTTGAGTGTTATACAATTTCAAGGGTTTCTCAAGTATTTTCATAGGTTTCTAGTGAATGATTTTAGTTTTTTTTTTGTATTTATACAAATAAGATTTTTCTAGTATTTCTATGGATTTTTGTTTAGATTCGAAGAAATCCATGATCTACGACTAAAAGTTTTTCAGATCTTTGAGAAAATGGTGTCTTGATGGAAGATAAGTATTCACACATTTTCGCATTTTCAGTATTTTTCATGTTTCTAAGTAATTATAAAATTGTAAAGTATGCTTCAGGATGTTTCAATTAAAAATGTTTTGTTTTTTCCATGCTTTAACATTTATTTTTACGATTTGATGGTAAAGACTTCGAAGTTTGAGTAAATTTTTCAGTAAACAGTGTCCACACTGATTTCTAGTATTTCCTATTTTTTGTGTAACTGTAGTATTTACATAATTTGAATATTTGTTTTGAATTTTCATTTATTTATGTATAGATTCCCAAGATTCAATCCTCTCGGATATAAAGTCTTAGATATTATTAATAATTTTATAGATAATTAAGGAAACAATATGTATAATAATTATTTATATAGTAATTTTAATGAAGTAAAGTAATTTTAATAAAAATTTTATCATGAACTATAGTATTTTGTATCTTTTTCAGTATAAACCAAGTTTTGTAAGAATGTCAGTCATTTCATAGATTCTCAATTTTTTCATAGATTTCTCATGGAATTTTAAAAATTCTATGCTTTACAATTTAAAGTTTGTTTGATTTCTAGTATTTAATAAATATTTTAGGAAACAGTATATATAATATTTTTTCAAAGACTTGGTTCATTTAGTATTTTTCGCATTTTGTGATTATTTATAAAATTTAGAGGGTTATCAGATATTTTTATTAATTCCCCATTGATTCCTATTGTTCGATGTTCTAGAATTCAATGTATAATAAATTTTTTATTTTATTACAGATTTATAAGAAAATTTATATCCATACAGATTTATGGTTTTTTGAAAATTCTTTATGTCTTTCCTATTTTTCAGTATTAATGTCGTTTTGTAAGATTTTCTAGTATTTTTATAAGTTTCTACTATTTTTCTCAAATACTCAATAAATATTTTGATTTTATTGCTTTTAAATCCAAGTTGAGTTATTTTCAAGTGTTTTGATAGATTTTTCAGAAAACATTATCTTCATACATTTTACAGTGTCTCAGAGATTTCTAGTACATTAGGTATTTTTCGTGTTTTTTCAATGTGTACAAGATTTTGAGAATCGCCTGGTATTTTAATGCTTACTCATAGATTGTTAGAATTTGATGTTCTAGTATTAAATGTTGCATACATTTTTAGTATAATTTTATAATATTGAAAAAATTTCATCTACATAAATCAAAATTCTTTTCTACTGTTAATCTTTATCGCATTTTTCAGTATAAACGTATTTTTGTAAAATTTTCTAGTGTTTGTTTTTTTTTTATTTCAACTATTTCTGTTATGTAATGAGTAAACGTTTAGAATTTATTGTTCTAGAATTCAATTTGATTTGTTTTTCAGTACTTCATATCGATTTTCCTGATAGCAGAATTTTTTACATTTTCAGTGTTTTATGGGTTCTTAGTACATTCAATGTTTCATATTTTTTCGATATTCATACAATTCAAAGAATTCTCTAGTAATTCGATTAATTTCTCATAAATTACTAGAATTAGAGGACTAAGGATTCAAAGTTTCAGAGGTTTTTAGAATAATCATAGAATTCAAGAAAATCAAGTGTCCATAGTTCTGTAGTCTTACAAATTTCAAGTATTGTTATTACTTTTCGTATTTTTCAGTATTACTAATATTTCGTTGATTTATCTAGTGCTTCAAAGGTTTCTCTCATCATTTCATAGATTCCTAGACCTTGATAATCTATAAGTATTCAATGTTTCATTAATTTTATAATGATTTTATAACATTGAGAAAATTTCATCAGCATAAAACCAAATATTTTCTACTGCTAATCTTTATCGTATTTTTCAGTACGAACGTTTTTTTGGAAAATCTTCTAGTGTTTTTTGTATATATTTCCACTGTTTTTGTTATGTTATGAATAAATATCTTGTATTTATTGTTCTAGAATTCAAGTTGTATCGTTTTTTCGGTATTTTGTATTGATTTTTCAGATAGAATTTTTTACATTTTCAGTGTTTTACAATTTTTAGTACACCCAATATGTTTCGTATTTTTTCAATATTCATACAATTTAAAGAATTTTCTGGCAATTCGATTGATTTCTCATGAATTCATAGAATTAGAGGTCTCAGGATTTTAAGTTTCGAGGGTTTTTTAGTATAACCATAGAATCCAAGAAAATCAAGTGTCCATGGTTCTGTTAATCTTTAAAATTATAAGTATTGTTACTATTTTTCGTATTTTTCAGTATTACTAAAATTTCGTTGATTTCTCTGGTACCTCAAAGGTTCCTCTCATTATTTCATAGATTCCTATATAAATTTCTAAAACTGGACCATATTACAAGTTCGAAAGTATTTTTTTAATTTTCTTCTCTAATCCCTACGTATTCTCCGAAAATTCCAGAATCTGACTCTTCACAATAACCTTCAATAGTATCACGAAGTATCCAAAATACCAATTAACCAACTACTCGATATTTCTGAATTTCCAAAAGTTCAAAAATAAATGACAGCAGCAAATATCCTTTCAATTACACCTCAAATTCAAAGTAATAAATAAAAAAAAATACTAAAAAAACATCATCTACTATTACAAACTTTTTTCCACTTTATTTTTAGGTGAAAATCGAAAATAAAATTTTTTTCGTTTTCGTTTATTTCTCAAACGTTTGAAACTTCATGTACATAACTGCTCACATGGCTGTGACAACCAAACTGTCTTATTCACGAGCGTCAACAGCTTTGTATCAAATTAAATCTCCGTTGTATTCAAAGGACATTCAGTAATGCGCGAGGAATGTCCAGTAGTTACCCACGCAAAGGCCATGAAATGTTGCAAGATAATAAAAAAATAAAAGTTGCCTCCGACTCTTGGCACGTTCGCTCGGAGGAGCCCGGGGAACGTGGTGACGAGGGAGCCCTCGAACGCAGCGAAATCTTGATCCGCGCTTTGCATTTTCATTTTTCAAGGTAGAGCCACGATGAGAGGACAGGCAGCGTTGCTGCTCGTCGTTTTCCTGGCGAACGGTCTCGCGGATCGCACGACCGAACCGCCGACGACCGCGGCGAACATCAAGGGACGCGCGCCGATCAAAGCCAACAGCCTCGAACATGTCAAACCCTTCGTCGACCCCACCAATATTCTCCTACAAGAAATTCGCACGTTGAGAGAAAACGTGGAAAATGACCCAGTAAGATGTTTTAGGTTTATTTATTCATTTATTTATTTTTGTAAATGAAAATAAACGTACGAAAACTTATTCTGATACGCTGAGAAAGAAATTACATACACTGCCTTCCAGAAGCTAACTTGGTAATCATTTGTAACTATTTTAGTAGGTTATTCATTCAAAAGATGAACGAAAAAGCATACCAAAATTTATACCCACAAAATACCAGTATTTTGTGGGTATAAATGGTGGCCCCCTCTGAGATTCTTAGATATCAAAATTTTTTCGAAAAGCAAGAGCGCAGTAAAATTCTATCGAATTTCTCTTTAAAGCTACGGGACGGAGCATAGTTTTTAGCTAATTTGTACAGTAAAAAAATAAAATTTCATCAGAGCATGTTTGGAAAATCATAATAAATAATTTTTTCTTCTCTCTAATTGCATTTTTTTTAATTGATTGTTGCAGGCGCGTAGGCAGAGAAGGGGTTTTGGGGGTTCAAACCCCTTCCGCAATTCTGATAAAATCAATAAATTTTAGATGTAAAAATGAAGGAAGGTTAAATCGATAAACAATGAAAATATGAGTTACAAAAAATGCATGAAAACGTTAGCAGTATATATTGAATAGAAAAGCAAAAATTATCAAAACGTAGGATTACGTGGAAAATATTAATCATAAAATATATAAATAAATATTGAGATTCTTGAGCATCGATTTCTAAATATACTATAAATTTATAAAAATTCTCGAAAATGCAACAAAATCTTTTCAATATTCCAAAAATACGAAAAAAGAATAAGGATATGAAACATGAAGAATCTATATGAATGTGATTTCATCATTAAATAATTCTTGAAATTACTGATAATAAATCGAAATTCGCATTTTAAAGTATGTATCGAGATTTTCAAATCTCGGTAGCAATTTACAAAAAAAAAAGTAATCTTTAAAAATACTTAGAAATACTCCAGGGTTTCGTTACTTAAACTAGAAAAGTGTGAAAAATTAGTTAACCAGTTTATTAGCTTACTAGCATAATAATTTACTCGTTTACTAGTTAAAGAGCTAACTAGTTTACAAGCTTACATGTTTATTAGTTTACGTGCTTACTAGTTTACTAGTTTACTAGCTAACTTGTTTACTCGTTTACTAGCACAATACTTTACTAGTTTTCTAGTTAATTAGCTTACTAGTTAACTAGCTTACCAGTTTACAAGTTGACTTATTTACTTGTTAACGAGTTTACTAGATTACTAGCTTACTAGTTTACTAGCTTACTAGTTTTTTATTTAACTAGCTAACTCGTTTAATAGCTTATTCGTTTTTTATTTTACTAGTTTACTAGCTTACTTTTTTAGTAGTTCAGTAGCGTACTAGCTTACTAGTTTTCTAGTTTACTCTTTTACTAGCTTACAAGTTTACTAGATTACTAGCTTACTAGCTAATTATTTTTTCATTTAACTAGATTACTAGCTTACTAGCTTACTAGTTAACTAGATTACTAGCTTACTAGTTTTTTATTTAACTAGCTAACTAGTTTACTAGCTTATCAGTTTTTTATTTAACTAGTTTACTAGTTTACTTTTTTTAGTAGTTTACTAGTTTAATAGCTCGCTAGTTTTCTAGTTTACACTTTTACTAGCTTACTAGTTTACTAGATTACTAGCTTACTAGTTTACTAGCTTGCTAGTTTTTTATTTAACTAGCTAACTAGTTTACCAGCTTATCAGTTTTTTATTCAACTAGTTTATTAGCTTACTTTTAAGTAGTTTAGTAGTTTACTAGCTTACTAGTTTTCTAGCTGTTAAGTTTACTAGCTCACCAGTTTACTTGCTTACCAGTTTATTAGTTACATAGAAATCTTTCAATACATATAAGTTTTGTAGGTAGAATTTTATCATAAATTTATAAAACTTTCGGTCCTGGAGCATATTTATAACTATAATACTATAATTATATAAAGTTTTGGAAATCTTTCTACAAATTAATACAACAATAAAAGTACATTCGATTCAGTTTTTACAATTTATACAAGTGAACATACCTTTGATTGTAGAAATACTTTAAAAATATGGAATAAAAGAATTGGAAATTTTCATAAAACAAATTTTCGTTTGAAAAATCAATTAAAATTCTTAAAATTGTTGGAAGTTTCAATACCATTGCATAAATTTCTAAAAACCTATTAAGCGAACCATAGAAATATTGGAAATATATAAAAATGTCAGAAAATACTACAAAATTCGATGAATAATATACCTTATGGAAATAATATAAATTTATGAAATATCTTTTAGCTGTATGGTTAAAATTTGCTTAAAAATCAATTCAAATATATAAATTTTTTAGAACTTTGATTCCTAGAGCATCGGATTTTAGAAAGCTCTACTATATGAACTCATATTACTCACTATCAGATAATACAAAAAGTTGTAGTAAAAAAAATTTAAACCTCAGTTACTGATTGAAAATCACAAAAATCGAATTCCATCATTCACGAATATGAGAAATGTGCAACTCTGGATTCCAAAAGTTGTATTACTTTCATATTCCGAAATATATCATCTTTCAAAATCGCTCTTTTGTATTCATACTGTCAAAGATGAAAAATTATGAAATCCCGAAGGAAAAATGTTCTTCAAAAAAACACCTCCCGAAAATTTTTTCTGCCTACGCCCTGGATTGTTGAAAAAATGATTTTAATAAAATTTTGCCTTTTGAAAAATCATTTTCGCCCCCTCTAACGTACAGTCCTGGCTATGGGCCTGAGTATGTATATCAATAAAATTTTCATAACTCTGTTAAATTGTTTCTGAAGAATACCAACTTTCATGAATTTTCAGACTGGTAAGACCCATATCATCAAAACCCTCTATTTTTTCTGGATTTCAAGCACATGACCTACCCTAACCCTGAAAATTCAAACTAACAAAAAATATCTTCATTATTTATCCATAAAAACCTCATTGTTTTTCATTCAGATAGCAGACGAAGTTGGAAAAGCCTTGAAAGTCGAGGCCGGAAAAAGGCGAACTTCTCCCACATTGTCTTCAGACCTCGATTTGTTATCCAAAAGATTGAACGACACATTGGAAAAGAGCGAACTGAAGAAAATCGTGGAAGCTGAGGACATGTTCAATGAAAACGACAATTACGCCGAAGACGATGATGATGAGGATGACGACGAAGACGACGACGGTGACGAGGAATATTATGATGACATCGTCGATGGTGAGGACTCAAGTGATGAAGACTCTTCACGGGGTGACTGCCCAAGACATTGTGCTTGCTCTAAGGTTGCCCCCGAACACGGTTTTTCATTGGCTACGTAAGTTTTGTTTTATAGATTTATGGATTTTTTATTCATACATAAATACGCCATTTTGACGAAAAAAACAGTCGAAATTTATGTGTATGCAGTTCCACACGTTTGAAATTAAACAAAAAATGAAAAAAAAAAACAAGTATATTATGATAAAAAAATTTTCCGTGTTGCTTTCAAGAATATTTCTGTTGAAACAACAAACTTTATGCTTACTAGTGAAATATTTGACTTCATCCTGCCAATGAGAAAAATTAAGAAATCATTCAATTTCTCTTTTTGTTTTATTTTAAACGTTTGGAACTTCAGGTACATCGAAATTTGACTGATTTAGGATAAATTTTGTCTATTTTACAGGCAATTTACATGTTTTACAATCAAATCGTGTATTTCACAGCTAATTTGATTGTTTTACAGTCAAACACTGTACAGTATTTGACTGTAAAACAGCAATTTGTCTGAAGAATTACAATCCGATTTTTATCGACTACGTAAATTTTGTGTCTTAGATTTCCAGATTTTTTTATTTATACATAACTACGCCATTATAAAAAAAAGAGTCAAAATTTGACTTTTTGACAGTAAATTTGTTTATTTTGCAAGCAGTTTACGTGTTCTTCAGTCAAATTGTCTGTTTTACAGCTGAAATGATTGTTTTACAGTTAATTTGATTGTTTTACAGTCAGTTCGATTATTTTACAGTCAAACACTGTACAATATTTAACTGTAAAACAAAATGTATTTCTATGACAGTTCGTATTATTATCAAATACTGTATAGTCGAACTCCAACGGTTTTACAGTCAACTCAACAGCAAAAAATCTTCTACTTTACAGTCAATACAAATGATTGTTAACGTATCAACATTTACAGGTTGACAGTCTAGTTTATTTTTATTCTCCGAAATCTGATTTGTTATAATGATATTGTTCGTTTTACACTGGGCAAAATGTAATAAATATTTTTTATTCTTTTTTTTTGTCTGAAAAACTAAAGTCTGGTTTTGTTTCATACATTCCCAGATCTTTCATTTATACATAACTACGCTATTTTGCAAAAATAAAAGTAAAAATTTGAATGTTTTACAGCAAATTTGTCTATTTTGCAAGCAGTTTACATGTTTTTCAGTCCAATCGTCTGTTTTACAGTTAATACCATTATTTTACAGTCACTTCGATTACTTTACAGTCAAACACTGTAGAATATTTTAATCTAAAACAACATGTATTTCTATAACAAGTTGTATTTACAATGTCAATTACTGTATAGTTGAACTAGAACTGTTTTACAGTCAACTCTACAGTGAAAAATCTTCATCTGTACAGTCAATAGAAATGACTGTTAAAATTTTAACATTTATAGTTTGACAGTCTAGTTGATTGTTATTCTCCAAAATTTCATTTCTTGTAATCACATTCTCCTTTTCACACTGTGCAAAAAAAAATGAATATTTCTTATGCTTTTTTTTTATGTCTGAAAAACTGTAGTCTGGTTTTCATTGGTCACGTAAGTATCGTTTTATAAACTTTCAGATTTTTTATTTATACATAACCACGCAATTTTTGTTAAAAAAAGTGAAAATTTTGATTTTCTACAGTAAATTTGTCTACATTACAGGCAATTTACATGTTTTTCAATCAAGTCGTCTGTTTTACAGCAATACAATTGTTTTACAGTTAAACACTATACAATATCCAACTGTAAAACAATATATATTTTTAAAACAATTTGTATTTGATACTGTACACTATCAAACTACTATGGTAGTCGAACTCTTAACTGTTTTACAGTCAACTCAACAGTAAAAAATCTTCTACTTTACAATCGATACAAAGGACTGTTAACAATTCAACATTTACAGTTTGACAGTCTACTACTTTATTGTTATTCTCCAAAATTTTATTTGTTAAAATCAGATTGTTCGTTTTACACTGTGCGAAATAAAATAAATATTTTAAATGCTTTTTTTTATGTCTGAAAAACTAAAGTCCGGTTTTGTTTCATATATTTCCATATATTTCATTTATACATAACTACGCTATTTTGCAAAAATAAAAGTAAAAACTTGAGTTTTACAGCAAATTTGTCCATTTTGCAAGCAATTTATATGTTTTTTCAGTCAAATCGTCTGTTTCAGAGTTAATACGATTGTTTTACAGTCAATTCGATTGTTTTACAGTCAAACACTGTACAATATTCAACTGCAAAACAACATGTATTTCAATAACAATTTATATTAGATACTGTAAATTATCAAAAACTGAGTGAACTCCGACTGTTTTACAGTCAATTCAACAGCAAAAAATCTTCTACTTTACAGTCAATACAAATTAGTGTCAACAATTAAAATTTTACAGTTTGACAGTCTAGTTGATGGTTATTCTCCAAAATTTCATTTTTTATAATCGCATTGTTTGTTTTACGTTGTGAAAAATGAAATAATATTTCTTATCCATTTTTTTTATGTCTGAAAAACTGTAGTCTGGTTTTCATCAGCTACGTAAGTTTTGTTTCATATTTTTTTCCAGACTTTTCATTTATACATAATCACGCCATTTCGCAAAGAAAAAAAAACAGTCGAAATTTGATTGTTTCACACTCTATTTGTCTGTTTAACTGTAATACGATTGTTTTACGGTCAATTCGATTGTTTACAATCAAACACTGTACAATATTTAACTGTAAAACAATATGCATTTTCACAACAATATTTGTATTCGATACTGTACACTGTACATCATCAAATACTGTATAGTAGTAAGTAGAACTTTTACTGTTTTACAGCTAGCTCAACAGTAAAAAATCTTCTACTTTACAGTGGATGCAAATGACTGTTAACAATTCAACATTTGCAGTTTGACAGTTCAGTTGATTGTTACTCTGCAAATTTTTATTAGTTATAATAATCGAATCGGCTGTTTTACACTGTAGAAAAAAAATGTATTATACTATTTTTAATGTCTGAAGAACTTGAGTTAATTTTCATTGACTACGTACATTTTGTTCAATAGATTTCTAGATTTTTCATTTATACAGAACAACGCCATAATAAACAAAAAGAAAAATACATGACATTTGACTGTTTTACAGTACATCTGTCTATTTTACGAGAAATTTACATGTTTGTATTCGAATTGTCTGTTTTACAGTCAGATAAAGTGTTGTAAATAGATTGTTTCTAATATTCTAACTATATTTAATTTTTTTTTACTGGATGATGATATTTTATAAATTTAAATGTATTATTTAACCATAATTCGTATTTATTTGTATTATTTTATTCGTTGGTGTTCTCTCGCAAAAATGCATGATAATGTGCATGTGTTAGTAATCATTTAAGAACAATAAAAATACTACACGGTAAGTACTAAAAAATAGGAGTTTAATAATAATAATATCAACAATTAAAAATTCAAATCGAATGTTATCAGTTAAAAATGTTAATGGCAGCTTATAGTTTTTCGATTTGGATTTCCTTTTTATAATGAAAACAAAAGTGACCCTCAATAATCAAATCGAGTGTTAAAAGTCGATTCGATTGTTAGTACTGTAGCCGTCGTAATTATTTAAATAATTAAATTTATGTGAAAACTTTTTAAATATCCCTTTTGCAATGGCTAAATTCATAATAAAACTATTTTCATAAGTTGAGATGAAAAATCTTTATGGAAATTAGTCTATTTTAGGAAAAAATATTTTAAAATATCCCTAGAAACTTGTCAAAACTTTTATGAGCCACTGGAATATATAAAAAGCTCGCAAGGTTTTATAAAGAATCTTAAGAGTTGATCATTTTTTATAAGCAACACTATGAGAGCAAACGAAAATTGATGAACATATAATAGCTGTTTATCACCTGCTGCCATAATAGTGTAGTAATTGGAGGACTGAGCTGCTGACTCGAAGAATCGAGGTGCAGTTTTTGCTGACAGAAGCATTTTTTTCATTCCTTTTCAGGTGTTTTATGAAGATCTTTTGAGATATTTCTATGTATAATTATTTTATAAAACTGCATTTGACCGTATAAAACTGCAGTCGGTATAAAGTTGATTAGTCAATAAGATTGTTAACAATCAAAATGAAAATCTAGATTCTAGACCATTTATTTCAAGACTATACTAGAATACATAAGGAAACAGAAAATCCTTTAAATTGTACAGATACTAAAGAAAATACACAAATACTGAAAGTACCGAAAACCTATGAAATACAAACGATTCATAAAAATTTGTTTTCTGGAAAATTTATGAAAATACTGAAAAACCACTAAAGTTTCAATTGTAAAGCATACAATTTTAGAAAACTATAGATATGCATCTTCAAAAAATAACAAAGATCTTTTCAAATAGTAGAAAATCCTACTGCATTCAATTAATATTGAATTATACGAAAAATATCAATTGTTGGTGAAATCTAATCAACAGTGAAAACCAGTAAATATATAATCTCTGCAAAAATCCATAATTACTGACATCTGATAAACTCTAAATTCTACAGCATCGTATTCGCATTTTAGTAATTTCAGAATCCATTAAAAAATCAGGAAATCGTATAAATACTGTAGAAATACAAAAAATGCTAAAAATTTATTAGAAATTCATAAAAAAAACTAGTGATTTACCAACATCTGTTCTCTGAAAAACTTATGTAAATGCTAAAAATCATTCATCAAACATTTAATTCCAAATCTATATAGCAATCTATTAAAATACTAGAGATGGTTTAAAGAAACCGTAAAAAATCCTGCGACATTCAATAATCCTGAAAAATGAGATAAAACCAATAATACGGAAAATCTATCAAATTTTCATAGTCTCTATAGACATTATATTTAAAATAAAAACATAAAATACTAGAAAACTTTCAAAATCAGTTTTCCGAAAAATTAATGAAAATACTTAAAAACTGCCTACTTTTTAATTTTACAGCATCAAACTCTACGAAACTTTTAAGCCATTTATAAAAATAATAGAGATCTTTGAATATTGTTAAAAATAATAGGAGAGATTCAATAAATATTGAATAATACGTAAAACACCAATCATACAAAAAATCAATGAAGGTATGATTTCTGTAGAAATCTGTAAAATTACTTGAAATCTAGAAAACTCTTGATTTTACAATATTATTGCATTCTTAAAATCAATTTTGAAATATATACGTAAAAATATCACAAAATCCTCTAAATTGTACAAATACTGCGACAGTTCTCAAAATACTCAGAACTCTAGAAATGTATAAAAAACTAGTAATCAATGGACATCTTAAAAATTTATTAAAATGCTAAAAAATTATGCAAATAGTATAAAATCCCACAAAATTCAATCAAATTCTAGAAAAAAAGAAAAATACTTATGGTACTTGCAGTCCAAAAAACACTCTATAGTATATGAATTTACACAAACATTTTTCCCAAAAATCCATGCACACACTGAAAATCTATAAAAAAAATACAAAAAAATAAAATATTCACATACATTTTCATAAATTTACATATGCTATATATTGACACTTTTAACATATAAGTCACCCCCCCCCCCCATTCTGCATTCCCTGATCTACAATTTTTCCAAAACATTGAACATGACCTTCAGAATCTAAATAATGTCTATGATATTTCTGAAATTAGCGATTCAGACGTTTATCTGTAATAACAAATTTTTGTAAAATTTGTTTACATCTTTGTAAAAACCAGATGCGGGAAACTGACGGAAAACCAAACCTTCGCTCCGAGCTTCACCAAGCTCAACATCCTGAACGCCTACGACGTCCGCTTGGGTCCGCGGGCCCTGAAAAAAATGGGCCTGCAGCAACTCGAATCCATTAAGTTCGTGGACTCCATAATCACTGAGCTCAGCGAAACCGCGTTCGACAAACTCAGCGAACTCTACTCCGTGAACATCACCAGAGCAGGCCTCCAGGAAATAGACCCCTTAATTTTCAAAAACGCGACGCAACTCGACTTGATCTCGATATCAGGAAATCCCTTCAGGCAAAGCAGCTTCGGAGAGTACCTTTTGGACGCTCCAAAAGTCACTGAATTCGACTTCTCGAACAATTCTCTGTTGAGGTTGCCGAGGCTGGCTTTTTCAAAAATGCCGGATCTCGTTTACATAGGGTTGAAGAATAACAAGTTGAAGAGTGTGGACAGGGAAACTTTCAGGTCTCTGGATTCGCTTTCGGAATTGGACTTGTCTGGAAATTTCCTGAGCAATTTCCCAGCCAAGTTTTTCGATGGTTTGATTTTGGAAACTCTTCGAATATCAGGTGAGTTTGGAAGTACTTTTTAATTTCTTGGAGTTGGTCTTCAATGTTTTGGAGTGAAAAGTCACTCTAAAGTAGTGAAATTTCACTCCTCTCAAAGTGAAACTCAGCTCCATTTTTAGAGAGGAATATGACTAGAATTCAAGAGTAAAATTTAAGTTCTCGAAGAGTGATGATTCTAAGAGTCATGATTAGAGTGAATTTTAACTCGAAAATGGAACCAAAATACCGCCATCCAAACTTGAATTTTCTCACTTTTATATAGTGAAAAGCCACTTTAAGTAAAGTAGAGAAATTGCACTTCTTTCAGAGTGACATTTATATTGTTTTTTAGAGATAAAATTTTACTGGAATTCGAGAGTAAAATTCAATTTTTCCAAAAGTGATAATTCACTCTTTCAGAGAGTATTTTCAGTCTACATCGAGTCGAAATACTGCAATTCGATTTTAGTGTTTTTTCACTTTTTTAGAGTGAGAAGCCACTATAAAGTAAAGAAATTTCACTCCCTTTAGAGTACATTCAACTTATTTTTTAAAAAGAATATCTGACAAGAATTCAAGAGTGAAATTAAACTTCTCTAAGAGTGATGATTCTAGGAGTCATGTTTGTAGTGAATTTCCACTCTAACATCGAGCCAAAATACGACCATCTTAACTTGGATATATTTCTCACTTTTTTAGAGAGAAAAGTCACTAAGTAGAGAAATTTCACTCCTCTCAGAATGACATTCATATAATTTTTTGGAGGTAAAATTTTACTAGAATTCGAGAGTAAAATTTAATTTTTCTAAGAGTGATAATTCACTCTTTCAGAGTGTATTTTCACTCTACATCGAGACAAAATACTGCAATTTAAACTTATTTTATACTTTTTTAAAGTGAAAAGTCTTCCATAACTTTTTTAGAATGAAAAGTAACTTGAGAAAAAACGAGAAAACACTAGGCTTGGAGTGACAATAAACTTTTTTTTTGAGATAAAATCTTACTAGAATTCAAGAGTGAAATTGAACTTCATAGGAGTGACAATTTACTCTTTTAGAGTAAATTTTCACTCTAACATCGAGTCAAAATACTACCATCCAAAAATGGATATATTTTACGTTTTTTTAGAGTGAAAAGTCACTCTAAGTAGAGAAACTTTACTCCTCTAAGAGTGACATTTATATTATTTTTTAGAGATAATAATTTTTTCCAGAATACGAGAGTAAAATTCAATTTTTCTGAAAGTGATAATTCACTCTTTCAGAGTGTACTTTCACTCTACATCGAGTCAAAATACTGCAATTTTAACTTGAAGTTATTTTACACTTTTTAAAAGTGAAAAGTCAATCGGAACTTTTTTAGAATGAAAAGTAACTTGAGAAAAAAGAGAAAACACTTGTCTTAGAGTGACAATAAACTTTCTTTGAGAAAAAATCTTACTGGAATTCAAGAGTGAAATTGAACTTCATAAGAGTAATGGTTTACACTTTCAGAGTGAAGTTTCACTCTAACATCGAGTCAAAATACTACCATCCAAACATGGATATATTTTTCACTTTTTTAGAGTGAAAAGTCACTTTAAGTAGAGAAGTTTCACTCCTCTCAGAGTGATATCATATTATTTTTTAGAGACAAAATTTTACTGTTACTCGAGAGTAAAATTCAACCTTTCTAAGAGTACTAATTCATTCTTTCAGAGTGTATTTTCACTCCAAATCGAGTAACTGCAATTTAAACTTGGAGTAATTTTACACTTTTTTAAAGTGAAAAGTCTATCGGAACTTTTTTAGAATGAAAAGTCACCTAAGAGAAAGGAGATAACTTAAGTCTTTGAAAGACATTAAACTTTTTTTTAGAGAAAAAATCTGACTAGAATTCAGGAGTGAAGTTGAACTTCATAAGAGTGATGATTCACTCTTTCAGAGTGAATTTGCACTCTACATCGAGTCAAAATGCTGCCACTCAAACTTGGAGTGATTTTTTACTTTTTTAGAGTGAAGTAACTTTGAGTATAAAAGTTTCACTGTTGAAAAAGAAAAACACTCGAAAGTAAAGAAATTTCACTCTTTTCGTCACTCGTTTTACGTAATTTATTGCTGACATTTTTTATTTGGAATTTGCGAGTCACTGAAACTAAAATTTGAGATTTTCATTCGTAAGAATTTATCATATGGGCCAAATCCTTTCAATAATTCTAGAATGAAGGATTTTTTGGATAATTTTATATCAAAGAAATATGTCGTTAATTTTTTACAGTGGATTATTTGTGTGGATAATTGTACAAGAGACTTTCTATTTTTGAATTAGGGGTAATTGCTGTATTTTTTAACTCCATGTAAATATACGGTTTTTTTTCCCTGGAACTTAGTTGAATAACTTTGCATTGAAAAAAAAACATGTTTTCTGGATTGAATTTTCAGGAAACTCGTTTGCAAGTTTGGAATTCATAAAAACCCAGAACCTGACTCTTTTGGACGCTTCTGAAAACAATATCAAGGTTATCACCAAGGACCTTTTGGGGATGCCAGGCCTGAATCAACTGTACTTGAATTCTAACAGCATCACAAGAATTCACAAGGATGCTTTCAAAGACCTTGATCAACTGACGTATTTGGACCTCAGCGACAATGCCATTACTTCCATCACAGAACATCATCTCAGAGCAAACTATTTGCTGCAAATTCTCCTCCTGAACGACAATCCAGATTTGCAATCATTGCCAGTCTTCAGGACAAATAATCAAGAAAGTGAAACCTACAGGTAAGAAACTAATCCCAAAATTGAAATTGAAATCAATATCAACAAATTCCATCTTTATAAACCAAAAAAGAATGCAATCTGTTTTACCTAAATCTCCTCTTCTCCTGAAGAAAACAATTTTCATTTCCCCAAAATTCTACAATTTCTTGACTCGACAGATGTCATCGCATTTCATACAGCAGCTATTCATTAAAAACTTTCAGGAAATCTTAAAATTTTCTTAAGCTTTATATCCTGTGCCCCAAAATAACCGATTTTTCCAGGATCTACCGTTTCGAATGCGCCAACTGCGGTCTTTCATACCTAGAGGAACGAACATTCGAGGCCATGCCAGCTTTGGTTCTCTTGAACCTCGCCTGGAACAAACTTTCGACCCTGCCACGAGGACTTTTCGACAATCTGAGCTCTCTCAAACAACTCGATCTCTCAGAAAATTTCATCAGTCGCCTCGAAAATCATATGTTCCTCGGAGCCTCATCCCTGAGCAATCTCAGCCTCGCAAAGAATCCGTTGGTCTCGCTCCAGGTCGCCCCATTCGCCAACAACACCGAACTCTTGCGCTTGGACGTCAGCGGTTGTATCTTGGAAAGAATTTGGAGCGAAGCGAGGCAACCCATGCCAAACCTCAGGTGAGTTGTTTTAAAAGAGTTTAAAGTATCGATGAAGCTTTTGAGAATTGTTATAGAACTAAATGGAATTTTCTCTGAATTCTTTATAATGAATTTTCACTCTACATCGTCACAATACTGCCATTAAACAGGGAGTGGAAATGAACTCTTATGGAGTGAAAATTCACTCTGAAAGAGAGAAGAGATTATCTCTTAGGAAAATTGAATTTCTCTATTCTATTCCACCTAAATTTTTTTCTATGAGGGTAGTGAAATTGCAGAACTTTCGAGTGACTTAAGTGAAAAGCACTTCAAATTGGAGTGGCAACATTTTCACGATGTAGAGTAAAAATTCGTTCCGAAATAATTGAACGTCACTCATAGAGAAATTGGCTTTCACTTTACAATTCTACTTGGATTTTCTGTATAAAAAATGGATGGTGTTTTACTCTAAGAGTAGTGAAATTTTAGTACTTTGAAGTGACTTTTCACTCTTACAAAGTTAAAGGTACACCAAATTAGAATGGCAGTATTTCAACTCGATGTAGAGTGCAAATTCACTCCGAAAAAGTTGATCGTCACTCTTAAAGAAATTGAATTTCACTATTTAATTCTACTTAGACTCTTTTCCAGAAAATGATTTGCGTTACACTCTGAGAGTAGTGAAATTTCAGTAGGTTAGAGTGACTTTTCACTTAAAAAAAAATTAAAAAGCACTCGAAATTCTCATGGCAGTTTTTCAACTCAACGTAGAGTGAAAAGTTACTTCAAAGAAGTTGATCGTCACTCTTAGGGAAATCGAATTTCACTATACAATAAAATTCTACTAACAGTAAGATTCTTTAATAAAACATGAATAATCGTGTTTTAGTCTAAGAGTGGTGAAATTTCAGTACTTTGAAGTGACTTTTCACTCTAACAAAGTAAATGGTACACCGAATTAGAATGGCAGTATTTTAACTTGATATAGAATGACAATTCACTCCGAAAGAGTTGATCGTTACCCTTGGAGAAATTTAATTTTATTATTAAATTCTACTTAGATTCTTTCATAGAAAATTAATTATGTTTCTCTCTGAGAGTAATGAAATTTCAGTACTTTGGAGTGCCTTTTTACTCCAAAAAAAGTAAAAAACACTCGAAATTCTAATCGCAGTTTTTCAACTCAAGGTACAGTAGAAAGTGAAAAGTCGCTCCAAAAAAGTTGACCGTCACTCTTAGAGAAATCGTATCTTACGATAAAATAAAATTCTACTATGATTTTTACATAAAAAATGAATAATCGTGTTTCACTCTGAGAGAAGTAAAATTGCAACACTTTGAAGTGACTTTTCACTCTAAAATTAAAAAGTACTTTAGATTCAAGTGGCACTATTTTAACTCAATATAGAGTAAAAAATTAACTACGAGAGAGTGAATCGTCACTCTTAAAAAAAGTGAATTTCACCATTCAATTCTCCTTAGATTCCATTCTTGAAAATAAATTATGTTTCACTCTAAGAGCAGTGAAATTTAATTACTTTGGAGTGATTTTCCACTCTTTAAAATTGAAAAGCACTCCAATTTCAAGTGGAAGTATTTTAACTCGATATAGAGTAAAAAATTCACTCCGAGAGAGTGGATCGTCACTTTCGGAGAAATAGAATTTCACTATATAATTCTCCTTAGATTTAATTTTTGAAAATGAATTGTGTTTCACTCTAAGAGTAGTGAAATTCCAGTACTTTAGAATGACTATTTCACTCTAAATAGGTGAAAATCACCTTAAATTTGAGTGGCAGTATTTTAACTCGATGTAAAGTGAAAATTAATTCCGAACCAGTGAGTTGTCACTCTAAAAGAAGTTTTATTTCGCTCCTCAATTCTCGTAAAATTGCTTTCTGAAAAATAAGTCCAATTTCACTCAAAGAGGAGTGAAATTTGACTACTTTTAAGGAACTTTTACTTCGAAAAAGTAAATTGTAACTCTTGGAGAAGTTTAATTTCACTCTTAAATTCTAGTCAGATACTTCTCTAAAAAAAAAAGTTGAATTCTACTCTAAGAGGAGAGCTATTTTACTACTTTTGAGTGTCTCGTCACTCTAAATAGATGAAAATTTACTCTGAGTTTGAACAGTGGTATTTTGGCTTAATGTAGAGCAAAAAATCACCCCGAACAAGTTAATTATCACTCTCAGAGAAGTTTTATTCCACTCTCAAATTAAATTTAGCTATCTTTCAAATGAATAAGTGAATTCGATTCCAGGAGTAGAATTTCACTTCTTTCCAGGGACTTTTCACTCCAAGAGAATAAATTGTCACTCCTAAAGAAGTTGAATTTCACTCCTAAAGTCTATTTAGATTGCTCTTTGAAAAATGAATTACATTCTACTCTATGAGGAATGAAATTTTGTTACTTTCGAGTGACTTTTCACTCGTCATTTCCACTCGGTATAGAGTGGAAAATAACTCTGAAAGAGTGAATCTTCACAGTTAGAAAATTGACTTTAACACTAAGATGAGTAAATTTTCTTTCTCTTCAAGGGACTTTTGACTCATCAAAAGTGAAAAATCACTCCAAGTTTGAGTAGTAGTATTTTGACTCGATGTAGAGTGAAAATTCCTTCCAAAAGCTTGAATCGTCACACATAGTAAAGAGAAGTTGAATTTCACTCAAAAAGAAGTGAAATTTTCATACTTTTGTGTGACTTTTCACTCCAAAAATAGAAAAGTCACTCCAATTTCGAGCGAATGACTTTGAGAATTCCCTCTAAGGAATGGAGAGAATGGAAAATGATATACTATGAAAAAAGATTTAAAAAAAACACACTTTCGTTTTTTCCATAACTTAAGTGATCTTGAAAATAAAAACCTCTTTCGAAATTCCATCCTAAGAATTACCAAACGATAATATATATATGATCATTTGTCTTTTGATAGAAACAGCAAAAACTTGATATCAAAGTTGTCCCAAGATTGACGTTTTTCTGGAGCCTCCTCGTATCTTATCACATTACGTGCGAAAATGCAAACTAATTCAAGATAAGATTCGTGAATAGAGGGAACTGTCACAGAATTCCTAACTCTATTGTATTTAACGAAATTCACTTTGTTTGAACATTTTGTCGTTTTACACCTCGTTTCTTGAACGACGTATAAGCAATTAAGATAATGAGCTTAACAGAAATAACTGACCATGGTTAAATGAAAAATCATAGTGTAATTATTATTTCTCAATTCGATCTTTTTACTTTTGACTTGAAATTCTTGAGAAGTCAGTCTTTTATTCCAAGCTTCCGGATTTGATAAATCTTGATAAAATTCGGTGTCGCGTCAGCAAACGTGCTGGATAACACGAATGAAATGTATTTTTGTTACGAGAAGAATTTAACCTCTATCATCTATTATTGACAGTAGAATGATTCATGTATTGGGTAATAAGAAAAACGAGTTATTTGCTGGTTTCGTATTTTGAATATTATATGTTTTCGAAGGTTAAAAAAAAAAGAAAATGAATTAATGCGGTATTATTTTTACATTCATGACGTTGCGACGTTGGAAATTCAAATCTATGGAAACTAAAAAATTTAAGACACCAGAACTATAAGCTTTGTTTAAATGATTGAAATTTTGAAAAAATTATAGCAACGAATTTTAGAAATCTGTATGGAAATTCATAGAAGTACCGTAAAATCCTTTCAATCATAAATAATCTCTAAAATTACTAAGAACATTCAATGTACGATACATGTGTTAAATACAATTAATCAGGGTTTGGAAGTAACGCATTACTCTAAAACGTTACATTTTTTACGGTAACGATAATGTAACGCGTTACATTAATTAACAAGTAATGATAACGGGAACGAGTAACGGAAATTACGTTATTTCACGTTACTTTTATCAGTCTTATTAAGTTTTGAGAACAATTTAAAACTTTTTAAGGAATGTTATGAAACTGAGATATAAGCAAATTTTAACTTCCTCATTTTTGAATGGGAAATTCTATATTTATAATTTTTAATTCAACAGTTTGGAATATTAGTGATTTGTGTACAAATATCCACAGAATATATGCTTTTTTTCTTTTTATTATAAACTTTTACAATTGAAAGCGTTAAATTTTAGAAATTTGCATGAAAATATGTAAAAATACTAAAAATCTATAGATCTCAAAACCTATAGCAGGATCTTTAATATCTAGGTACAATGAATACAGAAAAAAATACAAAAAATACTAAATTTCAATTAGTTCCACGTTATTAGATCCTTCAAAATCAAATCGTAAAGGTACTGTGAAATTAAAAAAAAAATTTAGAGCTTAAACTGCTTCTTACAAAATTGATCAAAATACTTCACAAATTTCAAACTTTCAATTCTAGGAACTCTTATTTTGGAAATTCAAAGAGATATATTTGAAAAAAAAAAACCACAAAATTCTACAAGATTTTATAAATATTTAAAAATAGAGAAAGAAAGTACGTAGTAAAAAGAAAAGTTCGTGTAAATATACATATGGAACATGAAAAATTTCAGAAATTTATACAGCAACATATTATGTATAAAAATAATGCACGATCCTTGAAATCATGGAAAAACTGAAGAAATACGATAAGTACTGCAAGATGTAGAAATCGATCTATAGAGTTACTGTTTTCTGAAAAATCCTCTAAAACACGAAAAAATTTCATTGAGTTTGAATTCTTGAGCTCAAAGTTCTTGAAGCATATAATAATTTATAAAAAAATACTGAAAGTATGTAAAAATACTAGAAAATTCAGAAACATTCTATTATCCTGGAAAATACAAATAGTTTCAGAAATATTGCAATCCTTCAAATTGTATAAAAGTACCACAAAAATTTCAAGAAATAAAAATCTTTATAGACACTATTTGCTGAAAAATCCTCTCAAATACAAATAATTTAATGAACTTTAGATTATAGAGCATGAAATACTCGAAATATATATATCAATGTACAGAAAAATAGTATAAATTTATAAAAATACTAGAAAATCCTGCAACATTGCATACATACTAAAAAATACAAGAAGCGTCAAAAATTCTGAAAATCTGGGTAGAAAAGATTCTCTCAAAAATCGATCAAATTTGCAAATTTTTCCAAGTTGAAAAAAATATAAAAATTTAAACAAGCTTACAGATTTTTTCCTCAGGGACAAAAAGTGAAGATTACCAAATACTTTATAATTTTTCTCACATAAAAAAATTATTCCTGGAGGGCTCGCCCTGACAAACAGATCTCGAAACATCGAAAATACGATGTGATGTTCAAGCAAAACGTTTTGTTAAAACTCGAAAATAAATTAAATACGTCTAATCTATTTTCGTCTGAAACCATTTTTTCATATCTGAAATAAGCAGTTTCTAGAATAGAACAAAACCATGAGTATGTTCATATTGCTTTTTTTATCCTTAGTTTTTCGATGTCTTGTTATTTGCATCCAATTTATTCCACAAAGTAATGTGAAAGTAACGCAACGTTACTTTTTTTAGTAGTAACGATAACGAGTTACTATCTCTTTTTAAGTAACGGTAACGTAACCAATTACTTTTTTCACCTAAGTAACGGTAACGTAACGCGTTATATTTTTTTAAGTAACTTTCCAAACCCTGCAATAAATCTACAAAGTAAATGTTCTTTCAAAAATAATATGAAATATTAAAAATTTGCTTAATTTTGAATTCTAGAAAATGTGGATCATAGAAATATGAATCAATACTAGAGTATTGATTTATATTCTACTCCATCAGTTGCTATCTAGGATGTAACGCGTAATTCACGCAAATTTTCGAATTTCTGATTACCCCCAGGTTCCTCTCAGTCCATGGTAACCAATTGAAGAGAGTAATGGTTGAAGAGCTCAAGGCCATGCCAAAACTAAGTGGTTTCGACCTCTCGGAAAATCCCTTGCTCTGCGACACAGACTTCACAACCGCGATCGATTACCTGCGAAATCATGGAATAGTTCCCAGACGGATTCTCGAATCGTCAGCAGACTACAAAAATAACGACCATGACACCATCGAAGAATGGTTAGACCTCGCCGTAAAAGTTTGCCCGGAATTGAAGAGCGGTCCCCCATCGAGAGATTACAAACCTAGGAAAAAAATGCCTAAGCCCGTCAAAGAAGTGACCTCGGACCCCGTAGACATGCAGAGATCTTTCAGTGAAGACGAAGTTGGAGATGACAATCTTCTGGTAAACATTTATTCATGTATTCATTTATTTATATAGAATTACCGGGATTTCCAACGTCCGTGAGAAAATCGTGGGGAAATATCAATTAATAATGAGTACAATTAAAGATGAACATTGTGAAATTTAATAAGTAAAATTGTTTTTCAGTATTTTCAAGGATTTTTGAGAAAACAGTATCCTCATATATTTTTACTGTTTCATAGATTTTTAGTACATTGAGTATTTTTTTTATTGGATGATGATCTGGCATTTTTTGAGTTTCTAATCTATTCCTGGAATGCAGTGTCCAAGGTTTCAATACTTCATAGATTTTTTAGAAAATTGTGCTTATATAGGTTCAAAGATTTTCTAACTGCTGGTGTTATTCGTATTTTTTTTTACTAATGTTTTTTTTGTAAAATTTTTGAATATTTTCATAAATCACCTCCATTTATATGAAATTGATATTTCGAGTATGATGCCCTATAATCCAAATTGCATTGTTTTCAAGTATTTTAATAGATTTTTTAGAAAACATTATCTTTATACATTTGCAGTTTTCCATAGATTTCTGGTACATTGAGTCTTTTTTGTAAAATTTCACTATTTATGCAATTTGCAATAAGTATTTATATAACAATTTGATTTTGATTCATACAATTTAAAGCATGGTATTTTTATTAGTTTCTCATAGATTTCTAGAATTCGATGTTCTAGGTATCAACGTTTCATGGATTTTAGGTATTATATATTTTTGAGATAATTATACTTACAAAGAATTCGAGTTTTTTTCAGACTACTGGTTTTTTTTTGGTATTTTTTATTATCAAGGTTATTTTGTAAGATTTTCTAGTATTTCTAGAGATTATGTATATATTTTCATGAAATGATGAAGACATCTCGAATTCGATGCTCTAGAACACAAGTTCTGAACGAAGTTCCAGTACTGTATGGATTTCTAGTACATTCAGTATTTCTAGTAGTTTTTCAATATACTGAAAAATATATATTTATGTAAAATATTTTTACTAAAATATAAATATATTTATAAAATTTGGAAGATATTGCAGAATTTCCTAGTATTTTTATAATAATAATTGTTCTATACATTTCAAGAATTTCGAACTTTAGAATTTGAATATAATGAAACATTTCGTGTTTTACAGGATTTTCCACAAAATAGTGTCTCGATAGATTTTTACTTATTCAAGTACTTTTTGTATTTCTATAGTTTTTCTATGATTTCAAGGATCGTTCATTATTTTTATATATTGCTGTATGAATTTCTGGAATTCGAAAGATCTTCAATGTTTCATATATTTGCACGTATTTTTCCGAACGTATTTTCTGTCTGCATTTTTAAATGTTTAAAGAATGTTGTGGAATTTTTAGTTTTTTTTAAAGATATCTCTTCAAATTTTCAGAATGGAATAAAATTGGAGGTTCGAAATTACTGGAGTATATTTCGATCGATTTTGCAGAAAATAGTTTCTTTATATATTTAAAGGGCTCTCAATATTTTTTGCATTTTTTACAAAGTTATACAATATAGAAATTTTCTTATCTTCTTATAGACTTCTAATAACATAAATATTTTAGAATTTGAAGCTCAAGAAATTGAAGTTTTTTTATTCCTTGAATTACATAAATTTTTTAAAAGTCAAGTGACTTGAAACTTAATAAAATCTAGTATTTTTTACGTATTTTATTTTATTTCTTTTCATTATTATTCCATAAAATTTTCTAGCAGGATCTCCAAATCATGCAAATCCTGTTATAGATTTTGCAATCTATAGATTTTAAGTATTTTCGTATCTTTTCATGCGAATTTCTAAAATTCAACGCTTTGAGTCATGAAAGTTTTTAATAAAAAATAAAAAAGTCTATTCTTCGTCAAGAGTTTTACACAAATTACGATCATCCCACATAGTTTCATTAAAAATTAGTAATAAATAATTTTATATCTTAAAATGAGGAAGTTCAAAATTACTAAGATATCAGTTTTATAACATTTTTTAAAAACTTCTAAATTGTGCCAAAAACTTAATGGGACAGATAAAAGTAACGTAAAATAACGGGATTTTCGTTACTCGTTACCGAAAAAAAGTGACTCGTTCCCGTTATCGTTACTTGTTAATTAATGTAACGCGTTACGTTATCGTTACAGTAAAAAAATGTAACGTTTTAGAGTAACGCGTTATTTCCAAACCCTGTTCATGCCTATATCTTCAACCTGTTTGAACGGAAATGTCGATTTCGCAATCTCCGATCAAAAAGTTGACAATAATAGCTGCATCTGATTAATGAAATATTGCATGATGTTGCGGTCGTATCTTCAATAAATGATTCCACAAACAGTGTGCTCTATGATTGTGCAGTAGTGTGAGAAACAAGTGTGCAATTGTCTATCACACATTTTTGCGGAATCATCGCACAATATCACGCAAAAAGGATTCAGTCGTCGTACAAAGAATTGAATGATGATTCAAATATGGTGCCACAGCATCATGCATAGCTGATTGTTCGATGTTTGTGTTTCGATGCATAAATAATTGTGGAATGATGCTGCAATAATTTCTACCCTTTCGCCATTTGGAATCACAAACAATTAATACATATACCTATGCAATCATCAAATCATTAACTCCTTAGTCCTTGCAGTACAACGACAAATCCGAGGAAGGGACGGTTGCCTGGACCTCGTCGAATCAGGACGAAGAGTACGAAGACTACTCCATGAGCTTCTCATACAAATCCTGGTACAGCGACATGTTCTGGCTCATGGCCATCCTCGTCTTCGCCGTGTTCATACTAATCATGCTCCTCGCGCATTTCCTCGCCTGCGTCTCGAAACGCAAGAGCAATGGCCCAGTCTTGAGGCCCCCGATGATCCTGCGCCAAGGATTCATGGACAACAAAAACTGCGGTTTGGTCTACAAACCGCTGCAGGAGGAACTACCGACGCCGCACATGCCAAAACGCGGCAGCTTCTACTCGAGCAGCACCTTCCATTACGATAAAATCGTGCCAGAAAGCGTGTAATTCATCCGACTACTCAGCACTAGCTTAAGGTCACGAACAATGTTAAACTCTCTGACGAAACGTCAAATTTGAAGATACAGGAGCAGTTTTTCTACATTTTTTTTACTGGAAAGCATTTTCCAATTTCAAAAAATCTATCTCCAATTCGTGGAGAAGTGTCTCAATATCATCATGTTCTATTCAGATTTTCACGAGAATGTTTAGAACAAAATGCCTTAAAAAACATTTTTTAGAAAAACTGTACCCCAATCCAACTGTAATTCTTTTGAAGAGAGTTGATTTTTTTATACAGTAAAAACGTAGCGAGTTAAGAACATTGTTTCCCCCGCGTTCGACAAATTTTATGCCGTCGAATTACGATGGTTCACGATGACATTCCATAAAATGTTCGGGAAATGAAGTAACGACAATGAAAACGTAGACTCGTTGGATAAATTTACTAGCTTAGAGATGTTTTTGTAGTATTGTGAATATGAGAACGCTCGGCCATGGTTTGTTGTAACCGTGAAAAAAATAATTTCGAGTATCTTGGATACACATTTTATGGGAACAGCAAAGTATTAACAATTTCGAAGATTTTCTTTTACCGTGCGTACGGTAATTTCGGAAGCAACAAAGCGTGGATCAAAGATCTCCGTAATGGTACTTATTCGAATTCTTTATATCCACTGTAAATAATATTGACATAACGTTTAAATAAAAAGATGAATTTACAATACTTATGGTGTTTTATTAAAAAGGTCTGTACACGATGCTTCCACGTTATGTCGGCACAATGATTGGTATCTGAGGTAAAGTATAAAAACAAAAGATTGGAGTAGAGCCAAGATGAGGTTAAGTGGAATTTCAGTCACCGGTTGAACCTTTTATCACAATTTGGGAATGATCTGGCAATGGTTTTACATTAAATTGGGCAAAGACACGAATCCTATTTGAAGATACGAAATCGAAGAATTCGATACGTAAGCTATCACGATTGGGACGTTTTTTGTGTCTTGTAAACGACTCAGTTTTGCGCTGTCGAAAAGACGTTCGTCTCTTGCCCTGAAATCAGAAATTAAGAAATTGAGATTCATTTATTTTTTTGGGTCAGAAAACAAATTTTTGATAAATTGAGGTTGTTAAGACTCACAAACAATCTGATAGGTAAATAAAAAAAAATCAATCTGAAATATACATAATTTCAAATATTTTGATAGTCAAAACTGTGAAATATTGAGTTCTACGATCTATGAGGGAAGATTTGGACGGGTCCTTCAATCATCGTTTCAAAATTGAAAAAAGGGTTAAAATTGACAGAAGATTTTAAAAAATTGTATTCATTGAAGATTCAGAAAAAAACAGGCAAAAATCAAAGATGGCTTAAAAAAATTTACAAAAAAATTTTGACAATGTGGGTATGTAGAAAACGCGATTATTGATGAACGGAAAATTAATTTTCAAGTTTCATTCCTAATTCTAGAAAATTTATTGAAATTGCAACGATTTTCTAACATCAAAAAATTTCACCAAAAACTATTAGAAAAATTCTATGACGGTCAAAAATATCAAAATATTTAGATAATGTTCAAAAAAATTTGTAAAACTGTTCAACAAAGTGACTAAGTCATATTCTTTTAACTTTGACAAAATTGTCGAAATTGCTGAAAACTCTAAGAATTGTCTGAACTGTTAAATAATATTTAAATTGTTGCTGCGTGCTAATCTGTACAAATTTTTAAAACTTAAAATTATTGTCGACTGTTGAAACGACCAGACTTAGTAAAATTGTGAACAACTTAGGTTTTTATTTATTTTTGACTGTAAAAACTGTTAATACTATCTGAAGTGACGTGAGTGTCTTAAACTTTTCGACTTCTAAATTGTTTGAAATTATGAACTGTTGAAACTGCTAAAACTGTCATGACTAGCAAAGTATTATGAATCGAATAATTTTCATTTCAAAAAACTATAAAAACTGCTAAAACCTAAAGAAATTTTAAATAAACTTCTATGAACTCTAAAACCGACAAGCGTTGGAAAATCTGTCCGAATGGTTTAAAAAATTTGAATTCCAAAGTATCAAGTAATTTATTTGGAATTTCAAAACTAGAGAGAAACTTACAAAACTATGAAAAAATAAATCTTTGAAACAGTCTAACCTTTACCAACTTTTGACTATCAAAATCATCTAAACTGAAAAAAACTGCCGAAGAAGTCACAAAAGTAAATATTTAGATTTACGAATTCGCTTGCAACTTTAAACTATTTAAACTCTTTAAACTTCAACTATCATAGACATAATTTTTATAAACTGTTTAAGATTGACATAACCGTCATAATTTTGAAAATTGATATTACCTATAATTTTGCCAAAAGTGTTAGTAAACCTATTAAATAAGTCAAAA
The DNA here is from genome assembly GCA_028476575.1 of Platygaster robiniae. Lineage (NCBI taxonomy): Eukaryota > Metazoa > Arthropoda > Insecta > Hymenoptera > Platygastridae > Platygaster > Platygaster robiniae. The sequence continues at coordinate 22,905,235 of CM052025.1, read as the reverse complement.
TTGTTATAAAGTTTTATACTATTGAAGTTTTAAAAGAATTCGAAAATTCTGTGAGAACTATCAAAAACGTGAAAACTGTCAAAGCTATTAGAACTGCTAAGAAACTGTAAGAAATAAGTTAAACTGTTATAAATTTTCAAAATATTATCAACATAAACTATAGGAAGTGTAAAAATTTTCAAAACTTCTATCAATCATTATAATTTTCAAAATAATAGAAATCCTGTCATAACTGTGTAAATTATTTGAATATTTTTAGAATAGTTAAAACTGTTGAAAATTCCGAAATCACCACTCTAAATTTTAATAAATTTAAATTATTCAAACCATCAAAAATATTAAACTGTCAGAAATTTTAAACAGCTATATTGTCAAAATGAAAGTAATTGTGACAAAATATCTTCAATATCACAATTTTTCCGAACTACTTTATTTTCGAAATTGTTTAAAAACATTTACTGTCTAAATTATTTCGAAAACAATCAGAATCATGAAATTTCCGTAAATTGTTGAACCGTTATGAAAATAAATCACAAAAACCGTTAAATATTGATAAAACCATCAAAATGTGAAACAAAATATGATGTTTATCTACCCAAATTCTCAGGTTCTGAGAATTAATGAAAAAAATGTCATAAATTTTCTAAATTTTTCAATACTTTTAAAACAGGTTGAAACCACCTCTTATTAAAACTACTATGATTGAACTATCATAATCATAAACCAGAAAAACTGTTATAAACTAATTTAATAGAACTATCAAAATTTTCAAAACTACTATGAACACCAAAAAACCTTACAAAAATTTCCCCTCACCTTATAACAAGTAACCTGCACATCGGATTCCCAGGATTCGCTTTTTTCAAAACTTTGATGTTCGAATACACATTGAAAAACAAAAAATAGTCTGTCTTTTTCAGTCGTGCATTCCTCTCAGGCGCCGATTTAATAATCCGAAGCTTTTCGAAAATTTCATCGAAATTCATGGGGACTCCGGGTTTCAGCAACGGTTTCACAGAATGTTCCACCACCTGGATGTCTCCATCATTTATTTCACTTGGTTCCTCGTCGTCTATAGTAATTGTTTTCTCTTCCTGCCACTTCATTCTGAGCTCATTCCAAGATGAAACGTTTGGAACTTTCGTAAAAGAAGTCACATAATCGTCATTTGGCACTTCTACGATTTCTGTGGTTGGTCTTCGATGACTCCTTTGATGGGAATTGTTCTAGTGAAGATTCCAAAATTTAACAAACCATAAATTCCATGAATTCAATATAGAGTTAGAAAATTGAGAAAAGTTTTTCCACTTTTCTTCATGACAGTAAAAAATTCAATTTGGAATATATCAGATTTGAAATAAGATTTCTCGGTTAAAGAAATTATTTTACGAGTAGGAAAAATAATGAAATTTGTAGTTTTCGAAGTTCAAAAGTTTCTCTAAAAGTAGATTTCATCAGAAACATCTTGGTACGAGAAAAATTTTATGTCTATTTGAAATTTTCCTGATTGAAATACATGGTATTAGACTTGCAAGAATTTTTCTGTGAATGAAAAATACCTGAGCCCTCCAAGAAGAACCTCTCATATGATTTCCCTGTGTGATTTGTCTCATACTTTGCTGATATGAGTATTGAAAATTGTGTTGTAATCCCGGATGGTAGGTGTTTCTGAAGCGATAACTGCAGAACTGCATCGCCCTCATGTAATTTTGCATCGCATCGTAAACGGGATTCGCATTGAACATTGATTGGAAAAACGTTCTGGACCACATGTTTCTCTGATTGACCTGACAAAAATTCTGCTGCACGAAAGTGTTTCGTCCGAACCAACTTTCTTGGCTTATTCCTTGCGACATAAAACCCTGGAAAAAGGGTCGTACATGAATTTTTTTTTTCATATTTCTAACGAATATTTGGAATACTTGAAAAGTATTTAAAAATCAAAAGATGTATTTATGAGCTGGTCACTTATAGAAATTTTGAAAAATTAGAAGTCATCGGTAATTATTAATTTTTGAAAATTCTAAGAAAATAAAAATTTTTGTAGAATTTCGGGAAATGTTCATTATATTTATAAAATGAGTTTATTACAGCATTTCTTCTAAATATGCATATTTTTAACAAAAAATTCGAAATACTTGACAAGTATTTAAAATCACAATAAATCTTTTTAAGTTGTATAAATTTTTGTTTAATATCGATAGCTCGAATAGCTGGTTTCATGTTAGAAATTTAGAAATTTTTTTTAAATCATCGCCCATTCAAAGTTTCAAAAACTCGCAATAATTGAAGAACAATCAAAATTTTAGAAAATGTTCATCAGTTTCTTGAATTGTGTTATAACTATTATATTGCTTTGAAATATACATGAAATTTCTATTTTTTACAATTTTTTGATGAAATTTTGCCATACTTGGAAAGTATTTAAAAATTAAGAAAAATTTCGATGAGTTGATCAAAATTCAGTAGAAACTCAAAAATTTTTATTATCTTCTGGCGTTTGAAACTTTGGAAATTTTTCAAAATCAGAAAATATTCAAAAATCAAAGATTTCGAATATCTCCGAAAAATTCAATATATTATTAAAACTTTAGAATGTTTTAGTGAATTTTGTGTATTATGTTCATTATCATTTTTATTTTTTCAAGAAATTCGATTTTCCAAGAAAAATCTAGAAAACTCGAAAGTGTTAAAAATCACAAGAAATCTTCATATGTTCAACAAATTTTAATAAAATTTTGAAAATTTTCGATAGTTGGTATGATGTTGAAAATTTCGAAAAATCATCACACATAAATTCTAATTACTGTCGATAATTCTAGAAAAATCAAAAGTTTCGCAGTATTACAGAATATGTCCATTAATTTTGTAAATTTTGTTCACTATGAGTTTTCAAAGTATAAATAATAATAACTTTTCTTTATTTCTGAAAAAAAATTTGGAATACATGAAAAAGACTTAAAAACAAAGAAAGATTTTACATGATTTGATAACATAAATACTAAAAAACTGAATAGTCTATCACGTTTAAAACATTGAAAATTGTTATGAATCATCAAATTTTATGTAATTTTACATATTCTTAGGAATATTTAAAATTGCAGAAATTGTACGTAAATTTTGTAGATAGTAGAAAATTTTAAAAGTGTTGTAGAACTACAGAAAATGTGTGTCATCTTTGAAAATTTTCAAATTAACAAGTTTTTAATTAAAGTTTTCAATTTCAGACAAAATAAAATTGAAAATAAATTATTGATTTGAATCAAATATATATAAGTAATAATACTGCATATAATTGAGAAATCTATTTTCAAAATAAAATAGAAAATAATTATTGAAAATTTCCATAACATATATTATTATATTTTTTATGAAGAATTTACTATTATGAGTAATAATATATCATTTATTATTAAATAAATATTGTTTAATTTTTTTCAAATTATTGATATACATTATATGAACAATTTTTAATGATCCAATTATTTCATTAAAATTTTAATAATTTTTTGACTATGCAAATTTTTTTAATGATTCTTTAACGATCAATAAATAAAATTTTATAAACTTAAAAAAAATAGATAACATGGGTAGAAATTAGAAATTCATAATACATGTTTCTACTCTCTGGCGTACTGTCACAACTTGTCATCTCAAATTTCAAGTAAAGAAATATCAAAACTATAATCTAAAGGGCAAATTTTCCAATTTCTGAATTCTCTTATTTTTTGATTTATACAGTATTTGATTTTATACATATTTTCAAAATTTAGTAATACAATGATAGTATGATAAATAATCAAAAATTGAAATATATTTCTCACATTAATAATTTTACAATAATATGAAATGATGAATAGTTTGTTAATTATTTTTATAATTAGGTGTAAATTGCATGCTTCGCTATAGATGTATAACATTATTTATTATTTTATAATCATATACTTAAATAAATATTTATTATCATGATTATTTCTCATGATAATTATAAAGTTATCAATATTTGTTATCTAACAATATACAAATATGAAAGTTCATATTTGTATGAAAAAAGTTGATTACGATACATTAAACATGCAATTAATTAGAATACTGTATTGATTAGAATTGGAGGTATATTAGAAAATTACATATAATTTACAGGAATTCATTTTAGAATTGAAACAAAAAAATTAGAATATAAAATTTAGATCAATATTATTATAATTACGAATGAATAGATATTTTAATTATCAAAGAATTATTTATCATTAAATATTTCAAAATAGATGTAAAGTTCATATTTTTTTTCCGGAATAGTGATATATATTTTTTCTTCAAAATTTTGAATAATACAACCTAAAACACATAAAATTTTTAATTGAATATTCATTTGAAATGAGATAAACTGAAATATCAAGGACCCTAGTGATTTTGAACCTTAAAAGAAAAAGTAATTTTTTATAAGAATTTAATTTCTTATAAGGTGACCTTATAAAACCTTATGAAAATTCGATTCTTATAAGGCGACCTTATAAGAAACTGAAATTTCTTATAAGAATGTATGTAATAAAATTTTATAAAAAATAAACCTTATAAAATTTTTTCGACCCATTCTTTATAAAAAATTTAAGTTTCTTATAAGGTTTTTATAAGGTTCTTATAAAGTCACCTTATAAGAAATTGAATTCTTATAAAAAATTACTTTTTCTTATAAGGTTTTTATAAGGTTCAAAATCACTAGTCGACTAAAATTAAAAACGAAAACCGTCTTCCAATATCCCTAAAATCATTATACTTTTGCCCTCCCCCTCTTCTATGATAACCCTCAACCTTACTTGATAACTGCTACTACTCTGGAGAGTTCTAGGCCCAAAGAACGGCTCCACTTGAGGCCTAATTTGTGACTGAAAAGGCAAGACTTGTAGCCCGTTGCTGCTACTACTCGCACTATCCTGATTCCTATTCTGACTCTCCATATTATGAAAATTTGACCATTTCGACCGCCTGTACTCGTAAACGCTCTTCTGGGGTTCCACGCCTTTCGGAATGTAATCCTTACAAATTTTAATCGTCGTCACTGGCCGCGCCGCGATATTCGGCAAAGTATTCAAAATTTCCATTCTCGTCATCGGCCTTGGAATTTCCTGAATCTCGTCATCGGAAATGTCGATGACTTCTTGACGACATTTCTTTGCCGTGATCGTCTCAACCGAGCCTGCTCGTTTCTCCGCTTTTTTTGTGTTTCCCTGGTCGCTCCTCCGCGGAAGCAACTTAACGTTCCTCTGGATCCGAGAACCAGAAGGTTTTTTCGGTTCGATTTTAACAACCGGGTCTGAAAAAGTTTCGTCCGAAATTATTTCCGCTTTTTTCCGGACCGGATTTTTTGGAGTCTCTTCAACGATCTCCATGGTTTTTGAATCTCCATTCAAGTTTTTTGTGGGTTCAGTTTCGGTTGCCGTTTCTAGTTGGTTTTTAGATTTTTGGGGGCTGGTTTCAGGGGTTTCAAGTTTTGGTTGCTTGGATTCATCTCCTTCTTCTTCTGAATTGGAGGGGTTTTTGGACATTCGGAGGCCGTTTTCGGGTTCTTTGATGACTTTTTTTCCTACTGGGCGAGGTTCATGGAAGGTGTTTTTGCAGTTCCTTTGAAGGTAGTAACCGTGGCGAGTGAGTTGACTGTAGACTAGGTAATGGTCACTTGTGAATTCTTTGTCGAAAAGAATTGCGTAAGCTTGTTGGACAGATAAAGGGACTTTGTTCCAGTAAAGTTCCAGATTGTTCTGAAATGAAAGAAAAAGATAGTGATGTGGTCGAGGTTTTAACAAGTCTAGGGATTTTTTCTCAAAATATGTTCAGGACCACCAAGAAAAAAATTCATATATTTTTCATTAAATGGAAGATTTGATCAAATTATATTGTAAAACTTGGAAAGTTTTTAATTTTTTGAAAGAAATAAAAGTCTCATACTCTGCTAATTTCCATAATGTAAAACCATCCAATATTGATCTCTCAGAGCCAAAAGAAATAAAGGTTATTTTCTCAAAAACTCCATCGAATAGTGAGTAAAAACATCTTTCTATGTCTCGGCCCTTTTCAGGAACTGTTGCAATATTATGAAGAACCACGTATGTACAATTCTATCAATGACAAGAATAGAAATCAGTAAACCTTTACTTACAAATTGTACCACATAATTCTTATTATAAGTGATCATGTGTTCCATTAAGAAGGAAAAAAACCGGCCACTAAAACCATTGTCAAAGGCACATGTACATATCAATCACTACTGTTCCAACATTTTAAAATTCAAATTCAAAGTCAGGTAAGCAAATATATAAACAAATAAATTTTGATATATTTTCAATTTCATTTTGTCTAACATCTAAAACTTTACTTGAAAACTTGTTGATTTGAAAAATTTCAAAAATGACACACATTTTCTGTAATTCTACAGCACTTTTAAAATATGTAAAATTGCATAATATTTTCTGATTCTGAACAATTTTCAATATTTTAAACGTGATAGACTATTAAATTTTTCAGTATTCATGTTATTAACTCATGTAAAATTTTTCCTAATTCCCAAGTCGTTTTCAAGTATTCCAAATTTTTATTCAAAAATAAAGAAAAGGTATTAATATCCATACTTCGAAAAATCATAGTAAACAAAATTTATGAAATTAATGGACATGTTCTGAAATACTGCAAAACTTTTGATTTTTGCAGAATTATTGACAATAATTAAAATTTCTAATGTGTGATGTTTTTTCGACATTTTCAACATCATAACAACTTGAAAAACTTTTAAAATTTTATGAAAATTTTTTCAGCACATGAAGATTTCTTGTGATTTTCAACACTTTCCAAGTTTTTTAGATTTTTCTTAGAAAATCGAAACACATCGTGCATATTTTAAAAAAAAAATATTTGTAATAAACATGATATACAAAATTCAGTACAATTTTCCTATATTTTACTGATATATTGAATTTTTCTGAATTTATTAGAAATCTTTGAGATTTCGAATATTTTCTGACGTTCTAAAATTTTTTAAAGTTTCAAACGTAATGCAGAATATAATTAAAATTTTTGAAATCTTACAAAATTTAATAGATCCTCATGAAAATTTCAAGGTGAGTTTCGTCTAGGACCCTTGTAATATTTACTGAAGAATTTAGATTTTTCTATTCAAGAATTTGGTAACAAATTTTGCTGGAATAAAAATTTACCATTTCTAAAAGTAGCAACGCTTCTTCCGGATACAAATACATCACGGAATTAATTGCATGACCAAAGCGGCCCCAGTCAACGCCGGATTTTTTTGTGACTATGGCTTTTTTTTGTGCTGGCACCCATTCAGCTACAGCTAACTGGGAAACTCGATCAACTTTTTCAAGTGCGATCAAATCTTTTCGAGTTTTTATTCCATTCTCTAACGTGTTTTTTTCAATCCAAGAACCACTGGGCTCGAACTGTTTGGATCCTGTTTTTGGAATCACATAAGCTGCTTTTTCCCACTTTTCCCATGCTGCGCATCTCAATCCTCGATTTTTGAAAAGTTCTTGAGCACTGGAATTTAAATTTTGTTTACTTAGATAGTAATTTCGAAGGCATTATATTATAAAACTGTATAGAGATATAAACCTTGTAATATAACTTTTCTTAGAATTTTATTTTCATTGATTTAGCGAAAGGTTAAAACTTACCAGTTAATTTTGCAGCAAAACTATCGAGAATCATTGTAATTTGTTTCTACTCCTCTGTTATTTACAACTTTTTAAGAATGACTTTCAGACTGTTTTGATCTAATTTCAAATCAAGATTTACACAATTTGGACCTGGAAATTATATCTGACATAATGTTTTAAGTTTTTCCATTCTAATATCTTTAGATTATGATCAATAGAATCTTTTTCTTCAGAAAATATAATATTCAGAATCTCGAAACATCAAAAATGGAGATTTTAAACTTTTGAATCTTGCAAAGGCCAGGTTTTTAGAATTACAAGTTTAGATTTGAGTAAAAAAGAACACAAACTGTTAAATTTTGCAGTTATAGAATTCAAAAGTTGATTACAAAAATATTATCATAGAATTTTCAGTGCCCACGTAATAGTAGAAAAAAATTTTAATGTGGTAAATGAAATTGAACATTCTGAGATATATAACAATACTTCTTCGAAATCTCAAACCTTGAAATTGAGAATTTTAAACTTTTGTATCTTCCAAGTACAGGTATTTTCAAATTGCTTTTCTAAACTTCTAATTTCATAATAAATAAATTAAATATTCTAACTACAGAAATTGGCGAGGACAAAGATAAATAAATTTTAATTCAAAAATTTTGGTACCTAATTCATCAACTATAGGAATGAAAAAACTTGTATTTTAAAAAAAACAGTTTTTGAAAATAATGAAACATAAAATATTGCATTCGAAGAGTTTGATTTCCAACGTATGACAATGAGAATATTTGTTTGATTTAGATGTATAAGATTATTGAATTTTACAATTTTAGGGCTTAGTGTGTTTTGGTTTGAAATTATATTTGGAAATTGAAGTCCTTCATATAATATTACATTTTAATAGTATCTGTAGCCTATAGCTAATTTTGATTTTGAAATTACTAGGTAAAAATTCATGTTTTAATTTTTTTATAAAGAAAAAATTTATAATCTTTTGCATTCAAGTTTTTTTATAACTACTTTACTAACTATTAGAAAATAATTCTTGAGTAAATTTTTTGGCTAGGTATTTCTGTTTTTTCATATTGAATAATTTTTATTCATTTGTTAATATGCAACTACATTTTACTCTCATTGCAGAATCTTCAGCAAACTATTGAAAGAATTTTATTGAAGTTCTCATTTCACAAATCATTAGATAACAAAAAATTATTGTTTAACAGTTCATTTTTTCAATTTCAGTATTTTGCATCAAGACCAATAGATTACAAAGATTTTTAATTACAAATTCAAAGTTGAAGATTTTAATTGAACATCTTCAAATTTTTAATCATAATATTCGAAAAGTTCTGGAAATAGTTTTTTAGTTATTAAACTATGAGTTTAAAATTAAAAAAAAAAATCATGTTCAAAATGTTAATCTGTAGAAATCGAAGCTTAAAATTTTGTAGAATGAGTTTTATCAATTGTTGAAATTCAATAAAAATCATACTATTAGAATCAAATAAAATCAAAATTTAAATGAAAAAAATTCCAAATGCGATATGACTTTAAATTTCAAAAACTTAAAATCATATTGAAAAATTTTGGAAATCCAGGCTTTTTAAAATTGAGTTATAAAGGGAAAAAACTTTCAATATGTACCATTTAAATTTATAAAAATTTAAAAGCTTGAGCAAAAATTGAATTTCAAAAGCATTTGTATGAAATTAAAATTAATGAATATATAATTCTGATTTCAAATTTTAGATTCAGTTTTTCATAATTGGTTCATAAAAAACAAATTTATACCTATTCTTATTTCTGTGGCTTCCCGCCATAACAGAGAAAGTCACTTATGCCATAAGGCTCATTTTACGATATTCTGATAAAATTTTGAACGTAACGAGATATGTGACTTTCTCTGTTTGGCGGGGAGCCACAGATATATCTGCAAAAATAAAAAATAAAAAACTTATGAGACTTAAATTTCTGAATTTGTTCCATATTTCAAATTTCAAAAAAAAAAAAAAAAAAAAAATTGACATGTTTACTTAAATATACAAAAAACAGCCCAAATAAAATAAACCTAAATTAAAAAACATACTTTTACGAAAAAAACTTTTTGCAACCTTGAAAAACCTTGAAATAAAATTTCTTGTTAAAAGTTAACGAAAAATTAAGGTTAAAATCATAGAAATACACAAGGATAAACTCAAAAAATCCAATACCTAATTTAAAAAAAACATTTGAAAAATTCCAGTAAAATAAAATTAAATTTGTAGACTAAAGCAAGTTTATTCAAATAATTTTTATATTAGGATCTAGAGAATTTTATTAACTCACCTAAGAAAATTCTTGAAAATTGTAGAGCTTTCCTCATTCGACATAGTTTCAGAAGTTCCCAACATTTGACGAAATGCAAAGCAAGTTTTAGGACGAATTTCGTAGGTACGTTTCGATGTGCAGGAATAATTTGCAACAATTTGCAAAAAAAAATTATAATTTATAATTTGCGTTTCACATTTCCATGAATTCACATGAATTCACCAAGTCCAATATCACAAACAATCACAAATCACAACACAAGTCTCAAGAGGAAAAACACAAATCGGCAGCAACTTGATTGGTTAAATTAAAAAGATGCGGGAAATTTGAATTTACGAAATAGCATAAGAAGGTATGTCTTAAAGCTTTTATTGTACAAAAATGCGTACTCAATTTCGAAAATTTTATTATAAGCTATGTTTTTTTTAGTTTCAGGTTTTGATTTCCACCACTTTTGCAAAATCGGCAGGGCATTAAATTTTTTATTGTGTGTATAGTGTGTTCTATATTAATATTAAGAAACGAACTGATAATTGGTTGAAACCAATTAAAAAGTTTTTATTCAATTTTTGATAAAAGATTGCATATTTTAGCGCTTTCTTTATGCCACAAAAATTCTTTTACCAAATAATAATCTTATCTAAATCTCTTATATCTCAACAGAATGCAATCCGTTGAAATTTTTACTGAAAAATCAGTACATTACACAGATGCATACATCTAATTCAACAGATTTTCTGTTGTTTACTACAAATTTAATCAGTTGATTTTTTACGGATTACATTGTACAAATTTTAATAAAAGTTAATCTGTAGAATCAATCTGTTGAATTCATTCTTTTAAAATATTTCCTTTTTATGATATCTTAGCAGATGGCCTATTCTTGAAAACATTCTCGTACGAGAAATTGTAAAATTTGGGGTTTTTACGCTTGTTTTGTTGGTACGTACCAACAAAATAAGCCTAGAAGCTCCAAATTGCCCTGGTTCTCGTACAAGAAAGTTTTTAAAATAGACCCCCAGTGGCGCAACTAAGCAAGCACGCCCCCCCCCCCCGCAACATTTTAACGTCACCTTTTTATAAAAGTTATAAAAACTGTATAAAATTTGTCTTTAGAATGCTAGTAATTCTGTTTTTAGTAACTTTTTATTCATGTTACAGTTTTTACTATTTCATGATTTTTTCTACCACTTTAAAACATAAATATAGATTGGTATAAATTTTTTCAGAAAGTTTTTATTTATATTGTTTATGCAACGCATCGTCCTTCTGAGCTATATGAGTTTTGGGTGAAATTTAGAGTATTCAATTTTTTTTAAATATGTACTTTTTTCAACCATCGTTTTTTTTTAGGTTTAATATTTACATTGATAGGGAACTACAAGTTGAAAAAACCACAACGTTTTTTGTCGCCAATATAATACGTTACTATTCTATTTGAATCAATTCTACTTTCAATTCACGTTTAATACTCAGAATAGATTGATGACTTGAACGCTCTTCATTCATTAGTAGTGCGTATAAATGTCCTAATAAATTTCTTTAAAAAAAAGAAAACGCTTAGCGAAAGAAAAGATATCGGTAGTGTTAAAAATATAAACAGAAAGCCGTGCAAAAATTTCGTGAATTTTATGGTAATATTTGATAGTCAACAAACATCATTCAGGCTAATTCTGAAATCGTTACAGGATTTGTCTTTTTCATCAATTTCAATTTTCGAATCTTGCAACACTTTTGCAACGTAGAATAAAATGAATTTTAATTTTCATAATTTTCAAACTTAGATACAACTCTATTAAAGAATCGTTTTCAACTAAAAATAACTACAATCAAGATTACAAGAGCTAAGGTTTCATTTTTGCCTACAGTTATTAAGGAACCTCCGCTTGTAGTAGCTGGCTACGTAGACTTCAGCAATCTTACTTGGTGGTATATTTGAAAAATTCAAAGTGGTTTTAGTATCTGTTAGCAATGAAAATTGCATATATTTGGTTTTTGATGATGTAGTAATTCCATTGTATGAAAATTTGAACAAATAAAACAACTATCGTTCACTCATTCATTAAAAATATAAATTGATTTTGTTTTATTTGTTTTTGTTGCTCGTAGTCTCTATCAAACATAAGAATTTCGACTTATTTTTTTGATAATTTTCAAGAGCTTTTATAATTTGATAGCTTAGAAACTTTAGACTGCTGCGAAAACTCGAACAACGGAATTGAAACAGTTTCGAAATTTTTTTAACTTTAGCAGTCGCAACAAATAAACGAATTATTTAAGTTTCGATACCTTGTTCATATATTTTACTTTATAAATTAACATGTTGAAGTACTTGAAAAATTTTAACAATGTACAAATTTTCGATATTTGGAATAATTTTAGCAACTGGTACAAGAAAAATGTGTAAAATCAGGTAAATTTGCTTCTGAACAATTAAACTGTCATGAACTGTTTAACGATCAAAACTTTTCAAACTATTAAAAACTGCATAAATTGTAAAATTTCGATAAGGAACTATAAAGAATATACAAAAAAAAAAAAAAAAATATCGGAAGTGTCGAAGATATCAATGTACAGATTAAAAAATATTCAAAACCTATCCCTAAATTCATAAAGGTCAATTAATAATGAAAAAGTGTTCTTTAATTGTTATCCGATAGGTTAATTTTATGGAAAAAAAAAGGAATGAAAAGTTTTAAAGCGACAGTATTCATATTTTTTGATTGCGATGATTATGAAAACAGTTACTTTTATCTCTACCTGTGTGTACATTTTGATATGACCAACGTTCTTCCATATAATCTATATGGGTTACAACAGAGTATTAGCCAGTAAAAAGAGTTATTGCACAGGCAGTGAAATTCCTGTTTTGAAAAATTTGAAATAATTGAACCTCTCCTTAGCCTGCCTACAAATACGATACTACAAACTTTTTTTCAAAATTGTCATTTTGATATCCAAGTTACAAAAAATATAAATTTTTTTCAGATATACAAGAGAAGAGACTTTGTTTCAAGATTAAGAATATTTTCTGTGTTCTATCCTTAAGTTGCTAAAATAGAGTATTCATTTCATGAACATCTTGATTTTTTGTGATTTTTTATTCACAGAAAAACAATTTTGAGCATTCACGTAGAACTCGAAGAAAAATTCTTTTTTAATTTCATCATGATCAAAAATAGAACGTAAAAGCAAAACCTGCAATTTTATACTCACAATCAGTGAAACTTATCCGTTCGGATCTGGATGTTCCCATTTAAAGGTCGAAAAGTTCGTCACTTTTGCATCTATAAATTGGAATTAATGAGTCACAAAAATAGAACGTTTCGAAATTTCTTGTGGATTCTTGTACCACAGAGGCTAACATTAAAGAATATATTCATATTTAAATAAAGTAACGAATACAATATGTGAAAATTTATGTATTCTGTCAGGATAAAAATGTGTTTTTTTTTTCACCTGACAATATTTGAGATATTCTTTCATTTTAAAAATTTTCTTGATTCAAATAATTTAATGAAAGAACCATGGGGATTATGAATAGTTCAATTTTCAAAAAAAAAATATTGAATTTTCATTCTCTTACATCTAATAAGGTAAGTTTTTAATTTTTTGAACTCTGAAGCTTAAATTAGCAGAAAAAAGAAGTGGAAAATTTATATGATTCTCCCAGTAAAATTTTTATTTTTATAAAAGTTTCTTTTTTGACAGTGAAACTCCAATTCGAAAAAAAGAAACAAGAAATGTCAAAAATTGTCAAAGTCAATATTGTTAATATTGCTTAAATAAATTTCATGCAGTAAAACAACCACAGTAAGTGTTATGCAATTTTTTTAAGTTGATAGTAATTTACATTCAAGCAACGGCGGGGGAGGGTCAATATAAATTTTATTTTAAAATGTGTACGATGTTTTTTTTTACTACAAAAAAATTTAAAAGACAGGAAAAGTATTTAAGCAGTACAAAAAATCATCATTATTGAAAGAGCTTTTTTTATGAGAAAAGTTTTAAATAGTTAATAAAATGTTTGACATTTTTCAACTTTTGGAAATATAAAAAGCATACCATGTAGTAAATTATAAAGATCGTCAATAATTCTAAAATATTTAGAAAATGTTTATTTAATTGGAGAAATCAGTTTTTTATTATATATTTTCGAAAGATGAATGATGTTTCTTTATTTTTTGTCGTGCAGTCCTTTAATATTATGTAGGAACATATTACGAAAAATCTTGATAAGTTAGAGAAATTTCTATAAAATTAATTCAGTTTTGAATTGTTTGTATCATGCTTGAAATCTTGAATATTTCAAGAATAAAATTATAAAACTCGAAAACGTTTAAGATTGCTGATGAATTTAAGCAATTCTAAAAATTTGTAGAACTTCATACGATTTCGATGTTTTTTGTGGATTGTGGTTACTCCAGAAAACTCTAATAAATTTAAAAATTATAAAATACTTTGTTGTTTTAAGATGTTTGATGATTTTAATAGTGTCATTAAAAATGCGAAATTTCTGTAAAATTCTATAAATTTTGTAATTCATGGGAAAATCTGATTTCTTCCACGTACTGCCCCTGAAAACAACGAAATCTGGTGAAAACTTATGCTCTGTATAGTTCAAGCAGTGATAGAACGCAATGATTTGGATGTTCGTGTCATTCAATTGTCACGAATTACTGTCATGCATTTTTTGCAACCTTAAGAAATTACCGTCTTAATTAATTTTGGGTTTTTCTTCCCTTCTTTTCCAACCCTTCTTCGAGGGGTTTTCGGCTTTATTCCATCTAGCCCTGTGCCACCTGTGCCACAAAAAACCCAAACTATTCTAGTTCTCAGCTGGCTGTAAAAATGTAAACTATCTAGATTCCCCCATTTCGGGGTATTCCGTATAAAATTGTTTCGGTATTAATTGGATGTATTTCTATTGCTTTTGCTCATTGAGTGTGTTTTTGCTGTTCCCATTGGCACCTTGGCATATAGTGATATACCAAAAACCAAACAGTAATGTTATGGTTATAATTGATGAATTGATTTCCATCTTCTAGGGCTGTGTTCAACCCGAACCAAAAGAAAAGGAATATTTTTAAGTGAATGATTCGTGTCAGTTTTTTTGAAAAACTGTTTAACAGTTATGAATGGTACTTGATGATATATAATTTGATTTATATTACTTTAGCCAACGACTAACAAATTCATTTGTTAGTCTTTAATCAATTCAAAATATTTTATCCTACTTTTAGGATCGATCACACATTTGCTATCAATAATATTCATCCTCATATTAGGGTACAGCACCACTTCCTCTTCTCCATTGTAATTGTGATCTGTCGATTCCAAATCGAATCGGTAAAGTTTCTTCGCTGCTTTGATTTCATACAGAACTTTGCTTTTTTTTCTTAGAGTCAATGGAACCTTGAGTGAAACTCAAAGCTATAAATTTGTTCTTGCTGAACAAAACGAACCTGTCACCAGTGAAAAGTGACCATCAGTGATTAAATAATTTATGTCTTCTCGATTTTGAATTTCACCTCGTCACAAAGATTTGCGTTCCTGAACAAAATCTTCTTGATTATCACCTGTTTTTCCAGGTCTCAGAACAGCGTTGTGTACGATGTTTCTTGGGGTGAACTCTTCTCCAATGTGGAAGAATGCTTTGATTGTGGAATAATGCGTTGAAGTCTTCAACAGCTGAATGGAATATGGATTCTTTGATGACCCTTATTTCATTTCCCGGGTAATATGGCCTTAGCAAGTCTTCAGCTTCTATTTCACTCATCTCCTTGATTTGGTTTTTGTTTGTTACATTTGCACCTTGGCATGTAGCGATACACCAGAAACCAAGCAGCAATGTTAAAGTGATGATTGATGTATTTGATTCCATCTTCTGCATTTTTCTTCAATCTGAAAGAAAAACGAATTGGTTTTATTCAATATCATTTTTTGCCTTCCTTTTTAAAAAATCAGTTTATAAATACGTCGGTATTACATTATTTCAATGAATAGTAATGAAATGGATGTGAATGATTAAAAGTACCATTTTTTCCATTTTCTTCAATAAACTCATAATGAATTTATTTAAAGAGGAACCGTTGATTTTTTTCTAAAGAATTTCTCTTCGAACATTGAAACAGCTTTAATATTAGAGTTAGTATTCACGATTTTCAATTCTACTGAAATCAATGATAGCTTTAGAATTACTTTATTTGTTTGAAGTATTCATGAAATCACAATACATGTACAATATTTGAATAAATAGTTCTTTTAATCGCAAATCATGATACCAATCACGTGCCATTTTCTTTTATAATGATGTGAAAATTACGTCATATTTGACATGTTAAAGAAATTTTCACCTTGAACAAACAAAAACGAAACAATAAATTCTGACACGTATAACTAAATTATTTGTTAATCTTTTGTCTACTGTTGAAGGAAATATTCTACACCATAATTTTTGTTTACAATGAGGTAAATATCCATAAACGCTTAAAATTTCAAATGCCCACTGAAATTTCTGCTAAAATATTCAGCCATTCAAACGTTTTCTGAAAATTCTTAAAGACATTACAAAAGTCACGTATATTTCAAGAAAAATTTACATTTGATATAATTTCTATATTTTCTCTGCTCTGAATTTTTAAATTCTAAAATATTTAGAAATTCAAAAAACCTTCTTAAATTCGTGCGAAATATCGAGATATCGGGAAAATTATTTTACAACTTTCGAGCATATTGAAAGAGTTTCGTGTATTTGAAAGGATTTTCATGAATAGTTAAAATCATCAATATACCCTATTCTACATTACTGAAAAATCGAGAGAAAAATATGATAAAGTCAGGAAAATCGATGAAATGTTAAAGATTTTTTTTTTCAGGTGGTAAATTATCATACTAAAAATTTTATTTTATATCCGAAAAATTTCGCTCAAATGTTTAAAAATTTAGCCGATCAAGCAACACTCTGAGAATAATTAAATTGTATTGTAGATAATTATTCAATTGTGGTAATAGAATTTCAATGAATCATATGAATTTCGAAAATAAATTATTAATAGTGTCGTAGAAAAGAAAAAAATATGTTTAATGTAAGGAAATTGCCGAAATATATTACCATGTCCAGGTGTTCAAAAATTTTCATAGAATTATATTCCATTCGTCTTGCTTTTCTCAACTTTATATAAAGATATACAGATACAAATATTATATTTTTAAAAATACATACCTTCAAAACGACGTTACTTGGAAATCAAACTTGTTAAGCTCTTTGCAAAGAGCTTAAAAACACATGTGTTTTTCGGACTATACTCCATGACCCAATATTCCTTATGCTCCATGTATTTACAGTGACAATTATCTTGACAAGATGAGATCCTAATTCTAGTAGTTTAAAATTGAATGTGCTTAAAAATTGTTCTAAACAATACAAGACTGCTGATAATGATCCTTAAAATGCTATATTACGGATGGATTTTTAAAATGAATACTAGTAGTTACAAATTTCATACAAAATTCATATATTTAGACCAACTATCGCAAAAAAAATGATAAGATGTATGCTATTCATTTCGAATGAATATCATTATTTTGTTGTTCTTTTTTGAAGCTTTTGAAACAGAAACTTTTGTTCTATACTACTGAATTTCAGGAGAGAAAATTTTAGAGTAACATCTACTTCGATTCTAAAAATAAGTAATTTTATAAAATGTATTTAACGAGTTTTTTTCATCATTAAACATTGATAGTGTAAGTTTTTTGAATATAACATAGAAAAACTTTGCTGATTTTTTTAGCTTATATCCTGCAATATTTTGAACAATCTGTTGAGCAATATGAAAGTGCTAAAGATTCAGGAATATTTTTCGCTAAAAATGAAGCCAATCCGATTATAAGTAACCGAGATATCACACATTCAAAATTTCGTTCCGGAGAGTCGCTAGCTATCCCCTCTCTTGCCTACTAGGATACTAAAGGTCACGCCCATATCGCGTTATGTTAGGTGCACCTTCAATAAAGTTATTCTAAAAAAAGCTGTTAAAGGATAATAATAATAAAAAGTAGTCGGTTTCCTCACTATATGGATCTAAATTGCAAATCTTTTATTATGTTTCAAAAAAAGAATATTTCACATTGTTCTATTGTTTTTTAAAGTACCAGCACCAAAATTTTTACATTTCACAAACCTTAAAAAATAAAGTCACTGTATAAGTATGCATTTCAAATTCATCTTGTACATTTAAAAGCTGGTCATATTCTTAATTGTTGAAACAAATTTCACAAACTTTCAGAACTTCCATTTTCTGAAAATGAAGACCGTGGTGTCAATGGAGCTCTTGGCAAAACAGCTTTTGTCTCAAACAAACGTACATTTTGTGCCCTATTGTAATACTTTAGAAGCACTTCATACTTGTTTAGGTTCCATTCTTCTCCAGTAACTTCTTCCGTCAAAAGAATTCGCATGTATCTGTATTTCATCCTATTTTTGGGATCCATTACACATTTGCTATCAATTATTTTTATCTTCATATGGGGATAGAATAGCACAACTTCCCTCTCTTTATTGTCATTAGAATTAATCGATTCAAAATCACAGTGGTAAAATTTTTTGGCTGCTTTAACTTCATACAATACACTTACCTGGTTTCTTTTCGGCTCTGTGAAACGTCTAATGAATCTCAAAGCTGTGTCTTTGTCTTTGCCGAACAAAAAGAACCTTTCATCAGTCGAATAGTAACCATCCTGGATGTAATCGTTTATATCATCTCGATCTCGAATTTCCCCACGCCACAAAGATTCGCGAACCTGAATAAAATCTTTTAGGTTGCCACCTGTTGTTCTAGGTCTGAGTACAGGGTTGTGAATGATGTTTCTTGGAGTCAACTCTTCTCCAACTTCAAACAATGCAATTGCTATTTCAAGAGCTTGATATACAGTAGTTCTACTTGGTTCAGACAAACATTGATAACCCTAATTTTTGAAATTTGTAATCGCGATATATTGCCTAAATTTTATTTTTGCATTTTTTTGCTTAACGTATTCGTTGTACTGGGTAACATCTTTTTTGAGGAAGAGTCCTTTAATTTCGTCGATTTCATTTTGTGGGTGATATGGTTTCAACAAGTCCTCGGCCTCTGTTTCACTTACTTCCTTAAATGAATGTAGATTTATCGGGTTTTCATTGATTTGGTTTTTGTTTATTTCATTGGCAGCTTGGCATGTAGTGATGAACCAAAAACCAAGCAGCAATGTTACAGTGAAGATTGTTGATTTGGATTCCATCTTCTGCATTTGGCTTGAAACTGAAGAAAGGATCAATTGATTTTATTCAACAGGATATCTGTGCTATTTTTTTCAAACTTTTTTATGAGAATAGTCATAATCTAAAGACTTGTATACAATCCGCTTTTCAAGAATGACATGAACAATGAGGCTTTTTTGCTATCTTTTTAAATGAATTTTTAAAATAAATCCATGTAGACAGAAACAGTTTTCGTTTCGTCATTTTGGAAAAACCAAAGCCATACCCATATTGTATTCTTAGAAATTCATACCTTTAAAACGACGTGATTTTTCCAGACTGTGCTTCACTGCATGCAGCAATATTTTTTATGCTTAGCATATTTATAGTAAGAGTTCTATCTTGACCAGACGACATCCTCATACTAATCAAGTAAGACTGATTGTAAGCCTTCTTTAAATTGTTTTAAAAGATTTGAATCTTGCCATAATCAACCATCGAACGCTTTGTCGGATAGATTTTTTGGAATATCAAAAATAGGAAGTTACAAATGTCATTCTCTTTGAGGAAGTAGAAACTATCGAAAAAAAGAGTATACGATATGATACTACTATGAGAAAAATGAGTTTATTGTTGCTCTTCTCCAGAAGTTTCGGATGAAAATGTCGTTTTTGTATTTTGTGGATTATTAGTGATGGTAAAAACATTAATGAATTTTTTGTGGTTTATTCCGATTTTTTAGCATATCTTTCAAAATTATATCTGTATAGGATTTAAGTGTTTAGAGGATTGCTTTCGTGTTTTAAGTATTTCAAAGTTTTGTCAAGATTTTAAGTTAAAAAACAAATTTTCCAGAATTAATGCAAGTTTTTATCATATGTTTGTATAATTTTTTAGACCTATCGATACATTGATTCGCCAATAATAGTAAGTTACAGCATTAGATGGTTTTTCGCAAATTTCACAGATTTGAAACTGTCGAAATCCTCAGGTCGTTTTTTTATCTATGTAATTCTTCTAAGAATAGCTGTAAAAGGGTCGAGATAATACCGTGCAATAAATTGTATGTATGTGTATGGATGTAAATAAATTGAATTATATAAACGAAAAATGGTTTGGTTTGATGGAATCAAAACAAAAAAATTCAAAAAATTGAATTGGATTACCTTCATAGAATTTATAATATATTGAGTTGAATAAAATCAAATGTCCTTGGAATGATATAAAATTTAATTGAAATATATTAAACCTCATAAAATTATAAATAACTTAATTGAATTAATTAGGAAAGATAAAGGGTACTTTATATTTTACTTTATACTTTAATTTAATTTTACCTATAATATTTTTCCTATCAATTTTCGATTTAAATTTCAAACTGTACATGACCTGTTACATAAATCGAATTACAAGAAATGAAAAAATAAGAGATTGTAAACTATATGCAGAAGTTAATAAACTCAAAATATCAAAGACACTGATGAGGAATCGTGAATTTATATTTTTGAACTTAAATCGTAAAAAATTAAAATTTCAAATCCTTGAGAAAATATATCTTTTAGATAAAACCCTGCCTGAAATTTCATTGCTGACGACTCTATCCAGCAGTTTAAAAAGTTTGATTTTTTACTCCATTGTTTTCTTTATTGGAAAAAATAAAACTAATATTCAAGTGACAGAGTCACGTCATAATGTGCGTGCGCCGAACCAAATCACTGATTCGAGCTGTTCAGTACAGTTCATCAGTCTTCAGTATACCTCGCTCGCGCCAGTTCGAGCATGGACACACAATCGGAAAGAACAGATTGAAGTGTACTGTTGTTTCGTAGGTTGGAATTTTTATCTTCGAATCATATTAATGGCAGAGAAAAATTCCAAAATCGCGATAGTGAATTTCCAAAAAGGTGGTCCGCGGCATTTTTAGATTTTGTGATTTTGCTACCGCGTCAAGAAATCGGAGTGACCAACAGTGAAAATGGCAGCCATTTGTACAACGTGGCGACTTCAAGAACGCCGATGCTGGGATGAAATCGCCGAAAAAAGATAAGTGGAATTTTCAAGACTGTACGAAATGATTTTTCACGCGGGGAAAAATTTGTTTTTACGATATACAGACTGATTTATACAGACTGATTTTTTCCTCTTGAATTGAGGTTTTTTTTGTAGGGAATGCTGACTGAAAAGTTGATTTTTCTCGATTACCGCCTGTTAATTTTTCTTTGTGAGACAATAAGTTGGGGAAAAATGATCTAATTTTTACAAGGGGCTGTTCATAAACCTCGTGTCATTCTAAGGGGGGTCCAGAAAACCAAAATTTGAGCCACGTGGTTTATAAACGGCCCTTACTCATTGCTTTCAGTGTGTCCAGATTGAATGCGCTCACTTACACACACTCAAGCCGGTCTCATGCATGTAAGAGGAACTAGTATGACGTCACGTTATCTCTTTTCACACGCATAAGACCGTTCAACTGTACTTAAAGTGAGTGCACGTAATCTGGGCACACTGCTTGCTTCATTTTGTATGTATATAAAGTTTCATTAAAGAAAATAGAATCATGAATGGAACTGGAGAAAATTTGTTGCGATCGCAATTTTTATAAAAAAATCGATGAATTTCCAAACTGAAGATTTCAAAATTGCATCACTTATTACCCTCTATTAGAAAAAAAACTCGCTGAATTGAAAACAATCATAATCATCTTTATAGGATAAAATTTTGTGTTTGGCAACCACAATATTTTATAGTCAAAGTACTATTTTTATAGTTATTTTTATGCTTCATTAAGGGTTGATTTTCGTTGAATAAAAATTGTCAATCTCGGTAAATTTTGAAAATTTCTCCAATTATGATGAACAAAATTTGAATGTTACAAACCTAACTATAACTTTTTTTTCAGGAGTTTTTTTCTCTATTTTTGTGATGAAGTTTTCCCTACTTTTTATTATGTAAAAAATTACTATAGTAAGTGACAATGTATTTTAAATCAGAGAGCGATTTTTGCAGTTATTTATTGATTTGTTTTCTTGAAAGTAAGTGTCACAAATAAAAGTTTGTTCATAGAAGTTGAATTTGAGTTTATCATTGATAAGATTGTATTTAAAAAAACGCGCATATTTAGATCTCAAAATAATTTTACGATTTTGTATTATCATGAAAAAAAATCGAATAATTGTAAACCTTCAAATTCCAAAATTTTATCTATTTCTTTTAATGTTTCTTTCCTGATAACAATTTAGTGAAATCAGAAATATTTGATAGTATTTTCTAATAACTGACATTCGTTTCTTGGGAATTACGGTTTTGTCAAGTCAAGTCAAAGAAATATTTTTGCTGTCATTTTTACGCTTTCATAACTGAAATTATATAATCAAATTCGTTTAATTCGGAAAAGTTCAGTGACTCATGATGTTGTATATAGTACATTATAATACTAGCGCGTAAGTGTTGACCGTTGAAAGTTAGAGTATTGTAAAAAAACAGTAAAATTCATTTAATATATATTATCGGTTTGAGGATCAATTATTCGAAAATTTATTACTATAATATTCCATACGCAAAATACAAATGTACCGACAAACGAAAACGTTAGGAGAATTTGAAAATTATTGAGTTGCCATCGGCTACCGATTCGATCTTGTATAGAATTGGCATCGCGCCGGCCTGTTTCAGGAGTCAGTAGCGCCGGACATATTAACTCGATGGTTGGGCGTAACTATAATTTTATTATAGATAGTAAACCGGGTCAACTAATCGAGGCCGCTGTATTTGAAGGGATACAGAAAGGAGCTTTCATCCTCTGCTACTCCGGTGCCCTTTCACAAGTACATTTATATCGAATCGAATACCGGTAGCATGCCAATAAACTTTCTTATTCGTTCCCAACAACAACAGCAACAAATTATATTTCTGTACAACCTAACCAGTTTCTATTCTACCCGCCCTTCTTGCACTACAGTGTGTTCCGAGTCGTCTTAACCAAACATAAGAGCGTTCCATAGTGCTCTGTTTGTGAAGCATAGATTTTTACTGTTTTTTTTTTTTATCAAAAGTATTTGTAAGAACTGACCTCAGCTACAAACTTTTCACTAAAGCGCAACTAAAAAATAAATAAAGCTTGCTGTTGCAAATTTTATCCATTAGACGGAATTACAATGTCTAAACAAAATTTTCTCCTACAGTCAGATTGTATAATAAAGAAACAATACTTTCAATATTTTTGTTGCTTGTTAGTACATAGTTTGTCGCTGAAATATAAGTTTTTGGAAAATAAATTCGTACTCAAATTATCATAATTAAAAATTGTTTTAATTTCCACATAAGCACTACAAAATGCCTATAACTGAATCTCGAAATGAATTAAACGAATTTGCTTAGGTCTAGAACTTTTTGAGTTTTGAACCTTTTTTTTGTTCATCGAGATACTGAAAATCTGATAAAATTTAGATTCTAGAGTATCAAACTCTAGAAATCTGTAATTGAATGGAAAAAGTACAAGATATCAATCAAGTCCTTCGAAAATCTAACTAGATTCTAATAATTATGAAAAATATCAAAAATAGTCTAAATACCAGAGATCGATAATATACTAAATATTAATAAATCTATATCCTTTAATGTATCTATTTCTGGCAAACTCAATGGAATTTAAGGGTGTTGAAATAATACAAAATAAACTGGAAGTTTTCAAATCTGTAAAATACCGAACTTAATGAAAATATTGCTTTGTAGAAAGTTTATTGAAATAGTGAAACACTACTCAATTTTAGTTTCTAGAGTATAAAAGTCTAGAAATCTCTACGATGATTATAAAAAATACTAGATATTCATGAAAAACCTAGGGAATCTCACTAAATTTTAATAACATGTTAAAAAAACATGAAAAATACTCTTAATACTAGAAATGAATAAAATACTGGAATTTGATGTAGAAATCTTCCTTCAATAACTTCAAGATTAATGAACATCTATGCGATCTTGAATTCGAAGGCATATTAGAATTCTGAATATCTGATCGATGTATAAAAATTCATAAGAATGCCGGAAAATAGTTTTGTCTGTAAAAACACTAAAAAAAACCATTTATAATAAATGTACTAAAAATCTATATATTTCCAGTCATCTTCGCAAAAACTATTACTTCGACGGTTGTTAAAAATTTTGAAAATCAAATAACTGTTAAATTCTAGATCACTGAATTTTCCAAACCAATTTGACAATAACAAAAATGTGAAAAATGTATTCAAATTACCCTACACGGAAGTTAAACTGAACCTCTTAAATCTCTCTCATGCAATGAAAATTGATTTTTTTTGTGATATCGCTAACTTTACGAACTTAGTGAGATAACGTATGCGGAAAAAGTCAAAGTATATGCCTACTATAATTTGCCGCCTATTAATTGACAAATAATCATACATACTTGTTGTTAGTTATTTTCTTACAAAAATAAGTCTTTCCCTAGTCATTTGGGTTTTAGTAAAGATTTCATAAAACTCCTCGTAAAATGTCGGTATTTTCTATAAAATTCCCCTTTTTTTTTAAAGTCACATTATAAGAACTTTATAAAATGAAATCTTTATAAAATGACGGCATTTGTATAAAGTGGATTTTAAAATCTACTTTCTGAAGATTGTGTCTTCACATAAAGATTTTATTGAGTTTCTAAAAAGTGACTTCATAAAAAAAGCGGAATTCAATTAAAAATACCGGAATTGTATAAGGAGCTTATGCAAACTTTATAAAACACAATTTACTGTCTCTCAATTTGAATCTAGTTAATTCAACAGATTTCCCGTTATACTCAACAGCTTCAATAAAACAAAATCGTAACAATGATAAACTGTTAAAAATAACACATTGCTTTTATTAAAATGTTGCAGCAGAGTACCCTGTAGTTTTTTATAACAGACTTAATCTGTTATTTTTGACATGTCATTCCAGGAGTACGCTTTTCTATTCAATGAATTTCTAAGATCAGTGCTTTTCAAAGAGTTTTTGAGGTCGATAATTACGATTCTGACGTCACAATATGATGTTTATGATTTTGTTTAAACAATGTATTTCAGTATTTCATTTATAAATTCTTTATAAAGTAGATTTTAGAATCCACTTTAAAAATTTTGTCATTTTATAACGATTTTATAGAGTGTTAATAGAAATTTTATAAAAACCCAAATTACTAGGGAAACATTTATTTTTGTAACAAAATAACTAACAACCTTATTTCTCAAATAATTGGCGGAAAATTATAGTAGGTATATAGGAAGATTTTGGAAAAAGTTTCTCTCCGGAGAGGAACTTTTTCGAGTGGATAGGAGCGATTTTCTCCTCCAGTTCAATACCCTGATGTAGACTGTAAAATTTGCATTTTGTACTTTAAAATTTTCTAAAATTATGTTGTAAAAACTGGCATAAAATTGTAATTTGTATAATAATAGCAGTTTAACTGTACAATATTGTATAGATGAAAGAAATATTAAGATTTTACAATAATGTTGTAAAAACTACAATAATACTATGGAACAGAAACATTTATTGTAAAAAGTACAATACTTTTGTCTATTCTACAATATGAATAGCAGAAAGTAGATTTTTTTTCTCAGTTTTTGCATCTTAGAAACTACAATAGTTTTTTCATATTTTGGCAGTCCAAATCCTTCTAACAAATTATTTTGCAAATTTAACTCCAAATTCATGATCAGCGGCCAAGAAAACCATGTAAAGCATGTGCATATTACAAAATATAGTTTTTTTAATAATTTGTGTGAACGAATAGTTAAAACATAGTACATTACGTACCAGGGGATGAAACGGAGTGATTGCAGACGAGAGCAATTTTGGCTGCCCGAGTGCTGCTAAAATTAGCCCGAGTTTGCATTACGAGGTCCCTCCCCTGGTGCGTACCGTATTTTACTCGACAAGAGCATGGAATTTTGGCGGCTTTTGTGGCCGGTAAGTCATCGCAAAAGTGTCCATGCGCGCACTAACAAGTGACAATCGCTTAAGTTTACGTATCTGTCAAAGTTCATTTTCGTACCTACCTTCGTGTACGTAAGCAAAAATTTTCGCCCCTTGGTACGCAAAAGTAGTTGCGAAAATGAACTTAAGACGGTTACGTAAACTTAAGCGATCGTCACTTGTTAGTGGGTTGCATGTGGACATTTTCGCGATGGCTTAGAGGCTACGAAAGCCGCCTTTGTCCATCCTCGCGTTGAATAAAATTAATTTTGCAATTTCAACTCCGAATTTGAGATCAGTGGCCCGGTATACCAAGAGAAGCATATGCATATTAGAAAACATAGTTTTTTTCACAATTTATTGAAACGAATTCATTTTACGAAATCGACTCTGAACTCATGATCAACGGCCTAAAAAACCATGAAAAGCATATGCATATTAGAAAATATGGTTTTTTTCATAATTTGTTGAAACGAATTAATTTTGCAAACTCGATTCTGAATTCATGATCAGCTGCCTAAATAACCATGGAAAACTTATGCATTTTAGAATATATAATTTAGTTTCATAATTTGCAGAAACAAATTGTTTGAACAAATTTATTTTGCAAAATGGACTCTGAATTCATGAAAAGCGGCCTAAAAAACCATGGAAAGTGTATGCATCTTGAAAATATAATTAAGTTTAACAATTAATAAAAACGAATTGTTTAAACAAATTACTTTTGCAATTTCGACTTCGAATTCATGACCAGTGGCCCCGAAAACCGTGAGAAGCGTATGCATCTTGAAAATAAAAATTAGTTTAACAATTTGTCAAAACGAATTATTGAAACAAATTATTCTTGCGATTTTGACTTCGAATTCATGATCAGCGGCCAAGAAAACCATGGAAAGCATATCATATTCCATATGCATATATTAGAAAATATGTTTTTTTTTTCATCATTTGTTAAAACAAATTGTCTAAACAAATTAATTTTGCAAAATCGACTTTGAATTCATGGTCAAAATTCACGGCTCAAAACATCATAGAAAACATATGAATCTCAGAAAACATATTTTATTTACAATTCGTTGAAATACGTTGTTTAAACAAAATCATAAACATCATATTGTGACGTCAGAATCGAAATTATCGACCTCAAAAACTCTTTGAAAAGCACTGATCTTAGAAATTCATTGAATAGAAAAGTGTACTCCTGGAATGACATGTCAAAAATAACAGATTAAGTCTGTTATAAAAAACTACAGGGTACTCTGCTGCAACATTTTAATAAAAGTTAATAACAGTTTATCATTGTTACGATTTTGTTTTATTGAAGCTGTTGAGTATAACGGGAAATCTGTTGAATTAACTAGATTCAAATTGAGAGACAGTAAATTGTGTTTTATAAAGTTTGCATAAGCTCCTTATACAATTCCGGTATTTTTAATTGAATTCCGCTTTTTTTATGAAGTCACTTTTTAGAAACTCAATAAAATCTTTATGTGAAGACACAATCTTCAGAAAGTAGATTTTAAAATCCACTTTATACAAATGCCGTCATTTTATAAAGATTTCATTTTATAAAGTTCTTATAATGTGACTTTAAAAAAAAAGGGGAATTTTATAGAAAATACCGACATTTTACGAGGAGTTTTATGAAATCTTTACTAAAACCCAAATGACTAGGGAAAGACTTATTTTTGTAAGAAAATAACTAACAACAAGTATGTATGATTATTTGTCAATTAATAGGCGGCAAATTATAGTAGGCATATACTTTGACTTTTTCCGCATACGTTATCTCACTAAGTTCGTAAAGTTAGCGATATCACAAAAAAAATCAATGTTCATTGCATAAGAGAGATTTCACAAATGAAGTTTCTCCCAGTATATGCGAATGAAAGAGAGCTTGCGGAAAATATCTTCCTCCGCTTTTGGAGAGGAGGAAGATTTCAAGAAGCGTTCCTCTCCGAAGCCGGAGAGAAGGAAGATTTCGAGAAACGTTCCGCTCCGGAGAGGAGAAAGATTGCGAGAAATGTTTTTCCTTCTTCTCTGGAGCGGAAGAAGATTTCAAGAAGCGTTGTTATCCGAAGCCGGAGAGGAGGAAGATTTCAAGAAACGTTCCTCTCCGAAGCCGGAGAGGAGGAAAATTCTGAAAGAAATTCCTCTCCGGAGAGGAACTTTTTCGAGCGGATAGGAGCGATTTTCAGCTCCGGTTCAATACCCTGTTCTAAATCCCCGTTTATTCAGCTGGAAACCCCTCTTCAGGGAGTTTTGGGATATATTTCATCTAGCCTTGTGCCACCTGTGCTACCAAAAACCTAAACTATTCTAGTTCCCAGCTGGCTGTTAGAATTTAAACCCTCTAGATTCCCCCATTTCGGGGTATTCCAACTACTTGCGCAGCATTTGGTTTGGGTTTTTTTAAATCCCCTTTAATTTAGCCGGAATTCCCTCTTCGATGGGTTCTCGGCTATATTCCATCCAGCCCTGTGCCACCTGTGCCACCAAAAACCCAAACTATTCTAGTTTCCAGCTGGCTGTTTAAATTGAAACCTCTAGATCCCCCCATTTCGGGGTATTCCGGCTACTCGCGCAGCATTTGGTATTTGGTTTTATAAATCCCCTTTTATTTAGCCGGAAACCTCTGTTCAAGGGGTTTTTGGCTATATTCCATCTCACCCTGTGCAACCTGTGCCACCAAAAACCCAAACTATTCTAGTTCCCAGGTAGCTGTTAAAAACTAAACCCACTAGATTCCCTCGGTTCGGGGTATACCCCGGTTCAGGGAATATTTAATTAAAACCCAGGATAAAAATCAACCAACATAAGTGATAATTAACCCAATCGCGACAATCTTTCGAATTCTTCAATTCTTCGTTGCTCAAAAAATTGATAAAAATTTACTTGAAAACGTAGAAATGTTCGAAAATATTATATAAGTGTTTCTTCTCTGTTAACACAAAATTTTAAAAATTTAGGAATTTCATTTTTTTAGCAATTACGCAGTGGAAACAGACCATTTTTTTTCTGCGTAATGGTATGTTTACAATGTTCGTTCCTGCACGTTTTTTTATAGATATGAAACGTTGTTTTAAAGATAATTGCTTGTGACACTTCAAAACTGATAGTGAAATTCAGTTGTGAATTGTTCAAACTTGAAGAATAAAATTTATTTCCAAGTAGTTCGTTACACAAAGCACTGAAAATATAAAAGTTCAAAATGAAGTTTATCACTTTTTACTGTGTTATTGTTGCATCGATATTTTTGAGTTTTTTGGGAACGGGTATGTAGGAAATAAAAAAGAGTTTTCTACAAGTAATTATTCGTCTTGAACTTTTTATCAAGTCATAACATAACTACTATGTATTCGTTAATGCATTACTTAGAATTTTTCAAGTACAAGTATGTTGGAAAAACAATTTTATTCTAAATGAGTCATATTATTTGCGCATTAGTCAAAGGAATTCCCATTCAGGTTAAAAATTAATGCAAAATGAGAGAAAATCGTACAAATATAAAAAATATGTGGCTCAATTGAAAAAAATTGACTATTTTCAACCATAACTACATACTATATACCTACAACTATAACTCAATAGTCATTTTAGCAGTTTTAGCTTTAAAATTGGTGATAAAATTTTCAGAAACAATTTCAGTGATATAATTTAAAAATAAGAATGAAAAAATACAAGATTTTTACGAAGTCATGTTTTTTAGGTGTGACCGCAGAAGCTGAGGAAAGTGGACAAAGAATATAAAATTGAATAAAGTTCATCGAAATGTAAAAGAGTTATGTTGTCAACTCGATTGAATAATTATCCTTACGATGTTCTGATTAAAAACACTGTATCCAAGTAACAAGATTTTTTTTTAACTTAATTATGAGTTATTGAGCCACGAAAAATAGAAAATACCTTTAAAAATTCAATATTATTTACTCAAAATTTTTGAGCTTTATCTTTACGAAGTAAAAAACTGGAATCGTATTTCAAATCAGGAATATTTTCGAAAAAAAAAGAGAATATAAATATATATAAAAAGATTCATCGATGATGGGGGAAAAAGAATTTTGGTTTTACCATACATAGAAAAAGGACAAAGAAGAATTGAGAGAATATTTAAGAAAGGAAATATGAAAGTGATACATAACAGAACATATATACAATACATATGAATTGTAAATGAAAATATACAATAAATATGAATCATGAGTTTAATTGGGATAAAGTAAAAATTTTAGATGGAGCTATAGATTATAGAAAAAGAATGTTTTCAGAAATGTTTTTCATAAAGGGACTAAAAATACGTTCAACAGACAGGAAAATACGAGATTTTTAAGTTCGATCTATGACGCATGCATTGGTAACGTGATATGAATTCTTATCGATTTGTTTTCTATAAAAGGAAAGGAAACTAAGGTAATTTTGTAGACTGTATTAACCACGGATGAAGTTTCTTGTGACGTCATATTGTTTTTTTCCTATTGATTCAATACTATAAAAATGACAAAATGTTTTACACATGAGATAATGTTGGCATGAATTTTATTCTGATGTACGTAGATTTAATGATGTTATGATGATTTTGTTATTGATTAATTTGGAATTGTATTGATTATGGTTTTAATTATTGTAAATTCAGTTTCCTGAAGAGGGCAAGAATAAAGTGCCGAAAACTAGAATGAATGAGATTTTTATCTGATTATTGATTGAACATGGCTCCAAAATGATCGAATAGAGATGAGTTATTATAAATAATAATAGAGCGTTAAAAAAAGTTTAACATATAAAAAGACCTGCACGAATTGTAGTCATTAATCCAATCGCTCATGAATAATTTATATTACACTATAGTGAAATTCTGCAATAAACAAATTTTAAGCTTGTGGTTCAGTCAAAAAGTTATCAAAATTTTATTTCACCACTCGAAAGATTAGGAATATCACGATCAAAATTATTTAAATCTATTTCATTGGTTAAAAAACTCTCACGAAATGCCTCTAAATAACTCAGGTTTACAAAGTTTAGGACTCAAGCAGCTAAATGAAGATTTCAAGTTGTTTTTGGTGCTGATCACGAATCAGCAGTTCAAGTTCATTCAATTAGGTCAGATTTTCGAGATAAGTGACTCAGATTTTTTTTCCATTTTGACCATAGAATTTAATTTTATTTAAAAAACATGTCCGAAATTTGGAACGTAGTGCATTGGGACTGTGTTATTTGGCATGATAAAGTTCTGTTGAACGCAGGCGCGTAGGCAGAGGTGGGTTTTGGGGGTTCAAACCTCTCCCGAAATTTATATAAAATCAATCAATAGATCATGTAAAATTGAAAAAAGTTACATCGATAAACAATAAAAATATAGATTACAACTAAATGCATGAAAACGTTAGCAGTATATATTGAATCAATAAGTGAAAATTATCAACGCGTAGGATTACGTAGAAAATATGAATCAGAAAATTATTGCAATGCAGTGAATAATCGAAAAGAATAAAAATCTACGAAAATGCTTGAAATTTACAAGATTTTGAACTTAAGATCATCAAATTTTAGAAATCTATATAAAATCCATATGAAAGAATTAAAAATAATTTGATTCATACAAACTCTCAAAGAATAATGAAAATAATTGAATTCCATGAAGAAACTGTTTTCTGAAAAATGTCGACAAATGCCTCTACGATCTATAAATATTGAGATTCTAGAACATTAAATCCTAAAGAAACTAAAATTCTCGAAAACGTAACAGATTTTTCAAATATTTTCAAAATTCTAAAATAGAATAATGATATAAAACATAAAAAATTTATATGTATGGGATTTTATAATTATTTTTTGAAATTACTGAAAATAGTTCAAAATAAGATATTTTAAAGCATTGGCTTCTTTTAAATCTCTGTAGCAATCTACAAAAATATAAATAATCTATGAAAATCCTAAGAAATACTTCAGGATTTGGGTATGATATATAATACTAAGAAAATGTGAAAAATAAGTTTAATAGTTTACTAGTTTGCTTGTTTACTAGCTTACTAGCTCAGTAATTTACTAGTTTAATAGTTAGCTAGCTTACTAATTTCCTAGCTTACCAGTTTTCAAGTTCATTAGTTTACTTGCTTACCAGTTTACTAGTGTACTAATTTACTTGTTAACGAGTTTACTACTTCACTAGCTCACTAATGTAATAGCTTACTAGATTACTAGTTTTAAAACTAACTAGTTTTTATTTAACTAGTTTACTAGTCTACCAGTTTACAATTACAAATTTGACAGTTTTACTAGTTTTCTAATCAACTAAGTTACATGTTAACGAGTTTGCTAGTTTAGTATTTCACTTTTTTACAATTTCTGTAGTTTACTATTTAATTATTTACGTCAGCTAATAATTGAAAATTACGAAACTTGAATTCCATTATTGTCGAACATGAAAAATCTTCAACTCTGGACTCCGAAAGTTGTAAAACTGATGAATTTCGGAAGGTAAAATATTTTAAAACCGCTCTCTTGTAACATATTGTCGAAATTGAAAAATTATGAAATTCCGAAGGCAAAATATTTTTCAGAAAAACCCCTCCCGAAAATGTTTCTGCCGACGCCCCTGGTTGAACGAATGAAAACCGAACAGTATTCACCGATGATTCTTGAATCTTAGAAATCCTAATGGTTTTGAGACTGCCTGTAAATCTTGAATGTGCAGCTAGTCCCTAGTTTCGAAAAAAAAGACAGGAAAGAAATTAAGTTACAGTAAGTGAAAAATGGATATTCCGAGACCTTTCAAACTTTTTTATGTTCTGAAATGATATTATTAACGTTTGTTAATGTTACGACGTGCTGATATTTCACTGATTTTACTGTCATATGTATCCCCAAAAAATTGTTCTCCATCGACCTTGGCATTGCCCTCAAGTTGTGCATCAACTCCAGCTACGAAAATGAAACGAATGTATATGCATTTAAGCGCGTTCGTCGTCGCAACGAGCACCTCGGAATGAACGCGAAATTGTCCTGGCGTACTTTGCGCGAATTAAGGAAATGACGATCTTGATGAAAGTCGCCCGCTAAAGCGTTAAGGTACGCCCACGAGGCGGAAGTATTTTAGCTCGGAATACAGTGGCCGGCTAATAAGCCTACTTCCCGGACACAGCGAGTTTCGCGGGCAATCGTCGCGACAATGACATTGGCAGAATACATTTAGCTGCCGAAGAGGTGCGCCGATGAATTTAAATCGCCACGCGCCGCCAACTCCACGCGACAACGGGCAAATCTGCTCAAGTGCGTTAGCATCGAAACTCGATTAAATCATTTGAAATTAGGGGGAGGGGGGATGTATAGGGTTAGACCATATAGGGTTTAAGGCGCGTAGGCAGAGGGGGGTTTTGAAGGTTCAAACCCCTCCCGAAATTCTGATAAAATCAATCAATATTTCATGTAAAAATGAAAAAAGGTACATTGATTTACAATAAAAATATAAGGTACGGAAAAATGCATGAGAGCGTTAGCATCATGTATTTAATAAAAAAGTAAAAATTATCCAAACGTGGGATGAGGTAAAAAATATAAATCGAAAAAATTGTTACAACGCAGTGAATAATCAAGAAAAAAAAATCTATGAAAATGCTAAAAATTAACAAGACATTAAATCTTCGATCATCAGATTCAAGGAATCTATAGAAAATCCACATAAAAGTATTAAAAATCTTTCGATTCATGCAAACTCAAAAGAATGATGGAATTAATTGAATTCTATCAAAAAACTGTTTTCTGAAAAATATCGACGAATGGGTCTACGATCTAGAAATTTTGGGATTCTAGAGCATCAAATTCTAAATATACCATAAATCTATAAAAACTCTAGAAAACGCAACAAAGTCTTTTCAGTATTTCAAAAATACGAAAAAATAATAACGATGTGAAACATGAAAAAGCTATACGAATGTGATTTTATCATTAATTCTTGAAATTACTGAGAATAATTCTAAATTTGCATTTTGAAGCATCGAGTTTTTTAAATCTCTGTAGCAATCTACAAAAATGTAAGTAATTTATACAAATACTTAGAAGTCCTCCAGAGTTTCGTAAATTGTACTAGAAAAATATAAAAAATAAGTTTACTAGCTTACAAGCTTACTAGTTCACTGGCCTAATAATTTACTCCGTTTACTAATTTACTAACCAACTAGTTTACTAGCCTACTTGTTTGCTATTTTACTAGCTTACGAGTTATAAGTTTACTGGTTTAATTGCTTACCAGTTTACTAGCTTACGTATTCACTTGTTAACGAGTTTATCAGTTGACTAGTTCCCTAGCTTACTAGATTACTAGTTTACCAGTTTACTTATGAACTAATTTACTTGTTGACAGATTTGCTAGTTTACTAGCTTACTTGCTCACTAGTTTTCTAGTTAACTAACTTACTTGTTCACTAGTTTGGTAGTTTACTAGCTTACGAGTTTGCTAATTTACTCTTTATCTAGCTTACTAGTTTAATAGCTCACAATTTTACTGAAAATCTTTCAATACATAAAAATTATGTACAGGGTGCGCCATTTCTTATGTCGGTATTGTAACATTGAATAACTTAAACATTTGACAACCGATTTACTTGACTTTACTTGTTTTGGAAACGTCAATTCAGTACAATTTCAACCATGTATCGCTTCACACCAAAAGAACGCGCTGAAATAGTTACTTTGTACATTGAAAATAGTCGTTCAGTTGTGTTAACTCAACGAGCATATCGTCGAAAATATCTTGGCAAACAGGCACCATCTGACAACACTATTCGTCGTTTGGTGTCGAATTTTTGTGACCACGGGACAGTGAAAGATCGCGAACAACCCGTTCATCAACGACCAAGACGTTCAAATGAACTGATTGAAGCTGTCAGAGAGAGCGTTGCCCAAAACCCAAAAGTTTCATATCGTCACCGCGCTCAGCATCTCGGCATCAG
Organism: Platygaster robiniae; assembly: GCA_028476575.1. NCBI lineage: Eukaryota > Metazoa > Arthropoda > Insecta > Hymenoptera > Platygastridae > Platygaster > Platygaster robiniae. The sequence goes on along the minus strand of CM052025.1, from coordinate 22,870,121 downwards.
TGGAACCACTCTACGGCGCATTTTGAAAGATGATTTGCATTTGTTTCCGTACAAAATGCAATTAACACAAAGAATATTGCCTACAGATCATCCACGTCGCTTGGAATATGGACAAACAATCGCTCGAATAGTTGATACTGAACCTGATTTTTGGAAGCGAATTTTAATGACCGACGAGGCACATTTCAAACTTTCTGGAGGCGTTAATAAGCAAAATTGCCGCATTTGGGGAACGCAGAATCCACACGAGATCCATGAAACGCCATTGCATGACCAAAAAGTTACTGTTTGGGCCGGCGTTTGCGCCAAAACCATCATTGGTCCTTATTTTTTCAAAGAGAACCAAACGATCGATGGAAACCGATATCGGTGGATGTTGGCTCACTATGTCTGCCCACAAATGCGTGAAAAAGGTCTTGAAGATTACTGGTTTCAACAAGATGGTGCGACCTGCCACACTGCGAATCAAACAATCCAGTTTCTGCAACGAAAATTCCCTGGACGTCTGATGTCAAAAAGAGGCGACATTGAATGGCCACCCAGATCTCCAGATTTGACCCCTCCAGACTTCTTTTTGTGGGGTTATTTGAAAAGTAAAGTGTACGCCAGCAAGCCGCAGACCATTGAAGAGCTTAAGGAAAATATTCGTGCCGAAATCATTGCTATACCACCCGAGATGCTCGAAAAGGTAATGGAAAACGCCGCAAAAAGGGCATATTTTGCTGTGAACAATAAGGGCGGCCACTTGATTGATGTTGTGTTCAAAAACTAGTCTAAATAAATTGTAAAGGACCAAACTAAATAAAAATACCTCATTTACAGAAATCGGTTGTTTTTTTTTCAAGTTATTCAATGTTTACATGCCGACATAAGAAATGGCGCACCCTGTATATATAATTTTCCTAGAAATTTATAAAACTTTCTGCTCTGGAGCATATGTATTATTATATTACTATAATTGTATTTAATTTTAGAAATAATTCTAGAAATTCATAAAAAAACAATAATAATACATTCAATTCAATTTGTACAATTTATGCGATTACACATACTTTTTATCCTAGAAAGACTAGAAAAATAGAAAATCCTATGATGTTTTCCCTGAGTCGAATTAAAGTGAAATGAAATTGGTATCGATCTCCCAGTCAAATTGTCATATCAGAAATGTCATGAACACGGTCAAGGGTAAATCGTTATTAAGTTTTACGTTGACACTGTTACTCGTCGAAGATATACTTTTATTTTTATGCCATATAAAAAGTTTTAATTTGACATTGTTATCTCATCGATGATGTATTTTACGATCATGAGATACAGGAAAATTTATATGAGATTTTGACGTCATTGATGGGGAGTAAATTTTTCATTGTTCATGAGTCTTGAAAAGGATCCCACACATGGGGATCGAAACGTCGACACTTAATTGAAATAAACAATTTGACTGGGAGATCGATACTAATTTCATTTCACTAAAAAAATATGGAATAAAAGTATTGAAAATCTTTACAAAAGAAACTGTCGTCTGAAAAATCAATTCAAATTCTCAAAATCGTTGAAAGTTTAGATGCTATAGCATCAATTTCTAAAAATCCAAAGCGATCCACAGAAATCTTAGGAATATATAAAAACACCAGAAAATACTGAGATTTTGATGAATCGTATAACATACGAAAATAATATGAACAAATATAATCACAAAAATCCAATCCCATTATTTACGAACATGAAAAATGTACAACTCTGGATTCCAAAAGATACATAACTTTTTAATTCCGAAACGTAAAATATTTCAAAATCGCTATCTTGTAATATATTGTCAAATATTAAAAATTATAAAATCCCGAAGAAAAAATATTTGTAGAAAAACCTCTCCCGAAAATTTTTTCTGCCTACGCCTCTGTAGGGTTTTCATTCAAAGCTTGAGGAATAGTGTAGGTACTAAGTGCAGAAATCTTTATATGTGGATGCAGATACAATTTTCTGGAAATAAATGTTTTCTGTTTTAGGATATCTTGAATATACCAATTGTGTAATTTCTACCACAAATTTTCTGTCATTTTGTTTTAATACTCAAGAAATACAAATTTGAAATGTTCTTATTGAAATTTCAGGGTTTTTTATGGTTTATTTCTTTAGTTCAAGAGAAGTTTTTCTCCATCAGAAAATTCTATTGTGTGCAAAATTTTAACAAATTTGATCAATATTATCCTAGATTTAACAAATTCAGAAATTAAAACATCTGCAGTATCAAATTTATACTGTAAGTTAATTTGTATATCACCCTGTGCACATGTTCATGGTATTTTGCACCATCGCATCGCCCAGTGCACAATAAATTTACGCACAATTTATTTCCCACATTTACCTTCCCTTTAAAATCGGAAGTTATTGAACTTTTTCTAATAATTAAATTTTGATCAAACCACTATTCATTTCATAATTAAAAACATCTAGGTCTTTTGAAATTTCGATTTCATTTTGAATCTTGAATTTTTGAATCGAATTTTGAAATTTGATTTGTTTAGTTTCTATCAAGAATTAAATGTTTTTTTGTTTCAATACTATCTAATGATATCAAATTTAAGGTGTATTTATTTGAATTATTCGGTTCAGACATGGTTAATTTCGATATTTTGTGATAAAAAATATTTTAATTCGTCATGAAGAAAAAAAAAAAAATGAAAGTATTTCCTCATAATTTTATCGTAAAAAGTACTAGAATATTGTGAGATTCAGAATATTATTGCAGGTTTTAAAATATTCTCTTACTGATTTGTCATTTACACCTCACTTATTACATTCGGGTCCAGTAAAAATTGTGATATCGTACAAATAACTACGTATATGGCAATTTTTAATGAAGAAGATTAGAAAAAATCAAATTTTTAGAATCGAATCCTACTATAAAAACCATGTATTCTAGTATACTGGTACTGACTGGTACATAGAATATGTAAAAATCATGAGTCAGTGGTGAACGGAGAGGGAAGTTTCGGGGGTCGAAATCCCATCTGAAATTCGAAAAATATATGCCAAAAATTACAATTTACAACCAAATCTATGTTTTCTTTCGTAGATCAACAACAATTTAACTTTTTTTTATGATCCTTTGAATGGATAAACAATGTTAAACAACCGGAGATCGGCTTTTTTATTCAAAATTGCGCAATTTTAACTGTAGAATCAGAGAGATTCAACAGTGTCAACTTATAAATTTACGCAGGTATCTATATAATAAAATTCAATAAAAACAAACTCTCAAATGATAAGTTCCTATAGCTCAAATGTTTGGTAAAAAAGTAAATATTAGCTTCAAATTTTTTTTCTAACGTTAAGATAATGAAAAAATTACACGCCACACGTCAGTATTAGAAATAGTAGTCAATATTCCATGTTTCAAAATTCGAATGACTTTTTGTAATTTTTGGAAGGTGGATTTTTCAAATACAAACAGTTTATTGTAGTAAGTAACTGTATATTTAGGTGGTGCTTTTTTCCGGAAAGATCCTTATTTTCTAACATTGATTTTCTGCAATCTTTTCATATTTAATCTTAAGTTCGAAAATATTCAAATAACTATCACGATTCAAAAGTTGGAATCATTAAATCTACCATATATCAATATAACTTCTAGAATTCAAAATTTTTTGAAGATTGATTTAAATCTCTTACCAACGTCCCGAATTTGAGCTATTGAAAAAAAACATCATTTTCTTCTTGATATATTAAAATTTTGCTTTTATACTTAGAATATACTTTTTTCTGTATGGGTTTCAACCTTCAATACATCCTTCTATTTTCACCTGTAGATACTAATTTTTATTATGATTTCGTGCCTGATTTCTCTTAAAAATTTTACTTTCTCATCGTACTAAGAAACCTAACTTCGTTGACTTTTGAATAAAAAATTTTTTCAAAATTCTACAAGCTCGAGTAAGTAATGCATTAGGTCTTACATTAGCAAGAAAATCTTCGCTAGATTATGCAATGCTTTCCGAATATGACACTTGTATTTTTCCCAGCACTGTTTTTATTTCAGTTGCAATTATTAATCAGCCACGAGATTATATTATACGGTCGGAGTTTTTCCCATTGTTAGTGTCACTTGCTCAAAGAAACGAGGGGAAATGAAGGGAAAAGAAAAATGTGAGTTCGTGGAATCCAGCACCTTGTAACACTTACGTCTCGATGTTGCGAAATTTGTAATATGTGAAATCTGAAAATTGAGATGTTAATCAAACAGAGTCGTCGATGAAGGGTCTACAGTTTGGATGAAATTTCAAAAATTTGCAGGAAACGTTATTTATGATAACATAACATATTATGTGAATTAAGATAACATTCCTCAATAAAAAACTCTGAATTTGAGAAATACTTAAGGATATCCAGATTCTTTACATTTTTTCAAAATGTTGAATATAGAACAAAAACAAAAATATACTTCGATAGATTGACATGATGTCTTTAAATTTATTTTCATTGCGGTTCTCAAATAACGTTTGTTTTTTGTCCTCTATCTCAATAAAAACCTTCCAATCGTTTTTTCCACTAATGACAAAAACGACTTAAACCACTTATTTGCCAACAATTATTTACGTGTATAATTCTCTCCCGAACGCGATAAAAAGCATCCACATATTTCGCGGAATCGATTAGTTGCGAAACGACTGAACCAAAACAACGAACAAATCAACAATAAAATAAATGTCCTGGAACTGATAAAATCGCAATTATGTCAATAACATCCAGTGCGCACAATAATGTAAAACGAATTTCGCAAGCGTGAAAAACGCCGACAAGTCCCATGGACTTTCTCATTCCATTCCATCCCATTGCACCGGGTATCGCGTTTCGTTTCCATTCTTATCATTTCGCGTCATAAACGTTAGGTAAAAGTGAGCGCGAAGAGGAAATTTGCATGTCAACACTGCAAAACTTGGTCAAGTTGGGTAGCAGTGAAAAGTTTGTCCATGAATGAAAATTCGATGATAATTTTGATAAATAATGAAATAATAAGAAATATTGGGGTTTCTACATATGTAGTGGCCAAATTTGAAGAGATTACTTGATACTAGAAATAGTTATTTAATTAATTTAGTAATAGTCACGATAGGGACGTAATTAAAGTTACATTACGTCAGGGTGGTGGGTAGCAAATTATTCGGGAGGAGTTTTTCTGAAAGATATTTTTCCTTCGGGATTACATAATTTTTTTTCTTTGACAATATGGTTACAAGAGACTGATTTTGAAATTTTTTACGTTTCGGTATTTAAAAGTTACTTTTGGAATCCAGAGTGGCACATTTTTCATGTTCGTAAATAATGGGATTTGATTTTTGTGTTATTCAATTAGTACCTGAGGTTTCGATTTTTTTTACTAATAATGTTTGTATTTATACAATTTAAGGATTATCTTATACTAGGTAATATGGGTTTCGATAGAGCTTTACAAAATTCGAATCTCTATGAATCAAATTCCGAAAAAATTTATATATTTGAATTGATCTTTGAGAAAATCTTACGACCGATTTTTAGAAATTGATGCTCAAGTACTGAAAATTTCAACGATTTTGAAAATTAAAATTGATCGTTCAGACAACAGTTTCTTCTATAAAGATTTTAAAAACTGTAATCCATATTTTTTCAGCATTTCTGCAATTAAAGGCATGTTTAACCCTATAAATTGTATAAATTAAATTAACTGTATTTCTATTGTTTTCTAAATTAATTTAGAGAATTATTTCTGAAATTATATATAAATATAGTATGATATAATTAAATATGCTCCAGTACAGAAAACTTGAAAAATTTTAAAGATTATTTTTATATATTGAAAGATGTCTAGTGAACTATTAGGCTAGTAAACGAGTAAACTACTCAAATTGTTAAATAGTGAAATAGTAAACAAGTAAAAAAGAAAAATAGTAAACTAGCAAACTTGTTAACAAGTATGTTGGTTATTTAGTAAACTAGTAAACTTTTCAAATTTGTAATAGTGAACTGGTAAACAACTAATCTAGTAAACAAGTAAGCTAGTTAAAAAAAAACTAGTAAACTAGTAATCCACTAAGCTAGTTGACTAGTGAACTAGTAAACTAGTGAATTCGTTAACAAGTAAATTAGTAAACTAGTAAAGTGTTAAGCAAGTAAACTAGCAAATTCGGAAACCGGTAAGCTATTGAACTAGTAAACAAGTACGCTAGTAAACTAGTTAGATAGTTGAATAAAAAACTACTTAGCTATTGAACTAATAAATTAGTGAGCTATTGAACTAATAAACAAGTTAACTGGTTAACTAGTGAAATTATAAAATAGTAAAATAGTAAACATGTGAAAAACTAAAATATTAAACTAGCGAACTCCTTTACAAGTAAATTAGTTAATTAGTAAAGTAGTAAACTTGTCAAATTGGTAATAGTAAACTGGTAAAGTAGTAAGCTAGTAAACTAGCAAGCTAGTTGAATAAAAAACTATTAAGCTATGGAACTAGTAAATTAGTAAGCAAGTAAAAAGTAAACTAGTTAACAAGTAAGCTAGTAAACTAGTAAACTACTGAAATTGTAAAATAGTAAAACAGTAAACATGTGAGAAAGTGAAATAGTAAACTAGCGAACTCGTTAACAAGTAAATTAGTTAGTTAGTAAACTAGTAAATTCGTAAAATTTGTAATAGTAAACTGTTAAACTATTGAGTTAGTAAACTAGTAAGGAGGATAAATAAAAAACTATTAAGTTAGTAAACTAGTAAATTAGTTAGCTAGTGCACTCCCAAACTAGTAAACTCGTTAACAAGTAAACTAGTAAACAAGTAAATTATGAAACTAGTAAACCAGTAAACTTTTTTCACATTTTTCTAGTATTATATACGATACCCTGGAAGATTTCTAAGTATTTTTATTGATGATTTATATTTTTGTAGATTGCTACAGAGATTCAATAAACTCAATGCTTCAAAATGCAAATTTCGATCTATTATCAGTTATTTCAAGAGTTAATGATAAAATTGCATTCATATAAATTTATCATGTTTATATCGTCATTCCTTTTTTATATTTTTGAAAAATTTATAAGATTTTGTTGCGTTTTCTACAATTTGTATAGTTTTCTATTATATTTCGAATTCGATATTCTAGAATTCCAAAATTTATAGATCGTCGAGGCATTTGTCGAGATTTTTCAGAAAACAGTTTTTACATAGAATTCAATTAATTTCTTTATTCTTTTTGAGTTTGCAGGGATCGAAAGATTTTTAATACTTTAATATGGATTTTATATGGTTTTTTAGAATTTAATGATCGGAGATTTAAAGTCTTGTTAATTTGTAGCATTTTCGTCGATTTTTATTTTTCTTGATTATTCACTGCGTTGCAACAATTTTTCTGATTCTTAATAATTTTTACTTTTTTATCAAATATACACTGCTAACTTTTTCATGCACTGTTTACTAACTTACATTTTTATTGTTTATCGATGTAACATTTTTACTTTTACATGAAATATTGATTGATTTCATCAGAATTTCGGGAGGGGTTTGAACCCCCAAAACCTGTATTAGAATGGAATAAAATTGGACATAAACTAGCTCCTAGCTTAAAAATCTTAAACAAGTTCAAAAGTTAAAGTATACTCTAACTTTACTCTAACTATACTCTTACACTGGGTCTTTAGTGGAGAGTCTTCACTAAAATGGCATCAACTTAAACATAAAAGGAAAAAAAAACCGCAATATATGTACTTTTTTCGTCATGTGAAAGAAACTTCATTAGCCATATTCCCGTTTTTCCCTTCGTCAATTTTCCGCTGATTGAATGACAATTTATCCCGATATGTTTCGAAATTGTCGCCAGGTACAACGGGGGTCGTCAGAAAAAAGCTCGAGACTCGAGAAACGAGACGGCGATAACTCACGTGAGAGCCATTTTCGAAGCGCGAGAGCCGTGTGGAGTGCCATTTCCAATGCACGCCATTCGCCTCTTTACGCCGGTCACGATCGCGCACTTCCTGTTAATGGGCGTATTTTTAATCCGGAACAATTCCGTTAACAGGGAATATTTAATAATCACGCAGGCATTGTTTGCTACGACGAATGGTCAAATCTCGATACGAATGCTAATTTTTGCCAGCGTTTTACGACGCCGTGAATAATAAATTTCATGATCCCACGAGACAAATGCTGGGAGTTTTTGTACTACTAAAATTTTAAACAGCAGCATTTTTTTTAGGTCTAAGAATTTTTTGGTTTATTTTCTGAACTTTGAGAAATATGCAGTTTTTTCTTGTATCGTTGGAGTATTCAGGATGTTTTGAGTATGAATTGAGTTGCACAAGGTTAATTTTAATACTCTGTTATTATTATATTTTGATTTCAATTAATTGATATATACCAATTTGGTGTATACCAAACGACATTGAAGTACTTAGCTTTTTCATCCTAGTTTTTTCTTTGCTTTTTCTCTGAATGTTTATTTTTTAATAATAATGCTTACTTGTCGAAAAACGTTCTTTAAAATTTTTCATTTTTGTGCCGCGTAAATAATAATATAATTTCATGTAATAATAACATCTTGACTATCATACCCTTCTTACTATGTATAGCAATATACATTATTATCATATACGTATATTTATAATAATGTATGATAAAATAATAATAAAATATTATAATTAGGTCAATTTCTAATCCAAGAGACTTTTAAATTAAAAATACGTTTTTTGTTGTTTTTCATGTTTAAAAATTCTTCCTCATTTGAAATTATAATGAATTGTTACTGAAACAATCTACTTTTAAAAACTAACAATATTTTTCTCTGAATAGGATTGAAATGTCTGAATTTTTTATAGTGACATCCAATATAAATCGAGTAGATATCTTGCAAATCAATTTTCAAATTTTCATCGTTTTTACGATGAAAATTTGAAAAAACATTTAGTTTTTCAGTCAAAATTTTAACCATCAAAACAAGTAATTCTTGAGTTTGATTGTGAATTAACTTTTCACACTAGTGTTTATACGTAGAAGATAAACGCTACTGACTCGGTAATTCTGGAGTTCAAATCTGGTAATAAATCAAATTTTGATACTATGCAGGAATGCACCCAGAAAAAAATTTCAGGATAACTTTCCCAGGAAAACAAATTTTTTCTGATATATTTCAAATATCTGGTCATAAAATTTTTACTTTAATAACGACGAATCCTTAATTTTGATAATTAAATTCCTCTTGAAATTTGAATTTCTGGACTGATAAAAAACTTGAAAATTTACTGCAAAAATTATTTTTTTCAAAAATTAAGAAATATCAGTTTTATGATTTCTATGCATCATGTTTTGATTTGTTTCGTCGTGGGTCGAATAAAACTCTAAAGATATCGTTTCATACCCAAAAAAAAGTTTTTTTTTTTCGATACTTTTACTTTCAAAATGTGAGGTAACATGCACTGAACTTTTAATATTTTGAATAGCAAATTTTTTACATTTCTAAGGTTTTTATTTTTTGTTCTATTGATTTTGAATGCTAGGCTTACTTTTACAACAATAGTCTTCTTTGTCCATGTTTTTACATGAGCTTCAAGACACTCACTTAATTGTTTAAAAAATAAGATCGAAAACATTGCATATTTCAATTTTGAAAATATCTTGTTCTGATTTGTTTTCTTTAGTTTTGTTTGTTTTTTTTTTGGAACTTTTCGTTACTTTTAATTACAATTAACTGTTATTTTATAAATCCACGATACAGAAATTACAATATATCTCTCGAGTTTTGAATTATGGAATATCGAGTATAACTAAAATTGCTGCGTAATTTTTCTGAATTCTCAAAGTGTAAAGATAAAAATTTTTACTTTTAACCTAACAGTTTATCTATCGAAACTTACCATACAAAAGTTTAATTTTATTGAATTTTATTACACAGATACCTGTTGAAATTTGAAAGTTTACACTGTTTAATCTCAATGTTTCTACTGTTGAAATTGCACATTTTTTAATGAAAAAGTCAGTGGCTAATTGTTTAACATTGTAACCCCAAAACCCCACCTCAGCGTTCACTACTGATACTATGCCATATTTTACATGATTTTACAATTTACAATGAAGATGTCAAAGGCGAGCACCTGAACATTTTTCTTTCATTTAAATTTTTTTAAAATAATGAAAATTTCGAGTTACAAACCAATACGTAAACTTGGATGTTAAGTTTCAGTTTTAGCATATTCGAATTTCCGCTGTTAAGTCACTTATAGTATAAATTTCTTCAAATTTCAAAAGTAATTTCAATCGTAAAACCCCTCTCTGTGTTTGCCATTGGTAGCATCTACTGAGAAAAGAATTTGCACACCTGCTGCTCTTCTCAAAAATATCAAAACTATTCAAAGTGTCGAATCTGTGAGGAACTCTTCAAATTTCGAGACTGTTTTGCAGAGTTAAAACTGTTGTGATGGACGAAATTAGAAAATTTTTTTCATATTCATTGATATCACCATTTTTTCTAATGTACCTTATCCATTGTTTTCGATATTTTAACTATGAACTTAAAATTCTTCATCTAGGAAAGTAAAAGACTAAATTCGGAATATGTTTTTGTTAAGATTTGAACATTTGTAATTTCTGAAATATTCAAATATCATGAAATCAAGCACTCAAGAAGAGAATTTCTTTTATTTATTATGAGATTGTGATTTTTAATTTGTTTACTATTTTTCGAGTAGTTTTGTTAATTCAGTGTTTACGGTTGGTAGATGTGTTTTGTCACTAGGACTGTCAATTTCGTACGAAATGTATACACATCCTTGAGGAAATGAGAGATCCATCACAAAACGTCGGATAAAATAATTAAAATTTTTACTCTGTCCACAGTTGTTGAATTTATATCCATTTCAGCATTCTTTTATTTATTTTTTGGAGTAAAACTTCTAATGGCTCGTTTGGAGTCAAATTCGTTTGAGGGCGTAACAATTGTTTGAGAACAAAAGCTGGCATAAAGGATTGGGAACAAAGCATTCTAACATGAATTTGAGAGAAATAGTTAACATGAAACCTACATTTCTAGTACCGCCTCTCCATATATTTTATAATGGTTACGATTACGAAAATTGATTGCTTCACATAAATTGAACACCAAAAAATATTATTTTATGAAAAAATTATCATCTGAAGAAATGAAGTAAGTATCTTATTTTTTCGGTAAAAATAAACTTGAAGAAAATATGAAGTTCATTATTATGTAATGAAAAGAATATCAAGTTAATTATCTATACATATATATAAAAATGTGAATGTCTGTAGGTTATCCGTAAATAACTTCAAAACTACTGCAAGAAACGTCCTGAAATTTCATACAGTTATTAACCAGTTATTTCCTTTGAAGGTTATAGGCATATTTTTATCAACGAACTAACATGGCCTACACCCCCGACTACAAACCCGCTGCACTTTTGAAATATCACACACACACACACACACACACACACACACACACACACACGCGCGCGCGCGCACAAGTTACAGGAACAACAATCACAAAAACATAAAATTATACAAAATATCACGAAAAGTTACAAAATCACAAAATCACGCTAGAACGCACGCACGGACGCACGTACGCACGCACGCACACACACCAGCACGCATGCACGCATACACGCATGCACACACGCACAAAGGCACACACGCACGCACGCACGCACGCACGCACGCACGCACGCACGCATGCAAAAGTTACAAGAACGATAATTACAAAAACATGAAATTTTGCAAAATATAACAAAAAGTTACAAAATTACAAAATCAGGCACACACGCACGCACGCATGCATACACTCATGCACGTTCACCTAAACGCACGCACGCATGCACGCTCGCACACATGCACAAGTTACAAGATAAAGAATCACAAAAACATAAAATTATGCAAAATATTAGGAAAAGTTACAAAATCACATAATCACGTACGCTAGTACGCAAGCACGCTAGCACGCACGCACACATGCACGCACGCACGCACGCACGCACGCACGCACGCATGCACTAGTTACAAAAATAATTATTACTAAAACATTCAATTATGCCAAATATCACAAAAAGATACAAAATCACGGAATCACGCACGAACGCACGCATGCACGCACGCACGCACACATGCACGCACGCATGCACGTACGCATTCACAAGTTACGAGAATAATTATTACTAAAATATAAAATTATGCAAAATATCACGAAAAGATACAAAACCACGTAGTCACGCACGCACGCACGCACACACGCACGCACACACGCACGCACTCACACATCCGCGGACGCATGCACAATTTACAAGAATAATTATAACAATAACATAAAATCATGAAAAATATCACGAAAAGTTAAAAAATTACGGAATCACTCTTGCACGCATGCACGCACGCTCACACGCACACATGAAAGCACGCACGCACGCACGCAAGCACGCACGCACGCACGCACGCACGCACGCACGCACGCACGCATGCGAAAGTTACAAGAACGATAGTTACAAAAACATAAAATTATGCAAAATATAACAAAAAGTTACAAAATTACAAAATCAGGCACGCACGCAAGCACGCATGCATGCACAAGTTACAAGAACAATAATGACAAAAACATAAAATTCTGGAAAATATCACGAAACGTTACAAAATCACGAAATCACGCACGCACGCACGCACGCACGCATGCATGCACAAGTTACAAGAGCAATAATGACAAAAACATAAAATTATGCAAAATATCACGAAAAGTTACAAAATTACGAAATCACGCACGCACGCAAGCACGCAGCACGCACAAGTTACAAGAACAATAATCACAAGTACAGTTTTTCGTTTCGATTTCCATTTTATATGTCAAATGTCATGCTCAAAACTGTTTTCGAGTGTTGAAAGTTGATCAAAAGTTTGAAAAATGGGCCTAAAAAATTGCTTTTCTTTAGAAAATACTTTGGAAAACCGAGCATTTTCAGGCCAAAATCCTCGTGATCGATGGTAAGTTGATTAAATCATTCTCAATTTTCAAGTGGTTGTGAAAATTTAAACAAAATTTTCCATTGGGTAACCTGGAAAATCGGTTTTGACAGCCTCAGACAAATACCTTATAACTGGCAAAAAAATTTTTTTGCGGGAAAATAAAAAACGATTGTCGAATAAAAATGTTTAAGGTACAAAATAAAAAGCTTCATCGAATCGAAATGTAATCAGTCTCAAGTTGTTCTTCTCATAAAATTGAACGAATGTTCTTTTTTGTTTAATTAAACTTGCAGTAGTTCGCCGTGAGAAGTTTCACTTCTCTCGCGAGTTTTTAAACTCGCGCCAGTTTTTTTTTCTAAATTATTGTCATTGCGTAGTCATCGTCATGTAGAATTTTGCACTTTCACTCATGGCCATCGCGCCACTTGTCGTGGTTATAGATAAGTGCATGACATAATAAATAATGAGGAGGAGCTCGATTTTCACGGCCTGCAATCGGCGAGATCGGGGCGACCTGTTGTCTCGTTCTTGCTCCTTCGGCTCAGTTTCCGACATCTGCGAATGGCCTTAATCGCCGTACGTGTCTGTCGACACGGCTCTTTCTCTCTTCATTCGACTTACCCGACGTCAGCGCGGTTTCACGCCAAACAAGATTTGCTTTACAGGGAAATGAAATGCGGTTCCCTCGCGGTTGCAAAAAGCGGGAAAATGACGAGAATTATCAATGATTACGTGACTTTGTCTAACTTTTACCCTGGGATTCAGTCTTAATGCGTTTCAAACTCGAAACGTAGCAATTACGTATCTGGATCGTTTTGAAAAAGCTGGATCAAATCTTGTGGCAGTTGTAAATTGTTGTTGATTTGTATGTTTCAATGAGAGAATTTGAATTTAATATGTATACTGTTATCTTTGGAACGAGATCCGAGATTGTTAAGGAATTTAGGTCGGGTTATTATAGTATCTGTGGAGTTACACAAGATTTTTTATATCAGATACTTTTCGTCAACTTTAGTGTAATGCCAGAACATCAAGCGAAATTTGTTTGGTAATTGTAAATTTGTTATTATATTGAATAAGAAACCTATGTAATGTTTTAAATATCTGCATCGCCAAAAATATGTACATATTGTTTCAATATTAATTTTTCAATCATTAGAGTCTCATACTAGTTAATGGAAGTTTTAAAAATTTAAGAAGATTTAAGAATTTTTTTGAGAATGTTTGATTTTTGAACTTTAACAATTCAACATCTTGTGACAAATTGTACAGTTTCGGAATTTCCTGTGATCACAAGAGGCAGTAACTCCTATCTGGAAAATTTGAGTGGGTAAAAGAACAAAAAATATCTACTCTAAATTTTTCAATTTAGTGATTAAAGTTTGACCAAATTGTCAAAATTTCTTACAAATTACAAAATTTATTCAAATGTTTCAAGATTATGCACTTAAAGTTTATTGTTTATATATTTGATCCTATTCGTGTGAAAAAAAGTTTTTTGGGTAAGAAAAATCTTAAAATTATTTCACGGTTTCTATGGGTTTGAAAAAATAAATATTGTAAATCTTCCACACCATTCCACACACTATAAAATTAGTAAAAGTTTTTAGAGTTACTTTTCAAATATTTTAGAGTGATTCATTCAATCTTCGGAATATGTCTTGTTTTTTAATTTCGAAAAATTTTCTAAATTTTGAGGATAATGCAAACTTGAAATAAATTTTGTATTAAATGTTAGTTTTTCCAACGCGTTCAGACTTTTCGTTATTTTCAATAATTTCTTTTTGAGTTGATCCGATTTTTGTACAATTTTTTAAAATAATTTATAATCATTGACAATCCATGACATTTTTGGAGCTCCGTATTTTTTCAAATTTTACCACTTTCAAACATGATAAGATTTGATCAAAATTTTAGCAAAATTCGTCTAGGTATTTCAGACTTATTGTAATTTTGCAATATTTTTCAAATTTTCGAGCTTTTTGATAACAATCGAAAAGTATTATCATCTATATTTGAGATAAATATGATAATAAACAGAATCTACGGAATTTCTAAACATTTTATGAAAATCTATAATATTTTTGGATATAATAGAGTCAATTTAGAAAATTCGCAACTTTTTAAAATTCAAAAAATTTTTGAGATTTCAAGCATGGAAAAAAAAATGAAAAACCACCAGATGTTCAAAAAATGTACGCAACTCATAAAGTATTTCGTAATTTTTGATGCAATTGAAGTTTTTCAGATTTTCATCATGAAATAATAATAATAATTATAAAAAAAAAACTTAAAATGTTTCGAGGAAAGGTGACAATAAACACAGTGTACTATATTCCAAAACGTTTTCTGAAATTCGACAATATTTTTAAATTTTATAGTTTCTGACGATCATTGAAACTACATATCAATGTCTCAAAATTTTCGAAATCTAAAGCACGATACAAAAAATGAAAATTACCAAAATTTAAGAAATATTATGTAGCTCATCAGTGTTCTTTGAAATTTTTAATACCATCTAAGTTTTAAGGATGTATTGAAAAGTAAAAAAAAGCATTATGCTTGTTTTAAATTAATGTGACAAAATGCATACATTCTTTAAAGTTTATGAGAATTTTCTGAAATTCACTTTTTCGATTATTATACAGTTACCGATATTCTCAGAGAAATTGGATGTTCTTAAATTTTTATATTTTTCCAAATTTCATTAATAATTATACAATTTATATATTCAAACCTTTTCGAATAAATTAAATCGGTTTAACTCAACAGAATTTTTCATAATTTTTGAATGCCTACTTTTTAGGAATATCAGATAGATGAGATTTTTTGAAATAATATTAAAAATATCGTACATTTTACCAAAAAATGTGATACTAAACGCGAACTACAGTATTTTGAAATGTTTTTTGTAAAAGAACTATATAATTTTTAAAATTGTATAAAATCTTTGGAAAATTTCTGAATTTCGGATAATTCTCAGATTTTTTGAATATGAAAAATGTCCAAACCTTGCTCAAACTATTTGAAACAATTAAAAATTTCATGAAAATATGTCCAACTCATTAAGATTTTTCGTTATTCAAAAATATCAGATAATTTGTAATAATGTTAAAAGTATCATACATATTTAAAAAAAATATGATAATGAATACAGTCTAAAAATTTTTTAACTTTCCCTGAAACGTGAGTGATTTTTAAAACTATGCGAGATAATTTGAAATCTTCTAAATTCCGAACGATTCTCAGATTTTCAAAATTTTCATAATATCAAACGTCACACAAACTATTCCAAATCTATTTGAAATATTATTAAAATATGTCTAACTTAGTTAAAAATGTCATATAATGAACAAAATGTATGAAATTTATAAATATGTACAGTAGCTGCACTTATTCATTAAATATTCTAGAACTATGAAAATCTTAAAAATTTTCATGAGCTTGCTCAGCAGTAATAATATCACCCTATGCTTGACAAAAATTACGGTGTAATAGTGACAGTCGATTAAAAAAAATTTAATAATAAAAATAGGTTATACTCCTTAACAATCAATGTACTTGCAAGCTTTTATTATTTTACAATAAAAAGTGTGTCTCACAAATAAAATAATGAATGAAAATTTGAACATCGGAATTCTAAACTTTTATACGTTATTCTTTTTCATTGAATATGTTTTCGAAACTGGTAAAAATTATGAAAAAATTGCCTGAATCAAAAGACTATCCATAATTTCCTTGGACGTTTCTTTCTTTTCCTTGCAATTTTTAAAATTTTAAATTACTCATATTTTCACTTATTAAAGATGTAGGCAATGTTGTTTGAAATCTTATTATTGAGTTTTTATCATTTGTTTAATATTTTTGAATATTAAGTGTTTTGTGAAATTCTTCCCCTTCAAAATGTGACAAACGAGTCATGAAACGTCTGCGATTTCTCGTTTGTTTGGTATTTTTTCTATTTTCATCTGAAAACCTCGAGCTTGATCAGTCTGCTGAACCGATGTCGATGACCAATCATTGCTGTTTTTTCCATCAACGCGAATCGCCGAGCCGGAGACGAGAAAAAGACTGGTCTCCGGCGAAAGTAATCGCGCAGTTTTGGATTTCACGAATCACCAGAATGCTCAATTAAGTAAAATGGAGTATGCGACCTCAATGAGAAAAGATCATGTAGAAAAAAGTGGATCCCGCCTTTCCGGATCTAGCACGCAACTTTCGGAAACTGCCCATCAAGAAGCTCTTTTGTTTTCCATAAACCGATGAAAAAAGAGAAATCCCTCATTTTTCATCCTTTTTATTAACAATCCCAAGGTGCACGAAACGTCGAAAAACTCGATTATTAACATATTGACGAGGGTTTATGCGATGCACTTGGGAGTTGAAAAATCGACGTTTCCAAAGTAGAGAGGGTCGAAAAACAGTTGTCTCTCGATTCGAGACGATTAATTTCCATTCATGTTTGAAACGTCCATCTCGCCGAAAGAGATCTCGGCAAAGAATTAAGGAAAACAGATGTACAACAGCGCGTTTTTTTCATCTGACACCGTTACGAATTCATGGCCAAGTTCTGCGCCTCTGGTATATTTTGTTTTTTTGAGGATGCCCGGGAATGAGAAATGAAGGGGATTTATTTCCCATTTTTTTTTAGAGGAGATAACATTTTAGAAGCGGCGGCGGTTTCAGAGAATAGCGAAAAAAACGTATATGAATGAAAAAAGAAATATGAGAGTGTATTTTTTTACTTATTGCTGTTTTATCTGCATTTGTGATTTTTGGGGCACGATTTTAGAAAGAAGAGTTTTTTGAAATTTCGGGACTAAATATCATGTGTGAACGGAGGTAGACTAGATTAATAAATGTTTATTCTGGTGTTATAACGTTTTGGGGATTGACTTCAGACATTCAAAATTACTTTTTCTATGAGCTATTATGACTAATTACCTATTTATTTTGATATTAATGCCATTTTCAAGATCATAATATACTTGTACGGATTTGAAGTTTTGCCACAGTTTTCCAAGAGAATTGTATCTACAAAGAATTTTGATATATTATGAACTTTTTGTATTTCTCGTATTGTTAAGTATGAATTTGTAAATTTTGTAAAGGATTTGTTAGCTATTTCCATACGTTTTTATTTGTATCGTTTTATAAATTTATATAATTATTGATGGGTTGAGATTCGAGGTTCAGGATTTTCAGAAAACAGCATCTTTATTGATTCTAGCACATATTGCATATATTTGTTAAAGAAATATTTTTCGTCTTTATCAGTACTTGTACTATTTTAAGGAATTTTCAACATTCTTATAGATTTCTAGATGTGTATAGATATCTAGATTATGACGCTTGAGGACTCAAAGATAAATAGATTTTGATCATTTTCATATATATGTATTGAAGAAAAATTGTATCTACATTAATATGAATTACCTTTTGGGTTTTTTGGTAATATTCAAATTAAGCAGAATGTTCAGTGATTCTTTCAGGTTTTTCCTGTTTTCAGGGATGGCCATATAGATGTTCATTAATTGATGCTCAAGAATTCAAAGATGTTGAAAATTTCCGGTTCCTTTATAATTTTTTTTGGAAAAGAGTCTATTCATTTATTTCTTGCATTTTTGTTAGTAATTTCTGTAGCTTACAGTAATTTTTGTATTTTTTTAGCATTTCTGAAACTGAAAAGTTATCGATGTATTTTTATGGATTTTAAATTTTCATCATAGATTTCTATAAGTAAATTTATAGAATTTCATGCTCTATAACTTGGTATTTTATAGGTTATGATAATAGGATTTTTCAAAAAACAGTATCTTCTGATACGACAGACATTTCAAAGATTATTGTAGTTGTAGTATTTTTCTTATTTATGATATTCATACATTTAATATTGCAAAAGATAATCTAGTATTTTTATGGATCTTTCATAAATTTCTTGATTTCGATGTTTCAGCCATTTCAGGATTTAAACTTCTTTTCATTTCGAGCAATTTTTCATGAATTCATGAAAAAGTCATACCTATATATAATTAGAGAATTCTAGAGATTTCTAGGATTTTTTTTTAAGTTTTTCGTACTTTCAAAAATTCAAACATTGTACAGGATGTTTTACTTTTCTTATAAATTTTTAGTATGTTAATGAAATTTAACATCGATTTATTCCATTCCATGCTCTCGAACTCGTAGTTGAATAGATTCTTTAGGAGTACTGAATCTACAAAAATTGATAGTATTTCATAGATTTTTAGTATTTAAGATATTTCTATTATTTCCTAGGTATATTCATAAAATTCAAAGGACTTTCTTGTATTTTAGGGAACTTACTTACTGATTTTGAAATTTTGGTGCTTTACGACTTACAAATTTTATAAAATTTGATTATTTCTAAAGCTTTTCAAGGAAGTCTTATCTGCATTTTTTTTCGTATTTTTTAGTAGCTACGACATTTTGTAGGATTTTCTAGTGTTCTGATAAATTTTCACTCTTTTAATAGATAGCCATTTGAATTTCTATAATGTGTTGGTCTAAAATGCGATGTTAATTGATTTTTATTTTCCAACTGTTTTCTTATAAAACAGTTTTTCCATTGAATACTATAACTCCAGAGATTCATGAAATTGCTGGGATTTTTGTATTTCTGATGAGTTTTTACATTATATCAAGGATTTTCTAATAATTTTCTGACTAACCTATGGATTTTTATATTTCAATGCTCTTGTATTCGAAGTTCTATAGATTATTAGTGTCATCAAATAGTATCGTGAAAATTATACATCAACATAGAATTCCAGTACTTTATAGATTTTATGTAGGTATTGATGAGTGTTTTTTTTTCTTTATTTTACCAAAGTTTGTTTTCTCTAGGGTGTATTCTTATTTTTTTTGTATTTTTCTGGATTTCTACATAGATTTTGCAGTTCGATAGGTTTTTCGAATAAAGTAGGTATTTTTATAAATTTCTTGTATTTCATGGTATCGCATTTTTTGTTCCTTTTTCGCATTTTTAAACTTCGAAGGATTTTTTGTGTTTCCGAAGGAATATTCGTTAAGATTTCTAGATTTTTAAGTACCTAATTCAACTTTAAATTGCAGTGATTTTAGGCATTGTAAGAGATATTTCAGAAAATCGTATTTTCCTTGAATATGACTATTTCTATTTTTTAGTAGTTATGAAATTTTGTAGGATTTCCTACTATTTTCATAGATTTTTACAATGTTTATGAATTTTTATGTGGAGTTTTGGTATTTGGCGCTCTAGAATGTATCAAACATAGTCTTTTTTTCTCAAAAAATCAGTAAAGACAAATGGACTACTAATGGTCTATTTCATTCGCCTTTAAAGTGGTCGATTTTACAGAATCTCAGGATTTTTCTTCACAATCGTTATAACTAGACTTCAAGTTAGGTAACTTTAATGTTTTACTGCGAAACAACGTGTAAGATACTGTAGATTGGAAGAAATAATCTTTAGAAACAATATATTAAAAATTATGAATAGAACACTATGCTAATGAAATGTTCAACGTCACAGTTCAGTGAGAATCAGATTAGAAATCGATTTTCTTAAGCAGTATAAAGCAAAAATAAAAAAAGCTCCTTTTGGAACAATTTTTCATTTAATAATTGTTGAATTCATGTACAAAGCAGTTTTTTGAAAATAATTCATGGTTCATGATATACACTTGTAGTTTTACCCAATTCTTCCTTATTGCAAATATTTTTGGCTTGTTTGAAATTTCCAGATTATTGTTTGTATGATATGAATGCAGTTATCTTTATATTATTATCTCAAAATTATGTCATAAAATATCTTAATGAACAGTGAATCAAGAAATCATGTCCTTATATTATTATGTCGAGAAAATGAATAAATAAAAGAAAACTCATTCCTGCGTCTTGCAAATATCAAAATCTTCATTCTATGTTCAGGAACAAGACAAAAATCGTCTGTCTTACTCAGATTTCAGAAATTTACTCATGTCACTGCATACTATCACCGAAAAATGGAGCAACGAACCGTAAAAATTAGGTACAGGGAGTTTCCGTGGGCGTGCTGGTGCCGATTTCTCAGGAAAATTTTCTCGCCATGTTTTCCAACTGTGACAGTATCTTCGCGAGAAGTGAAGAATCGCCATGTGGTTCCACATGACACACATGGTGCATTATATCCCTGATTCGGACGGTCACACTCGGCGCCCCAGTGGGGGCATTACATCGGGCGCCGATGTCAAATGCGAGAAAGGAGGAGACCTCGACAAAGCGAGCTGCCAGTCCCAAACGAACCTCAGCCCGCGATAGATATTATCGCGTTTTCGATTCACGATCGATTTTCCCGGCTCGAGGAAATTAATTCGCCAAAAATCACAAAAAATAGACAAAAATTTTCCTGATTTTTCGAGTGGATTTCACGAAAGGTGAGTAAGTGAAAAAACGTGCAGTTCTTCGTGATGTGAAATTCGAGTGTTTGCATTTTCTTTTTTTCAAAATGTTTTTGAAAAGTTTTTTTTTATTTTTTATAGTTTATAGGAGTTTTGGAATGTTTTTTTGGTGTGTAGATAACTAGGATTTTATTTTTTTGTTTTTTCTAGATTTTTGAGGAATTTTTGGAAAGGGTGGTTTGTGGTATGATAGAGGTAGAAGTGGGAGGGGGCGTGAAAGTGATCGGTTTTATTGATCTTTTTGATCGATCTATTTGTTGGCATGACGAAGTGACGTTCCGCGATATTACGAAGTTCAAAGTCTCTCTTGACTTGGCACTTTTCGGTTTATATTGAGTTATTGAATAACTTTGGTTCATTTTAGAAATGAGGGTAAAGATTTTTTATTCTGAGGATTTAGGGATGAATGGTAATTGGCATTGGTAAATTTTCGAATTCTCGATTCTAATAGATCAAGAGAAAAAATTTTGTTTCTTATTAACGATCTAAGTACTTTAACAATGCAATGTTTTATTCTCTGATAAAAAAGTTTTTAGATCGAGTTAGATCATACAGAAAATTGATGGTTTTCATAGATTATTGAACTTTGTGCGACTTGAATCAGTAAAAAATTTATTTTTGCCTTTTTTTGGAGGGATATATGAAGTTTTAGGAACATATTGTTTAATTTTCTATAAATTAAATGAAATTTTGTGTTATGCATTATTCATTTCGTAAGGTGAGATTGTTACTTTGAGACCTGTCAGCTCTATAGATTCAAACAAATTTTATGCACTTTTAAAAGATACTAGCACTTGTACTCTTACTAATTGATGTCTTATTTCGATTTATTAATGTTACAAAATTTTCTAGAAAATTTTTAACGTTGATGAAAGAACTAGGAAATGTATCTATATATTTTTCAAGTTTTTTTGATTTTAAGATGGGAATAATATTTTTAATATTTCAAGTGTGTATCTCGAGTTCCTCAAAAAATTTTTCTAACTTTTCGTAATTGATCAGTATTTTTGAATAATTTTTTTCTAAACCTTGAATTAGATTGTATAAAAAAGTATTGTGATTTTTTGGCGAAATTAACAATGATAAAGAAATAATTATGAACAAAATTTGGAAATGATGTAATATCGTTGAAAATAATATAAGATAATTATTATTATTTTCACTTAGATATTGAAAAAATATAAAGCTGCCTACCACAAATTTTTTATTCCTTGAATTTTAGTATTTTCTTAGAGGAGTTCGTTTGTACTTTGACATATTTTTCAACATATTTTAACTGTTCAAGATTTTAAGCAAAGACGAGAAACTATTTATAGAAATCTGCATACAAATGATTGAAAATGAAAGTTGGAAAATGTAGAAAGTTAAAGAAAATTGAAACAATCTGTATGTTCATAAATCTTCAGAGCCAACTGTTATAGAGAACAAAATTATATAATCATTATTTGGTCAAAACTAGTTTTTGGATGATTCAAATGTAAACTGTTCCACAAGATAAACTATTTTGTATAGAATTTGCTGTCGATTCTGTTCAATTATTTTCATCCATCAACAAATCGTTTTTTATTAAAGAGATTCTAACAATTTTATTGATTTAAAGGTACCTCAAATTGCACAATTTTAGGACTGTTAAGTTTTCGGAAACTTTTAACTTTTCGATGTTGACATGTGTTTTCGAAAATTTGCTCTGGATACTCAATTTTTTTCATTTTGAAGATTGCAATATTTTCTAAAGATTGAAAAATCTTCAGTCTTTCTGTTTATAATGCATTGTGATACAACAAATTTAGAAATGAATAACATTTCTAAAAGTAGGCATACTAATTATATACATGATAATCATGTTCAAAATGATGATTTTTTTTTCCAAATTAGGATGGTTAATATGAAAAAATTATATAGAAAAAATTCTGGTATTATAAATTTCAGATTTCAGCATGTGAATTTTTCCATTTCAAAGGATTCGTCAAGACAAAGTGAAAAAACCTACAATTTGAAGAAACAGAACTTTTTTTTCACATACCTGCATAAGGAATATGAGAATCATCGAATATGAAACATAAAAAATTTCAAAAGCTTAAAAAATTTCGGTCAATATTCGTTCCTAATTTTTCTTCGGAGCTAACGATGTATGATCGGAATTTGTTAAATGGTAATTTTTTCATAAATCGGAAGATGACCTGTTTCACAAGGTTAATCATACAAATATTATCAATCATTCAGGTGTTGATTTTCATGAAGTAGAAATAACAAAGAAAAATTTACTGTGAATTCGTTGTAGATGATTTTAGGCAACATAAAATGAAATAATCGATCAGAATAATTATAATTATTTATATAAATGACGATCATTTATAACTTATAAATGAATTATTTATATAATTCATTAAAAATCTTGAAAGCATCATCATTTTCATCATGACATTATCCATTTTCGCTTAATCTTGTGCTGAATTTCATTAACTATCGATATTTTTCTTAATATATAAATGTAATTATATTAATAATAATTATTATAAAAATAACAATAACAGTAATACGATTTGAATTAACGACATTGTTATCGAAATATATTTTAAAGTTTACGATAGTCATGAAGATTAGTATTTTAAACTTTCATTGCGATTTACTAATAATAATTCTATGGCTTCCTGGCATAACCGACAAAGTCACACATGTCATAAGACTCATTTTACATGATATTCTGATAAAATTTTAAATGTTGTAGCATGTGTGACTTTGTCGTTTATGCCGGGAAGCCACATAATTATCTTTCAAATATCTTACATAACCTTGTTTAAAATTTTTACAATTTTTTACGTAACTAATATTTATATATATTTATTATCATATTATCAATATGATTTAATAGAATAGCAAATAACACAGAAGTTATCTTCTGTTATTTTGACTACTTAAATTCATCATTGAAGAAATTTTTTTTTATTTACGAGGATTTTATTGTTCCATTGGGAATCTCGATATCATAAATGACGTACAGAATTTTTAATTTCACAGTATACTAAAAAAACTTTCAAATTCATGCTTTGTACTATGGATTCCAAGTAAAACTGCCAATAAAATTTTTATTCGATTTCGACAGCCACCCAATCACTCTATCCCAGTGCTTCTGCTTCAAGACTTTCATTTTCATCACAATAAGCAGATCCTCTCACAAATCCAAAAAAATTTTCGATATTTGTGAATTGTTCTTTTTGCGATTTTTGATTTTGAATTTGATAAATTGTTGTTGGAGTCCTGAATAGGACCACGAAGCTTGAATGAATAAAGGATCTTGTTAATGATTTCCTTTTGTTCATAAATTGAGAAGTCACTCCGAGAGAACTTTTATGTTGAAAAAAAAAGTCCAAAAAGATTGCATAAACTAGAAACTTTTCCCAAATTTCAAAATTTTTCGAACCTATTCTAATCGAGTACTCTATGCACTCAATTCAACTCAACCCCAGTTTACGATCAAGGCAACGAAAAAATTGCGAACGGTCGCAAAGTGAAATTCGGATCCAAAAACCCAAGCGCAGTGCCATTAACCCAGTCCCGAGTTTTTTTCATACCAGTTGGGCAACTGCGATGGCTGTTCTTTGAGCGTTCGTAACACTTTCGTGTGTTTCCTTGCATTAATATTTAAGGCGCGAGTATACACCGAGACGCACAGAAGCGGGTTCATTATTTCCCATCTCTTTCGTGTTCCAAATTCAAATGTCAATTCGCACTTCGCGCCATTCGTCAAGTCTCTCCATAACAGCCTCCACGGTTTTTTGCACTTCTTCTTATTCCTCATTTCGCAGGGATTCTTTTGGATTCTTTGGAGTTGCGTTGCAGCAGCTACCGGCTGCGTTGTGCAACTCTCAGGAAACAAAAACGCGCTTTTATCCGCGTGCGTGAAAGCCTCGAGCGAGAATTTTTAGAACGCCTTCTGCAATCTCTAAATCCGAAACAGTCGAAATCGCCCCAAGGAATAATCAAACTTCAAATACAGTAATTATTTACACAACAATTTTTCTTCCTTTGCATTTTTCAGTAACTAAAATGCATTTTTTCATCGTATTGGAAGGTGTAACCCTTGACTTTGATTTTTGATTTTATTCTGATACATAAGTGAGAGTTGATATGATCAGACTGAAAAAGGAGGAATTTCTTACTCATAATCATGATAAGATATATTGTTCATATATTGAAGTTGGAGGTGAATTTTTGATCCATTTTAATTTTATTTTGATTATATATGCTGGTTGTTTTGAAGATTTAGACACTCCAGATTCTTTCATTCATAGATTGAGTGTCTTACACTGACGATGAAGAATGTGGTCGAATTATATGTGACGTGATAACAAGCAAAATGTAATCAGTGCTCATCTCTGATTATGGACATTAGAGAGTAACATGTAT
The DNA here is from genome assembly GCA_028476575.1 of Platygaster robiniae. Taxonomy (NCBI): domain Eukaryota; kingdom Metazoa; phylum Arthropoda; class Insecta; order Hymenoptera; family Platygastridae; genus Platygaster; species Platygaster robiniae. The sequence goes on along the minus strand of CM052025.1, from coordinate 22,844,292 downwards.
TACACTCTCAGAAATTTCTCTATTCAATTTAAGAGACTGTCTTTGAGGATTTCCCATACTGTCTATTAAATTTTTCTATGAAAGTTATAGACGGAACTATAAAAAAATAGACACTGTCTATGAAAATTATAAACCTTTTATACATGAAATCAAAGTGTTTATTTAATATAAAGCAGACATTAAAATCATTTTACCTTTAAATGATTTCTCATTGAAAATGTGTGTTCAAACTTTTTTAGATTCAAGTGGATTTCGACATAAGGAATTTTTTCGGAACACATTTTCCCAAATATATCAATAAAAAATTTACATCGTATCGAATATAAATTGTATGGTAAAATTATATTGTACATTCGATAGTATGCAAAATATTAAAACATGTAGCGCCTTAAAATGAAATAATTATTATGAAAAATACTTAAATTATTATTATGTCCAATATGAAAACAATAAATTTGATAAAAATTTCTTTGAAATCCTTTTCATATACATGTCCATGAAATTTCAAACACGATTTTAAGAGAAAGTGTATAAAAAATGTTTGAAATTTCTAAATTTTTTTTGACAGCGTATATATATATAATACTTCTTTTTCTTTCTCAGTGTAGTAAATTATACTTTAGTAAAATTGCATAATGACTGCGTGACATTAACCCTAACTTCAAGAAAGAATTGTTTCATCAATTATCTCTACCTTTTTTGGGTTAATTCATTCGAATTTGACTTATTCCAAATGAAATATTAATGATTCTCCTAGTGAAAAAGACTTTCTTAACAAATAAGTAGTCAATATTGACCTTTCGAATTCGTAAATATTTTCATTGCGAATTAATAAATGACAACCAATTTTTAAGTTAATATTTTCACTATGAAAAAGCTGATTTTGAACGATTTATTATTCGAAATAATTATTGTCATTTAACAGTCGATTTCGACATATTCTCGTGTGGAAATATTGACTTTGGAAATTATCAAGATTTTCAAAACAGAAAATAGTCAATATTGACTGATAGATAGATATTTTGGCTTTAAAAATAAGTTGAGATTTTCATTATTAAAAAGACGATTTCGACTTATATATCATTTCAAATTTTTGCTATTGAATAGTCAATTATGACAGGTTGATGCGTTGATAATATTTTTACTTTGAATTTGTCGATTAGAACTGATTTGTTTGTATAAATTTTAATTATAGTATAGTGGATTTCGACAGATTTAATGTTTATATATTGTCTGTTAAAAAAAATAGTTTCAATTATTTGAGTCACGGAAATTTTTACTATAAAATAGTTGATTTCATTACACTTATTTTCTAATCTTCGACAGTCTAGTAAATTTGTCAATTTTGATTTCTTCGATTTGTAGGTCCATATGTACTCAGATTGAAATACAGTTAAATAAAACTGATTTATTGTCCAGATTTCTCAATTTTGCGCGATTTTTTTTAATGACTATTTTTTTAAAACTATGACAAGCAAATAAAAAACTCTACAGTCATTTTCAGTTATTAGCAATGATGTTTGATCAATTTCGAAGACGATTTTTATTAAATTTTTGTAAATTTTGCGATCCCAAGTCTATATAAAAGTTACTATGTAATTGTAAAGAATCTGCTGAAAGGTTTACCAACAATTAGGGTTGAAACTGACTTACAAAATGATGAAAAAATTGTTCTATTTAGTGTGAGTCTTAATGCACTGTAGTGATAAGAAAAAATATTTGATTTCTAGAAAATGACTTTTCTTGTAGTTAATACTGGAATAACTATTTTAAATAGTAAATTTCCGACTAATTCAAACAAATAGAGTTATGATCGAAAAAAAATCCTGCTATTTTCAAAGGATCTTGAAAAAGGCTAGGTTAGGTTAAATAAGTTGTGAACTTTATAGTTTACAACAAATCACTAAATCAAGTTTTCTTTGTTTGTTCATACAAACGTCATTTTTTCAAATAAACAATTCAGGCTGTAGAAAATTAACGAGACATTTCAATAATCGAATAGAAATTTATTCACCAGTTACCTTACATACTGAAGAAACTTTCTATTGTAACGAGGAAATATTGTGAAACGCAGAGAAATAGGATGAAACTAGACGTAAAATATTTAAACTATACATGTATAAGTAAAAAATCATTTTTTAAGAGTCTTGGAAGTAAAAGTCTTTAATGATTACACAACAAATATCTAAATTTCGTCATGGTTTTTCGTACGGTTTGTAAAAATTTAATTGATGCCAATTAAATGAAAATTATTCGCGAAGAAGTTGCTTCTCTTATTTTCGCTTCACGTGCGGCGACTGAAAGACGATTTTGTGCGATGCTTTCTCAGCCACAGAGACGCTGACATATCGAGAAGGATTGATCTCCGCAATTAATTGACAATGCAGAGTTGTCGTTCTAAATTGGGCCTTGGCATTCCCATAAATTTTCGTTCGCGTAAGAGAGATTGACTGACGTGACAATATTATATTACTCAATGATTATTACCAACATTTACGAAGTGTGCAGAATATTTTCATAGAGTGAAAATAAAAAATTTGAATATAAGAAAAGTAAAAAATTTAAAAAAGAAAATCGTTTTACTGTACGATGTTTTTGACAATATTTTTAAAAAAGAAAAATGAAGTTTTTGCTGTTTATTTGAATTTTTGACATATCTATTTGTAAATTTTCTCGTTTCGTAAAGTCAGAAAAAATCAGTTTGTGCGAGGGTTTTGCACCTGTGCGTGGTCACGCGATGCTTTGTGATAGACAAATTTGCTAAACCTGTCTTAGATAAGACCAGGGAATTCGCAAGTTTTATAGCTTTAAATGAGCCAGTGTCCCACGAGAAGACATTCCTGACTTGATTTTTTTTTCACTTTAAATCTAATTATCTCTCGACTTTCACAGCATAATGTCAATCATTCTTTTTCATTTTACATTGAATAATCAATATCATTATTAGAAAATGAAAATAAAACTTTTCCTTTGAGTTCTCTGCTTCAGTAATATTTTTTTTCTAATATCTGCAAAATAAAATTGACAAATTGCACTTTACTTATATTGATAATATTATTTTCTGACTAAAATAATTTGAGACTTATTTTTTTTTTTCAATTTACCGTGCTCTATCGAATCGATAAATCAATTAAAATTTTTTTACCATACTCTGAGTAGCTTCCCATACCTTGACAAATTCTTTTCGATTTACAATTCAATGGTTCTTAATTATAAATCCACTCATTTTGATCTTGGTATTAGCCGACTAAGTGCGAACGCGCGTGAATACTTTTTATCGTGGCCAAAGAGCGTTTTATATTCGCGCTAAGGCGATTAAAAATATGGGAAACCAGCCTTGACTGTTCACCGGCACGCACGTGTTTCTCATGTGACGTAATCGCACGTCTTTCCGCAATTGCGATACTGTAAGATCGTGTGCGATCGGGAAGTCATTTATTTTGAATTGGTTCTGGATCCAATTCAAATGTTTTTTGCTATTTCGTAAAAAAATCGATGGAAAATCACTGTATATGATCGTAAAAAATTTTTCAACCCGTGATTTAAAGATATTATATTTGTAACTCGTTAGATCTGAATGTATAGTTAAAAAAAAGAGTGGTTTTAAAATTTATGAATGAAAAGTTTTAGAGATGAATTGGAAATGGATGATTCTTGTGAGTAGAAAATTAGAAATTGGAATGAAATATACAGAGATTCTTATATTTGATTTGTAAAATATTACAGAATGAAAAAATATTTAATGTATAAAATACATTACGTATAAATGTATAAGGTACAAATTACGAATCAGAAAAATTTTTACAACCCAGTAAATAATAAAAAAAAAAAATAAAAATCTATGAAAATGGCAAAAATTTACAAAACTTTGAATCTTAGATTATCGAATTCTAGAAATCTATCTAAAATCCATAGAAAAGTATCAAAATCTTTCGATTTGTACAAACTCCAAAAGAATAATGAAACCAATTGAATTCGATGCTAAAAAAAGTTTTTAAGAAAATTTCGACAAATGACTACGATCTAATTAAAGTTTTGGGATTCCATAGTATAAAATTCTAAATATACTATAAATATATGAAAATTCTGGAAAACGCAACAAAATCTTTTGAATATTTATAAAATAAGAAAAAAGAATAACGATATAAAAGATAAGAAATGTAAATGAATACGATTTTATCTTTAATTCTTGAAATTACTAAGAATAGATCGAAATTCGCGTTCAAAAGCATCAAGTTTTTAAAATCTCTTAGCAATCTACAATAATATAAGTAATCTAAAAAAAACCTAGAAATTTTCCAGGGTTTGGTATATAATATATATAATACTAAAAAAATGGGAACAATAAGTTTACTAGTTTACTAGCTTACTTGTTTACTAGCTAAATAATTTATTCGTTTACTACTTTAGTAGCTAACTATTTTACTAGCTCACTTGTTTACTTATTCACTAGTTAATTAGCTTACGCATTTACTAGTTTACTATTTAACGAGCTTACTAATTTACTAGCTCACCAGTTTACTAGTTTACTTGCTTACCAGTTTACTAGTTTAGTAATTTACTTATTGACGAGTTTACTAGTTTACTAGCTAACTAGCTTACTAGTTTTTTTAACTTGCTTACTAGTTTACTAGCCTACTAGTTTTTTATTCAACTAACTTTCTAGTTTACTAGCTGACTAGTTTTTTATTCAACTAACTTTCTAGTTTACCAGCTTACTAGTTTACAAGCTTACTATTTTACTAGCTTACAAGTTTACTAGCTTACTAGTTTACTACTTTACTAGCTTACTAGTTTACTAACTTACTTGTTTACCAGTTCATCAGTGCACTCTTACAAATTAGACAAATCTACTTGTTGACTAAATAACTTACGTGTTACCGAGTTTGCTAGTTTATCATTCGACTTTTTCACTTGTTTACTATTTTACCATTTTACAATTTCAGTAGTTTACTAGGTTACTCGTTTACGAGTTTAGTAGTTTACTAGTTTCCGAGTTAACTAGTTTACTAAAAATCTTTCAATACATAAAAATTAAGTAAGTATAAATTTCTCAGAAATTCGTAAAATCTTATGTTCTCGAGTATATTAATTAATATAATACTCTAATAATGTATCTATAATTTAAGAAATTATTCAAGAAGTTCTTGTAGAACACAGTAAAAATACATCTTATTCAATTTATACAATTTATACATTCAAACATTTTTTCAATTGTAAGAATACTAAAAAAATAAGGAATAAAAGTATTGAAAATATTTTTGAGAGAAACCATCGTCTGAATAATCGATTTGAATTTTTGAAATCGTTGAAAATTTTAATACTCTAGCATCAATTTTTAAAAATCTATTCAGCAACTCATAGAAATATAATAAATATATAAAATAACAGAAAATACCACAAAATTATACGAAAGTAATATAGATTTATGATGTACCTTTTATCTGTGTAGTTTGATTTTGCTAAATATTCAATAAGAATATATACATTTTTTAGTAGTTTGATTCCTAGAGCATAGAATTTCAGAAAGCTCAATAGAAACCCATGTTACTCAACATCAGATAATATTTAAGTGGTATTAATACAAAAAGTATAAGTGAAAAAAATTGAAACCTCAGTTATTTGAAAATTAAAAAAATAGAATGACTGAAAAAATCTTCTTCTCTCTTGTAACCATACTGTTGAAGATGAAAAATTATGAAACTCGGAAGGAAAAATATTTTTCAGAAAAACCCTTCCCGAAAATTTTTTCTGCCTACGCCCCTGCCTAAGCTTGGATTTACATAGTCCACTTTTTTCGATTACATAATTTCCTTCTATTCTAAAAATTATATCTTAAATAATGATTTTCATCTTTTAAATATCCGCCATAACTGAACTGTCTTAAATCTGAAATCAAACATAGATAATATATCAATATTTTATCATTGAAACAATTCTCATACTTACTTTCAACCTCATTATATATTAAATGCCACTATCTAAAAATGTCATATCAACAATAATATCAAAAATTTCATTCATCCACAGTTTTTACTTACAACTATAAAAGTCCTTCCGTCATCAAAGTTGTTATAAAAAATCTAATTAATGTGAGTCCAAACTAGCTGGCCAATTCTTTCACGCTCGTTTAAAAATAAAAACATCCAGGCTCGTTGTTTTTCCACGATTTTTTCCGGCGACGTGAAAAGCTACGTCAAATATTCGCGAACACTTGTATCATTGTGCGATCCCGCTCTCCAATAATCTCGATCGCTGACAAAAAACGCGTCTCTTACGTGAATTATTCATCCGCGAAGACTTTTTTTTCGTCCGCGACATCGTCTCATTAGAATGTCCCTCGGCAAATACATTTTCATGTGAACTTGACGAACTCCGTGAAAGAGACCGTATCTTACAGGCGATCGAGAAATGACACGTTCTACGTCTTTGATTGAAAGCGTTCCGCCTAATTTTGCCTTTTGATCGAACGTCAGTTTTGAGTAATAGTAACTCTGGAAATTTGTTGTCGATAATTATATAGATTGTGATAAACGCAGACGTGGGGTTTGAGGGGTTGAAACTCCTTCCAAAATTAAAAAAAAATCAATTTTTTAGGTAAGTTAAGACTGAAAATTTTAAATACATCAAAAATAAAACTTGACATTTAAATATGTTTAATGTGTTTCATGTTAAAAGTCGAAATTTCTATTGTTGTATAACAATTAAAGTACGTGAATATTTTTAACAATGTAAAATTTAGTATAGAATTTCATAAATTTTTTCTATTAAAGTTGTTAATGTAATATATGAGAAACATTTGAATTATTTTAATTTCAAATGATTTCTCAATGAAAATGTATATTCCAAGCTTTTCGAATAAATTAAATTCATATCACTAATTAGAATTTTTCATAATTTTCAGATACCTACTTTTCAAGAATGTCAGATAAATGAGGTTATTTTTAACAATAATGGGAATATCGTACATATTTAAAAAATGTAATATTAAACACAAACTGCAGAATTTTGCAACGTTTCTTGAAAATGAAGTAGTTTTTGAAATTCTATAAAATCGTTTGAAGATTTCAAAATTTCGGATGATTCTCAGATTTTTGGAGTTTGAAAAATATCGAACGTTGCTTTAACTATTTGAAGTTTTATAAAAATATGTCCAACTCAATAAAATTTTTCGTTATTCAAAAATATCAGATAATTTGTAATAAAAATAAGAATATCATACATATTTCGAAAAAATATGATGATTAACACAATCTACAATTTTTTTAAACATTCCTTGAAACTTGAGCGATTTTTCAAACTGTACAAAATCGTTTGAAATCTAAATTCCGAAAGATTCTTAGGTTTTCAAAATATTCATAATATCAAACATTACACAAACTATTTCAAACTATTTAAAATTTTTATGAAAGCATGTCCCACTTTATTAAGATTCTTCATGATTTTTAAATTCCTTTCTTCAGTTCTTTACGTTTTGATTTGAAAAAAATATTAAAAATCATACTTTTTTTAATAAAATGTCATAATGAACACAATGTGTATAAATTGTAAATATGTGCTGACACTGCACCTATTTTTTAAATAAAATTTTTGTAAATTGAAATGGATTTGATTATATTACATCGAATTTAATAGACAATTTTTCAAACATAGTCTCTTAAAATTCATTGAATAATCATGAAAAATATTGAAAAAGTTATATCCAATATGTAAAAAATAACTTGATATAAATTTCTTTGAAATATTTTCCATATACGTGTCCATGAAATTTTAAACACAGTCTATGAAAGATATTTAGAAATAAAAATTTTGTTGACAATGTACTCAAAAATGAAAAATAGCAACAACGAACTTAGTGTGTATTTCATAGTTTGAACAGCATAAATTTTAACACTTGAATAAAAAATTAACAATAAGCCTTTTTTTTAACAGTAGAAATTCATAGTTGCATAGTAGATACTCATTCAACATTTTTATTTTCAATCTCAGGAAGAACAAATACATACTTTCTCAACATGTAAAATATTCAATTTTTATGTACAAATAAAGCATACCTTTAATTTTATTATTTTACTTTATACGTTAACTTATTTGCAAGCTTGTAATTATATTTTATGTTACTTGATTGAATGATTATAATTTCTATTAATTTGTATAGGTAAATGAATGTAGATTTATTTGCATAATAACAGAAAAAATATTCATTTTATTGAAATGCATTGATATATAATAATGTGAATGAATCAGTTACACTTTAAAATTACTATTATGAGCAATAAATTTAATTGAAATAAATTTTTTAACATAATATTCTGAATATAATATACTATACTGTGATTTTTAAGGCGTTTTTGTTCCAGATGATAGTTATTATTATAAGACAAAGGAAAAGTATTTTTATGTATCGAAAATGATGGAAAATACATTTTCAAATTTGAAGAACTCAATGCTTTCCACTTAACGATTTGAACTATTTGGAGTGAGTCTTGAAAAAAAGGGTTTCTAAAGTACGACTCCCAACAAATTCACATTTTTACTGTAAAAAATTGAAGATATTCGTAGACGTAAAAGGTGAAAAAAAAGAATCTGAAAAATTATGAAGTACATATCAATATCTTCAACTTCAAAATGTACTCACTATGTTACTGTATAATTTTAAAGATGAGCAAATTGCAAAAATAGTCGTTGTTGATCGAACGATTAAATTGTAATACTAAAAATAAATGTACGAAAGAAATAATAATATGCTTCCTTAGAATATAGAAGACTGATTATTCCCATTTTTCAATTGTAAGAATTCTTTGTACATTTTCCTACAAGGTTTAAAATTCACTTCAAGAAATTTACAGGAAGTTGATATAAAAAAATATCATTTCTGTAAAAATTCACCACATGTAGTTGACAATTTAAAAATATAATTACATTGAGCTGAAAAAGTCTAGTGATATGATGTAGATTGTATAACAAGAAAAAATGTGATTTCTGATTTCAACCTATGGACAGTAAAGAATTCTGTAAAGACAAAGTACTTTTTTAAAAAATACAGTTTGATTTACAAAGTAACGAATGTGCGATGAGTTCAGGGACTTTTTAATTCGAATGATACACACAGAGATGATCATTACATAAAACCAAAACAAAAAAATAAAAACTAAGAAAAATAACAGACAAAAATCTTAAGGAAACAGCAACGAATTATCAAAATTTAATGAAATATAATAATAAAATGCAAAAAACTAAATAAATCCATATGAAGAACTTACGTATGGAAAAAAACCATAGCTGACTATAAAAATAATGTAAAACTACAAAAAAACAAAACAATACAAAGTATAAGAGCACTGTATTGAAACAAGTTTTTGTTATGTTTACAATACTCAGAAGATTATGCTGTTTTTTCTACCTAATTTCGATATCCACCTAATTTTTAAAATTTGATACTCCTGATTTTAAGGAGCTCCTTTTTTTCCTATGACAATCATATTTTTCAAAATTCTCCATGCTTCTTCACATCTTAGCCAAATTTTATCTATGAAATCAAAATTTTAATTCTTCTTCCAAATATCATGAACCTAAACCCATGTTATGCCAAAACTTCCTATTTTCATCACAACCCCTCAAAAATTCTGTATTCTTCATTTCACAAATCGTTACGTCAATGTGAATTTCATTAATATATTATAAATTCCAAATTTCCGCAAAAAACTGCCCATTTCTCTGAACTTCTCCGTCATTTAAAAACATACGAATCACATTTAAAAAAAATGTATCGAGTATTTTTTGCGTCTTTCAAACCCAGGGGGTCTACTCCCCCCGGACCCCACCCCATCCACCATAATCTAAAAAAAACTTCTTTTCATTAACCGTGATAAATAGCGAAGATGACGAAACACGCGGACTTGGGACCATGTTTCGAGGAACGGTATTCCGAACTTGCTTGATAATTATTTCGGAGTCCGTCAAAATTTCGCATAAATTTCGTCATGAAGGACGTCAGTAGAAAATCTGCAATGCTGATGTTCCCGAGGCGGCGAATGACCTATGATCTCCTATCCCCTCCCCTCCTTCCCCCCTCCACCCTTTTTATTCCCCTCCATTTCTATCATCTCGACTATGTTCTGCTGATTTCACTGTTGCATATTGGTTTGTGGGGGAGGGGAAACGTAGGGGGGAGGGTAGGGTGAATTTTCGATTTCTCATCTTCGATAAAAAAGTCCTTGCACCTTAATGAGCCGCAATCTTCGACCTCGATTACCCGAGAATCTCGTTTGTGTGGTAAACAATTATTCTGCTTTAATGGGTGTTTTCATGGGTTATTTATTGAAAGACGTTGTTTATTTAAATTGCCGTTGTAATGGGTTTTGTGATTAGGGCAACCTTTGGATGATAAGAGTTTTTTTTCTTTATTTCGAATGCGTTATAGGGGATTTTGGTCAGTTCTATGTTTCAGGCGTGTAGGCAGAGGGGGGTTTCGGGGTTCTAATAACATTAATCATTATTTCATGTAAAAATAAAAGAAGTTGAATCAATGAACAATATCAATATAAGTTACAAAAAAATGCATAGAAAAGTTAGCAGTATATATTTAATGAAAAATCAAAAGTTATCAAAACGTAAGTTTGCGTGGAAAACGTGAATCAGGAAAATTGTTGCAACCCAGTGAATAATCAAGAAACATAAAAAATTACGAAAATGCTAAAAATTTTCAAAACTTTGAATCTTAGATCATCAAATTCTAGAAATCTATATAAAATCCATATGAAAGTATCAAAAATCTTTCGATTCATACAAACATTAAAAGAATGATGGAATAAATTTATTTCTATGAAAAAATCGTTTCCTGAGAAATCTCGACATATGTCGCTACGATACACAAATTTTGGGATTCTAGAGCATTTAATTCTAAAGACACTACAAATCTATAAAATTCTAGTAAACGCAACATCTTTATAATATTTGAAAAACACGAAAAAAAATAACGATATAAAGCATGAAAAATCTTTATAAATGTGATTTTATCATTAATTCTTGAAATCACTGAGCATCGATTGAAATTCGCACTTTAGGGCATTAGTTTTTTCAAATCTCTGTATTAGCAATCTACAAAAATATAAGTAATCTATAAAAATACTTAGATAATCTCGAGAGTTTCGTATTTTAAACTAGAAAAATGTATATAGTAATTTTACTAGTTTACTAGCGTATTAGTTTACTAATTTAATAATTTATTCAGTTACTAGTTTACTAGCCAACTAGTTTACTAGCTTAGTTGTTTACTAGTTTACCAGCTTACTAGTTTACCAGATTTCCAGCTTATCAGTTAACAAGTTTACTAGTTTACTTGCTTATTAGATAACTAGTTTACTAGCTAACTAGTATTTTAGTTAACTAGCTTACTAGTATACTAGTTCACTAGCTTACTAGTTTATCACTTAACTATTACAAATTTGAAAAGTTTACTAGTTTACTAATTAACTAATTCACTTGTTAACGAGTTTGCTAGTTTACTCTTTCTCTAGCTTCCTAATTTACTAGCTTACAAGTTTACTAGAATACTAGTTAACTTGCTCACCAGTTAATGAGTTTGCTAGAAATTTTTCAATAAATATAAATTATGTAAGAATAATTTTCTTACGAAATTATAAAACTTTCTGTCCTGGAGCGAAATCATTAATATTATACTGTAATTATTTATAATTTTAGAAATTATTCTACAAGTTCATGTTGAAAATAATATAAATCCATCTAATTCAATTGATACAATTTCTACAATTAAACATACTTTTAACTGTAGAAATACTAAAAAACCATGGAATTAAAGCATTGAAAATCTTGATTAAAAAAACTGTCGTCTGAAAAATCAATTTGAATTTTCAAAATCGTTGAAAGTTTCAATAGTAAAGCATCAATTTCTAAAAATCTACTGAGCTACCAATAGAAATATTAGAAATATTAAAAGATACCAGGAAATACTACAAAATTTTATGAATAATAAACCATACGAAAATATTATAACTTTATGATGTACCTTCTATATGTATGTAGTTAAAATTTGCTTAAGAATCAATCTAAATATATAAATTTTTCAGAAGTTAGATTCCTAGAGCATCGAATTTTAAAAAGCCAATTAACTAATGTTAGTTAACTTTTAATGTTGTATAAATATACAAAAAGTATCAATAAAAAAAAATCGAAACCTCAGTTACTATTCAAAAGTCACAAAAATCGAATTCCATTATCTACGAATATGAAAAATGTGCAACTCTGGGTGCCAAAAGTTGTATAACTATTTCAAATCCGCTCTCTTGTAACCATATTATCAAAGATTAAAAATTCTGAAATCCCGAAGGAAAAATATTTTTCAGAAAAACTCCTTCCGAAAATTTTCTTTGCCTACCCCTGCTATGTTTTCTATTCTGGAATGAAAAAATTTTCATTGTAATAGTCTTGGTTTTAAAATATTTCTTTTAAATTTATTTGATAATTTTTTTTATAATAAGATTTTTGTTTTAATCAAGTATGAAATTCAATAAAAAGAAGTAGTATTATCAAATGGCACATAAAACAACTATTTAAATAAGAAAAATTCTTATCATAGAAGAATTATTCAAAACTTCAAACATTCTAACAAACTGATTAACTTCTTCGTTGCATAGTATTAAAAACCTAGCACCAAAACAAATTGAAATTCATCTCACGCGATAAAATTGCGCGTTCTACCTGTTTGGAAACCGAAATGGCATTGTTCCCTGGACAATGCAAGCTTAGCATAATTTCCTCGAAAAGTATGGTGGTCGCAAAAATCATCAATCACTGCCGCGAAGCTCATTGATTATATTTATCATAATGATATTCAAGGGGTCGATAAAGAATTTATTTCCAACAATGTAACAACATTTTTTTTTGTGATTTTTTTTTTCGTCCATGTCAAGAATCATATCCCAAGGCCAAGTATCAGTTTTGGAGTGTTTGTGTAAACGTCATCAGAAATAATCATTTATCTTGACCCCCTTATCAGACTATTACGAGAGTTCACAAATATTCTCAAGATCTGGCGATCGTTCAATCGTTCAATTTTCGTTATTTCTTTTTGCAATGAGGGTGTTGTATTAAATTGTTGAGGAACGAAAAGGGAATATTTTTAGTGGTTACGTATTGTAGGAAATCGGAGGGTAAAATATATAGAATTTGATAAAATGAGAATCACTGTTTATCAATGCAGGTTTTTTAAAGAAAGTGAAAGAAATAATGATATTTTAAAGTGTATGTGTTTTTTTGGCAAAAAGAATTGGATCATTCTTTTGTATTCGAAAAATATAAACGAACATTGTTTGAAAAACATATGTGATGTGATTTTTATTATTTTTTTTATTAAAATTAATACTTTTTGTAGAATGACAGTGTTCGATTAGAAGTCGTTTAATAAAGTTTTCTATATTATTTGTAACTTGTGTATCACGTCAAAATGACGAAATCCTAATAAAATAAATTTTGTTCTAAAATACAACGTAAGATATTGTGATAAATATAAAGAATTGCAGTAAAAATACATGAAATTTAAAAAATGAGAATTTCATTTGCAAAAACTGATATTGCTGGAATATAAAAAACAATAGTAAAAGCTTTTAGAGATTTCGAAGAATCAGTAAAACTAGAAAAAAGAAGCTAAATTACAAAAAATTATAATTAATAGGAACGATAGCAAAAAGCAGCATGAACTTCAAAATAATACAAAAAATCACCAAAACCTGTTTTAACATAGTTTTTTTCTATTTTATCATGTTTAGTTTCTTCGAGTTTCATAACATTTTCATACTCAACTATTGTTTTTTATTGTAATAAATCAACTCTTTAAATCAATCAATTTCTCTGCATTTTTTAAAAAACTTTTCTTCTTTTTTTTTAATTTGCTGCAATTTCTTTCAGCTTTGAGTTTCTGTAGTTTTACAGTTTTTTTTTCTGTTATCATATGTAACTTTCAGCGAATCATTGTAATTCAAAAGAACCTCTTTACACATCGCACGTTCTTAGTTTTGTGTAATTTATTACGAATTTCAGAAATTCGTTCAACTTGGTTTTTTGTCATTGTGTAATTTTGTAGTTCTTTTTCTCAACCTCTTATAATGTACCAAGTGCGATTCATATTCTCTATCTTACATTTTCTTTTCCATAGTACATTCTCGAAAAGTCTGCAGTTTACATATTATTTTCAATATTCAAAATGTATTTTTCTATATTTTCCCTGTGTTCATAATAATAATCTTATTTTCCTAGTTCTACAATTCTTCCTCGACTCATATATTTGAAAAAAAGTCCTACTAAAAATTCCCCATAACTTTTTTACGATTGCCAAAATTTATATTTCGGAGAATCGATGCACTTTTTTTATTTCCAACGCGTATTCTTTTTCGTTCTGCAGTCATGTGTGGTATACCTGAGGGAACATTGCGTAAAATGTCACTCATAATCTAGACCTCGTCTGTAATAATCTCGTTTTATTGCTACTCCAGTGACTCGCGCTTATGCCGGGGAGATAGGTACGCGTGAGTATTCTTTTCATTATCCATGCGAATTATTGTGCCGGTTTGTTTCATTCTCAAAGATAAATTTTTCGTGCGTTGTTTGATGGATTATCTTGTTGATTCATTCGCAAATACAGGTACTCATTAGAGAGAAGGTTGGAGGAGAGGGGGTGATAATTGATATAGAATTAGATTAGTTCTAGAATGGAATTAATATTTACAAGTAATTCATTCGTGAATTTTTTTGGGATTCATTTCATGAATTTGGCACAATTTTTTAAAATTTTATGTTTTATAATCAAGGTTGATAAAATTTTATTTCAGGTAGTTCAGTGTGTAAGAATTTTCTATTACAGAATTCACGATTTCCTGCATTTTCATTCTAAAATTTTTGTTTATTTAATTATAAAAAATTGAAATTGAGATTCTGTGATTTTTTATTCTAGAATTTTAGGTTCTAAAAGAAACAATAGGATTCATAAGAATTTGTTCTCTATATTCGACTGATGTAGGAATTTTATTTTTAGAATAATCAACGATCATAGAATTATATACTCTGGAATATAAAGTTCTGTATTTTCTCATTGTTAAATTCACGATCCAGTAGGTAACTGTTTCGAGATTAGGCCTCGAGTTTTCCAAGATATAATTTTGAATTCAAGAATTTCATGTTCTTTGAAACAAGGTTGCGTTACTTTATATTCTGGAACGTTCAATCCGAAAACTATATGTCGTAGAATTTCACTGCGATAAAGTCACTGAGATAAATACCTTAAATTTTTTAGAGCTATCAAAGATATTTCAAAATGAACTTCACATAATTAATTTATTGTCGGCGACATCATTTTTATATTCACATTAAGGCACTAAACACAATCTTTGAGCCAAAAAAATAATTTTGAGTTCTCAAACGTAAAGAAAAACGTACCAAAAAATTAATAAATATCGTAATAGTGTATGAACACACATAAGAAACTGAAAAACTTAATTTACTTACATTAATGACACTGTAAGTATTTTACTATAGTTTTTATGATTTCTCAGATTTATAACATTTCATATCAGATCATTTT
This sequence comes from Platygaster robiniae, assembly GCA_028476575.1. Taxonomy (NCBI): domain Eukaryota; kingdom Metazoa; phylum Arthropoda; class Insecta; order Hymenoptera; family Platygastridae; genus Platygaster; species Platygaster robiniae. Next base: position 22,828,697 of record CM052025.1, on the reverse strand, counting down.
GTACTCGACATGCCATTAATAATGAAAATAAAAAAACCAACAATAATGAATCTATCTAAATTCAATTACCACCTACAACACATACCCCAACTGAAATATATGGAAATTTATAAAATATATTGTTTTATCAATTACTTATCAATATATTTTATGTATCGTTGAATATATAATAGAATAATCATAATACTCTGTTATAATAACATCTATATTATTTATTCATTATTTTTTTCAATATCATAAAACTTCGCATTATATTATATAAAATGTAATCAATTATTTGTCAATGGCCGTTGAGGTTACCTTCTTCTGTGTTGAAAAAGAGAGTTGTGACTGAAAATATGTTTTGATAAATGAGTCATAAGCAATTGTTGATTATCATTTTCATTTTATTATAATTTTATTTTTGACTTTTTGGCTGAATATCCTCACTTTTAATTGCTTCTTTCAATATATTTTTTTAAACCACTTCGAAATTCGTTTTTGCAAAATTTAGTGCTATTTATTCACAAATGAAACACTATCACTGTATGGTGATTATTTGTATACAATGTTTTTTTATGTTTTTATGTTTTCGAATTCGGGAATATAATTTTTTTTTTTTTGCTAAAAAGTCTAGATCGTTACAAATATATTTTAGTGCTCTGCTTATATTAGGAAGCTACGTAAATCACTTAGTCAATAAAATTAAATTTTTTCAAACAAAAAATTTTATCTTCTGTTAACAATACATATACGATTTTTTTACGATTAAAGGAATTTCATAAATAATATTAGTTCTCAATTTTTTTTCTATGTATTTCGTTCTTCAAAATGTCAGAATGGTCGAAAATTGAGAAGCTATTAAAATTGCAAACATTGTCAAACCTATACAAAAATCGTGTTGAAAGACATTAAAAAATATCAAGCCTGCGAAATTTATCCTGGATTTCTGGGGATCTTTACAGAAATTATAAGAACCTTAAAAAATTCTAAATTATTGTTAGACTTTTAAGCTGTGATTTCTGAGAGAGTAAAATTATTAAAGTGGCTTAGTAATTTTCACAATATAATGTAATTGATTTTGAACTTGGGTTTATATATTATTAAAAAATCAGCTTGAATCTTATTTTGACTAAATACAGTTTTGAAATTTCCAACATTAGAACTAAAAATTTTGAATTTCTAGACGATTCTGACATTTTTTATATGAATGACATTTTTGACATCTTATGCAAAAAATCACAAATTCTTTAATACATTCGCAACTTAAAATTTCAAAAAAATTCAAATAAGCTTATTCAAAAAACTTTTTAAACAGAACTCAGGTACGTCAAGTCATTCGTATAAAAACAAATTTTTGTCAAGCCCATTTCTATACATCGGTCACAATAGCACGATGCACGGACCATGTCTCCTGTTCAGATCTGTCAACGCGATCCTACATTTTCGCCCCTCTCCCCCTTTTTTCCTTAAGTGCATAGAATGGTAATGAACTTTTTTGCCGAGCCGTGAATAATTACCGTCATGCACGAAAAAGTTTTCGCTCGCAATTAAAAAATTGCCCTCCCGCGAATCGATTGATTGTATAAGACGCGACGCGAAAACTTGGATGTATGGTAATGAACTCGTTTTTGTCGCGAAGCAGATAAAAAGCGAAAGAGAAAAACAATTCGATGGAATGTCGTTGAAAACCGGTGTCGGAATGAATCCGCACAAATAAAAAAAACTTGGTCAAGTGCGTTCGGAATATATTTGAGGATAATAATAAATATTTGATACAGAAGATGATGGTTCTTGTTTTTTCTTTGACCAAAGCTTTTCAATAAAAGAAAATAATGTGATCGAGATAGAGAATTTATTTGATGGTACAACACTCCCCCCCCTAAATGATTCGAAAAAGTGTACATTTTTTTAATGTTTTACAAGTGTATACACAATTTTTTAAATTCAATTTGATTATATATTTTCAATTGATGATTGTAGATTTTGGAATATCATTCACCATTTAGTTTACAGGAACAAATTTTTTATTATCATGTAATCATCATATAATTTTTGTAATGGTTACTTTTAAATGAAAAAGAAAAAAATGAGTGACGAATGTTCTTGACAGTTTTTCGAATTCGAACTGTTTTTAAACATAATTGACATTGTTGCTGAATTTCGAGAGTTTTTTACAGTTTAAACAGTTTTAGAAAGTTTCGGAAGTTTTTATGGTTTTTATGGTTCTGGCTGTTTTAAGTTCATAGCAGCTTCTTAACAGGTTCTGCAATGCTCACAAAAGTTTTCTGAAAGCTTCGGAACAATAATAATTTACAACTTTTTCCAGAATTTTCTCTATAATAAAATTTTTGACAGTTTTTGACATTTTCAACGGTATTGTGAGGTAATAATTTTAAAACATATCTATATTTCAATATTATTGATTGCTTAAATAATATTTTCTCGATACTTTTAGCCAAATTGATTTCAAATGTTTGTGTTAGCAAAAATAACATTGAAGTTAGATTAAAAGGTTAAATATAGAAATGTTTTTGTAATTTTTCAACAATACTGACACTCATGATGCTTTTGAAATTTTTTTACAGTTTGAGATGTACAGAACAATTTAAACAGCCTGGAACATTTTACATTTGCTAAAAGTTTTAGGGTTTCAACATTTTGGAAAGTTCTGGCATTTTAACGATTTTGATTGTTTTTTTTTTTTTTAATTTTTACAGTTGTTGAAACTTTTTGTGTCTCTTACAACTCTGATAATTTTGACAGTCTGGGTACGGAAGATTTTAATAGATTTTCAAGTTTTGATAATCGTGGACAGTGTTGCATTAGTTTCTATAATTTCGACAGTTTTTTTAATAAATAAAAGTGAAACCTGCCAAAACTGCTGAAAACTGTTAGAACCTAAAAAATCCTATGATTATTAAATTTTCACAACTGTTAAAACATTGTCTAGGCCTTCAAAACTGTCGATTATAAAAATTAACCAAAACTTTCGGAAAATCGGTAATTGACACACATATATATGCTCATATATATAAAAAATTGAATTGAATAATCATTTCAGAACATCAAAATTCTAATAATGTAGGTACTATAAAAAAATCTAAAAAAATACACACCATCTATAGAAATACAAAGAAAAAGTACAAAATTTTACAAAAACTATGAAAATACGAGAGTACAAGAAATCTTTAAACATGTTGAAAATCGATATTCATGTAGTTAGCTCAAAAATCCATGAAATTACTGATAATTGGGTAAAATTTCAATTCTACAATATTGAATTGTAGAAATTAACATCCTTCTAGAAAATCTGGCAAAACACCCACGATCTCTAAAAATGCAAGAAAAAGCTATAAAAACGTTTGCATACTAAAAAACACGGATATACCAGAAATCTATAAAACAAAAAAAAAGTATAAATGTTATTTTTCAAAATATTTATGGAATTACTAAAAAACGATTTAAATTTGGATTCGAGAACATTGAATTCCAAGAATATATATATGTATACAAAAACATATACTGAAAAATCATTCAGTTTTCGTAAATAATAAACAAAACGCCAGAAATACTGAAAATCCTAATATAATAATAATAGAAACCTGTAAAGAAATTTATAAACATAATAGGAATTTCTTCAAATGGTTCGAATACAATAAAACTATGAGATGTATCCAAAAAATATTAGAAATCTGGGCGAAAGATATTGTTGTCTTCAAAATTAATTCAGGTACTCAAGTTCGTTGAAATTTGCAATAACATAGCATGAAACACTAGAAATCTTCTGATATGCCAGAAAATATTACAAAATTTTATAAAAATATATACAATATGAAAATTCTGGAAGTCCATAAAATACTGACAATCTTTTACGTATAAATTTCTCAAAAATATAGAAATATATTAAAAACATACAGAACTCTCATTTTTACAGTATCGAATTCTAGGAAGCTATATAAAAATTCATTATATATTTGAAAATCTTTGGATTATATTACTTATTAAATAAAAATTATGAATAATACGAAAAGTTATAGAAAAAAATCTGAATCTCAGTGACTTGCATGGAAATCACAAAAACCGAATTCGATCCATTATATTAAATACGAACATGAAAAATGCACTACTCTGAATTTCAAAAACTCTAAAAAATTCAAAAATCCAGAGGAAAATAATTTTTTTCGATAAACCCTCCTCGAAAATTTTTTCTGCCTACTCCCCTGTTTCAATATTCTGATAACACAAAATTATATAAAATCCTTATAATCATTCATGAAGAACAAACATCTTTCAAATTATTCAAAAGTCCCTAAAATCTCCGAAACTTACTAGGCAAAGAACTAACAATTTCCCAAAAAATTGTTCTCTGAAGACCCTAATCCATCTAAAATCGTCTCTCCCGATCGGAACGTCATTCTGGGACGAAACAACGCTGCAGAATCAAATAAATGAAAAAAAATGCGCCGAAGATGAATGTAAACGATAAGCCGCGAAGTGCCATTCGAGCGTTCGATACGAGGGTCTACATGACGAAACTGGTTGAACTAGAAAGATATCGATAACAGACGCGGCGTTGCAAGAAGATTACTAATCCGTGACACATTATGGATCTCTGCGCGACGGCGCGTCCAAGTTAATGGCTAACCCCATGCTAATATCGCCCATGCCACGGCCCGAATAACTTGGAACAATCGGTCAGGAGTTATCGAGGCTAATTAAGGATGACTCGTGGCCGATGCAATAAAAAAAGAAAAAAAAGAAAAGAAAAAAAGCGTATCGTCTCGCGTCGTGTCGCAACGATTCAGTCGTCTGAAAATCGCAATCACATTTGAATCGTACTCTTTCCAATTGATTTTGCAATAATTTATTTCCAAGCGAGAAATTTTATAGTGTATAACCTGTGACTACGAAGTTGCAATTATTAGATAAGAAATATCAAAAAGTTGTTCTTTGATTTCGATTTAAAAACAACATCGATTCAGTCCAATTTCGGAACACTGGGATTCAATATTCACTTTTTTGAATTACTAAAAGTAAACGTTTGTGTGAGAATTCCATAGAAAAAATTTCATATCCATCGTAATTTCAACTTCTAAGCATGATAAACTCAGTTTTACCTAAATCGACGACAAAATTTCGAAACATTTTCCATTCATAAGTTCTTTCTCCAGATTTCTAAGTTCTTGTATGGCCGTAACTACAAATCTCGAGTTCGAGAAGTCATTAATTCAATTATGTATGAGAATAACGGGTGCATCTACGCACCTCTTGCGCCCCTCGGTAACGCCCTTTGAATAAATACTCGCCTTTATGCTTTTACGATTCAAAGTGTCACGAGAAAGTCGGTTAAATAAAATTTACGAGAGGGATTAGACGTCGAAATACCCACCGAAGGAGGGAAATAGGGTTCCCAAAATATTCGCGCGTAACATTTTTTCATCGCCTTGAATTTTTTTCCATCATCGTTCACTTATCACGCTGACGAATTTCATGGATTCCATGAAAACGTGTCTTTATCAGTGATTATTATCAACGAATTTTGCTCGGAGATAAGATACGGAATATGTACGACTTTAGCTACAGACTTCAAGCGGATTTCATGTGTCGAGCGATTATCTTTTAATAGAGATATGGTTTCATAAAAATCGTGTAACACCGATGAACAAAATATTACGGCTTTGGAAAAAAAAATATTTCACTCATGTCATAGCGAAAGCAATATATTTTTTTAAACATACTTTGTTCTTGATTTAATTGGCAGAAGACGATTAAATTAGATAAATGAATGTTATCTCGAAGCAAAGATCACATGGAAACTTTTTGATATGTTGTAGATGCTACTGCAGTCGAGCTGTTACTGAGGCCACGTTCGAGTGAACAAAAAGTAAGCATTGAAGTATTCTAATGATTTTTCTCAGTTTAAACATTTTTTCCATGCTATGCCGTACTTCCGATATCAATATCTATTTCATAAATCAGGAACGTTGCATTTCAAGGACATTTTCACACTTGATCACTCATGAGAAGCAATTGACATTCATGCGATAATTTTTTATCTCCAAAAAATCAGGTTAATTTGCATTACGCTGTAAAAAATTAGTAGTAACAAGGTTTCTTTTTCAGTAAAGAACGAAAAATGCGGCCATTGCCTGTGGCGCTACTCCTGACCCTCCTTTTCTCAAACTTGCCTGACCCATCATCCGGTCATTGCGATGTCCAACGAAGCCCATCGAACGATCTCATCGCCAACTGCCGAACCCTCAAAGATGCCAGACTCATCGCCACGCGCGATCTTCACACGCTCATCGCCGTTCCAGAACAGAAGCTTCTTCATCCAAAGACATTCCAAAACTTCTCAAGCTTGACAAACCTCAACCTTTCCAAGGGAAAAATAAAAAAAATAGATCCTGCCACATTCTCGAAGCTTGGTCATCTCGAAAACTTGAACCTCGAGCACAATTCCATAAGGACCTTGAAGTTAGGCACCTTCAAAGGTCTGATACGCCTGCAAAGTCTGAATTTGGGTGACAATTCCATTTCCAAATTATCCGAAGAAATCCTAAACTTGAGGAACCTTCGATATGTGAACCTAACGAGAAATCCTTTGAACTGCAACTGCGCGACACTCAAAATAAGGGACACTTTGGTTGGAAAGGGAGTGACAATTTCAAAGGGTTCTTCATGTTCGAGCCCGTCTTCTTTGAAGGGAATTCCTTTCAGTGACCCGATGACGGATCGCATTTGCGACTTCGAGAAACAAGACAAAGAAATGCTCATGGACGAAGCTGTGACCGATGGATCCGGGGATGAAGAAGAAGATTACAAAGAAGATGAAGACAGCGATTACAAAGATAAAGATCAAGTCCCTAGCAGTTCCACTACTCTCGGGACCCCAGAGGTTTCAGAAACCTCCTCTCTTGAAACGTCTACATCTGAAATCTCGTCGTCTTCAGTTTCTCCAGTGACTACAACCCAAGCTACATCAGAAGATCCTAGAACATCTGATGATTCCTTGATCCTCATCGATGACTCCAAGGAATCTGACCTCAAACCTCCAGCACCTCATCCCGAAGGTTCTGGAGAAATCACCAAAGTTCCGGTCGACGAAACAGAAGATGGTTCCGGAGACGATGAAGGTTCCGGAACTGGATTGCCACACATCGACTGGCCTCACATTCAAGAAGAAACCAAAGCCCAGACTGAGAGTTCCGACCATTCATCGACGACTGGAGACGGATTACTGGAAAACTTGAGCAACCTCCCTAACAGGATTTTTGACATGTTCTCCTACTTTGGTACGTCAGCTCCGGAAGTCAAGAAGGATACGACAGAAGCGTCTTCCACTAGTTACTTGGAAGAAGAAGAGTTCATCTCCATCAGCACCAGTGAAGCTACTTCCATGGAGAAAGAGGTGACGACCAAAGTAGATACCACGACTTCCACCACTTCCAGCACGACCTTGAAAACCGAAGTTGACGTGTCTGAAAGGATATTGACTAATGATGTCAACCTAGACACGAATGAAGTAGAAGCTGACGTTTCTCAGTCCAGACAGTCCAAGAAGAGCATGGGATCCTACTTCGTTCTGGCTGCTCTTCTGACTCTTTTGACTTGTCTGATTGCGTATGCGGCTTACAAAGGTGATCTGTGCAAGAGCAAAAAGAAAAGAAGCGACGTTGAGAACGGAACGGAACTGAAGGACCTGCAGAAGTCTCTTCTTGATGCATCATCGGTGCAGCCAAAGATCGCAAATAATGGAAATGCTGAGATAGTGCCTTTGGTCAGCGAAAAACCAGTGGAAAGTTGCTGTGAAATGAAGAACAGTGTGGATAACTTGAGATTTCAGGATGCCAACGAACCTGTGAAACCTCCTAGGAGGTCCATGCAAATGGAGGATTTCGAGGGTGTCAAGACTAATGGGAATTGTCATCAAGATCTACCGGGATTGATCAAGACTTATCTGACAGAGCCGAAGAATTTGTCGAGCGATGATTTGGGGAAACCTCCAGTCAGTCCTGGTGCTCAAAGAGTGAAAATTACCTTGCAGGAGATCCCAGATAGCATTCCAAAGACACCGATTCTTATCACTAGGTTGCAAAATGATGGGAATCTAGTCAAAACTCCGTGAATACGAATTTTTAAGTTTTTGATGTGGTTTCGATTTATTGTGACATTGTGAGACTGGGATACCTGGATCCATATTTCGAGGGATTTTGTGATTTGGTCAGTTTTCTGAATCGAGGATCTAGCTTTTGAAACACAGTTTTTTGAAAAATAATGATCGATATTGTGATTAGGAAAGATCGGAATGTATATACCTTAAAGGACGGATTTCGATTTAAATGATTCCATCTTCTTTGACAATGAGTGTTTTTTTATGAGTAGTATTATGGTCGACGAATTTTATTTTTGTTGTTCTTCCCACCGTGTGAGCTGGGTATCAGGGGCGGCCGAATGCGATTTTTTTGGGTGCGTAGCATGTAACTGAAACTCAATAACGGTAGGAGGGGGTGTTTATTATTTTATTTTTCTGAGAAATGTATCATAATATCGTTAATTTTTTCCATAAAAATCATTAATATTTGTAAAGCATAAAAATTACCAAAAATGTTCATGAGTTCGGCAAATTTTTATAATGTTTCGTGGTTGCTTAATGATATGCATTTTGTTCAATATTCTGAATTTTTTTCCGGAAATCAATAATTCGGAAAATATCACAGATTATTAATTATCTTGCGCAATTAAACAAATTTTTTAAATTCTCGAAAATGTTCAATCAGAATATCATGTTCACTATTATCTTTTTTTCGAAATATGGATTATTGTGTTCCATGGTTTTGAATCGAAATTTGATAATTATTCTAGAGAAGTCTTAAAATTTATGGAATTTTGAAGTCAGTAACGATGTTGTGTATTGAATTCATCATTATATTTTTTCGAAAAATAAATGAAAAATTTTTTTCTTTGTGATGAAAATCTGAAAAATTTGACTAGTAGTAAGAAATAACGAAGAATATGAATGAGCTAAACGAATTTCGATTAAACTTGGTAGGTTTTTAATCATTTGTATTGTAGTAGAAATTTCGAAAAATTAAAAAAAATGTAAAATGTTGCAGATTATCAAAAGTTATGGGAAATTCGAAAGATTTTAAGAATCTTGGAAAATTTTTAGCAATATTAGAGGTTGTGTTTATTTCCATGTTCCGTCAAAATACGAATTATATATTTTTCTGTTTTTTAATCCAAACTGTAAAACTTAAAAAGTGTTGAAAATTAGGAAACATGTTCATAAGTTTGATTCGGAGAATTTAAATGAAGTTCGTGTTATGTTTATAATTTCAGATATTTTTAATACAAAGAAATATTGGAAATTCATAAATTTGTCAATAACTCTAAATAATTATTGAAGAATATGTTCATTATTATGTAGACTGCGTTAATCGTTACAGTTCTCTGAATATAAATAAATATATTTAAAAATTTCTGATCGACATCTGAAAAAATCAATAGTATCTAAGAATCTCAATAATATGAGAGAAACAAAATTTTATTGAACTAGGAAAGCCTAATAGTTAGTATATGATAATTTTAAGAATCCGAGTAAATTCGCAATTTTCTATAATTTAGAATTATATATATATCTTGGAAAATTCAAAAAATTTGTGGGTTGAGAGAAAATTTTTATTAATTTTGTATATTGTACTCGTTCTCTTCTTTAAAATCGACATAGCCATGTTTTTTTATATTTCAATGAGAGCCTGAAAAATTTGGCAAGTATTAGAGCATTACGACTAATTATAACGATTTGGACAAATTTGTATAAAATTTGAAAAAGTTTCGATAGTTTGTATCATGTTCGCAATGTCGAAAAATTAAAAAAATGAAAGATATTGAAAATTCCGATGATCGGCAATAATCCCGAAAAATTCGAACAGATTGTAGAATTTTTAAAAATATTTGTGAACTTCAATAATTTCGTTAGTTAACAAATTTTTTTTCAGAAAAAACAAAATACTGTTTTCTTCTTCTGCATACAGAAATATGGAATACTTCAAAATTATTTCAGATTGAGAACAATTCCAAATTTTTTATTCAAAAAAGTTCTTCAAATTTGTAGGTATTATATGCATTTTCGGAAATCGTACACAATAAAAAAACACCGAGAATCCCAAAAATAATAATTTTTTTTGAAAAAATGAAAAACATTCCAGAAAATGTTTATGAATGCTGTGGACTCTGAAAAATGTTATTCATACAGCAAAACTGTTAAATCTTTGTAATATCCTTCAAATTTTCGAAAATAAAAAATTAGATCGTTGTTTACTTCGAAAACTTTAATAAGTATCTTCAATCGCAGATTTTTTTCAAATTTTTCTCAACAGTAAGAAGTTTTGTTAATTTAATTGAAACAAAACTTGTAAATTTTTTCAAAATAACGAGAATATTTTCAGCTATTTTACCAATTTCAATTTTTTCAATTAAGTAGTGTTTCCCCCCTCCCCCAACCTTCTTCCGCCCCTGCTGGGTATCCTAGTTCAGCAATATAAAATATGAACCTTCAGTGTTCAAAAAGTTTAGAAATATTCCTGCTGTAACTGTGAGCATTTTCTTCAAAAAAAAAAATCATGATTGTTGCATCAAATACGAGGTAAACAAATTATCTCTTGTACTCCCAAGAAAACTTGGGGTACTCAGTGATACATTCTTTACACGTGTACGTGATCAAGTTCGTTTTTATGTATAAATGAGTTTATAGTTATCACCAACTTTTATTTTCTGAGAAATATCATTTTAGAGCTTTGGCGAACGATCTCATCTTTTGCAGAAAAAACTGTAAGTCTCGAAAAACAGTCAGATCGAATTCGACAAACGTTTCATGTTAGACTAGTCATACTTTTTTCTGCGTGAAGGCGCCGAAGATTCAGACATTCATTTTACAGTGAAGCATAATAATTCTCGTATGCCGAATTTTAGCGCCAATGTAAATATAACTTATAACTGCAAAAGTTAATTATTGTAGAATAAAAAATATTTAGATGAATCAGAGTGTTGCCAGATTTGTTGTTCAAGAATGATCGCATGTTCTATATATTTTTAATGAGCAAAGAAGTGTTCAAAACTAAATAATCAAAACATTGTTAAAATTTTAGGAGGAGATAAGAACTTTTATAAATTGTATAAAAACTTCAGAACCATTTGGCAACTTTGAAAAATAGAGATGTTACTATATTTTTAAGATTTTAAGGTGTGTGAATGTTGCAAATGACGATATGTAAATAATGTTCGCGTCTCATAGTATTTATTGTGGAAAATGTGTACGTCGTCTACTGTAACAATATTTGTTTTTAACTACGCACAATTCATTTTCTAGATAATTTTATTGCAATTACGAGAAATAACCAGAGAAGAAAAATGCAGGTTACAGAACTACATCTTTTTGTAAGATATTTATAATATGATAAAAATATGATTTACACGCCAAGAATAAATTCTATTATATTTGCCTTTTTGACTAAAGAAAGTATTGTATTTTTCGTACTTGCGTAATTTGTCTGTTTCTATGAGTATGAACGTAACGAGCGATGTCCTTAAAAATCATCGGGAATGAAAGCTTACTTTGCCGATTTTATGATAAAAAACTCTACACATAGTTCATTACGTATTTTATATATGATATTATATCATTTTATATTTTTAGGGATAACGTACTATTACACATACAAGAATTTCGTTAGAAAACTATTTGAATAGCGAATATTTACACGATTTGTAACTTTTTGAGACCAAATAAATATTGTTAAATAAACAGACGTGACGAACTGAAAAACAAGTTTTGTATTTTTTTACGGATTTTAGTGTATGTGAAATAATGTGTTTTTTGAGAACTTTTTCTTTGTAGGCTTTTTTTTGATCGATAATTATATTTTTATTTGATTTCCAATTCTTTATTTATTAAAAATTACTTTTTAGATTAATTTGTTAGTTTTTTTACCCCACCCAAATGTCAGCAGGACTCAACAATAGTAATCTCTAAAATACTCAAATTCTACATTGAAATTCTCATCTTAATTATTTCTAAATAGTAAGAAAAATCTTTAAAACTTTAAATCCTCGATATTAAATATTATATGACTGTACTCAAATACTAATTATAATTTCTTGTTACACGATTTATATTATTACTGTGTACTTAAAACAACTCATTTTCTAATTATGATATGCAGAAACCAATTTTCGCTTTTGTGCATTAAAGACAGAAAATGTTGATTTTAATTGTCAATTGTCAATTTATTAATTGTTGATAATTTATGTGAATTATAGTATTTATAAATTATTTAATAGTTCTTTTCTTTTCTTGAAGTTTGAAAAACTCTAAAAATATAAATGAAAAAAAATTTGGGGATTTCGATATCAATCTTTTGATATTAGAAACAAAAATTATTGTCTGTACAATTAATTGACATGATTAATGAAATTATAAACTGTTTATATGTATTATTCATAAATATTTTCCAATCCATCCATCGTCATTTCGATCAAATACTAATTATAATGAATACTGTATGATTTATATTACTTAAATCATATTGAAGAAAATAATTTACCAAGAATTCATATTAATTAATTATAGTTTGTGTCAAAAACAGAAGAAATTTTTTTTACGATTCGTCAATTTTCCACAAGTAAATACATAATTATTGATAAAATATTTTCATATCATTCTTCGATAATAATTATCATAAGATAATTTACCATTATTTCTAAAATCAAGATTTTAGAAATTAATCTTAATGGAACAATAATTATTATTAATTAAATTTTTCATAAATGTTTCATCAATGTTCATATAAATATGTATCTAAAAAAAAACTAACTTTTTTTTTTTCGAATATATAAATGCAAACGGATGCATCAATACAAAGTCATAAAAAATGTAATTACGATGACCTGAAAACCGGAAAAATGCGACCGAATCATCTGATGAAAAAGTTTTCTAATGCAGTATAATAAAATACCTAAACCCACGAAACCGGCAAAAATTCTCGGGCAATGCAAATAATCGACAAATTTGATATGCACACCATGCAAAATTTTTTGAAAACAACTGACCTTTACGTTGTCTTTAGGTCACTTGGGCGTCATATTTGAAACTGCTGCAGATCCTTCAAGTAATCCTTTGATTTGCACTGCAATCCATTTGATGCACTGCACAATAACTAAACAACACTCACTATACGCACTAACACTATAATTGGATTTAGTAATTCGCTGCAAAAAGCAATTTTTTTTTTTTTTCGTGTCGCGATAAGTTGAGAAAACGTAAACACAGCATCACACGCGGCAACGTCGCAATCCCTCAAAATCCACTGTATTGTTCGGTTTTTTTTCTCGGAATCATGCGGAATTTTCACGCGAAATTCGGAATAATTTCGCGGTGCTACCGGACGAAAAAAGCATCAGCGTCCCGCCATTTTTAACGGTCGTTTTGTAGCGGCAATGTCGCAATCCCTCGATCGCGTTGATCTCGTCCATCGCGTCCCTCTAAATTCCTTTCGTTTTGCAGTTTTTCCACTCGAAATCATGCATTTCCACTCGCTTATTCCTAGTTCCGTCGCGTTCCACATCGAAATTGAGGGAAACCAAAGAATTGTCACGCAAAAATCGGACGAATTTCGCGTTGCTGCCGGACGAATTTTGCGGTGACGCCGGTCGAAAACGAACAGCGTCCGCCATTTTTAACGGTCGTTTCGTAGCAGCGTCGCATCCCTCGATTGCGTCCCTCTGCATCCCCTTTGTCTTCCGGTTTTTTCCACTCGGAATCACGCATTTTTTTCGCCTTTTCCGAATTCCGTCGCGTTCCTCGTCGGATTCGAGGAAAACGAAGACTCTCCGCTCGGGAAATATGCTGAAATCGGACCAATTTTGTGGTGCTGCCGAGCGAACAAAACATGCAGCGTCCCGCCATTTTAACGGTCGTTTTTATTGCGACGTTGCCACTTTTACCGCGGTGTTTGCGTATTTTCGGTTTGTCGCGACGCGAAAAAAGAACGAATTTTGTGCAGTGAATTACAAAAATTTATTATTATAGTGTAAGTGCGTGAAGTGAGTGTTGTTTAGTGATTGTGGAGTGCATCAACTGGTACCGTGCAAAAGGATTATTTCAAGAATTTGTAGCAATTTCAAATATGGCGCCGAAGCTGCGACAGCAGACAACGACCGGTGAGTTTTTTCAAAAACTTTGCATGGTGTGCATTTGAAATTTGTCGTTTATGTATTTGCAGTGCCCACCATTGGTTTTTTTCCCGGTTTAGTAGGTTTTCTACTGCGTTTTTCTCGTCATCGTTATTATTATTTACAAATTTCAATTGATGTATCTGTTGCATTTATTTGTAAACAAAAATCGTGTTTTTTTATTTGAACAAATTTACAGGAATAGTTAAGGACGAGTAACGATAAATTGAGTTTATGATAATAATTCTTGTTTAAAAAGTGCGAATTTCTGAAATTATCGCAAATTTCTAGAATCCATGAAATCTCTGATTCTAGAAATAATATAAATACATAAATTTGATACATAATAATGATAGAATAAAATATTATTGAATATATTTTATGAATAAAAATTGATATTATATTATTTTATCAATTGTATATACATACAATAAATTATATAATTTGATTTTCATTTTCAATACGAATTTCATAATAATATTTCGAATGTATAATGAATTAGTCAATTGAATAATAATTGTATGAAATATATTTCATTGACTGAACGAATAATAATTTTTATTTCTAATATTAGATGAATGATATTATCTTTAAATGTTCCTAATTTAATTGATTTCTATTTCTAGGATATATCCAATTTATAGTAGCAAAAACAGAACTATTATATTTTAGGTATATAAATATAATGTAACTATTGACCTTAGTTATGAATTAATGATAATTTATTTATTAGTGATAATTAATTGCTGATATTATGCTCAAAAATAAGCTCTGTTTTCGATTCAAACAATAACTAAGAAATATAAATATTCTACTTTAAATACTTACTCAGTTTTGAGTACTCATTATGATAATTTAATTTTATTATGTAATCCATGTTTCAATCATAATTAATAAAAATATTATGAATAAAAAGTTATTTATTTATCACTATTCACTAATTATACAAACAAAAGTTTTTGTTTCTGATATTTCGAGATTGATATCATTATCAAAATCCTCTAAATGTGAGGCGATTCGAGAAAAGGGACCTACTATCCAAAAAATCGTTTTTCTGGTTATGAGTGATTCTATAAGTTTTTAATCCAATGTTCAATTATGTGCAATCAGAATTTACTAACTTTGATTTTATTGCAAGCAATGAATTTTTAAAAATCTTTCATCTCATTTACCGTTGTGTATTTTGATTCATTCAATTGCCCTTACTGTGAAATTTGCTTTTTGGATAGTAGGTCCCTTTTCTCAGATCGCCTCACAAATGTTTGTGATTTTGAAGAATTTTTAAATTTCTAGAAGAAAAAAAAAATTCTTTAGATTCGTTGAATTTGTAAGCATCATAATTTATCCAAATTGAAAAAGTTTTTTAAATTTTGTGCAAAGGTCAATGATTTGAAAGAAATAGGATCAAAAGCAAAAATGTCGATGACAGAAACTAGTATTTTGATCCTTCTACAAATTTTATAAGGAAATGGAATTTCTAAGAAGAATTCAATTTTTTATCAGGTGACCTGATAAAAATCTTATAAAAATTCAATATCTTATAAGAATTTTAAAACTGATAAGAAAAAATTGAAAAATTTTTTCGATCAATTCTTTACAAAAAATTTGCGTTTCTTAGAAGGTTTCTATAAAGATCATCTGTTATAAAATTAAAATCATGTAAGGTTTTTAAAAGAAGCACCATATAAGAAATTGGATTCTTATGAAAAATTTAATTTTCTTATAAGGTTTTTAAGAAAATCAAAATTATCAGGGTCTTATGAATTTCGCTGATTTCCATTTCTAGAATTTTTCAAATTTCTAATATAAAAAAAAAACTTTCTAAAATTAGTCGAATTTTCAATCATCTTTATTTTTCCGAGTTCGATGAGTTCTTCAAATTTTGTAAAGAGATCACTGAATTGACAGAAATATCATCAAAAACAAAAATGTAGCGACGTCAACCCCAGTAATTTTTATACTTATAAAAACCTTGTAAGAAAATGAAATTTCTTATAAGAATTAAATTTCTTATAATGTGCATCGTAAAAAAACCTTATAAGAAACTGAAAATACTTAACAGAGAGTATTTGTAAGAATCTTATAAGAAAAAACCTAATAAAAATTTTTCGACCAATTTTTTGTAAGGAATTCGAGTTTCTCATAAGGTCTTTATAAAGTAACTTTATAAGAAATTGGATTCTTATAATTTTTTTTATAAGGTGCCCCTTATAAGAAATTGAATTCTTATATAAGAAATTACATTTTCTTATAAGGTTTTTATAAGTATAAAAATTACTAGAGAATCGAGAAATCCGAAATACAGTGTAGGATTTTTTGAATATTCTAATAAAATTGACGATCATTTTGAATAGTAAATTGTACTTCATGGAGATCCTACAATAATTTACAACTTTATTACAGCTTTATTTACAACTTAATTCATCATCGGATTCCTATTTCATTTAACATTGAATGGTGAAAATTATAATATATTGTAGAAATAATTATTTTTAGTGATTTAGAATTTTTGGATGAAATATAAATCATCTCTATGAAAAAACGAATATTGATTCATCAACATCGATAATTACAGGTAAAAATGAATGAAATGATTTTCGTTATAATTTTTCAACTTTAACAATTTTCAAGTTTTCGTTCAGAAAAAGTTATAATAAGTATAAACAAATATACTTTAGAACTAGACTACACAAAAAGAAAGAAAATATATACATTTTCTTGTATTTTATAGAATATTTTGTAATTTCAACCATATCTGATTTATTCAAAAAATCAGCAGTTCAGGTTTCAGGTAATTGTCTGTTCATTGAGAAAATTGAAAAAGTCATATGATTTCATGATAATTCTTGAGAACGTTTAGACTTATTTTTCATTAAATAACATTTTTTTAATAGTACAGAAACTCTCAGGAATTCGAAAACATGACTCATTGACATTGGTTTTCGGCAATCATATTTATTGTCAGGATTTTCCATAATTTTTTCTAACTCATCTTCCTCATTTCTTTAGATTTTCTTGTGCATTCTGCATTTTTTTTTCAATTTTTAGTCACCTTCAAGTATTTTTTATTCAAATTTATTTCAAAAAAATTTACTTTGGTAATTCTATGGAGTTTTCCGAAACATCCTAAAACAAAATGAAAAATTATAAATCAATAGTTTTTTGAATTGTTGTAATTATCAAATAATGCATAATATGTAATCAAGTATTCCATTTTAATAAATTGATTGGTTTCTTATCATTCTAGCAAGTAATAATGATTTGGTAGTAAATGGTTATAAAATAATCATAACTTTGATAGATCATAAGTAATAATAAATAAAAATCAGAATAGTTAGAATGATTAAAATCTTGAAATTCTCGAATGTTACCCGCATATTACAATTTATAATAAAAAATCGATATTATTACATAATTTTCATAATATTCTTCTTATGTCATCTCATGGATTTATTTCTTAATTTTTCCTGTCTACTTGCAGAGTTAGTTATATTATTATTTTTATTATTATTATTATTATTATTATTATTATTATTAACTTTTTTATCATGACAGAATCTTAAATAATAAAAAAATTCTCGTTAAATAAATCAAGTTCTGAAGACGCTTGTAAAAAAGTAGTAAAGTTTATTGAACACTTCGTTGATCTACAGAAAGCATAAAACAGCAGTCAAAATGCATTAACCATCATAAACATTGATTCTCAGGTTTCTCGGTTCTCTGTCAAGGATTTGGATTGAATTCCTGAAATCCATGTGATCTGAATCTTCGTCGTCGGTTGAAGTTCCATTTTTCAATGGAGGTTGACTGCGCCGTCTTTTCTTTTTCACAGCAGCTGTCACTGATGAATTTCTGTCATTTCGGACAGAATTCAATCTCTCGATTCCAATCATCTCCAAACCTGCTCCATTTGCTGATTCTGAACTTCCATCGCCATTTTTATCATTCCTGTCGATTTGTCTTAGAGTCAACTCTTTTTGCGTATTACATCCTGCGATGTTGTCGGCACTTCGCGATCGCCTTCGTGGCCTTTTGGTTCGTCTTTTTTTAGAACGTAAGCTGTCAGAAGATCCCAATACTCTGTTCATTGGCGAATTGTTGTTAATTACACTATGAAGCGTGTCCACGGAATTGGCCATTCTGGAAATGTTCACGGCTTCTTCGTAACTTGGTGGGCCAATGATTTCTAGAGGATGAATTCTGGGTTCTGATGTGTAGTTGATGAGTTCTTCTTCGAGATGTTGATTTCTGGAGAAAGAATTTTAGTAAATGTTTGTTCCTGTACTTTTGCTTGTGTTGAAAATAGTATATTATCGTGGGTTCGCTGATGCCTAAAATGTAATCGTTCTGTCAATTTTTACTATTAATGTTTACTCATTATTTGTGCCAAAAGGTCGGATTATCAGGAAAACGTTAAAAAAGAATGAAAAAACTTTCTTCAATCTATTTCCAATAACTACAAAAACAGCGAATAAAATATTTTCACCTTCTCTGCAGAAGTCTCAATCTCTCTCTAACATCTTCACTGGCTTGTCTCTGTCGATTGAGCTCTTGCCTCTTCATTTTCAACGAGTGCCGGATGGATACTGTTATCCCAAAAGCAACTATGAAGACTATTAAACCAGCCAAAATGAGTCCATAAACTTTGTTCCTGTTGGTCGTCAAAACTCGATTCCATTCTTGATTGCAGGCGGCTTGCCAAGTCATGGTTGATACGTTCTTAGGTGAAGAGCATAAGAGAGATAAATTATGATGATCGTGGGTCAAGTTCGAAACCAATCTAAACATAGGAAGTAGCTCTTGACAGTTGCAATTCCATGGATTGCTTTCCAATCGAAGTCGCCTTAAATGATGATTTCTTCGGAAGATGTCAATATCCAAAGGCTTCTCGATGCGGTTTCCTAAGGAATCGATAGGAATAAATGGTGAAAGATGGTTTATATCGGAATATTATTATTTTTTTTCGATTGATTAGAATTCTGGTTTAGGCGTTTTTCTTAACCGATATTCGTTACATCAATATTTTACATCGATATCGTTACATCGATATCCTTAAAATAAAATTTCTTCCTCGCCCTTGCAATTCTAAATCCTAACCATTTACCTGCTAGACTGAAGACCTGTAGTCCAGGAAACCCGATCATAGCATCCAAATCAATTTCATCAATACGATTACTCCCAAGATCAAGGAATTCCAGGGCTTCAGATTCGAACCCTCCAGGCAGAGATTTAAGATAATTGTGGCTCAAGTGCAGTCTTCTCACATAAGGAAATGATGCCAATGAAATCTCCCCGAAATCTTCAATGGAATTATGCGATAGATCGATAATCACTGCATAAACCGTTAATCCTCGAACGCTTTCCAAATTGTTGTTGGCGAGACTCAACAACTTCAAGTTTGTAAGTTCTCGAAATGCAGACGATTGGATGTTGGACAGACCGTTTGAAGACAAGTCCAGAGTCTGGAGTTTTGGCAGATGAGCAAAAGACCTGTTTTCCATGTGTGTGATGGAGTTTCCATCTAGGAATAAATTTTCCAGTTTTCCGTTTCGTGAAAAAACGCCGCTAGGGAGCTTTCGGATCTTGTTTTTCGATAATTTGGCAAGGGTCAGTTGAGGAAATCCGTGAATGCCAGGTCTATCTTGGTTGCATTCTTTGACGTCGAGTATTTTTAAGTTGCTGTGAGTGAGTGTTCTTGATCTAAAAATGATTAATGTTTTCATAGATATTTTTTTCCTTCTAATCAGGAGAAGAAAAAAAATCAGTAATAGGTTCTGGGTGCAAGAGATTCCGAGTTTGTAGTGTAAACTGTATCTGAAAAATGGTTTAGACTTTGGAATAAGAGTCAAGAGAGTGAATTTTTGACCTTGTGCTGTGGAGTAATCGAGGGTTGTTTGCCATTACGAGGGAATCCAATTTTGTAAGGTCGTGGAATGTGTCTGGTTCCAGATCCCCTAAATTACAGAAGGATAAATCCAAAATCAGTAGAGTTGTGCTGAAGGGTTTTTCGATGCTTCTCAAAGGATTGTTCGTAAGGTTTAAGGTAGTTAGGTTTGGCAGGCCCAGCAGAGTTGTGTTTTTTAAAGTTGTTATTTCTACATGGAAAACGTAATATTTTAAAACAGTGATCATTAACATAACGGATTGAATAAAAAAAAGCTCGATGGAAATTATTGTTTTATAATCATTTTTTTTTGTTGGGTAAACATGAATATTGAATCGAAATTAATGACAATCGATGAATTGTATCAAACTGGTTACATACGTGAAAAAAGATATGTACCGCGATATGTTTTTGGATGTTACAAATTTTTGATAAACGTTAACTATGTTTGAATTTTTTTGTTGTATCTTGATAAATGATAAAAACAGAAGTATAACGAAAATGGAACTGAATGTTTTTAAAAGTCATATTTAAATATTATTATACTTTTTTTTTTATAAAGAATTACTTAAGTTGAATGACCTCTGACTCTTTTATTCACTTACTAAGAAAAATATAATTTTTTTTCGCAATAAAAATTCAATGAGTCATATTTCGATTTTGGCTTTTCGATGATCACATACAATTTTTTTTAGATTATTTTCAAGTTTTTGTCTTTTACGATGAAAAAAAAAAAAAAAAAAAAATAGAAACTCATGAACTTCATAAGAGAATTGCTTCATGTTGGCTTATGTGTTTTTTTTTCCTTGGTCATTCCATATCGGGGAAAAACACGAGTATTTTATCATAATACACAATAACAGATTTTTAATTAATTTTATCGATCTAATGAAACACGTAAAAAGAGATATGTATCTTGATTTGCTTAAAGATATTGTAAGTCTTTTGATAAATGTTGACTACGTGCTACATATTTTTAAGCATATGAAGATAAGTAATGAAAACACTATATCTATGTATTCACAGTATATAGAATTTTTTCAGGTATCATATTTCTCTGTCATTTATGCTGGTTTTGGTGTATTTTATTTCTCAATTTGTATCAAAAAATTTCTAACATTGAAGTTATCTTCGACTCACTGTTGACTTATTGACAATTAGATACACAAAGAGTTCTTTTCAGTCACGAAAATTCTGAAATTATTACTTTCATAATTTCGGTTGTCGATATTCCTGAAGAATCTTTAATTTCAGCTTTAAAAAGTTTTTGTTTTCATTTCCAGGTCAATGGAACAAGATTATTTTGAAAAGAATAGTAAAGGTTATTAGTATCAATTATCATTTTTTTCCGAAATGTGTATAATAACGTGTTTTCTTCTTCTAGTTCAAATGTGGAAAACTTGACAAGTATTCGAAAAACTACGAAAAACCCTAGTAGGTTGAATGAATCTTTTTTATATTAAAAGTTTTCTAAAAACTTTGCATTGTAAAAATTATCTTTTAAATTTTGAAAGATTGAAAAACTTTTACATTTCTAGAAATCATTCTTAATTCTATCAAATCTTGTAAAAATTTGGAATATCAGAAAAAACTCATCAGTTTTGAAGATCGCGTCTATTTTCAAATTTCATCGGAAAATGCATGATGATGTTTTTCGATTTTTTGAAGAAAATTCGAAAAATCCAGAAAGTATTGAGAATTATGGAAAACTAAATGAGTTGAAAAAATGCTCATTATATTTTGGAGATTTTAAGCAGTTTGTATTAGGTTCGAAATTTTGGGATTTCCCAAAAATTATAAGAGTATTAGAAGCTATGAAAATTGTTGGTGAAAATCTCTGAAAAATTAGAAATAATATTAAAATCGTAGCATTGATATGCATTAATTATTATAATCATTAATGTTATTTGAAGAATGCATTCAAAAAACTGCAGAGAATAAAAAAAGATTGTACAAATCTTCATAAAATTTCAAATGTTCTCAAAAGGTTTGTATGTATTACACTTGGAATTTTCCAAGATTATGTTTATAATGAAGGAAATTAAAAATATCCAAAATAGTATTTTTCTATTTTTATTAGAAACATATTATTTCTGGAAAGTTTTTTTTAAATGACGATAAAGCTTAGATAGTTGAGTAGCTTTGTATAAAATTTTGAAAAGTTAGAATAGTTTTTAATATGTTGAGAAAATCACGGATCTTGTATAATTTATCTAACATAGAAAATTTATAGAACTGTCCACTATTTCGTTCAAAACGAAATGTTTGTTGAATTCCATCAAACGTTTCTGAATTTCGTAGTATATGTTCATTACTATATGTACTACAAAAATGCAGTTTTTTTTTACTTTGCAATACCTATATAAAAATCAATAAAAATTACCTCAATTCTGTAGGCGTTGGACAAATTTTAACAACTTCAAGGAGTATTTTTATAGTTCATATGGTGGTCGAAAATTTCAAATTTCGGAAATTGAAAAAACATCGAAAATGACGAAAAGGCTGTCAATAGTCAAAAAAATTCAAGAATTTTTAAAATTTCAGAAAACGTTCATATATGTATTTTATAAACTGTCAAAAAATGTTCGAATTTCTAAAAACTATAGAAATTGCGTAATCTCTTTTATTTTCCAAAGTATGAAATTCTTCTTTTGCGCAAACACGGTTGATAGAAAAAGAATTTTAATTCAAATCTAAAATATGAGAGTATTTTGATGAATCTCGTAGGTTGGTAAAAGCTTTGAGGATTTTGTAAAAATTGTGAATTGGCGCTTTTTTGCGTATTTTGCACAGAAAGAAATGTTCAGTTCTAGCAACCAAATTATTTAGTAGAATATGGACCAACAAAAATTTTAGGTATGACAACCAAAGTTTAAGTGAGGTCAACCAAAGTTTTCGGTCTGAAAAGTTGGTTGTCAAAACAAACACATTGATTTATGTTCAAAAAATAGTTGCTGATCCGAACATTTCATTTCAAGTTTTATAAAAAAGTGAACAAAATATTCACAAAAACCCAAAAAGACTTGATCACAGCATTTTTCATTGATAAAAATCATAACTGAACTGATAAAGAGTATTAATTCTCAGCATTCATTTTCTTCGCTTCATATGCGTTTTTTGAAAATGAAAGAAAAATCATACTTTGACTGTGATCAACCAAAACTTGAAACAAAAGCTTTGGATAAACCTCAGCAATAAATGATCTCAATGCGAAACCCTCCATTTTTGAAAATCTTACAGTTTGCATATTCCTCTATTATATAGTTCAAATTTCTATCAAACACGAAATTCCAGTTACCGATAAATGAACACGAGTTTTGACTCACTACAATCGTCGACTTGTAACGTTTTTAGAGCATTTACTTCAAGATCATCAAGGCTGGATATTGGGTTGCTCGATAAAATCAGTTCCTCGATTCGTGGCAGAAATTTTATTGCGGCGAAAGTCATCATATCTCTGAATAAATTATTCGCGAGATTGATTTTCTCAAGTTTCCCCAACTTCAGAAAATAATCCGGAAGAAACGTGAGTTCGTTGCTCGCCAAGTTCAGAGTTTTGAGTTCTTCCAAAAAATAAACCTCACTCGAAATTTCAGTCAACTCATTTCTTGAGAGATCCAAATGCTCAACCTACAAAATCATCCAAAATCATCACAATGTTGAAGAAAAAGACAAAACAGATCATCGTTTTTTAATAAATTGTTCAATTTTTCGAATCGTGGAATCAATTTTTCGCGAAGAAAATTACGATTTCAACAATCGTGTATTTTGATTCGATTAGATAATAATGATCAAATGAAATACAATCAGTTAACGTCGATGAGAATCTCGAAAATGCCACCTACGTCATTAAGAAAACAGACAATTTTTCTTAATAAAAAAACAAAAAAACAAGTCCACAATCTTACTCACAATGCGACTCAATCCTTGGGGAAATTCCGTCAAATTTTGTAACGCACAGTTTATCATTTTGTAACCACCGTGGAAATTCGAATAACAGTGGCAACTTTTTGGGCATTGTCCACTGGCTTCCATGAGCAAAAAAAATATTAAAAACGCCCGATTCATTGTCGGACCGTTTTTACTGTCATTCCCAATCGCCGATAAAATGTAACTTGTTTTTGATGTGACGATCGATTGATGAATTCACGATTGCGGATGTTTTTGGCATGTCTCAGGTACTGGGAATAAACTTGTCAGAGTGGACGAACATCTTGAGAATCGACTTACGTGTTACGTTACCTACTGACTTATCTTTGATAAGACACTCGCTTTCATACCACTTAGACGAGATATCGCGGCCCAGATAACGCCGTGGGCGCGCCTACATTTTTGTGAAAAATTTACGTAAGGTATCCAAAGCCGTGTGGTTGAAGTTTAGGATCATTCACGTGCTAAGACTATTATTAGAATGGTCGAAACCAGTCGAAACTGTTCCAATTTTTCAAAAGCGAGTGCATTTTTTTGCCACGAGTAGGGGAGACCAGGGCATCCCAGACACATTTTTTTTGTTCACATTTTACAACACTAAAATACATTTTTTCATCAAGGGTATTTTTTATTTTGGATAATGTAACCCTTGGATTGATTCCATGAAAAATTAAGACCTTAAATTTTTATTTACCTTATTTTAAAAGTGAGGTTTTTGTATTTTTTATCATCCAAAAAGTATTTAAGGTAAACTGATGATTTTTACACTATGTATTCTTTTTTGGCTGAGAGTTAATATGGAAAGCATGACAAAAAAGTTGCATACAATTTATATAAACATATTTTTTTATAAACAATTGGGGACTGTCAGAAATGAGACAAATATTTTTTTTGTCCATTAGTTAGAAACAAATATAAAAATATACATAAAAATGCAAGATCGAGAATCAGAAAAAATCATTATTTTTATATCGTGAATGACGATTGGATTGCGACAAAAAACATTAAAATTGGAATATTGTATAAGCCGCATTAAATTTTTATGTAAAATGATGAAAATATTTTAATGCTTAGAGTATAAACATGAAATATTTTACAACAAAATCTGTTTGAATTTGCGTTAGGAATGCTGAGCACTATCGTAAAAAATCATTTTTAAGTAAAATTGAAATTTCATGCAAATCAGGACACATGTAGATTTTTATAGTTCTATGTTTAGAAATTCGACAAGCAGATTTTTAGTACAAATTTTCATATAATTCCAAGAAAGTTAGACATAATAATTATCTCTTCCCCTATTTAATCATAAAAACATATTCTTTACCGAATTTTTTGAAGCTGATTTTTTCAAAATTCTCTGGAAAAAACAAGTACGTTCCTCTTTGACTGTTCCTGACTTAAAATAATGAAATTCTCACCTAATTATTTGAGTTTGTTTATCTAGAGAGTTATAATTTTCATTTTAAAGTTTGTTGCTCAGATTCAAAGTTTTTTTTTTTCATATTAAATGTCATTTTTCTAGTGAAAAATATCTCAAGCATATGAAACATTTATCGATTAAAGTTTTTATGAAAAATGCGTACCGACTTTTCATTGGTTTTTCTACGCAGTATTCTCGATCAGTCACCACTCTGCATTACGTCGTAAAAAAATATTTCTACGAACAATTATCTTTTGCACATTATCATTATAATACTAATATTTTCTAATATATGTAATTTGATTACTTATTCATACAACCTTTTCGCGGAATATCTGTAGAATTTTTCTTTGGTACCTGCTTTCTTTTTTATATTATTGTTTAACATCTTCTGATAATCTGACTAATCTCGAGAATAAATGAAAACTTGTTTATTTACTCCAGTTTCATGGCGTCTTGAATTGAAAATGATTTTAATCCATTCCATAACAGTTTTTTTTGTATAATTTTTTTTGTTTCATTTAATTAAAAAGAAGTATGAATAAAAAAATTTTTTAGGTTATGTAATCAATAAAAGAACAAATACATGACCGAAAAACAAATTTTATTTTTAAAAGATTTTTTTAAAAACAAGTTAACATCTGATGTAGAAATATCATATCCTCCATCGTGTCAAAAAATTGACTTGAAAAACAAACTATTAGAGTAAATGAACAAAAATAAAAATTTAATTGGCGAGGCAAACTTTTTTCATAGAGTGATTTTTCAAGGAAAAAACATAAATGTATAGTTGTTTTTCTTCAAAACATTTTATTTTGATCCACTGGTACACACGCATTCGAAATATGTCACATGATTAAAAAGGTAGAATCATTAGAACAAAGATTCGTCGAAAATTTATATACTAAATTATTATTTATCTTCCAGTGACCTACGTTAAGCATTTGTCGAGTAACACTGACTTCCATTATACAGACGACTTTCTCGGAGTGGTCATCAAATGATTAAAAAGTTACAATTAGTAGAGCAAAGATTGGTTGAGCATTTATTTACGAAATTATTATTAAAAAAATTGTTATTATTTAGCCTAATTATTATTTATCTTTCAGTGAAATGCATTAAGCATTTGTCGAGAAACACTAACTTCTATTATACAGACGAATTTTTCGGAGTAATCCTACCGGTTGGAGGTGGCGATGTTGAGATTCTGAAAAAAACGTATTTGTAATTGTAGATAAAACTATTGTCACAAAATATTATGCTTGAACTATTTGTCAAAAAACGTAAATATCGAATAGAAGATTTTAGTTTAATACTCGATATATTTTATTTGAGAACGAAACAAGCTCTACGAGACAGTAAAATGATTATGAATGTTTGTTAATTGTAAGATGAAATATGCTTAACTATTTAATGTTAAGCTGTGGCAGTTCAAATTTATAAAAATGTGATACATATTTTGAGAAATTTCTTTGTTCATGAAAGGTCATTATTATATTCTTGTACATCAACGTTATATACCTGACTGAAATAAAACTTTCGTGACAATCTTTCAACTTCGTAATGTGGATGTTTAATTACAGTCTTTGCTTTTGCAAGTAATTTCTTTTCTGTGCATGCGTGTGGCACCCCATTATGAACACTCACCTTTGCTCAACTTTTTCCCTGGTAAATTATTTCCTTCTACGACGTGCGTAGGTTTGCATTAACATGGTTTTGCTTCGCTAACATGCACAAATTTGTGACAACATAGTGCACGACCAGTAAGAAAAGATTGTTCACATCTCATACACTTGTATGATCTTTCCGTTGTATGGTGTCGTCGTACGTGTTCTTTTGATTTCTCTGGATTAGAAGAACGGAATTTGCAGTAGTTACACTTGTATTGTTTTCCTTCAGTATGCGAAATTTCATGTATTCTCAATCCACCTCGACTGAGGAAAATTTTGTCGCAAGTTTTGCATTTGTATACTTTATTATCTTCCAAGTAATGTTGTACGTCTTGGCTTGCCATTATGCCAAACTTTGTTTTCGAAATTCAATATTTTTTACCTTCGTCAAAGGATGAGCTAATATATGGGGCCCTTTTATTTTTAAACCCCCACGTTAGGTGACTGGGAAAATCTAGAAGAAAAAAAAAGTAACCGTTGTCATATTAGAAATACGAAGAAAAAGATAAAATTTGAGTGCGTATACAAGAAAATAGTTACAAAGAGAGTAGTTTATAAAAACGATTAATTGAGCTCGAAGTTTATCTAGCATGCTAGATTTTCGACAAGAATGACAATCACATAGAGTTTGACGAGAAATAAGTAAAATTGTATCTACTAATAATATAACTTTATGGCATTTCATCTCGACCAATTTTCTTTTAGAAAAATTGCAGAATGAGATTCCAATGAAACATTTTATCTTTCAGTCATATAATAGATATTTTACAGATAGATTCCAGGAAGATATAAAATTCACTTTCTGTAACAATGCAGGCTCGTAGCCAGGGGAAGGGGCAGAAGGGGCAAAAACCCCCCTAAGTTCATCGTTTCCCCCTCTGAGATTCTTGGATATCAAAATTTTTCCAAAAAGCAAGTGCGCAGTAAAATTCTATCCAATTTTTCTTTAAAGCTACGGAACGGAGCATAGTTTTTAGCTAATTTGTCCGGTAAAAAATTAAATTTCATAAAATTATGTTTGGAAAATTATAATAAATAATTTTTTCTTCTCTCAAATTGCATTTTTTTTAATTGATTGTTGCAGGCGCGTAGGCAGAGAGGGGTTTGGGGCTTCACACCCCTCCCGAAATTCTGATAAAGTCAATAAATTTTAAATTTAAAAATGAAAAAAGTTACTTCGATATACAATGGAAATATAAATTACAAAAAATGCATGAAAACATGAGCAGTATATATTGAATAGAAAAGTAAAAATTATCAAAACGCAGGATTATGTAGAAAATATGAATCATAAAAATTGTTGTAACCCAGTAAATGATCGAGAAAATTAAAATCTACGAAAATGCTTAAAATTTACAGAACTTTGAATCTTAGATCATCAAATTCTGGAATTCTCTATAAAATCCATGTAATAGTATCAAAAATCTTTCGATTCATACAAACTCAAAAATAATAATAAAATTAATTGAATTCTATGAAAAAACTGTTATCCGAAAAATCTCAACGAAAGCCTCTACGATCTATAAACTTTGGGATTCTAGAGCATCGAATTCTTAATATATACTATAAATTCATAAAATTCTGGAGAACGCAACAAAATTTTTTAATTGTTTGAAAAATACGAAAAAAGAATAACAATGTAACACATAAAAAATTTATATGAACGTAATTTTATCATTATTTCTTGACATAACTGAGATTAGATCGAAATTCGCATTTGGAGGCATCGAGTTTTTTAAATATCTGTAGCAATTTACAAAAATATAAGCAATATTTAAAAAAACTTAAAAATCCCCCAGGGTTTCGTGAATTAAAGTGGAAAAATGTGAAAAATAAGTTTA
The DNA here is from genome assembly GCA_028476575.1 of Platygaster robiniae. Classification (NCBI taxonomy): domain Eukaryota; kingdom Metazoa; phylum Arthropoda; class Insecta; order Hymenoptera; family Platygastridae; genus Platygaster; species Platygaster robiniae. The sequence goes on along the minus strand of CM052025.1, from coordinate 22,799,738 downwards.
CTAGTTTATTAGCTTACTAGCCTAATAATTAACTCGTTTACTAGTTAACTAGCTAACTAGTTTACTAGCTTATCAGTTTTTTATTCGACTAGTTTACTAGCTGTCAAGTTTACTAGCTCACCAGTTTACTTGCTTACCAGTTTACTAGTTATGTAGAAATCTTACAATATATTGAAGTTTTGTAGATATAATTTCCTTAGAAATTTATAAAACTTTCTGTCATGGAGCATATTTATTATTATCATACTATAATTATATATAGTTTTGGAAATCTTCTTACAAATTCACACTGTAAACAATAAAAGTACATTTAATTCAGTTTATACAATTTATACAAGTAAACATATCTTTGATTAAAGAAATACTTAAAAAATATAGAATATGGTAAAAGAATTGGAAATTTTCATAAAACAAATTTTCGTCTGAAAAATCAATTCAAATTCTTAAAATCGTTGGGAGTTTCAATACTATAGCATAAATTCCTAAAAACATACCAAGTGAACCATATAAATATTGGAAATATATCAAAATACCAGAAAATACTACAAAATTTGATGAATAGTATACCTTACGGAATGATATAAATTTAGGAAGTATCTTTTATCTGTATGGTTAAAATTTTCTCAAAAATCAATTCAAGTATATACATTTTTTAGAACTTTGATTCCTATAGCATCGAATTTTGGAAAGCTCTAGTATATGAACTCATATTACTAACTATCAGATAAATACAAAAAGTAGTAAAAAAAATGTAAACCTCAGTTACTAATTGAAAATCACAAAAATCGAATTCGATCATTCACGAATATGAAAAATGTGCAACTCTGGATTCCAAAAGTTGTATAACTTTCATATTCCGAAATGTATAATCCTTCAAAATCGCTCTCTTGTATTCATACTGTCACAGATGAAAAATTATGAAATCCCGGAGGAGAAATATTTTTCAAAAAAACCCCTCCTGAAAATTTTGTCTGCCTACGCACCTGGATTGCTGAGAAAATGATTTTAATAAAATTTTACCCCCTAAAAAATCATTTTTGCTTCCTCTAACGTACAGATCTGGCTACGGGCTTGTAACAATGTAACCTTCCCGAAATGTTTTTAAAACATAACATATTGGTTGTGCTACAAAAATGTTTCAAAACGTTTTAAAAAGAATTCGGCATTATTTTCTGAAATAGTTGCTTTTACATGGTGGTAGTGTCATAATATTTGTTCACTGTAATGCTGCTAAATTAAGGTTTCTGTATCATTTCTGCAACGTTGCAGAAACAGTTACTAAATTTCATTTAATATATTTCTAATGGAAATTACTAAATTTTGGATATTTATGAAATAAAATGAAAATTTTTTTGAATAAGGAATGCACGTATATTCGAAATATTTCAGAAATACTTCTACAGAAACATTTCGTAAAATTCATCGTTGCAGAATCTTTTGGACCTAAAATTTCTGAAACATTACATGTAAATTAAACGGAATTGTTGAGCACTAAATAACTCAATCTAACAATGCATGAATATATAAATATTTAGAAAACGTTTCAACAGAAATGTTAATTCTTGAAAGTAAAAAAAAAAAAAATTTTTCGACATGCTTTTGAATAAATATTGTAATTCAACCTTTTTGAAAGCTGTAGAAAATTCTTCACTGAAAAAGTTCAGAAAAGTTTAATACAGCGTTTGAATGAAATGTTGCAGTTGAAATCACTGTAAAAAATGATCTTAATTTTCCATACTTGTGTATGGAAAAATTTGGTAAAATTTCCATAAAAGTATTGAAAGTTTTTTACCTATATTCTGCATGAGATTTTCCTCATAAATAGATCTGGAAAATTTTCCATATACTATGAGAATTCTTCCATAAATATGGACGTTTCTTCATAATTTATGGAAGTATTCTTAGAGCGTATGGAAAATTTTCCAGATCGATTGATAGGAAAAACCCCATACAGAATATGGGTTACAAACTTTCAATACTTTTCTAGAAGTTTTTTAACAGTGATGTGACTGAAGGTTTTCTGAAATATAACACACCACACCTGAAAATGTTAAACGCCGAGTTGGACAATTTTATTAAGAATTTGTAAATTGCACTCTTTTAATACTCTATTTTATCAAGAAGTTTGCAATTCTATAATTCACTATAAATGGGGAAGATTGGTAGAAAACTATCGGAAAACATCAATTTTCTTGAGAAATAACACTGACTTATTCGTATACATATAAAACTCAATTTACTTAGTAAAAGCTAACGTGCGTAATATTTGTGTACTGTTTTGAAATCATTTTTACAGTAAATTGCAACGTTTGACTGAAATTCGACGTGTTCTAACAGCTTTAAAGACGTATTAAGGGCCTACAAAAACAAGCACCTATTTGATTGACTTTGGAGAATTAGTAACGATGGTTATTATGTCTATTGATAAAAAAAGTTGATGATTAAAACTTGAAAAAATGAACCGCAACAGTGGTAATTCTGTAAAAGCAGAAAAATCAGAAAGGTGCTTTGTAGTTGATTTTTCTAAAGATTACGAGGGGTATTCTAGTACAGAAATTGTTAGTTTAATGATCGGTATTCTTCACAATCGTCTGCGTTTTCTTTGTTGTTTGACAATAGTATGTACATTATTCTTTGTAGGGCCAACAAAAGGTCGAGGTCAATATCGGAATGTATATCACAATATTTGTCACAAGCAACATGGAAATTGTTTAAGTGCAATAAAAAAAAGCACAATTATTGAAATTATGACCTAATATTAAAAAATATACATTTATAAACTAATGACATTCATATTGCTTGATGTATGTAAAATAGCTAATATTTTCCACAATATTTGTCACAAGCCAGCATAGTAATAAATAGCGAAGTACGTATATATGAATGGATGTTGGAAAAAATCACTGGGAAAACAAGATACATTTTTCTTGATAAAATTAATCTCGTCAAAATAAACAACACATTTTTCTCACTTTGATTGGAAATCGCTTTAGTCCATAGTACAAAATCATTGGAAAAAATTAAATTATATGATCTTATTGCTAACATGTTCAGATAATTCAAGTTGAGTCTTTTTTTTTTAATTTTTGTAATTTCAATCTTCACCCACTTGAAAATTTTCTAATACTTTTATTTGAATTTTATATTGATTCCTGGAATTTGATAATATAAGATCTAAAGTTTTCAAGATTTCCAGCATTTTTGTGTATTTAAATTATTCTTCATCATTCATTTGGTTGAGACAATTTAGCAAACTTTTATTTTTTACGAAATGCTACATTTTGATAATTTGTACTTTTTATAGAATATAATATAATAGTAAAGTTTTCATGTATTATCTTACAAATTGTACTTCGATTATCATTGATGTACCTTTTTTTGTTTTCACACACAAAATAATTGATTTTATCAGAATTTTGGAAGGGTTTTTATAACGAAATGAGGATTATCCATTTATTGTTTTCCAAGCTTTCAGAGAAATATATAACCGATTGTCATATTTACGCGCGGAAATAATAATGCATACTTCAAATAATTATGGAAGAAATATACAACTATTTCGAAAAATTTAAATCAATGATATAAATCAAAATGTAACTGAACCTTAATTATTTGTAACTTCGACAGGTACTTAAATACCTAATCAAAAAATGTCAAGTGCACGTGTATAACAGCGATGAGGTCAATATTAGTTAAGTTTGGTTAAAATTAAGCTAGTTAGAATTGAAATAACAATATTTTCATTTACTTAATATTGCTTACCTGTTTGATAACGATTAGAGGTTGTTGGTAACTTTAAGCATTGGAAAAAAATCACACTGACGACGAGTTTATGCGGAAGAAACGCGATTAACCAAAACTAACAGCAAATAACAGTCAGCATCAGATTGCCTCATATTGTCAGATATTGTCAGAGCGCTCGGGCTTTTTTTGGGCAGTTTTGGAGTCATTGATCAAATTGATCAATTTAATTTTCTTTAATTTCTTGGTATTTGCGATTTTTATAGGTTTTCGTGGTATTTTCATAGATATCTAGGATCTAAATATAGATTTCTAGAGTTTGGTGCTTTAGAACTCGAAATTTCATGAATTTTTAGGATTATGGTAGATCTTCCAGGAAACAGTATTTTTTTAGATTTCGAATTTTTCATAATTTTCCTTATTTTTCGAGTATTTATATGAATGGATTACAAATATTTTAATTTATTTAGAAAGAATCGATGGCTCTGGAATTGAAGTCACATGAATTTTTACTGGTTTTCGTAATTTTAAAGATCATTATATATTACTATACAATTTAGGCATTTCTTGTATTTCGAGTATGTTTGAGTGACTATAAAATATTCCGTATCATATTTATTTTTCGAATAAATTCGAAGTTTTTTCACGTATAACTGTGCCAGCTTCTCTAATTTTATGTTCTGGAATTCTTGGAGTTTCATAGATTTTTAGCATTTTAGTAAATTTTTCAGAAAACAGTTTATATAGATTATTATACTTTTGGCGTTTTGTTTTTTTTAAATATTTTGCATTATTTTCAAAATGTGCAGTATCCTGGAATTTTTAGGGATTCCTAGAAACTCATGTTCTCACATTTGAAAATTCAAATGTTTAGTAGTTCGTAGGTGTAGATTTTTTAGAAATCATATCCACTTAGATTTTTATTATTAATCAATTTTTTGTATTTTTATAGATTCATCAAATTTTTGTGAATGATTATGTAGCTTCCCATTACTTCATGCTCTGAACCTCTAGAAGTTTTTTCAATTTCAAATATAACTCATATTTTTCAGAAAACAGTATTTAGTAAGTTTTCAGTGAGATTGGTGTTTCTTCGTATTAATGATTTTATAAGTAATTCGTTTGATAATCTTATTATTTCCATCCTAATTCAATGTTAATCGAAAAATTCTATACCACTGTGCGACAAAATTTAACTTTAGGAATTCGGAGCTGCTCTCATTATGATAAATCGATTGTATATGATCCCAAAAACATCACTTTCACAGCATTTTGCAAAGTTGGCTCTTGTTTGCGAGATATTAATTGTTTTAATTTGTAATTTTTGAGTCGCGTATTTTCCATGATAATGATCGGATTTTCATGATTCAAAAACGACAATACACGTATATGACGTCAAGAAATTACCTATTACCGTTACTGGTACCTCGACTGTACCTTAGGCCCACGAGGCTTTCAAGCGGATACAATGGGCGAGGCGATCTAGTCATCACCTTTTCCACGAAAAAAATCATGTTTTTCTGGCCGAAAGTTAACTTTGTAAAGACAAGGTTTTTTAAAAATCTGATTACGAGAATAGATTTCTTGACGTCAAATACGTGTACTGTCGTTTACGAATTATGAAAATCCGATCACTATCATGGAAAATACGCGATTCGAAAATTATAAACTAAAACAAATAGTATCTCGCAAACAAGAGCCAACTTTGCAAAATGGTGCGAAAAGGATTATTTTAGGATCATATACTTTCGATTTATCATATTGAGAGCAGCTCCGAATCCCTAAAGTTAAATTTTTTCGCACAGTGTAATTCAATATCTTGAAGATCCCGGGGAAAATGGGACACCCTCCAAAATAAGTAGTCTTCCACTTATTTTTCAGATCTTCATTATTTATTGATAATGTTATCGTTATATGAAGTTTATTTACAATATAAACAATAGCAGAAAGTTTAATTTCTTATACTTTACCATTGGATTGTAATATTTTGAATTGAAACATTAGTTCGTTTTTATGCAATTTTCAGGAACCAAGGTGCATTTTTGCAAATTTGTGTATTTTTGTTTAAATTGTCAGGAGGTTTAAAAGAAGTACTGAAATTCTGAAAAAGAGTCGAAACTACGAGCTTGCCTTATTTCGATTTCCATTACCTACAATTTTCAAACAAGAAATTCGCTCGGAATTCCATCAAAATTATATCATACTACGTCTTAACAGAAAAATATGAATATTTATATTACAATTCATTCTCATTGTGGGAAAAAAAGTTTTCAATTGTTAGGGTGAATCGCCAATTTATGTTCGTTTATTATTTTTTACACAAAAATTTAGTTCTGTATTGTAACCTGGAATTTTTTCCTTGTACAATGGATTGATGTTGCTAGACTTTGTAGAAAACATTCAAATGGTCAATCCTTTGGCAAATATAAGACATAAGATAAATACTCTGAGCGTTTCAAAGCCGATATTGAACGGCCATCTTCGTGGTCTAAGCCTCTCTTGGCTGACCCATGCGGATATTTTCCCTTTTTTTTTCTCCTTCAGCGGATATGACTTATTTCCGAATTTTCTTCAACGATATTTCCTACAGCGATCTTGAAATATTAGCAGGATCACATAAAGTGAAAAATAATCTTTCTCCAAATTTATATGCATGTTTTCGAATATGATAAAAATAGATTCTGCATTTTTCATTTACATGAATGCATGTGGAAATAACATCTACAGTTTCTGGCTTCTTTCTCCAGCGTATTAACGCAGAAATGTGACATATGAAAATTTAATTATAAAATTTTTAATACTCTATACTATATCCAACGATTCTGTGATCCGGATGAAAGGAAATGAGAGTTCCATTTTTATGCATATAAAAATATTAAAGATCGTTTAATTTTATACTCCACAAAAGCCATTGAAAAAGGTTTAAAATTGATAAACAAAATTATGCATTGAAATTTCAAATTACTTTGAATAATAAGTCTTACAAATGTCAAAAATAACTTATTTTTTGTCTATTTTAATTTTTTTGCAATTTTTTCTTCTTTGATTAAAAATTACGATATAAATGGCAATGCTTAATACATTATTGGAAGTCTTACAGTTCCGATGAATTTGTTTTTTTGTTTGTTCAAATTAATGGATTTCGTAAAATTTGTAGAACTTCGGATAATGTTTATTTGGTAATCATGTTCCATTTTTAAGTATTTTTGGAAATGTTGATGATTATGCGAATTTTTTTGTTTTACAATCTGAAAAACTTAAAAAGTATTGAAATGACGGGAATTCTGAATAAGTAAACATATTTTTACAAAATTTGAAAACTTTGGAATAGTTTTTTTCCATACTTGCATAGTCGCATTTTCGAAACGCATTTCTAAAAATTTTTCATGCTCTTCATGTTCATTTTTGGTGCGAAAATCGAACTTAATTTTCGAGAACTGCTTTTTCGCCCATTCAAAAAGACTTCGCGGATTAGTAATGTGGTTAGCATCGACTCTTTGCAAACTTGCTCGGTAAGCTTTTCTTTTCCCGTCCCTCCATTACCGTCAAACGCACCTTTTCCGTGGGAGGTCGCGAAAAAATTCCGCTGAGGACTAATCCCAAAGTCTTCTTGATGTTTCTTGAGATTAAAAAATTGAACTTATTTTTATATTGCGATGCAGCCTCATCGGAAAAGTAAAAAATTTTTACGATTTTCTCATGCCCGATATTTTTTTTTTAGGTATTTGATCAGTCTTGAACTGAATAAATAACCGAGTTTGAGTCGTGGGTCAGTTTTTCGGAAATGAACAACTGACCCACATAAATAAACAAAAATTAAAATTCAATCAGCAAGGACAAACTTTTTTCATTAAATGTTTTTTAAGTAAAAGACATAAATGTGCAGGTGTTACTTTTCAAAATATTTTATTTTAATCCACTTGTACACACGTATTTGAAACATATCAAATAATTAAAAACTTATAATCAGTAGAAGAGGGATTGGTCAAACATTTATATGTATACTATCATAATTTATTAAACTTTCAGTGACTTGCTTTAAGCTTTTGTCGGTATTTGCATCAGTATGATTTTTCTTCGCTATGCACACGTTTGTGACGACGTAGTGCACAACACGAAAAAAAAGATTTTACGTACCTGTGGCAAAGAAAACTCGTTTCTCGTCTAATTAAAAATCTCTAAACTCGTTTTTCAACCCTCGGTACGTAAAATATCGTAAATAAAAAATTTATGTCCTAGGTACGTAGTATACTAATGAATGTATTTAACAAAAAACGAACGGATTACATAAAGAATGAATAATTTTCTCAGAATATAAATAGAAAACTGATTATGATTATAACATATAATAGTATGATACAGTTATACGATTATGATAAATATATAACCTTAATTGACACAGCAAAAGAAGTGATATCCCCCGCCACCTCTCTCCACTCACCACACACCTTGCCAATGTAAAGGCGCGTCGTCGTTTTTATGTGCCAACAAATCTATTTTTTCCTATAAGAAACCGTTTGTTTCTTCTCTTATAAAACTTTTATTCAAAATCACCCATATGAAAGTTGTGATATCTAACAATTCGTCGATTATCAAATAAACATTACACAAACTGAAGCTGTGATATCCACAATGACACGTCGATCTACATTTTTAATATTGATTTCTTTCCTTGAAAAAGAACAACCTTTCAACAAAAAAATGACCGAAATATTAGTATTGTACCAGCAACTGATTATTTAATGTTCAAAAGCAAGCGACGGCCCGCTTCGAATACTGCTTCATAACGGCCTTGAAAATTGATTATGATCATTTTTTCTTAACGAAAATGTATTTTTAATTATTTTCCACTGTGATGACGCATAAAATCGAATGTGTTATATGAATAAACCATCGAAAGTATCCAAAGGTTTTTTTTAGTGTTATTAGCAACTTGGTGTGTAATTATTGCTTCAAATTACTTCTTCAATTTAATATTTAAACTTTGTGTAATATAATCTTTTGGGAAATATTCATGGTTTGAATAGTAAATTGTGTAGCTAGGGACAAAAACAGCCGATTTAGAACGAGTGTGAGGTCTGCCGCCTGACCTGAGCGAAGCGAAGGCTGCAATCGCACGAGTTCTAATCAGCTGTTATTGCTCCGAGGTACACATGATATTTTTTACCTCGAAAACAGTAAAGATGAGCGTATCAAAACTGTTTCGACATGGCGAATGAAGTATTGAAGGTTAACACGGAGGCTGGAGAAAATGACACTCGGCAGCCTGCGTGTTGGCCTGAAATACATCATTTGTTTATATCGAAACGTGTTTTGAATTGCTCATTTTTGCTTTTTGAGAGGCAAAAAAGTAATTTTTTCGAGTGAGTTAAAGAAAACGCTTTATATTGTTTTCTTGCACCTACTATAGTATTGTCTTATGATTTCTTGAACGAAACCTACTTAATACTTCAGATGGAAACTACATGTACCTTTATGACTGCGATCCTAATCAGAACCATATAGCGATCCGGATTTCCTCAAAAGATATTTAAATTTATGAGATTTCATAAGACGCCACCTTCAAAAACATATTAAGAATAAATTCCATAAACGATTTTCATACGTTCATTATTAAAATTCTATAAATCGTTAAAAGATTTTTATGACGTTGCCTTGAACGGATTCACAATTTATATACGTAAGACTTTGATAAGTCTCACAATCGAACGCAATGAGCTGGTTAGTCATATTTTTTGACTATCAATTGCACTCTGAACGTACTTATTATATATTATGAGTTTGTCGAAATTTACTATAGAATATTTTATTCATAATCTGGTGCATAATTTTCGTTAACAGTTCCGATTATCAGCAAAACGTGAAGTCAAGATTTTAATATTTCCAGCGACATGCATGCACATAAAGAAAGTTTATTTCATTTGCATAAAATTATTATTACATCCGAACCAGAGTAAATTCATCTTCATTAAAAAAAAATACTCGAGTGAAAGATTTTGATTCAAAAGAGACAATGTTATCGTTTTTTTGCTTGTTTTACTGGAAGAAGAAAAATTTATTGCTGGGAATATTAGAATGTCGATAGAGGTAATTAGGCGAAAAGCGTTTCACAATTTGTTTTTATTAGAAAATTTTCGAGTAAAACGTAGTTGCTTTCCATTAAAACAATTCTTATATTGTATAATAATGAACTAGTTATTCTAAAAGCTACTATTATTATCCTTTATTTTCCGTAAAAAATTGCCTAATACATACGCAAAATTTTCGGCAAAAAGAAGCGCAGCGCGAATAGTGGTAAGACATTCAAATAAAAAAAATCGAAAATTGTTTGGTCAGTCGTTTGGAATTTAATCTCTGATTACCTGTCTAATTGGAAGATATCAATTCCAACTTCAAAGTACCTGGATATTAACTACAACCGTTTACAAACAACTTTATTGTAAACAAAATATTGCATGAAACTTTAACTGCAAATAACTGTTGCAAACAGTTTTTTTTTCGATCGAAATTTGGCATAGTCTTTTTTTACATGAAAATTTATCAGAACAACCTGTTGTTTCCTGAAAATACTCATTTTGGGAAGGAGTCGATTTTAGGAATTTCGACTCTTCTGACAAATTTGTGTAAGATTAGATATTTTTTTGATTTTGTATTATATTTCCTGAAATTTCGGGAAAAAACCTAGCATGGAGAATGTAGCAAATAGTCAGTGATTCTAGAAAATTCAAATTATTTGTAAGATTTTAAATAATGCTAATGAATTTTATTGATTGTGTCTCTTTTTTTATTTTTTTTTTTCTTGATATATCTGATAAAGTTTTTTTCATTTATTGATGGAAATCTAAAAGACATAAAAAGTTTCTGGGCATAATGAAGAATTCTTACAAGCGTGATGAATATTCACGTAATTTGGAAAGTTTTAAGTAATCTGTATTAGATTCGTCATTTAGAAAATTTGAGAACATAAGAAATCACTACATATTCCGATGATTGTCGATAATTACAGGAAATTAGAGAAGTTTTTATATGAAAAATGTTCTAATATAAAGTATAATAACAAAATCCTATAAAATTAAAAAAACTAGATATAATCTTTAACATTTTTCGTAAGTAACTTCCAATGATCTTCAGAGCCAAATTTTTAGATAGAAGTTCAATTATCATCGGGTATATTTTGATATTATACAACTATTAATTATCATTTCTCTAGAGCTTTCGACTCAAAATTTCAAAAAAATTTTCATACAGAGATGGTCGATAATTTCGAAAATTTCAATAATGATCCAGAACTTGTCAAAACGTTGTTGTATCCCTTTAATTTTGAAAAGTTTTGACGGTTTTAGTAAGCCATAACTTGTAAATTGATCCATTTTCTCGTGATAAGTTTTTTGATGTTTTACCAATGTGACCTATGTATGAAGAATTTTCCAGTTGGGTAGTGCTGCTCACAATCCTCACACTTTTGGCCACCCCTGGATATTTACTTTTCATTCTATATTATAGAAAAAGCAGTGAAACCTGTAACAAATTGCGCAGGACAGGATTTCTTTTTACGTTCCAACTTGGGCCAATGAATGTTGGGTCACACCCTCAAAGGGTGCGAGTGGCTTAGCTAGCGCCGGCGCTTAGTCGCCAGCTTATCCAACGTGAGTGAAAACGATTCTACCTGTTGATTTTAACCAACCCCTTCGCTCAGATTACCTAAACACCGCAATTTCAAGATCCGCGACGACTTCTCAAGCTTAAAAAATATACACATTTGATTAAAAAAAGTTTTTTGCGCACTGAGCATTTTGAAAATTGTTATTTCATGCAGTTTTTTAATTACAGTGCATGGAGGAGCAAAAATAAATTATGCATGTATTTTGGTGTAATGATAATTCGTGTAGTATTTTTTTATCCAGAATGAATTATTATTCAATCAATTTTGATAATTATTGTTCAAAAAAGCATTCTGAACATTTAAAATATTCTTATATTTTAAATGAACAATATAAATGATAATAGTAGGAACAATTTTCAGTATTTAAATACAAATGAGGAAATTCGTTAATATATTGTAAAACCTCATTGTAAAAAATATCATCAATTTCGATAAACTTTTTCGAAGTTTTTTACACAAGCATGTTATTGATATTTATCAACTAGTATATAAAACTGCGTGGAAAAATATGACTTTTTGAATGTTGGGAATCGCGCTCAAGTGCAGCAGAAAGTATATTAAAATGCTAAATCAGTATACTAAATCCTTAACTTACACGTTACAGGAAAATGAAGTTACATTATTGAACATACTTTTTATTTGATATCCGTGAAAGTTTATGAAATTATAGTAACTATTTCGATTTTTATACAATACCACGTTCATTTTTAAAACTATAATAAAGTTTGTTAAAATAAATACAAAAAATTTTTACAATGCAACAATAATACTGTAAAAGTTACAATATCCTACTCCATAAATATGTTGAAAAGTACTATATGTTTTTTCCACTGCATATTTATTTATTCCAACATATTGCACGAACCTACGGCCTTTAGTACATAAAAAAGTAGAATAAAGTGCCATGTACAGCAATATAAAAAACTTACACTATAAAGAGTTTAACAAACATATAGTAAAGCAATGACCAAATCACCAAATGTACGAAAGAAAAAGAATGGTCGTGTATATAAATTGAAAAGACATAAGATGTGCAGGAAAATTCGTAAACATCAAGAAAAAAAATACTTCTCAATCTTGCTAAGAATAAAAAAATGAGGTGTTGAAAAAATCAACATCATCCACAATTCCTTAACCCTCGCAACATAACCGATTTACAGTGTCATTATTAGTGAATGTCGTATGACAGGTATCCACAATAAGAATCAAATAGTTTATCAATTACATAATACGTGTTTTGGTCAACAATGTCGACTTTTTCATCCAAATTAAAACGTTTATATCCAACGCAAAATAAAATATCCAAATTATTAAAGTATTGGTCATCGATAGCTATAACTTTTTCTGATCTTTCTGTCATAAAATATATTCATGCTAAAAGAACTGTTCGTTTTTTGAAGCCAACCATTCATTAAGCCAAATTTCCACTTCTTCTTTCGATGCAAAAAACCTTTTCTTTTTTGTCTAGCAAGCAAAATTCTATAAGTAGCATTTCGCCCTTCAATGCCATTTTCTTTCAATTCATATAGAACCCATTTCCCTTCCTTCTTGATCTACTCCAATGTGTATTGACATTCAGAAATTGTCTATTGGGCAACATTCAATCGAATAACGCTTGCAAATCTTCATCTTCAACCTTTACGGTTAACCTGGACACTCCTTGTCTTTCATATCGAAATCACCACTTTTAAAGCGTTGAAACCATCGTTCAAAAGTTTTTTAGGTTAGGGCATGTTCACCATAAGCTTCAACCAACAATCTATAACTTCCAGCAGCGGTTTTCTTCAAATGAAAGGTTATTCAACATCCCGGAAAATGTCTTCTGCTGGAACAAAGTACAACATATTTGAAGCTATGAGAAATTATGTCTTTTGCACAATGATGACTGATAACATAATAGCTTTCAAAGGTTTATGTTTACCACCTAAGAAACTATATGTATCATTAGGCTATATCAAAGAATGTTTGGCGATGAGTACTGCCGTCTCTCAACAGAATCGACATTACAAAAGAACATCTCATACATTGCATATTTTGTATAATAATAAATTGATGTAGTTTCCAACATAAGAATTGTTGCTAGTATTTCCTGACATGTGATCAATAGTCCAAATAAAGATTGGGCATCAAACCCCATTACACATTGGTGTCCATAACCTTTCCCATGGCAGTTCACACAAATTCGGGAATTCATAATCATGTACCCTAATGAGCTATGAGCCAAGGAATCCCAGAGACGGGATCCCCAGGTCACCACGACCTTTTTCCCCAACCGCCTACGAAAGCTGCGTAAGGTGGCTGCTGTTGGGTGGATCTCCGAACTGATCAATACTTGAAACACCGCGAGGTATCGTCCCGCTATTTCCGGTGTCCCTAGTCGGCGGAAATGAAGGCGGTAAAAATATATAGAGAGCTCCCGCGAAACCGCGTCCCGGCCAAGGAGATAGTGATTCCTGGCGGTTATTATATCCTCCCGCCTTTCGATTCGTTTCTTTCTTTGACTTCGCAGCCTACGACTCCTGGGGTTACTTTTTTATCAGCCGAACGAGGAAAAGTGGCGGCTGAGGATGGGCTGCGGGGAGGGGTTCGAGACCATCTTGAAAAGCGTTGATCGACTTTTAATTATAGCTATCTGCGATCGCCCCCACGCGGAGAAATGGGCTGAGGGATGGGTGACCAGATTATCGAGAGCTCGGGGAAAATGACGGGTGGGGTGGTTTGTCTTTGCGTCGCGGAAAATTGTCTCGCGATGGTGGAGGAGATATGAGAGATTTGACGGGTGACTGTGAAAAATGCTGATTAGGGAATTCGTGATTACAATGGTTGTGAGATTATATACACTTGTTTTTGAAGAGAAAAGGGCATTTCCAGTGTTTTTTGTTGGGGGGGGGGGGGGGGGGAACACAATTTTTTTGTTTAAACTTATAGTGTATGTTAGGGTGACCCTTATATTGACGGCCTCGGAATTTTTTTCCATTCCTAAAATCACTCACGCTATCAAAAAAAATTTTTCGACGAAGGTTACAGAAGAAATATTACAGAAAAATTTTAAACTCAGCGAGATTGAAGTATATATTAGAAGGTTCGAATATGTTTATTTGGCGATTTTTAGCTTATCATTTTCATATTGAAACCAACGTTCAAAAACAGCTGTTTTTCCTTAACTTATAATTGAAACTCGAAGAATTGATAACAAATAATGTTTCTTTCATTTTTTGACGAGGTAGCTGGTTCAGCCTATTGCAAGTAATGATTTATAAAGCTTAGTATTATTCATCTGACTTTTTGCAGTCGAAAAATTTTTTAATGTAAACTCAGTCTACCCACAACGTTTAAAACAATCAATATCAAGCTTGAGAGTGAATGTTGTAATAAGATAGTGGTTTGGCAGAGCAGATTATCTTTTACTAATATTTCTGAATCAGTACCAGAAGTACGATTTTTGGCCGAATTCTACACGAGTTTCGTAAAGTGAAGTCATGAATACAGGAATAAGTTGCAGGGCAGTAGTCAGTAGTAATTAGTAGTAGCCAGTAGTAGTCAATAGTCCGTGGCTACTAACAGATAGACTAAATAGACTCAATAGCAGTTTCCCCTCTTCTTTCAACTCCCCTTTAGCACCAGCTATTCCGATTCCTATCCTCTGTCCAAAGTACATATTATAGAGCGCTTCGATCGTTTTGGTTTATTTTGGTTAACGTTGAGTTCAATTTGCAGTGTCAAATTGTCAAGTGTCACTCATCCATTCAGTTCTGGCACGTGCTCGTTGATCCATTGCGGTTTAGCTACAGTAGGCGTTGCATTAATTTACGTTGGTTCTTTGTTCCTGCATAATCTGAGGTTAGTACTTAAAGTAACGTAGAAACTGTAAAATTTATGAGGCAAAATTAAATTACAGTAAATTGTAACATCCAAATTCAAGATCAATAAAAACACTACCTTAGTTGGAAGACAACTTTGTTTGCAAGCTACGTGAATTTTTTCGAAGATTTAATTTTGTTATTAGCTAGTGGACAGAAAAAATAGTTTACCAAGTGCCAGGAACAGCCTATATATACATAGTGAAATGTTGAAATAATAATTTCAATGTTAGTGATTAGATTGTCATGACTCGGCATATATTTCGATGTATAGACTTTGTCAATTTGTTTGGGAAATTCATCGAATTGCTTTTCCTAGTCGTAATGAAGTTCTCATAAAGTGGAAAATAATAAAAATTGAGCATGAAATGAAAATAAACAACAGTTGAGTTGAATAAACAGAAAGATGAGTTGAAACGACATATGCAATTGCATGAAAGAGAAAAACCGTACCAGTGCGAAAAGTGTGAGAAAAAATTTGCAACAAAAAATGATTTGAAGAAGCATATTCGATTTCATTCAAAAGAAAGCCGATTCGAGTGTGATGAATGCAAGAAACGATTTTCTTATAAACAACATTTGAAATACCATATTCTACAGGGTGCGCCATTTCTTATGTCGGCATGTAAACATTGAATAACTTGAAAAAAAAACAACCGATTTCTGTAAATGAGGTATTTTTATTTAGTTTGGTCCTTTACAATTTATTTAGACTAGTTTTTGAACACAACATCAATCAAGTGGCCGCCCTTATTGTTCACAGCAAAATATGCCCTTTTTGCGGCGTTTTCCATTACCTTTTCGAGCATCTCGGGTGGTATAGCAATGATTTCGGCACGAATATTTTCCTTAAGCTCTTCAATGGTCTGCGGCTTGCTGGCGTACACTTTACTTTTCAAATAACCCCACAAAAAGAAGTCTGGAGGGGTCAAATCTGGAGATCTGGGTGGCCATTCAATGTCGCCTCTTTTTGACATCAGACGTCCAGGGAATTTTCGTTGCAGAAACTGGATTGTTTGATTCGCAGTGTGGCAGGTCGCACCATCTTGTTGAAACCAGTAATCTTCAAGACCTTTTTCACGCATTTGTGGGCAGACATAGTGAGCCAACATCCACCGATATCGGTTTCCATCGATCGTTTGGTTCTCTTTGAAAAAATAAGGACCAATGATGGTTTTGGCGCAAACGCCGGCCCAAACAGTAACTTTTTGGTCATGCAATGGCGTTTCATGGATCTCGTGTGGATTCTGCGTTCCCCAAATGCGGCAATTTTGCTTATTAACGCCTCCAGAAAGTTTGAAATGTGCCTCGTCGGTCATTAAAATTCGCTTCCAAAAATCAGGTTCAGTATCAACTATTCGAGCGATTGTTTGTCCATATTCCAAGCGACGTGGATGATCTGTAGGCAATATTCTTTGTGTTAATTGCATTTTGTACGGAAACAAATGCAAATCATCTTTCAAAATGCGCCGTAGAGTGGTTCCACTGATGCCGAGATGCTGAGCGCGGTGACGATATGAAACTTTTGGGTTTTGGGCAACGCTCTCTCTGACAGCTTCAATCAGTTCATTTGAACGTCTTGGTCGTTGATGAACGGGTTGTTCGCGATCTTTCACTGTCCCGTGGTCACAAAAATTCGACACCAAACGACGAATAGTGTTGTCAGATGGTGCCTGTTTGCCAAGATATTTTCGACGATATGCTCGTTGAGTTAACACAACTGAACGACTATTTTCAATGTACAAAGTAACTATTTCAGCGCGTTCTTTTGGTGTGAAGCGATACATGGTTGAAATTGTACTGAATTGACGTTTCCAAAACAAGTGAAGTCAAGTAAATCGGTTGTCAAATGTTTAAGTTATTCAATGTTACAATACCGACATAAGAAATGGCGCACCCTGTAGTACACACAAAAGAAAAACCATTTCAGTGTAATCAATGCGAGAAAAAATGTTCACAAAAAGGTAGTTTAAATAGGCATATGTTAGTGCACACAAAACAAAGACCATTCCAGTGTGACCAGTTCGAGAAAAAATTTTCCTATAAACATCATTTGAAATACCATATTCTAGTACACAAAAAAGAAAAACCTTTCCCTTGTGACCAGTGTGAGAAAAGATTTTCACAGAAAAGTAATTTAAATACGCATATGTTAGTGCACACAAAAAAAAGGCCTTTCCAAAGTAATCAATGCCAGTAAAGATTTTCACGTAAAAGTCATTTGGATCGGCATATTCTTGTTAACACGAAAGAAAAACGTCACCAGTATAGGCAGTGTGAAAGAGAGATTCAGATAAATCTTGTTTTGTAAAGCATAGCTGATTGCGTGCCAAAGAAAAAGCGTAGTTGATTTTACAGAGATTTTAAGAATTTTTAGCGAAATATTTAGAAGTATAGTTCCTACTTTTAACAACTGAAAAATCAAGTGCTTGCTATACGATGTTGAGAGATAGTTTGCAAGTTTAAGAAAAAAGATGAATTAACAAAACTGCACTGGTATAAATATTACGCAAATACTTAGTTTTACAAGATTGTTTAGTTATCTGAATCAAATTTACATGTTCGCATGGAAGAAAACACTTTAAACGGCAAAGATTGCGATGAAAAATACGCACTTTTAGTTGGAAAATCACACTGTATTTTTTATACTTCACTCATTTATAATGTCACATT
The DNA here is from genome assembly GCA_028476575.1 of Platygaster robiniae. Taxonomy (NCBI): domain Eukaryota; kingdom Metazoa; phylum Arthropoda; class Insecta; order Hymenoptera; family Platygastridae; genus Platygaster; species Platygaster robiniae. The sequence continues at coordinate 22,781,801 of CM052025.1, read as the reverse complement.
TGGGAACATGAAAAATTTGCCAGCTCTGCGAAATCGACTTTATTTTTCAAACCTACTCACTCTATCAAGAAAATGTACTCCGTTGGAAGGTTCAGAACTTGACCACATTCTTACAGGGTAAGATTCTCGCTCTATTCCGATTGATGTGACAATTCCGCAACAAAACTCTTTTCGAATTCAATTCAGTGACATTGATCGTTTATAAACGTTTATTTTATCGTTTGCAAAATAAACAATACTTATGTTGATATTCAATGACAATTCATTTATTGTTTTTTTATTTATTTTAGTTATCGTCATTATTTTTGTGACCGAGGTTTAGTGATTGATGTAGCAATATGTTTTGCAACCATAAATTTACGAAACGACTAACTTTATTTTCAGATAATCAACATGACAATCATACGAGCTGCTGTTGAGTTTCTGGATTTTTTGTACGAATGATAAAAGTAGTAGTTTCTTCAGAAAGTTGGACCAGCAGACAGAATTGACTTATGAAAATAAATTCTGTATCTAACGTTTGTTATTCTGTTTTTCACTTAAAATTTGATGAACCATATCTCAACAAACATTTGTAACTCGCATTGTAATAAAAAAAGTAATAGAAAATAAGTACGTCCTTTTTTTATTCTATCGTCGGGTGTGCGTCAGTGTGGACATTGTGAATGGGGAATTTCACAGAAACCTACTTTAGCTTATCATAGCCGATTGCGTGCAAATGAAAAAGGTCAGTTGCGATAAGAAGGTGGTCAAGGATTTTTATAAAAATATGAATAAATTAATTATCTGCATTGAAAAACATACCCTGGCCTTACTATACAGATGTTGAGGGACAGTTCGCAATTTAAGTTTGAATAAAAAAAACGTAGCAACAAAACTGAATTGGTATAAATGTTCCGCAAAACATTTTGCAAATTTTTCGAGTTATATAAAACAAATTGAAATGTTTGCGCAAGATAAGAATTTTCTAACGGCAAATATTGTGATGAAAAATTAGAATCTATTATTTGAAAAATATTTCCGAATCACTTCTATTATATTTCATTATAATGATACATTTGTAAACATGAAAAAATATATAGCTCAGTAAAATAAACAATGCTTTTAAATCTACTCATCCAGCCGAGAATATGTACCTCGTTGTAAGTTGCCAAACTTGAGAAGAATTTCCCGAGGTATAATATTATGTATCTTATGAATATATGTTATAAATTTGTACTATAGATAACTACATATATTTTTTCTGATTAGAGTGATAACCCTCTACAAGAAGTTCTTAAAAAATTAATTTTTTCGTCATTCATCTTTGATCAATTTATAATTTTTTCTGGGCATTTATAGTCATGTATGAATGCAATTTAGAAAGACCATATTTTGTGATTTTTTTCACTTCTTGTATTCACTTTAGTATTTAAGTTATAATGACAATGATTAACAATATATTTTTATGGAAACGGGAGTTTCAAAATTGACGTAAATACCTTTATTTCAGAAACCGAACATGAGAATCTGTCAACTCTGGATTTGTTGTTTGAATGAAGAAAGTAGGAGGTCCTTCAGAAATTTTTTAACTGACAAAACAGCTAATATCACATCTAATGCTACAACTCATTTTTGTCTTTGTATTTTTTTGTTGAAATCTTATGAACAATGCCTCAACGGAAATTTCTAACTCGTACTGTAATAGAAATGATATCAAGTTCGCCCAGTATTTTTTCTTGTTATTATACTTTTCTTGGGTGTGCCTTATATTAATAAACCATTGGAATATCGTGAAAATCATTTGCTTTGATTTTCCTATTCCAGAAACTTGTTCCACGCAGTTTTTTAATTTATTAATTTTTTTTTGTAGAATTCATTTTGAACTATTATGATAATACACTAAAAAATAATTGATGATCTTCGTAGGACGAAACATGTTTTGATATTCAGTAGTTTGAAGAACATTACGCAGTTGCTGTTGTTTTATAGTGTTCTCGAAATTTTTGAGTATCTACAAGATCATCTTTTTATTGTGTTAATTCCAGACAAAATTTGAATTCTGAAGTATTATTGACAATCTTTAAAATTGCTACTCATTATTTTTCTAAATTTTCAGACTTCTGAGTTTTCATGAATCTTTTTCAAATTATCATTTATCTACTTACGAAGGAAGATTATTAGAATTTTAACAGTTTTGCAAATGCAGAAAATTTCAAAAGTACACATCGCACGATTCACAACATTAAACAACATTCCATAAGTTAGTAGAGGATATCTATAATTCTTTATTTATTGGCAATTAATAAAATTTTTTGCGTAGTTTTAGATTCTGGAATTCTTTGAATTTTCGAAATACTGATTTCAAATTTTTAAGGTATTGACAGCTTCCGTACAATAGAATATCGTTTGAGTTCTAAAAATGTGAAAAATATTCTTCAGTTTTTCTAGTACGGCGAAAAATTGTGGACCTTTCTACGATTTACCAAACAAATTCATTGATGAACGTAATATCGATCAGTCAGGCCGATGTGCGTTACGTTATGTAATCTTTAGAGGAATAGGAATTGGGAGGAATCACAAGGAATCCATAAATTTGAAAGATATACTTAATAGTTTTCTCTTGAAAAACAATTCATCCAGAATTACTTTTTTTTGGTCCATGACATGCATATTATACAAGGGTTGAAACATTTTGACAGCCTATAACCTGAATTCATGTATAAAAAATCCAAAGCTCAAAAAGCTCGGTCGCAGTATATTTGCAGGAGTTAAAAGGGGAAAACCGAATGAGCGTTGCGACGCCTCGCATCGCATTAGGATTTGCTTCCCCCGGGATTACGTCACAACAATTATGTCACAAATGTGTCACGTGTTCTTGTATTTGGCCTAACATAAAAGCCAAAACAGGGTCGATTCCAAACTTCTTACGCCTTCGAATAGATAAGCCGTCATTTATACCCAGGCTCAAAGCGACGTCAAACGAAACGGAATCGCTTTCAAAGCGAGAAATCGACCCTTTTTAAGTACAAGTGTAGAAATGTCGTTTATTCCCAGATTTATGAATGCTTGATGACGTTCAGTCCTAAGCGTAGTAAATTTCAGATATTTTTTATGATATCTGGCGGTGTCACGGACTTACGTTGCAACGGATGTATGTATATATGTCCTGATGGTGGCCTTCCATGGAATTATGTACAGTCGGAGAATGTTGGATCGATATGGGCCAGGTCGATGAGTATCGATTCTTGTTCCTCCTCCTCCTCTTCTTCTTCTTCTTCTTCTTCTTCTTCTTCTTCTTCTTCTTCTTCTTCTTCTTCTTCTTCATCTCTGAAAATTAGGTGTCTCCGACCACCATTATTGCATTTGCTCACTTTAGCATGATTGTTCGTCATAAAAGTTTCGCATTTTAGAAATTAGGAATAGACTATGTAAGTATCAAATTTCTAGATGTAAGAAATTATCTTCATTGGCTATTTGTCACTCGTTTTGCCCTTAACAAGATCCCAAACGAGGTGAAGGTACATACAGAGGATGAGGTGCTCTGAGCAGTAGTATATACAGGGCACATCTGTCAGGGCTCACGACCCCCCCCCCCCCACCCTTCACAACCCGCTCCAATGCTCAAACTCCGCGAATCGAGACTTTGCTCTCGCGGTGTCTACAGTTTCTCGCGCATTGTCTAATCGTCGTTTGGGTTTCCCGGCTCGGAAAGACTTGCCCCCGCAACCCTGCTGTCACCTACTCTCACGCTCTTCGATGCTTTCAGACGCGACAAATCCGCATTCGAATTACTAAGTCTCCGGGAGTCGTCTTTCTTGCTCCGCGAATTACGCCACTCCCGTTCTCTGATCTCGAATAGCGAAACCAACGGAGCGGATCGACTGTTTGTATTTTTTTCTTGATCGAAAATCAATGATGCCTTGAGAGAGATTTTGTTTTTGGGTTGGAATCCAAGCACTGCTATGAGCTGGGTATATTTTTTTAACATTCGAAATTCATTAGGGATGGAATTATCATTATTCTGAGATGTTTCTATAGAATTTTGAAAATTAATAATATTAATGGTATTCTTATACACTCAATTTAGGGTTTTCGCGAGAACAAATGATTTTTTTTAAGAATAAAGTTTGGTAGTAGTCAGATAATTAGAAAAAAATTTTTAATGTGGGATATTTGTGATTAGGATAATATTTCAATGCAATCTTTTTTTTTTTACTTTCATTTCAATGTAATACTAATAATAACTATAAATGATTCAATGAAGTTTTTATACAATCTTGAAAAGTTAAATCAAAATATAAACATAATAGGTAAATCACATGATCTGAATAATTCTTATAAATAAATCTAAATCTGTAAAATTGATCCCAGGAGCCAAATTTGACTCATGGGATCAATTTTATGGATTTTTATTTTGAAGATGAGGAACAATTGAACTTCTTTTTTTCTTATAAATAACATTTAATGTAGATATAACTAATAAATAACATTTAATGTAGATATAACTATATATATTTGTGATATACATAACATACGATACATGAAATAATATAAAATAATATTGCTGTAGGATAGTATTCAATATTATAATATTTTAATTATATACCTCAGCACAAAAAAAGTCTGTAAGTGCTGTTAACCTATTCATATTATTTGGTCTGACTATTGCCAGTTTGAACTACTAGCCTAGTAATTTTATTCTCGTAATAATTTAAAGTAGGTAGAATCAGTGATGACTTTTCAGACTGTCAATAACTATAATCAGTAAAATCAGATAGTAGTTTATAGTTTATGATTTGACCATAGAAGTAAGTAAATTTTACTATTAGCAAATATAACATTCAAAATTGAATAAGGGTCAATCAACCCGATAAATTGAAAAAAATTGTGTTAGTTGTCGAAAATCTTGTGTTTTTTATAGATTGTGGGAATTATCGAGATTTCTGAAACTGTAGATACTGGTTCACATTGAAATATGCAATTTTCAAAAATCATGTACTATCTCACTGTACGGAGAAGGTTGATTATTTTTATATTGAACGAAATACAAGAAATTTCGAAAGTCTTGGACAGTCAAAAAACATTTTAAATTTTCTGCATTTTCAATAATTTTTGGCAATTTAGAAAATTTTATGAATTTCAAAACATATGGATAAGCTTTGTAGACTTGGCAACATTTTAAAATTTACATAAAATATCGAAGAACTGAATGATATTCTTTAAATTCTCAAAAGCCTGAAAATTATTTATTTCAGAAGAAAATTTTAATTTAAATCTGAAATATGTAAGAATTCGCAAAAATTGGGAAACATAGAACATTTAGGACATCGTCGGTTATCAAAAATTCAAAGAATTTGTAGAATTTAGAAAAATGGTATTAATAATTGTATATTCCTCAAAATATTGTAGATCGTGCAAAACATTGTTAACATTTCGTTAAACTTTTGAAAATTTGAGATTTTCTAAGTTAATAACAAAGAAAAAATGTTTTATTTAACGCGAATCGTCGATGATTTTGAAAATTTCAATTGATAACTGGTAATACCAAAAATTTCAGGTAATCGTAAAAAAAGTCAAAATTCCTTGATAGTCTGTGATTCTAAAAAATTCTAAAAGTTTGTCATACTCCAAAAAATTTTAATTAGTTTTTAGATTCACTGAAAAAAATTTTGTGTTTCGTATAACTTCAAAAAAAAAGTGTAATTTTTTTTCAAATTTCTTATGGTAAAAGAGGTTCCGTTGAAAAAATATAGTATGTTACCATAATAATAGTAGAAATTACATTTCTTATCTTAAAAAAATTTTGAATTTTGGAACATTTCCAAAAAAATTATCTATATGTGTTGGAAAATTAGATCAGAGCTCTTCAAAAATGAAAAAAAAATTACTTTTCATATTTAAAAAAAAAAAAAAAAAGCTAAACCATTCTGACTCTAACATACTCCAAATATTCAATGATGGGAAAATATTTTACAATACGATAATCGTCGATGATTTTGTAAATATCAACGTATGAATGTTAAGAAATTTCAAATATTCTGAAAATTTTCATTACAGCAACTATTTCAAGGCTTGTCAACAATTATAAAAAATCTGTGTATAGTCATAATACACTGAAAAACGGTGTGGCTTTCACGGCAACATAAATAGCTAAACTAAATAAATAATAGCTAGGCAAAATAAATGACTAAACCATACATACGGTTTGTAAAACCAGTTAGTAAGAGAATAAATCACATACTTAAATTTTTGTTAAATCAACTAGCTTTTTTTTTAAGCACTCAGGATCATCAAACAAACTATCTACTACAATTACTTTGAAATTCTCCAATTTTTTAATAAAAAGGCAGTTGATTTTGATACCTTTTTTTTTCACTGCTGTTGTCGTTTTTTCGAAAATTTTTTCTACTGATTCCAAAAATCTCGACCTACTTAATTCATACTACACTTCATATCTCACACCCCGGATAAACCGATTTTCCGCGACCCATCGCAACTCTCGACACCGGCTCGTGCCATAAACTTCACCTCCCCTATTTTTCAACTGCACGTCATTCTATTTTCCGGACATGGCGAGCAAAAAGATGATCCCCGATTGTTTATCTTGGTTTAGGTGGACCAAAGCTGAGGCTCAGTTTAGGGTGGCAGTTATTTTCAATTACTTGAGCGATCCCAGGGTTCCACCCCCGCCCCCACCCCCGGTCCCAACAGCGTCTCGTGTAATGTATGCGAGATAAAGGCCGGAGAGCCGTCTTCCGCAGACTAAGATATTATAGGGAAATGGGGTAGAGGGGCCAGGCGGGGTAAGGTGGTGGGTGGCGCCCATAACTTATCGCAGATTTAAAGCTCTTAGACTTAAGGGACTCTAATAATAATATAGCGCCGTTTCCCGTTCGCTCCAAAATTCGCGAATATCCGCGAAAATTCTTTCCCCGACGTGTCGCCGGATTAAAAGCCCGTTTTCCGCCGACGACGCGTTATTTCATCCCTCCGACGAGCTCGACTTACTTTGTTCAATTATTCTTGATTTTTTGGGTGGTAAGAAAGGGGATAGTTTGTTCATTTGTGTTGTCGAATATTTGACAAGGTTATATGTATTCGTTTTTCTTTCTGTCTTGTTTTGTGAAAGATAAAAATTTTATGATAAGCATTTATAAGAGAGTGATTTTAAAATATTTTACATTTTGGAATGTAAAAGTTTTACAACTTTTGGAATCTAGAGCTGCACATTTTTCATTTTCGTAAATGATGGAATTCGATTTTTGGGATTTAAAATTAGCAAAACTAAGTTCCAATTTTTTATACTCATACTTTTTGTATTTATACCACCTAAAGGGTTATCTGATATTAAGCAATATGAGTTTCTATAGAGCTTTCTAAAATTCAATACTCTGGGAACAAAACTTCTGCAAAACTTATATATTTGAAATGATTTTTGAGCAAATTTTTACCACACAGATAAAAGGTACATCATAAATTTATATCATAATCGTATTGTATAGAATTCATCAAATTTTGTAGTATTTTCTAGTATTTTTGTACATTTTTAATATTTCTATGAATTGCTCAATAGATTTTTAGAATTTGGCGCTATAGTATTGAAACTTCCAATGATTTTAATGATTTAAATTGATTCATCGGAAGACAGTATTTTTTATGAAGATTTTCAATACTTTTATTTTATAGTTATCAGCATTTATACGATTAAAAGTATGTTTAATTGTGTAAATTGTATCAATTGATTTGGTGTATTTTAACTGTTTTTTGTATGAAGTTCTAGAATAATTTGTTACATTGTACATAATTATAGTATAATATTGATAAAAATGCTCTGGCACAGAAAGATTTATAAATTAAAAAAAAAATTATTTCTACATAATAACAGTAAACTAGCAAACAAGTAAGCTAAACAACTTCTTAGCTATTACACAAGTAAGCTAGTAAACTAGTGAACTTCTGACATTATATAATTTGTATAACTGTCAAATAGTAAATAAGTGAAAAAGTAAAATAGTAAGCTTGCAAATTCGTTAACAAGTAAATTACTTATTTAGTAGACTAGTAAACTCGTTAACAAGTAAATTAGTTCATTAGTAAACTAGTAAACTTGCAAATTGGTAAGCTAGTAAACTAGTGAGCTAGTAAACTACTAAACAAGTAAGCTAGTAGACTAGTAAGATAGTTAACTAGTAAACAAGTAACTTAGTAAACTAGTTAACTAGTAAACTATTAAATGAGTTAATTATAAAGCTTGTAAACTAGTAAGTTAGTTAACTAGTAAACTTATTTTTCACATTTTTTCGGTATAATATACGAAACCCTGGAGGATTGGAGGACTGGAGATTGCTACAAGGATTTAAAAACTTGATGCTTCAAAAAGCGAATTTCAATCTATTATAATTCCAAGAATTAATGATAAAATGACATTTATACAGATTTTTCATGTTATATATCGTCATTCTTTTTTCGTATTTTTGAAATATTTAAAAGATTTTGTTGCTTTTTCTAGTATTTTATTGATTTTATAGATTTTATTTTAAAAGATTTTATAGATTTTATAGATTTTATAGTATAGATATATAGTATAGATATAGTGTAGATTTTATAGATTTACGGTATATTAACAATTTAATGCTCTACAATCCTAAAATTTACAGATCTTCGAGGCAATCGTTAAGATTTTTCAAAAAACAGTTTTTTCATAGAATATGATTGATTTCATTTTTTTTAGAGTTTGTATGAATCGAAAGATTTTTAGTACTTTTATATGGATTTTATATAGATTTCTGGAATCTGATGATCTAAGATTCAAAGTTTGGTAAATTTTAAGCATTTTCGTATATTTTTATTATTCTTGATTATTCACTGGGTTCCAACAATTTTTCTGATTCATATTTTCTACGTCATCCTACGTTTTGATAATTTTAACTTTTTTATTAAATATATACTTCTAACTTTTTCATGCAATTTTTTTTAACTCATATTTTAATTGTCGATCGATGTCACTTTTTTAATTCTTACATGAAATATTGATTAATTTTATCAGAATTTCGGGAGGACATCATTTCTTCGTATATTTATTAACCTATTATTGATGCTTAATGAACATGATAGTTTATCTATTGTTAAAATTCACGCTCTGTTCAAATGATCAATGGATATGAAAATGCCACTTTTTGAAACCAAGAACCAGTTACTGTATCAAAGTTGCCATACATGTTTCTCCTAAATAAAGTTTCGTAAATGATTTCGCGTCAACGTTTTTTTCGTGTCTTCACAACACGACAGTGTATTTGTGCAAAGTAAATTTCATGGAGGAAGCTTCAAGTTTATTATATTCATTTATTGTCTGTAAGGTTGTGAAGGTTTGAAATCGTGTTATCAAATAGATATTTTTTCTTGTATTTCAACCACTCGGAATTCCAAACTCTACTATTATCAACTGGAATATGTTTTCATAGTTTGAAAATTTTTGTATTGAATTTTGTCGCTTGAGAGACGCAGTTACTGCGCGGTAATAAAAGATCATGGAACAATGCGAAGAAGGTAGTTTTCTCGAGATTCGAGACGCGATGCGGAGACGCGGTAAACAAAAGCAGCGATAAATTTTCTTAGTCGGTGAATTAATAAAAGATTACGTTCGCGGGCACGCAGTAACCGCGAGATAAAGTCGGGTGTTCCCCAGAGGCTTGGGGCCGCAGCTAAATCATTGGATATCTTAGCCGTAATACATAAACCACCCTTCGGACTTATACGTCTTTTTGTTATCACTAAGGGCAGCAACACAGCGTTCTGGATTCACGCGAAAATATTGTTGAGAAAAGGAGAAATATAGTGTCTCAGGTGTTTCAAAAACTGACCTTGGGAGATGTGAATGCTCCCGGGGGCGGAGGGACGTGATTTTTTGGGGTGTATAGTAATTGGTAATTGGGACTCGAGCAACAGGAAAAGGGAGAGGATCACAATATTTTTTTAAGAATTGACATTGTATTTTCTTTGATTCTCAAATCAAGAAACTCAGAAAATAACAAAAAATTGCGAAGAACCTCAAAAAGATGGACAAATTGATATGTAAAACTTGGGAAGATTCGGGTAATTTCTATATCATATTTTTAAAATTCCAAATATTTTGATATATTGAAGAATCGCTTCGAAATAATAATTGTAGATGATTCTAAAGAATTTATAAGATTTTAGTCGACGTTAGTAAATTCTAAAGGCTGAGGAAAATTTTAATAATTTTCTAGAATAAGAAAAATTATAATGAGTTTTTTTGAACTTGTTGGAATCTAAAAATGTTTCATCGCGCAGAGATTGTCAATAATTTTTGAAAATTTGTATAAATCTCTATGTATAATCCAAAAATGTCAAGAATATTAGAGATTTCAGTATTTTTCTTGATGTGTTTGAAAAATTTCCAGGATATCAGAGAATTTTGATGTATGAAAAAATTTTCAAGATTTTAAAACTTCCGTAGAACTAGCAGTAGCTTCGGATTTTTCTTTACATTTTTAAAAATAGAAAAAAATTTTTGTACGGAGATAGTTGATAATTTTGTTAATTCCAATAAAAATCATGTCATTTGATAAAAATTACTCACTCATTTTACATACCACAAATTGTGAATGATTCTCGAAAATTTGGCAGATTTGTGGAATTTTAGAGAATATTGGAAACTTTAGTGAGTTACGTGAAATTCCAGAGGTTCTGTGATGCTGTTGAAACTGTGATTTTATTCAAATTTCGAAAACAAAATAAATAATTACTTGAACTGAGATCATCGAGAATTTTAAAATATTAGTGGAAATTTCTCTATTCTGTGTATTTCAGAAACTTCGAGAAATCAAAAGTAAGAAAAATTAAATATGTTTTCTTCACTTATTCGGAAAATTTCTAGGATTTCAGAAAGTTTTGATATAATGTTCAAAATTTTATGCTTTCGTCAAACTGCAGAGAATCCATTATTTTCTCAAAATTTTTTGAAATAGATGAAAGACTTTGTTGTACTTAAATATTTCATAATTTTAGAAAATTCAAAGTAAGCCTCAGAATTTTCGCTATTTTTGGAAATCAACAACCATTTTCAATTTAATAAATTGTGAATGACTATTGAAAATTTGACCTTTGTGTAGAGTTTTGGAAAATTACAAAATTTTTTTTGATTAATGTGGAACTATAGATGTTCTGTAAAATTGTTCAACTTGAGTTATTTTTTTTTCCGAAAAAAAAACCAAAAAAAACCGAAATGTTCTATTGTTTGGAAATCATTGATAATTCAGAAAATTTAAATAAAAACTGAAAAATTTTTAATCGAAACAGATAAGAAAATGTTTAAAATGAAAAAGATTTCAAAAAATTGCAAGAATTCTGAAAATTTGTACGATTCGTAAGACATGTTCTGCATTTTGTAGATTTACAGAAAATTTTAAAAATTTATGAAACTCAATAGGCATGAAGTAACATTTTTATAGTTTCAAAAATTCTGAAACTCTGTTATTATACGGAGATTCGCGATTTTTTTGACAATTTTTACTAGTAAATATTTAAAACATTTCAAAAATTTCGAGTAATCAAGGAAATTAATTTCTTTATCAAATAATGAATAATGTATAAAGATTGAGAAAAATGCGTGAATTTATAAAATTTCGAGAGATTCCGTAGACTGCGAAATTTCAAAAATTTCAGAAAACAACAAGAATTGTGAAACATTATTTTGATTTTTTTATGTCCAAACAGTTTTAATCGTACAGAGATTGTTCTTTACATCGAAAAATTCAAGAAATATCTCAACATATTTTAGGGTATTTCTGGAATCATTGATGAAATCATTGATGATTTCGATAATTTTTTCAAAAATTAGGAAATATGGTAAAAAAAATAATAATAAGGCATTTATATATTTTAAAAGTTTTGAAAATTCCAAAACATTTGTATAAAATAATCAAAATGTTAATTATTCAATTCGTATAATATCAAAACTTTAGGATATTCATGAATTATATCACATCCTGTGATCACATAAAAAAAGAATCGGTCTGAAAATATAAAAGAAGGGTACTCAAATATAAATTGTTGGTTCAAACGAAGAAATAAAAAGTATATTCAAGCCTACTTAAACTTTTGGTCTGACTATTGCTAGTTAGTACTACTGACGCAGTAATTTATTTGCTGCAAATGTTTGACAAAGCTGGAATACGGGTAGGTACAGACTTTTCAGGCTGTTTATTTTGATAATTCCTTCAGTTTTAATAGTAAAAAAAAACTTGGTCGAAGCAGTAATAGAAGATTTTGCTGCAAAAACTGTGCCAAACTGTCAAACCAAAACAATCTGCTGGTTTTATGTAAAAGCCGCTGTTAATGTGAAAGTTTTCAGAACCTTAGAAATTGATAAAATATTCGAAAATTCCTACAAACCTTTTGTAGGTTACTATTTAAGAAAAACTGATATGAACTGTAAAACTCTACGAACCATAAAAAATTGTTTTAAATTTTTGTTTTTGTCAATTGAGTTATCAACTTTAAGTCTCAAGCTACTTCCAAGAATAACAGAAATTGACTGTTTAAAAAATAATGAATTTTTCGGAATCAAGCCAAATTAACTGTTTATAGACTTTTGTCATAAACAGAATTACATATAACAGTCATAAGCATTATGTAGGAACGTTTTCCTCACTTCCTTTTCATCCTTTCTCGCGCAGTCTTTTTCTGTCTTTTTTCACCGCTGATACTGCACACTTTTGCACGCACACCGTTTCATATTCGACTTGTATCTCTGCCGTATTACACCCTCTCCCCCTGCAACCATGCAGGGGGTTGTATCTTAATAACATTCATGAGCTAAGATATACCCGCCAGATTTATTGCCGCGGCAGTCACGGATCTCATCCCTCGCACCTTCGCAGATTTCCTTTTCCGAGGGAAAACCCCTTTCGCGATTTTTCCCCTTTTCGCGTCAGCTAGCGTCGGGTTTTCAGAGAGAAATTGCTTTCCGTATGTATTTAATCCGAAGATGTAAGTTATTAAAATATCAGAAGTTTTTCAGAAGAATGAGAAATGGTTGTGATATATTACTATAGATATCCTGTTTTTGAAAATATCGTACAATCATAAAAAATTATCATATTTTTTTGTAAACTTCTCACAATTTGTAGATTGCAACTCTCCTAAATGAAAATTCTCTTCATTCGGATAGTAACATTTCCACTTAATTTAGAGTCACTCCAACAAATTTGCAGAGTAAATACGTCATACTTTACTTTCGTTGAAATCTCGAGCGTCCTTTAACCCAAATATTTTTTACACTCGCGAATTTCTGGAGGATCAATGGCGTTTCGTTCTATTGCGTGCCCTTTCAAAAGCGAGTAATTAATTAGGACTCGTCGTATCATATATGAAATGAAGGAACATGCGAACATCAAAGCGATCGCGTTCTTCGACGATTCCTGTCCTTCAAAGTGTCCTGCTTGCCAATTAATAAAAGACTGTGTCGTGTGTTTGCTCGAAGACCACTGTGTCTTATCCTGTAATAACGAGCAAACACCGCTCGGTAAATTAATCGAAGCGTTGGGTATCGATGCATTTCCCTTTTGAGGCGCAATGAGATATCGGAAAAATCATAGAAAACCAAAACAGTTGATCAAGTTTAATGAATTCTCAAATGATATAGCATAGAAAAGGAAAAAAAGTGTCGAAAATTATCGTACAACAAGATTAGGAAAGACAATAGACTGTGTTTGAATATAAATACACAAAACTGAATTAGTTAATTCAATGACAATGAATAGTTCCTAATTCAACTGTTCAAGTTTGATACATAAACAATAAATCGAAATAATCGAAAAAGTTATTATTTACTCTTCTCTGGGGCGATAAGGCAAAAGGAGTATTGATTTTCACACCACTTCTGATGTTCAGATAGAATAAATATTTTTTTCATTTGAAATTCAAAAATAGATATAATTTTAATTCGTACCGATACAAACTATTATGAAAAAAGTACAAGGAAAAATAATTATAAATAATTATAGAAAGAAAGCCTGGAAAAAATGTACTTTCTGAAATCTAGAGGATACAACATTTGGTTTCATGTAAGTTTTTAAAGTTATATCACATCCAGAATAAAAAAAAAATTCATGAATGGTATATACATTCCATTTTACTAGAAATATATATACTCATATATAATGTAATTGAAAATCGATCAAAATTCAAATTAGAGAATATCACATTCTAGAATCATTTACTGCATCTGAAAAAAAAAACACTGACTTCTTTTACAATAATTCAATATCTTTCAAAGTTTCACATCTAGTTTTTCTTTTTTTTCTGAATTCACCTGTGCACCAAAAAAAAAGTTTCACTATGGAAAAACTATTCTTAAATTTGAGAAAGTTTGAATTTTTATGAGCTCTCTCCATTCCTTTGAGTAAACTTCAACTCCACATCGAGTCAAAATACTGCTACTCAAACTTGGAGTAATTTTTATTTTATAAGAGTAAAAAGTCACTTTAAAGAAGTGTTGTAATTCACTCCCCTTAGAATAAAGCTCAACTAGTTTTTCTAGAACAAATCTGACAAGAATCTGAGAGTAAGTTTAAACTTCTCTAATAGTGATAATTCGCTCTTTTGGATAATTTTTCTACTTTAATATAATAAAAACTCACTTGAAAGAACATAGTTACATTTCACTCTTCATAAAGTGAATCTTAACTCATTATTTGTAGATAAGTCTGAAGAATTTAACCTTCCCCTAGACTTTCCCAAGAGTGAGGGCTGATTCTTTAAGTGACTTCTTACTTTTAATTGAAAAGTCACTTGAAAATATTGAAATTCTACCTTTCGTAAAGTGAATTTAAACTCATTTATTAGAGCTGAAACTGAGTACAATTTGTAAATCAAATTCGAGTTCTCTAAGAGAAGCTGAAAATTTACTCTTATAAAGTAATTTTTTTGCTTATAAGTGTGAAAAGTCCCTGGAAGGAAGTGAATTTCACTCCTTTAAAAGTGAGCCATAACTTCTTTGTCAAAGATGAATCTGAGTGAAATTCAAGAGTGTGGTTTGACTCATTTCAGGATGATGTGTCACAATTGTAGAGAGATTTCTCACCTTTTAAGAGTGAAAAGTCACTCAAAATTAGAGTAATTCCACTTCTCTCAGAGTGAAATGAAACTTTTTTCTCTAAAATGAATTCAAGTAGGATTTGAGAGTATATTTCGATACTCTCAGAGTCATAATGATACTTTTCGGATTGATTTTTTACTTTCCTAGAGTAACAGTTAACTCGAAAGTTATATTTCACTACACTTAGAGTGAATCTCAACTTATATTCAAGAAATAAATTTAGGTACGATATATGAGTGAAATTCGACTTCTTTAAGAGTGACTGATGATTTACTCTTGTAAAGTAATTTTTTCTTTTGTAGAGTAGAAAGTCACTCAAACATGGTGACATATCATTTCTCTTAAAGTGAATCCTAACTCGTGTTTCACAGAATAATCTAAGAAGAATTAAAGAGTGAAATTTTGATTTTTTTGAGAGTGATGATTCTCTCTTTTGGAGTATTAAATACATTTAAGAGTAAAATAAAGCTCAAAAGTAGTGAAATTTCACTCTCCTCAGGATGAACCTCACCTTATTTGTAAAAAATGAGTCTGATTATAACTCAAACGTGAAGTTCAGCTACTCTAAAAGTCATGATTCACTCGTCGAGATTTCTTCTTTACTCATTGAGAGTGAGAAGCAACTCCTAAGTAGTGAAATCCCACTCCTCTTAGAGTGGACCTCAACTCGTTTTTCTGGAAGAAATCTGACAGAAACCTAAGAGTGAGGTCTTACTTCTCTAAGAGTGACAATTCACTCTTTGGGATTTTTTTATTTTTTAGAAGAAAAAGTCACTTTAAAGTTGGGAAAATTGATTCCTTGTAGAGTGAATCACATCTCATTTTTTAATATGCGCCTGAATAAAATTTGCGATTTGAATTTCATTTCTGTAAGAGTGAGAATGAATACTTTGGGAATGACTTTTTTTTATTTTGAAAAGTCACTCTAAAATAATTGAATTTTTACTCCTTGTAAAGTGAATCTTAACTCGTTTATTGGAGCTGAATCTCTGAGTTAAATTTGAGAATGGAATTCAATTTGTCTAAGAGTTTCTGACAATTTACTTCCATGAAGTGATTTTTAAAATACATAGTTAGAGTAGTAAGTCACTGGAAAGGAGTGAAATTTCTCTCTTAGAGTAAACCTTAACTCATTTTTCAAAGATTAATATGAGTAGAATTGGGGAATGTATTAGACTTCTCTTAGAGTAATGAGTGATGACGTGATGACTCACTTTTGTGGAGTGATTTTTTACCTGTTTAGAGCAATAAGTCACTCGGAAGTAGTGAAATTTTACTTCTATTAGAGTGAATCTAAAGTTTGTTTTCCAAGATGATACAAAGTAGAGATTGAGAGTGTAGTTCGACTTCTCTCAGGGTAATAAACCACTCTTGTGAAGTAATTTCGTACTCTCTTGGAGTGAAAAGTAACTCAAAAATAGTAAAACTTTACTAGTCTTAGAGTGAATCTCAATTTTTTTTTGAAAAAATAAATTTGAGGTGAATTTATGAGAGAAATTCCACTTTTTTTTTAGAAATGACTGACTACATACTCTTGTAGTGATTTTTCCCTTCTGTAGATTATAGTCACTCACAAGTAGCGAAATATCTCTTAGAGTGAATTCGAACGTTTATTTCAAAGAATAATGTGAGTGGAATTAAAGAGTGACTTCGACTTTTCTGAGAGTGATGATTCACTTTTTCAGAGTGGTTTTATACTTTTTAAAGTAGAAAATCACTCGAAAGTAATGAAATTTTACTCTTCTTAGGATAAATCGCAACTTATTTGAACAATATGATTCACACTAGAACTCAAAAGTAAAGTTCAACTTCTTTAAAAGTCATGATTCACGAGTGATCCTTTATTTCTTGAGTGCGAAAAGTTACTCCAAATAAGTAAAATTCTACTCTTCTTAAAGTAAATCTAACTCATTTTACAAAGGTAAATCTGAGTAAAATTTAAGGAAAAAATTCGACTTCTCTAAGAGTGAGGATTCACTCTTTGAGAGTGACTTCTTTCTTACAGATTGGAAATTCACTAAAAAGTACGAAAATTTCACTCTTTGCAAAGTGAATCTCAACTTCTTTGTTGGAGCTGAATCTCAAGGAAATTTAGGAATTAAATTCAAATGATCTAAGAGTAACTGACGATTTACTCTTTGAAAAAGATTTCTTATTGATTAGAACGAAGAGTCACTTGAAAGGAGTGAATTTCACTCTTCTAAGGGTAAACCTTTACTTATGATTCATAGATGAATCTGAGTCTTGACTCATGATTTAGAGATAAATCTGATAAGAATTGAAGAGTAGTTTGACTTTTCTGGGAGTGAAGATTTACTCTTCAAAATTGATGTTATAGTTTTTGGTGTAGAAAATCACTCGAAAGTAGTAAAAATTCATTCTTTGTAGGATAAATCTTAGCTCACTAGTAAAATATTAATCCGACAAAAACTAGAAAGTAATTTCAACTTTTCTAAAAGTTATGATTCACTCTTGAAGTGTGATTATTTACTTTCGGAGAGTGGAAAGTCACTCGAAAGTAGTAAAATTCTACTCTTCCTAGAGAGAAACTCAAGTTTTTTTCAAAGAGTTATCTAAGAAAAATACAAAATAAAGTTTGACTTCTTTTGAATTGACGATTCACTCTTCAAAGGTGAATTTTTTTTCATGAAAGTAAATTTTCACTTGCTGTTTAAGTGTCATTATGTTGACTCAACAGGGTAAATTCACTCAAAGGATTAAGAGAGTACAAAACACAAGGAATGGATTCTAAGCTTTATTTATCTAAATAAATTGATATGTTCATTTACATATAATCACATCAATTTAAAATCTTCAAAAATATTGGTAAAAAATACATTGGAGCTAAAAAATTCTGGAAAATTCTTTTAACGCGGTAAATACTGCATGGGGGATGGGAAAATTGGCGTTCCAACGTGAGTGACTTCGGGACTCCGGGATTCCTGAAGGAGAGCAAGAAGAAACGAGCCGGAGAAGAAACGGTTATGAAGAAATACCGCCGGAGGTAATCCTGCCATAGATCATTGCTCGGTGGACGCCGCCGCCGTTCCTGCGCTCTCGTTTTCTTCCTTCGCGTCTTAATACTAAGGACTTAACTCATACTTAACCCCTACCCATTGGAAATTACGGACGTGGCTTAGCTCCGTTTTGAGTAAGAAAACCACGAGAGCTCTAAATATCTTTCCCATCACTGAAAATAGCATTTTCCAGTTTATTTCGAGGAACATTGTGCAATAAATGGAGCTGTATTGAGTGCAAAAAATTTTTAAATTGGAATGAGTTTTTTACTAGAATTTGGAAAGGCGAAGGAAGGGGGAATTTTTCAGAAAATCATAGAAGGTATATTTTTAGATTTTAAAGCGTTTATATATTTTTGTACTCACTTGAAACTTTCGATACCTCGGAAAAGTGAACAAGAATATGATACAATTTCATTAATGCTTTAGTTTTTCAAAATTTATTTGAACAATAAATATTTTTGTATTTTCAAATACAGAATCCAAAAGTTTATACTAAAAAAAACGTATTCTGAATAGCTCTAGTAATACTTTTGGTTCTCTTGTTTCCCTGGTCATATTTATATAATTTATTGTTCATTATCGTTTTCAGGATTGTATTCTTTTCCTGATATTTCGTTGACATTAATTTTTTTCTGCATCAGAAAATTTTCCAAAAAACATTTCAAAATTTTAGTTGTGAGAAGTACAGCAATTTAATGAAACTTACCATATTTGAACTGCACCAGATTTTGTCAAATTGAAAAAAATACTTTCCATATTGCCAAACTAAAAATTTTAATAATTACTGTATACAAAATAAATCAGAGTATTCTGTTTCAAAACGGTTAAGATTTCTTTTTCTCTTTGAATTCGTTTTTTGTCGTCATTTAAGATACGAATACCTCAAAATGTAACTTATAACTTACTTTTCAAAACTCTACTTATTTTGGTTATGCTGTAACAGAAAATTTTTTTTTTAAATATTTTTTGCATGTTTTAGTTTTGACTGACTAGAATTGGTGATAGAAAGAGATTTTCGTAAATTCTGTATGAATTTAATCGAGTTGTTTCAGAAGAGAAACATAAGAATTCTTTTTGATATCCCTCGCCTGATACAAGCTTCACACTTCACAGAGGTAAAATCAGTTTGCCTTCTTCACAGGCACAATAAAAAAACTGCAGGAGTTGTTTAGAACTTTCCACTTTTTCTCAATATTTATAGATAGTGTAAAAAAACTGAAATCTCATTGTTTGTTATGCTTCAAGTTTCAAAGAGCCAATAACTTCAATTTAGTAACAATATATTCTAATTTTTGATGTTACTGTACTAAAAGTCTATCAGTAATGCATTTTTTGCGAATCTGTAGAACGGTAATATCCAGTATGTATGTAAAATTCTTCGATAGTTGAACAATAGGTGAGATCACACAATTACCATTCTATCAGTAATGCAAATCAGTCAATTACAAAAATAAGTATTGAGTAAATCAGTCCAATTCATCGTTGACAAGTCTTTCAGTGATGCATATTAATTATTCGTATGTGTTCAGTAAAATATGATTGATAATTAATTTAGTTTAATTTATCAGTAATAAGTCGAACATTTAAGTAAATTGTAATGGTAAGTTGACCGGTAGAATTTATCAATACAAATAAATATTTAATCAGTGAAATACATCAATAGCGAATCAACAAGTAGAATATATCAATGCTAACTTTCTCAGTAAAGAATCTCAAGAATTCGTACTAAATCCGTATAATATGGATGATAATAAAAAATGTAATTGATTATAAATTATTATATCGGTAATGTCTACCTATCAATAATCAAAAGTTACTTAGTAGACTGAAAATTAAAAGTTGATAAGCAAGTAAAATCCATCAATCAACAGTTATCAAGTTATATATCGATAAAGACCAAAACAGTAGAATAAATTAATGGTTAGTTTATCTGTGACGCATATTAATAATTTGTATTATTTCAGTAAGTAAGATAGACAAATTCATGCAATGATTAGTCAAACAGAAAAATATTTTCATCATGCTCCAACCAATGAAATAAATAAAAAATAGTCTATCAGTGATACAAGCACAAATAATTTTATGCGACTTACCATCAGTAGAATATCGTTTATTAGATAATCAGTAGAATTTATCAATAATTTTTTAAGTATTCGAGTACGACATTTATAATTTTCAGGTTTATTTCTGGATAAGTTGTCATCCATAATAATCACGATTTAGTTTGTTGAAATTCAGTACGCAAAACGTTAAAATATAAATTTGCTTTTGATTGAAAAAATTGCAGTCTATTCAGTGCATTTCTCAGTTATTTATAGTCCTTTAAATAGGAATCTTGTAAACAATTGTTGAATACTGGGTTGAAAAATCGAACAGCTTTTGATATTTTAGACACATTTTTTGAAAATTCAGTAGTTGAGGCATTTTAGTACAGTTTTTTCCATTCTGATTAAAACTATTAAAATGTCAAAAATGTGACGAAATAATGAAGACAGTAAAATCTGTACTACATTCGTTTAAATGACAGCAGTATCAAAAGTGAAATGATTTAAAAAGAGTTTCTCTGAGGTGAGTGATGAATGAGAATATTTTGTGATGTATCTGTATAACAAAAGTCTGAATATTCAATGATAAACATGTATAAACTCTATTGAAATTAAAAGAAACAAGAACATCTTTACATTTTATTTAATATTCGACAAAATATGAATAATAATATAATTAAAAACATCAGTATTCGGATGAATTTATAAATTTTCGAACATTTTTTCCGTTATATACAGAGTAACAATTCAATTCTTAGTTAAATAATGCAGCAAATTATTTCGCTAAAATACACAAATCAAATCCAACTTCTTTTCTGGAGAGTTAGGGGCGTTGGTGAAAAAAAGGGAGACGAACGATGATGCAGGTCGACTATATTGCGGAAACGTCTTGGCTGGTTGGTTCACGATAAAGCAAAGAGCTTGCGTTAAATACTTACATAAATCTGTATTGCCTTGCGCAGCACGAGAGAAGCTTATACAGCATCTACACGCACACGAACTAACCTATACAAAGTAGAGGAATTTCCAGAACACATGATCCATTTCAGCCTGCTTCTACATCTTTTGGAAGAATGAACAAATTGATTCACTCAGTTGTATGAATAAGAAAATTCAGGACCCACAAATTTTTTATGTTTAAAAATTGTTCTGCTCTTGCATTCTCTTTTCTTTTTTGTGTAAAATTTTTAAAAATAGCTTGCATTTGAAAATAACATAGATTTTTATTGATTCAATTGGATATATGAAATTCTACTTTTTTTTTAAGGGTAATTGAACATTTCAGTATTAGTATTACCTAAGAAAATATTAAGGAAATTGAATTCTCACTTTTTAAAAACCAAAGATTTAGATAATTTTGAAAAAAATGTTTCAATCTGAATTATTATGTGACAGGTAAAGAAGAAGTTTCTGAAACGAAGAAGACTTCAAAAGTTTTGAAAAGTTTGCCTCCTGGTAAAATACTCATAATCTTACATGAGATTTAAATTTGCTGCATTTTCAAATTCACTGTTTCGAACTGATAGATTTCATTTTATTTTCATTTAGAAATTTTTGGAAGAGAGAAATATATTAGTAACATTATTGATTAAAAATAACTTTAAAAAAACTCATGATTAAAAAAAAATCAAAATAATCAGAATATTTAAAAAATTATCTCAAGGTGTTTCACTCAATTATTTTTCGTTATGAATGACTAACGGAAACGGAGGACGAAACGCCTGATTCTCGAACCGCAAAGTTTTGGATACGTTGTTAATACGATTCGAGGCAAATGAATTTCCTCGCCTTTTGATCGTGGGGGCTTTACGATAGGGCATTTACGGTTGTTGTGCCCCGCTTTTGTGGATATGGTGCACGATTCTCCCTTTGCTGGAAAATTCGATCAAAACTTTTCTCGGCCCGAGCCGAATCCCTAGCGATGAGGGATATACGGTGACTCTCCTCTCGGCTTTTATCCGTTATCAATTGAGTCTCACCCTTGTAACGCACGCCCGTTTTCGCGAAGCCTTATTTTTCCTTGGTTCTGTCGACAGTTTCCTCTGTTTTCGATATTTATTACGTTTTAACTCGCGATACAAAAATACACTGCCGTGCAGAAGTCTTTACACTTAATATTTGCGAGTAAAACTGTAAGAATATTTGATTCAAACTTTTGAAAAATATTAATCTGACGAAGTACAAACCTTTGTTATAAACCATGTATGTATATTTTAAAGACAGCATTGGCAATTTGTTGTAATAAGCATATTTTAATGCTTGTATTCCTGAAGAGGTAAGTTTATCAAACTTGGAAGTAATAATGCCGAGGTAGATCATACAATTGACTGTTGCTTTGTAATTTCTTTCTGCCAGCAAAAGACGTGATAACGTCTCTTAATGATAATGTTTTAGAAATTGGTCTAGAAAACCCAAAACGACATACAGACTTTGTTCGACCGTTGTAGAACTTTTTTCTTCAATTTTGTCTTCCCTGACCAAATCACAGATTCATCTGAAATTTAAATACATATAAATTAGTTTTAAAATATACGTATTTTTTACTTTCGTTTTATTAAGATCGTCAAACATCAAAAACCATCAAAACGCGAAGAACATACAGTTTTCAAAAAATTCTTCCTGTTCACGCCCTTAAAGATTATGTTCATATTCTTAAACACAAAATGGCTCAACACGCCTATCTAGATTGAAAAAAAAGGAGCAACAATTTTCCATAATACTCTGATGGACTTTTTTTTGAAAAAATCCCAGCGAACCTGAACGTTACAAAATCAATAGTATTCACCATATTTTTTCTTCATTTCGTAATTTCGTAAATTCAGAAATTCATTAGTAAAAAACTGTCAACATAAATTAAACTCTGGTTTTTCCATTTATTCAAAATATTATAATATTGTATAGATATCTTCTATCTTAAGGATCGTGCTTATCAATTAATTGACTAAGCGATTTTTGCGAAATTCGAGGCGTGTAGAGAACCCTCCCTGAATCTCGATTTCTTAAGGGTAATAACTGGTCAGGAGTAAAGCGAGAGATCTTAATACTGTCTTAAGCCCCTTTTGCGATATAAATTATGTATCGTCCGGGGCGTAAGATGCCAAGATCCTAGAAGCACCTGGTATACATTTGCCCCTTCTCTCGAAGGTTCTCTTGCAGCGTTTCCAACACTTTCTGCGTCTTGCACATTTGAACACATCCGAGACTTGTTTAATATATGCCTGGAGGCTTTGTGAGTTCGGGTTTACACTCAGTGCCACATAATCTGCGTCGAGTGTTCTGGTAACAATATTTTTATCGTGTTTATAATGAGTTTTACAGTAAAGATGTTGAAATACGACAAAAACATACCTTCATTACTCTACTCAATAATTAATATAAAAACTTACATTTTTATTTAAGAACTGAAATATCTATAATTTTATTACACATAACTATATAGAAGTTTAGTCTTGTGTAAATATCATTAAAATAACTTTTTTACCTAAAATCACCAATTGACTTGAAAATCGAAATTTTGATTCTCAAGCCGTCTAATTTACAATTTGTATATGGATTTGAAAGGTTTTTAAATTTGAACACTCAAATCATACATATGTGCATACATGAATTAACACCTCAGCAAATTGTTTCTTTAGTATATTTAAAGATTTTGTTTTCATTCAGTTGCGACCTACGAGCAAAGTAAACAAATAATTCACCCGACATCAGAAAAGAAACGAACGAATTGGAAAAACATCCACGACTCTCGCACGAAAACAAACTCAATCCTTATCGAAATGAAAAGTTTACTCGAATTTCACTTAAAAATAAACAACACCTGTAAAATCCAAAAGCTTAACTGAGATAAAATAAAATCGGAACATTGTACATTACAATTTTTGAACTAACGGCTATCTTCAGCAAATTACGCGATTATGTGATCATTATGTGATCTCTTTCTTTTATTTAGGAAGGTCATCATATTGTTTTTTAAATAGTCAAACAACTTTTCAATCAATGTAAACTATTGAAAAATTTAATATGGGTCTAGATTTTTATTATCAAGAATGTGAAAAAATTCGTTAAGGTATCGACTTCTTTTAGAACTTCTGAGTTATTTGACAAAGTATGTATAACTGACATTAGGCGATCCAAATAAGAGCTATGTTTTCAATCCTTGGATGTAATAGAAAACAGAAAAATGAATTGATGTTCACAATTTTTTAAACTTAAATTAATTCGCTTAAACAAATATCATGCAATATTGAAAAATCATAAAAGTTTGCTCTTTTATTGACTTGGTGTTTATAAAGATATTCACGAAAGTAAAGGCTGGGACAGTCGATATTTTTTTTCAAAGTCTTGTAAAAATAACGAAACGCTAGTATAAAATTCATTCACAGTACTCTTTCATTAGATAAGATTAATTACATTAACAATTTACTTGTTCTTAGTTTCGTAGAAATATCAAATTGTGAAGATAGATATATATCAATATTTCATTCGTTTAAAGTAGTCATCTATTAATATTGAAAATTATTATCTTAAAGGAATATCATTAAATGATTCCTACACGCAAATCAATGTCCAATCGAATTTCATGTCATGATTTTCACGACGTCACTTAGGTCCTCTTCAAAATGCTTTCAGATACAAACTACAAATTAATAGCAATTGTACAACATTTGAAGTCGAAAGGGCCAACTTCAGAATGTCAAACGAATAAATGGTGATAGAGTTTTGTAATAATTATTCTTCATTTCAAAGATTTTCTCGTAGAAGAAACAAAAAAAATACTTATGTTAGTATTCACTGAATATTTGCAAGATCTGCATTCATCAAACATCATTCATACAAACATCATCTGCATTAGATGTTTGTTTATCATTATTTCATGGTATATGTTTATGATTAATTTGTGTTATGATCATTTTAAGGACGAAATAAACATAAAAAAACGGATAGTACGAAATAAAATTGGACATGATCGGCCCCTAGTGATCATTTGATGACACTCGTTTATTCATACGACGGTGAAGAGAGCAATCAGAAAATGAAATATGTTTTGTTCAAGATTCTCAGAAACAAATTAATAGGAATAGTTATTATATTTTCCTTTGAATAATTTTTAAGGCTTATTTACAATATCATGTATTAGTTGTAGATGGTATGCTTGTATTTCAAAATTCAACTCCCAATCACATTTCACCGATTAAATAATAACGTTGAGTTTCAATAACATTCTTTGTTTTTCTTTCAATAACGAATCTCTCGTTGTTATAGATCACAAGACTTGTGTAAATCAGTAGATTACTTTTATGAGAAAACAGTCAATTTGAAATTTTTTTTATTATAGAAAAGGCACCTATGATTGATCGTATCAGACTTGCATATGTATCAATACCTAAGAGTCATCGTTTTAACAAAGAGGGTATTTGGCGAAGAAAATCGTGCGTTATACCTGCAAGTTTCTAATGGTAAAGGTGTCAATTTAACTCCGGTTGAGTGAATAATTTAAAGCAAAGTTTTCAATGCTTCTATGACGACTATATAAAGAAGGGGCATGAAACCGAAAAAATTGATTAAAATGATCGAAATAGTTGACTAAGAAGAATACAATCATGAGAATTTTGAAGCATGGGTTGTTATGGAGTTAATGCTCTAAATTTTGGAAAAATATTTGTATGAGCCTGTCACTGGTTCCTTCAAGCAATAACGACAGTATAAATTGGTATAAATAAAGCAGTATCGTATGTATTTTCTACAGTCCATAATAACTTTGCATGTAGAATATAATTTTTAACTAAATATTTCAATATAGATTATGTAAAAAAAAAATTCGGAAATACGTCCAATCATTGAATGAATAAAATTTTGCATGAAATCAGTTGAGTGAATTCTTTTGTAACACGTCCCTTACATTTCTCTTAACTACTATATAATTTGGTTACATTTTTTATATGATACGCTGATAGCAAAAGCGAACTAACGCCTATTTGAAATACAGTGTTATTAACTCGCTTTTGCTATCAGCGTTTCATATAAGCTTCAATGAAACTTCTGACATCTTTCAGATTTTTCGAAATTCTGAAAAACTTATAAGCATTCCGACAGGCATGTACAACTGTTTATTGGATAATGAATTGATGCGCATTCAAATACATTACATGTACACATTTTGAATCAGATTTCTACTTAAGCTTTCAATACCTTACATTTTATCATATTGAAAACAGTCGCAACAACGAGAAGTTATTTCTCACAAAATAAGCTGAAGTTTTTGAAGTTTTTTCTTATAGGAGAAATGACGTGCCTGAATGATATTTTTTTATGAAATTGACGTGATTTTGTCAAAAAATGTGTCAAGGAATGACCTTTTTCAAGGAAAAATATCGTTCCTTTAAAATATTTCCTACATAATACACATGTTTTCATCAAAATTTTTTATTTCAAACAAAAAATGATAATTTCTAATGTAGCACATTGTTGTACGTTGGTTATAATAAACGGCGTCAACGTGAAAGTTTTTCTACGTGGCTGGGCTAAATCATACAAATACGAACATTTTCGGAAATCGTTTTTCACGATTTCTAAAAATAACGTGGCACGTTTCGACCACATTCCCCTACCCTTCGCCTTCTGGGGAACATGAAGCACCACGGGGTAAAAAGATTACCCCCAGATTTGGAACTACTCGCGATTCACGGAGGGCCTCTGATTGGTGCGTCGACTGAAACACAGAACGTACTTCTAGAGCGTTTTCCGCAAAATTGACGGATTTTCCCGGGAGCCTTCGGGCTCTCTATACACGTTTGTACTCCAAATTTTGGAAATACCTTGACTTTTTAGTTAGCCTCCGGCAACCATTGCCTGAATTGTTCATTGAGGGTTATAAATTGTCGGTTTTAAACTAATTTAGCATCGAGATATTTTTTGGTAATTTTTACAATGTCTTTTTTTTACGTCAAACTAATAATTCGTAATGTTCGGTGCAACAATGGCTATAGTTTCTGTTACATAATGTTACATGGAGAACACCGACATTTCATCGGCAAAAACAGGCGCTGAAATTACAAAAAAAGTGTTAATTCGTTATTAATCGAAAAAAAAGTTGCAATCATGAACCTATGAACTGAATATTCCTTTCCTCTGATTTGCATCAAGCTTTGGAGGAGAGTTCTAACCTGCTGCAATTGTTGAGACTGTGATTGTTTAAATTTGTAACGGTTCGGAATTTAGTAAATAATTTACTTGATCCTTTTTATTTCAATTTTATTGAACAAAATTTGAGCCTTGCTCGCTCAAAGAATTATATGGATACAAGAACCGATTTTAACCGAACACATAACTTCGAAAAACAAGGATCCTACGACGTAAGCAGGCGTGCTTTATATACCATCGAATCGGCAACTTGGGTTTTTCCAAAATGATTGACGATATCCAAATTACTACTGAAATATCGGCAACTTGGGTTTTTCCAAAATGATTGACGATATCTAAATTACAACCGAAATATCGGCAACTTGGGTTTTTTCCAAGTATGATTGACGATATCTAAATTACAACTGAAACATCGGCAACTTGGGTTTTTCCAAAATGATTGACGATATCTAAATTACAACTGAAATATCGGCAACTTGGGTTTTTCCCAAATATGATTGACGATATCTAAATTACAACTAAAATCTAAAAGCTTACGAAATTGGGAAACGAATCGTTATAAAAATGAGTAATATATTGTTCGTTTCTATTATCTATTGCAAAATGCTTATCATTCTTAATAGCTATTTCAAAACACTTGACAAAATATTCCTTAAAACATAGAAAATTGAATATGTGAATTCAACACAATTTTTTTTGTTTAGTTTACAAATTCGTCGACGTTTCGACTCTTGGTTTGAGTCCTTTTCAAGACCTATTTAAAATAAATAATTTCCATTTCACATCGAAGAAAAGAGATTGAATTTCAATTGAATTTTACCCAGTGATAACAACTCCTGCAATTTTTTCATTATTTCGTCTATCACTGCGATGGAATGCTAAGCGTGATTTTGTGGGACTGGCATTTGGAAATATAAACATGTAAAAAAACTGAAAAAAGTAGATATCACTGGGTTTATTGGTCATATAATCAACGTTATTGACATGCAAAAAATTTCAGAATAAGGACCATCTCAATATTATTTTCATGTTCTTTGATTCCAGTTTGTGTAAGTGTCGATTCATTACTAATAAAAAAAAAATACATAAAAGTGTTACGAGTAATATCTTTCAGAGTCTCTCGGAGATAAATTCCAAATTAGACGACTTCTTACTTAAAGCCTTCTTTTATTCGTTTAATAAATTCCTTTAGCTTTCGGTCTTCGTCTGAGGCCCTTATCAGGAGTCTATTTTTCCTCTTAATCTAAATTTTTTTAAAAATGACTAGTCAACAATAAATCCATACCTTAACTCAACAAACAAAAATCAGGAGAATAATATTTACAAAGTTCCCGTTATAAAATTCAAAAACATGTCCATTTCAATAAATACATCCTGTTATCAGGTAAAAAAGGAAAACAACCCCAAAACTTTAATAAAATAACAAAGCTGGGGAAGTAGTCAGGAATTTACAAACTGAAAACCAAAAATTGGACTAGCTACATAATAATGGACAGTGCTCCGATACTGAGAAACAACGACGAACTGACGCACCTTATCATCAAACGCTGTCATAATCCATGTTATCTCCTAATGGAGTTCAATGAGAAGGAAGGAGCAGCATTTCAAAATAAGTAAAATCAAACATTCTAATTAACACACCTTAGAATACTATCATACATTGCATCTGTCTGTTTATTAATGCCATTCGCCCTAGATTTCTTTATATGAATTATTTCCGCGACGTCCCTCTTGAAATAGTTCTCTTCCCTATTCAAAACCTGTGCTTAATCCCATCTGAACTCATGGCCACTGGAAATTCTATGTTCTGTTATCATTGAATGTTTACTAGCCATATGATTAATATTATTACGATGCTCCTTCACACGAGTCTCCAATTTTCTTTTGGTTTCCTCCACATACACAGCATCACAAGAACCACAACCCAATCCTTAAACCACTACTTTATCAAATCTTGATCACACAGAGCCAAAATAGGGTCATCATTACAAAACCTCAATAAAACACAACAAAAGTGTGAAAAAACAATCCTTCTCTATATATTTCGGCCAAGAATTGGGCCCTCTTCAGAAACTATTACATACAATATTAGAAAACCACGTATAAGAATCTAACAGAAATCGATAAAGGAATCAATAAAATCTTACTCACAATTTGTACATCATAATTTAACAAATAAGTGACTTTGTATCCCAATAATAATTCGAATGTGAAACAAAAATAAATGAAAAATTTTCCATTAGGATAATGATGATAAATAATAAACCAAGTAACATAAAAATAATGTCGGCTCTTTTTACTATTAAAACATTTGGTACTGAATGTCCTCTAGCATTATCTACTATTTGACTGACGAGGACTCAATTCCGTGTCGAAAACTTGTAAAATAATTGAGGAAATTAATAAATGGGATTTTCAAAGATTTGGGTTTTTCCTCATTTGTTAGCTCTTAGTGATCAGAAAAGAGTACAAAATGTTTTAAACTAAGTAAAAATCATCCAACATGATCATACTTGCTGAAATCTAGACGACATAGCAAATGATTCCATGTGACTTCTCAAAGTAAAACAATTTGGAATTCTATATTATACATAATCACTATGAAATAACAATAATCTAAATGTTAAACTGGTTAAACATGATAAGCGTAAAATACGAAAATTTTGAAAATTGTTTTAACCCAGTAAATTAAGAGGAAAAATCAGAAACGAAGAAAACGCTGGAAATCTAAAAAAATTTGAAAATCTTGAACACTGACTTCTTAATAAATGTATGTATGCATAGAAATCCTTAAAAAAATACCAGAAAATCTTTCGAATCACACAAACTTTAAAGAAACACTAAAACCTATAAATTCTATGGAAAAGTCGTTTTCTCTAAAATCTGAGCAATTACTTACATGTCAATAAAACTTAGAATTCTGGAACATCAAATTCTAAATAGAAATACTATAAATCTATAGAGATACTACAAAATGGGAAAAAAACTTAGTAATACTAGAAAAAATACGGGAATTCAGCATATCTGTAAAACATGAAAACCCTATATACATAGATACAGTTTTATCAGTCAGAAATTATAATTCGAGAACATCAAAATCAATATAGCTATAGCAATCTACGAAAATACAAGAAACCAATGAAAAAACTAGAAAATCTCTTAAAGTTGTATAGACGCTGAAAAAATATAAAAAACCCTTTGAATCTCCCAAAAGTCAAAATTCATAAAAACATCATTTTTTTCAAAATGTATAAAACATATAGTCCAAACGCGTGCATTATAGTCTACAGAGTTTGATTAAAGTTACCATAAAATTAATTGAAAATTTTTTACATTCTATAAGACTAGAAAAAAAAAAGGAAATGAAATGTACTGGAAATCTATAAAAAAGATAACGTTTTCTATAGATTAAAATTATATACTCGAAATCGCTGCAAGTTTCTTTACTATATCATCGAATTCTAAAAATTCGTAAAGAAATTGATGAATAAACTAAAAATATCTGATGATACCAGAAAATACTGCGCAACCGTATAAATAACATAAAATAAGAAAATTCTAGGCACCTATAAAATACTGAAAAACTGTGGAGATATGATTTTCTCGAAAATCTATATAAAACTAATATAACATTTTTTAAAACGATAATTTGTAAGGCATCGAATTGTAGAAAGCTGAACAGAAATCTAAAATATGCAAAATTTAAATATCAAAGAATTATCATAAATACCGAACGTATAGGAAAAAAACAACCTAACCCATAGTGACTCTAAAATCACAAAAAACAGTCTCAAACATAATAAAACTAACATAAAAAATCGCGACTCTGGACCCTAAATGTTGTATGTTGTATGTAAGAACCAAAAATTGTAGAATTCACTTTATTTACAAGATCGTCAAAAAACACAGTGTTAGCATTCGTCAAGACCATAATGTTCTATTCGTTAACAGCGATAGCATTCTTATTTTGAGCAGCATTCCAGTATCGTACAGTGATACAAACATAAGTTTAAATAAATATAAGTTTCTCGACGTTACATTTTTTTCTATTTTTATATTCAACATAAATTTTTAACGACTATTCACGGACGAAACTGGCTTCAATCCAGCACTGTTCTCATGGCAGAAAAGTATAACAAGAATTTCTTTTATTTATGATGGCGCTTGCTCGTCCTCGTTTTTCGTGGTCTGATTGCGGGCCAAATGGCATGATCCCGGCGCTCAGTTCTTTCTCCGATAGATCTCGCCCAATGACCACCAGCTTCATAAAACTGGATCCCGTAATTCCCTTAACGACGCAACATTCGGCAGTAGATCAATTAAGAAGATCGCGAAGCGTTTTTCGCTCTCCGCTCACGGATTACAGCTCGGGAATCTCTCTAAGACGTTTACGTGCTGCCCCTTAACGACACATAAATCGCGGCAAATAACGTTATTAAGTAAGCTCAACGTTGCACTAATCTTGAAGCATTTTCTTGCTCACCGAATCACTGTTGTGATTGGAAATTGACGTATAACTATTTCGTATACTGACGTATAACTATTTAATCACAATCAATATAATTGATTTTGATTTCCAATTACAATCACTATTTTTTATACGGATGAATGATATGGATTTGTGTCGATGCGTAAATATAAATTAATAATTCTTATACATCAGAAATTTTCTATCGGTGTATTTTTCAACAGAAAGTTGAAAGATCATTATTTTTGTTACAATATTCAATATATCGTGAGCTTTTGGTGTGACGATGAAATTGAGACGAAAATTTCTTTTTTAATTTTTGTCCAACATAGCCCATGTGGAAAAAGGTCTGTGGTATTTGGTATTGGAAGTTTTATTACAGGTTTAGTTATTGGACCTTAAAATCCTTTCATCCTGATATTTCGATGATTTTACTTTAAAAGAACGCATATTTCGATATCGAAATTACAAATTCATTTTGCTACATTTTTCTACAAAACTTATCAAAATATCTATAGAAAACAAGATATCTATGTAAAAAATGTTTTCTGAACGATCTATAAAAATACTAGAATTTCATGAAGCCAAAAGTTTTAGAGCATTCAATTCAATCATTCGACAAAACTCCGAAAAATCATTGAAACCGTTAAGAAATCTTACTTATTGTTAATTTTACAAATGCAGTTAAATACGAATAATACTCGAAACAATAAAAATTCATTATATACCTTCTCATACATTTTTCGATTCGATTTCGTTGATAATGTTTTAAATAAATTATGATTAATCAAATTTTGATCCACAGAGAATTTCATTCTAGAAATCTGGAGAAAAGTCTATAAGGATATTGTTTTCTTAAAGAACTGTTGACAAAATTTGAATCTTATAATATTTGAATCCCAGGAAATCTCTATCTAGAAATATTAAAAGATATTTTCGTGACTAAAGGATAACATAAACCTAGAGGATTATAAAATATGTCACAATTTTCATAAAGAATGGAAAAGAAAAAACGAGAAAAACCAAAGACATGGAAAATACTAGAAATCTCTAACACTACAATGATTTAAGCACTAAATTCTAGAAATTTTTAGAGCGGTTTATGAGATACTAAAAAAATGATTCTAATTTTATAAATCTTGAAACAAACATTGAAAACAATTATAGAATCTTAATAATTTTATTCGTTCTAAAAACCTTATAAGTAAACAAAATATCTTACAAGGTAACATTAGAAAAATTTTATAAGTTTCCAAGTTTTTATGAGGTGACCTTCTTAAAATCCTCATTATTAGGAACCAAAATGTCTTTTCAGAATTTATTGATCAAAAGTGAACAAATGAACGTTTTAAAATTTTGTTAATTGATTATTTAAAAGGATTTAAGTTTCTCATAAAGTGTTCAAATATAAGGTCACCTTATCAGAACTGGGAAACCTATAAAAATTTTATAAGGTCACTTGATGAAAAATTGAATTCTTAGAAGAGATTCTTTTCTCTTATGAGGTTTTTATCAAGTATATAATTACTAGGGAACTATCAACATAGGGAGATTATGTCCTCCAAAAAATGATTTTGAAATTTTGAATATGAAAAACGTATTTTACTTTTAATTTAAAAGCTTGAAAGTTTAGATATCTGTAAAGCCTTTTATAAAAACATTTGAAAGCTAGAATAAAATCTTACTAAATTTTATAGAGAATACTGAAAAACACGACAATATTAGACGTATTAAAAATTTTATTAGATGTGGTATGATAAAAAATCCATAAAATTACTGAAAATTCATACAATTTTGAATACTACTAAATTCAGTTCTATATATTTGTTTAAAAATATATAGAATAATATTTTCGAAAATTCTACTGAATATTTTATCATCGCATTGCGCTTATAGTCTTTCAATTTATGTGTTACAATTGCAATTCTTACAGTACTCCATTTCTTTAATGAAAAGCGAAAAAGCTATAATATAATCAAAAATTAAAAATACTTTGTCACAAAAATTCGAAAAATCATAAACTTGAACCAAGGAACCCGTGTGGAGTGAATTAAAGAAAAGAGTCCAAAATTGTATCGGAATAAAAATTTTTCAATCATTCACGACGAAATATCAGTCTTGTTATTCTTGTCATTTTCAACTAATTTACATTAACTCATCAAAATCTCTTCATCATAACATTGTCATTATTTTCCTCGAACATATGTTGTATAATTTGACTTAATTTAATCGAATTTTATCACAATAATTGAATTTTTTACAAGTAATTTCTATTTAAACGATTCCTCGATAAAAATTATTTTCCAATCTATTTCATACATCCACACGAAGGCATTTTTTTTTTATCCATCGGACGAATTGATATTATCATTTTTTGTTTCGATTTTCATCCTTTATTTTTCTCGGAGTCTTTTTAACCCAACCCCAAGAAGATTCTGCATTTTCATCAGCGTGATGTCAAGCAAATTCATAAATGAACATGAATCCTGGTAAATTTCACGAAACATTCGAAATCAGATGAGTGTATTCCAGATAACAAGGTGTTTTTATTCATGAAACCAACGAGGAAATTCCCGCATCCGCTTCATCACTTATGGGATGTTACGGTACGGCGATGTTCGGTTTCTCGCCTAAATCATTCGCGTGGCGTATGTACCACATGACAGGCCGCGATTGTATTAGCGGGCCGATATGACTTTTATCGTGCGACCGATCGCCTTTCAGAAGTAAGTTTCCAAGGGCTTTCTAGCCGTCTAGTCTGATTCGCAGGTCGCGTATTGGCAAGCACAAAAGTACCTAGGAGATGCACGTTATTGTGCGCGCATCGGCATTCAGAGTACGTTCTTATCTGTCTATCCGGGGAGCTGTCAGCGAAGTTCCTGAATAACGATTGTCAAGAGCTCGCCTATCTCGTGGCTAGGATATTCCTAACTATTCCCGTTTCCACGCGGCCGCCGGACGCTACGCTAGATAATATTCCTCGAGACGGTTTCACGAAGTCTCAACAGCTTTTTTCGAATTCATTCACTGAGAACAAATGTATGGGTCAAATTAAAAAACAACTGTTTCGAGTTCCCATACTAATCTGGGGTTCGAGAGCCAAGTTGAGAGGTAATAAAGGAATTACCATAACGTTTTTAATACTTCCCAGAAGAGTCTTTTTTTTCATTCAACTGTCTATACCCACAATGCTCTCATTACGACTTTTTGAAGTTTCTTGATTGAGCAATTGCAATGATTAGTCTTAATTTCAATATTGAGTATACTTTTACAATTTTGGGAACAGTTGAATGATATGTAACATTTTTATTCACTGTCATTTTGTTTATTTGTAACATTTCGCAGAATTATGACACTTCCACCTCCTATCATCTCTTTGTTTTTTTTTTTATACTTTTTTAGATTATCGATTGAAATGAATTCTCCCTTACTAGATTGTCTTTCTATCATAGCCAATTTTAACTAACAAAAATAAATCATAAACATTGTCAACCCAATCATGAACATTATTTCATTTCGCCTTCACTGATAAATTTCAAAATTAATGAAATTCTTAGCTTATCAGGGTTTATGACGAGGATCCTTTGTCCGGAGTTATCCCAGAAGCACGACTTCCTCTCGACTACCCAAGAAAAGATCCAAATCCTCCTAGGAATAGGTCCAAAACATCGTCAAAAATGGAAATGCCGATCACTCATAAATCAGCAACAAGCAAAATCCTCGTGCAACCTCCCGAACTTTCGCCCTTCTTGACTTGTCTTTATCCCTTATTACAAATCGCGGAAATTCTTTTCTGGACGGAACGACACAAGTTTATTACCAAAAAATTCACTAATCCACGACAAGAAACGAATTAAAAGAAAATTCTCACCTTTTAAATAAGATTTCCGCACTCAACAGCGATAATGTAGAGATTTTTTATTGTGGCACTTTTATGACGTACAATCATGCCAAAATAAACAAATGAAATAATAGCGGTCGGAGACGCCTAATTTTCAGAGATGAAGAAGGAAAGGAAGAAGAAGGGGAACAAGAATCGATACTCATCGACCTGGCCCATATCGATCTAACATTCTAGTCTCGATACTAAAATTCCCTATCATATCGACTGTATATAATTCCATGAAAGTCACTAGTAGGACATATATACATATATCCGTTGCAAATATTATTATTATCGACAATAGTTTTTTCTGACGGTATTGGGTTTCTCCCCCAATTACTACATTGTTTTATAAAATACTCTTCAAAAAGAAGGTCACACAAAGACTCCGAAACAATGGAAATAAAATAATTTGCAAACAATTTACTGGCTGTATTGGTTCTTTTCTTGATCCTAAATCCTTAACTTCTCTAATTACAACAAAAAACATAGTCTAAGAGTAGTAGGCGAATGCTATTTATGCTGGATTCTTACTTTTCTTGATCTCAAAAAAAGTACTTTTATTTATATGACATATCATTAAAGAATAAAAAAAATGTCCAATTTCACATTTCTCGAATCATCATATGCAACTGTGATGACTCTTTCATATATCGTAACATGTAAAAGGCAAGTCAAAGAAGAATTTAAGACTGGTATAGTAGTTACAACAAGCACAATATTCAATCGCGGTATGCGCATGCACGTGACCGTATGATTCGTTGTACTTTGTGTATTCGGAAACGAGAGAAAGTGAAAAAGTTCAAAACAATAACCAACACAACAGTTAGCACGAAAATTGACAGAACTACGAAAATTGACAAACGTCTCAAAATCATGAAACCGAAGAAAATGTTCAGAAGCTGATTGCTTCAAATAGAATAAACATCAAAAATATTATTTTGTGAAAAAATTATGATCCAAGCAATCAAAGAGAAAATCTCTTTTTTCAGTAATAATGACCTTGAAAAAAATTTTTTAAGTTTATTTTTTTGAAAAGAAAAGGACGTCGAGTGAATTATTCTGAAATGAAAAACTTTAAAATTCTCTTTAGTAAATAAATGTGTTAGAAATTAGAAACGTAAATTTCATATTTCTGTTTTCAACTTTTTACACTAATTTTATTATAATTTAACATTTGAATGATACGATGATATAACATTTGAAAAAAAAAAACTGGCGTGTTTGAAAACTCGCAAGAGAAGTGAAACTTCTTACGGCGAACTACTGTAAGTTCAATTTAACATAAAAGAAAAATCGTTTCATTTTATGAGAAATACAACTAAAGAAACCATAAAAATAAAAGCATGAACTGCATTTAAAACTGTAACTTGAAACTGATTATAACCCAGAATGTTCTTTATCATCGGGTATTATCCATAAATAATAATATAAACTCTTTTCTCGATAACCCAGTGAATTAAGAAGAATAAACAATTAACTGAGATATCGAGAAGAGACTCTATGTATGAAGAACCTGATCATATTAAAATCGGAATTTTAAAAGATTGGAATTAAAATATAAATTTTAAATTTCACGACAAAGATTTACTTTTCTCCTACATCTCAAATCGTATGGTATACATGCAATGTAGAAGAAAAGTGACACTTTGTGGTCAAATTTTAAATTTGAATTTGAAGTTCACTCGTTTGAAATTCCGAGAATAATTTAATCTGTTTCAAGTTACAGTTTTCAACGCAATTCGTGCTTTGGTTTTAATAGTTTCTTTAATTGTTTTTCTCATGAAATTGAACGAACTTTCTTTTTTTTTTAATTAAACTTGCAGTAGTTCACCTTGAGAAGTTTTACTGCTCTCGCGAGTTTTGAAACTAACACCGGTTTTTTTTAATTTTTTCTCAACTTCAAATTGTAAATGTGAAAAGATGAGTATACATAGAAAAAATGAGTATCAACATTTCAGAAAACAAATATGAGTATCAAAATATCAGAAAATTCAAATATGAATTTTATTGTATATAATCTCAAATGTCCCCTTTTTCCTTTCAAACTTTTACGTAATGAACACACAGTGATCTCTGGGAACCAACTTTATTTTTTTCTCTCTACTTTTGATTTATCGATATTTCGACCACAATCAGGTCCTTATCAGGACTTCCGTGCATTATGAATTTTAAACTATGTAAATTTCAATCATCCAATACTATCAGTGTTATCAACTTATCCAAGGATAGAAAAGTGAATCAAACTTTCAAGGACGTAGCAACGAAGAAAATCAAGATAGGCTATTCCCGGGATATCAAAAGCAGTTTTGGATTAAAGGCGGTATTTCTTCTGAAATTATAGTTAAATACTGTTATTTCGATTACGGTTACTAAGAACCAGTTGTTTTTTTGACACAATGTAGGAGATTTGATTTGTTACCAAAACATATTGAAAATTTAAAATTTGCTCATTTGACGTTGAAAAGTGATTTTATAAATAGGAAATTTCATAGATATACTCAATTGACAAAGAGACATGTCTGAAACTGGGAAATGAGAGATGGTTTTTTAAATTTGAGGTTTTTAGAGGAACGTATTTATAAAATTGAAGACGAATCACATACTTTTTTATCTAGTTCGGTTCTTAGACAATTTTTTCAGTATAATTTACAGAAACACCAAAAGACTTTTGATGATTAGTTTATAAAATGTAAAAAGAAATTGAACTCACTTATTTACAAACATGAGATATTCAGAATTCATAAGAATGAGAAATGTATTTACAACCTGACCAAGATAAAATTACCAGAATTCGGTAATTTCACTTTAGCTTTGGTAGAAAAATTTGATTTTCCTTTCAAGTCTAATAAGAATATAAATAGTTTTGAACTCATCAAGGAGATTGAAATAAAATTGTTCTTTTTTGACCAGAAGACAATGAGATTAGGATTAAAGTTTTAAATGAAATCTCGAAGTATTATTATTCGGAGGTACATATTAAATTTTATAAGAGATTTAGTATACATAATTTTGAAATGACTAAAAGATTTTTTAAGCGTTATAAAGATTTATTGGTTACTAAAGCAGGTAAAGGAGGGGCTGCCGTAGTCATGTATAAAGAAGATTACTTATGTAAAATGAAGAATCTATTTAATGATGGTATTACTTACAAGATTATTGGGAAAGATACGTTGAATAAGATTGGAAATAAATGTAACAATATTCTTAAAAGATGGTTGAAAAATGATTACATAACTCGTGAATTATATAGATCGGTAATGGAAAGTGGAGGTCGTCTCCCAAGAGCATATGGATTGCCGAAAATTCATAAGGATGGTAATACATTGAGAATTATAGTTTCATGGACTGGTAGTCCATTATATAAACTAAGTAAATATTTACAGGATATTTTAAAAAAGAATTTACTCAAAGTAAAAACGTACGTTAAAGATAATTTTGAGTTAAAAACATTAATAAAGAATCTGGGTATATATGAAGATCATGTGTTTGTCTCATTTCATGTTTCCAATCTATTTACTATTTTATCTAAAGATTTAGTCAAATCAGCTTTGAACAAAAAAATGTAACAAATATTTAGGTAATTTTACTAAAATTCCTGACAAAGAATTTATTGAGTGTATTTTGGTCTTGATGGAGTCTACATGTTTTAGTTTTGATGGGACTATATCTAAAAAATCTCATGGGACCTTTATGGGATCGTCGTTCTCGCCGATTTTAGCGGATTTGGTAATGCAAGATTTGGAAGATACCTGTTTGGCTCTTTTAATTTCGTTTGTCCATTATTTGTCAGAGTTAAGTCCCCAAAGTTCTCTTGATTTTGAATTCTTATCACCCAAAATTAAAATTGAATTTTTAATTGGAGAAGTACAAGACTATTGATTTCTCAGAGTTAATTATAATTAGGAATGACTTTGGTACAGATACTGATTAGTATATGAAGCCAACCTCTTCAAAAAGATTCATCAACTATTTTTCGAAACATCCACTACATCAGAACATTGGCACTATTGGTGGTTTACATAGTAGATAAAAATATAAAATTACCTGATTATAAATTTCAATTGAAGAATTTTAAAACCATCGAGGAATAGTTACCTAGAGAGATTTATTGAGAAGTATATTAGCAAGAGAACTGGATTTTTGAGAAATAAAAATAATTACAATGGTCAAAAAAAGGATTTTGATATGACAAACTTTATTTTACCATTTGTTGAAACTTTAGATATGAAATTAAAGAAGATTTTTAATAAACATAATGTACCGATTACTAATAAAACTGATAATAAACTAAATGCTAAAATTATTAGAAGAGGCAAAGATGAATTGCAATTCTTTAATCAACAAAACGTGGATTATAAAATTAATTGTAATAACTGTAGCTCATGTTATGTAGAAAAAACTAAAAAGAATTTGAAAACCATAATCAAAAAACGTAAAAATAATATTGGGATGGTTCTTATTCTGAAATTTTGTGCATGTTTACACTTCCAGTTGCCAGTCCCACAAAATCACGCTTAGCATTCCATCGCAGTGATAGACGAAATAATGAGAAAATTACCGACGCTTTAAATCTACTTAAAAGCTTGATAAAAATAAGACTAAAGGTGTATTTACGTTCATAGGTTCATGATTGCAACTTTTTTTTCGATTAATAACAAATTGACACTTTCTTTGTAATTTTAGCGCATTTTTTTGCCGATGAAATGTCGGTGTTCTACATGTAACATTATGTAACAGAAACTACCGCCATTGTTGCACCGAACATTACGAATTATTAGTTTGACGTAAAAAAAAGACATTGTAAAAATTACCAAAAAATATCTCGATGCTAAATTAGTTTAAAACCGACAATTTATAACCCTCAATGAACAATTCAGGCAATGGTTGCCGGAGGCTAACTACAAAGTCAAGGTATTTCCAAAATTTGGAGTACAAACGTGTATAGAGAGCCCGAAGGCTCCCGGGAAAATCCGTCAATTTTGCGGAAAACGCTCTAGAAGTAATAATTTAACGGGGGTAATCTTTTTACCCCGTGGTGCTTCATGTTCCCCAGAAGGCGAAGGGTGGGGGAATGTGGTCGAAACGTGCCACGTTATTTTTAGAAATCGTGAAAAACGATTTTCGAAAATGTTCGTGTTTGTATGACTTAGCCCAGCCACGTAGAAATATTTTTAACGTTTACACCGGTTATTATAACCAATGTACAGCAACATGCTACTTTGTAAATTTTTTTTTTTTTCTCAAGTAAAAAATATTCATATTAACACGCTTACTTTGATGAAAATATTTCAAAATAAATTGTAGTGTTCCTTGAAAATGGTAATTTTCCGACACATTTTTTGAAAAAATCACGTAATCTCCATGAAACAATATCATTCAGGCGCACAATTACTTCCATACGAAAAAACTTGTAGAAATAGCTTTCCGTTGTTGCACTTGTTTTCAGTATTATAAAAAGTAAGTTTGAAACGTTGAAATGGGAATTTGGCTAAAAATGTATTCGATATTTTAAATAAATTATCAATGGATGTGAATAAATAACCCAAGTTCATAATAAATTGGTCTTGAACAATGAATTGAAAAAAAATATGATATTATTCGGCGAATTCACAAACTTTCCACTCATTGTATATTTATTAAGTACATGCACAATTTGTAGGACTTTCTGGTATTTTTATGAATTTCTGCATTAGATATATCCTTTTTCCATCTTTCACCTTTCATACCTTTTTTAAAAAATTTTTAATTTTTCGTATTTTTCAGATTTAATGCAATGTTTGGGGTAGTTCTAACATTTATATAA
This sequence comes from Platygaster robiniae, assembly GCA_028476575.1. Lineage (NCBI taxonomy): Eukaryota > Metazoa > Arthropoda > Insecta > Hymenoptera > Platygastridae > Platygaster > Platygaster robiniae. The sequence continues at coordinate 22,740,336 of CM052025.1, read as the reverse complement.
CTTTGATATTTTTATGGATTGCAATGATGCAGATTTATAAAAATTTGTGCTGCAGAATCCAAAATGCGTATAAAATTTTTATTTTACCAGGATATTTTAAGGTATACTTTATCTAGTTTTTATCAAATTTTTTTGTATTCATTCAGTATACATACAATCAAAGGGTTTTTCCAGTCATCTTGCTGGATAGATTTGTTTTAGATTTTGACGCTATATTTAGTGCAGATTGATAAATATGTAGTATGTCACATATTTTAAGTATTTAAAAATTCTTTGTATTTGTTAGTCTTTGTAAAATGTTTTTAAAAAATTTTTTTGAAGATAACTTTTTAGCTTTTCTGGATGTGATTTCATGAATCTCAAAGTGTAAAATTTGTCAATAATTTGGCTAATATTGTCAGAAAACATCATAGGTTTCATGTACACTCAGAATCTCGCGCAGTTTTTGAGGAGTCATAAATTCCAAAGGATTTTCTAGTATTTTTATGAATTTTTACTCATATATCTAGAGTTTGGTCTAATACAGTTCAAAAATTTGAAGATTTTTAGTATGTCATGGATTTGAAAGAAAATCACAAATAATTTATTATTTTCAATTTTTTCATGTTTTTTTGATATTTATGACGGATTTTTCATGATGTTCAGTATTTTCATAGACTTTTGGTTCTTTTTTAAATTTCAGTGATTTAGATGTCTGGAAATTTGCGTTTCGGAATTCGAAGTAAAGTAATTTTTTCATATTGGAATGGATTTTTCAGAGTACAGTATCTTCCTAGATTTAAGGATCTTTAAATTATTCTTTTTTCCGTATTTTGAAAGATTTTTCATTATTTTTTTGAATCGCTGTACACAGTTTCAAGATTTTGGCAGTCCAGTTAAAAAAGTGTTCATTATGTATAGTAATTTATATATTTCTAGTATATTTGTAATTTTTCTTTTTCTATAAATAATAAAATATCGTAAGGTTTCTAATTTTTTCAAAACCTTTTCAGATTTCTAGGTTACGTTTTCCTTGTATTCAAAGTTTCAAATATCATAATTCTCTCGACCAATTAATCAAGAAACATTATACACTTCTCATACTCTCAGTATTTTGTAGATTTCGTAAGAACTCGTACAATTCTAAAGATTTTCTTGTATTCTACTAAACTGATACATAGATTTCTAGAACTTGATACTTCAGGAATCGAAATTTCAGTGATTTCCAAATTCTGTGTAGGTTTTTGAAAAAATTCAATCAACATCTCTAAAGTATATGATAAAATTCCTGTTTTCTAGTATGAATTGAATTTTGTGAGATTCTCTAGAAACGTAAAGATATTTTGTATTTTTATAAATTTTTATAATCAATACATCGAGAGTTGTTGTCAATTATAGATTTTGTATAGATTTTTGAAATAAACAGATCAGTACTTATAGTATCTTATTAATTCTTACTTTTTTTCTTATTTCTCTATATTCATTTTGTATCGTAAATATTTCTGAAATATTTGATGTTTTTCATACTGACTTTGTGTCTGATCAGCCCAAAATCCTAAATGTTGTGAAATATAAAAACTATAAAAAAAAAATTGTTAGTTCTCTTATCATTTAATAAAATTTCTCGTCCAATTCAAATCAAAATACAGCCTTCGATTCTTCACCAAGACAGTAGAAAATGATTGATGATAAATATTTTGATAACAAAGATCTCGATAAGAAATTTATAAATAAACAATTTATTAGAATGTTGTAGAGTTATGTATAATTTGTTAATTTATCGTATGCTTCAAGCTAAGAGAACTAGTTTTTTTCTTCACGTCGTATTGTATTCAGTGTCACACTTCCCTCACCATCAAATAATAAGGATATCACAATGTCTCTGAAAATCTTGATTCTCATCAAGATATCTTTCTCTTTTTACTCAAAACCTGGCTCGGGAAATGCGACGCCTGGAAGGGAAGACGCCGAGCATCGAAGACCTCGCAAATTAGCCTTTGGATTGGCCTCGTAATCCTTGAGGGATGTTAACCGGTGGCGTTTACGAAGCGTTCGTAAAAATGAACTCCTCTTCCTTCTTTAATCCTTCGTCCTTTTCGCAGGACCCATAAAAAGCCCCACTAAAATTGTGAGCTCTAAGCAATAGCCGGATGATTGAAGATGATGGGATAGCTAATTTTTTCCCCGAACCTTTTTTTTCTCAATCTTTGAGTTACGTTCGTTAGGATAGCTCAAAATTTTCACAGCCATTTTTATGCATTCAAAAACAGCCTTTAATTGGTTAGTCGGTTTTTTTAAACGAGTAAAAGCTGTTTCGAGATTGGGAATTTACATCGAGATGAAGTTGGGGAATTCAAGAGGTGATCAGAGAAAAAAGTGCTGACGTTCGGAATGTTTTAGAATCTTTTATACTCGACATTAGCTCAAGTTTTTATACATACTCTTCAAATTTTCTAAAATAGTTTTATACATACGAACTTGAGAAAAAACTAAGTGTCAAGTATTCAAATCTTTCGCATTTCTATATTATTTATCATTTTCATCCTTCAGTAATATTTATACAAAGTCTTTTGAGTTAGAAAGGAATTCAGAAAGAAGAAGAAAAAACCTACGAAAAATTCGAAATTTCCAGTAGCTCCCTCATCAACTAAAAGTGCAGAGTAGAGGGGAGGATAAGAAAGCGCAAGACGAAATCTGGTATTACGTGAAGATAGACTGAATGTTTTGCGAATGAATAGCTCGTTGGTTGGATCCTTGTAAGACGTTTTAATTGGACAAATCCGCCTATCCTCATTAAATCCAGAAACTCTCTGCGCGCCCCAGCCTCTGCTGGAGCGCGACCGTCATCTTTCATTTTTTTCCTTTTTTTTACCCTCTTTTTGCATTATTCTTACTTGCGCCAAATTGGAAATCTCGTGACGCAACATTTCATCCCTTACATACCAACCCCTCCCCGAGCGATTGTGCTCTATTTTCCCTCAGCGGATAACGTTCTTGGCCGTATCTTTTACTTCTTCTTCGGGATATCATTATTTCTCTCATGTTTCTGATGTTATCTGTCAGAAGATTGAAGAAGAACCTCATAGTTTTTTCCTTGTATGATCAAGCTGTAAGTTCCGAGGAAAAATTTTCAAAGTTAATGAATAAAGTGAAGGGAAGGGATGAGAAATATATTTCGTAAAGATATCGTGGTAACATCGTAATAACATTGTCGTAACAATATAATAACATTGTGATTAAACTGTATATTTTGATATTTTTTGTTGTAAATATCGTCTCTTGGATGAAAATTATAGTAATTGTGAAGTTAACGCTAACAAATAGAATTTCAAAAGTAAATATCAAGCTCTTTTTGTCATTAACTCTAGTGACCACGATTTTTTTGTCATAATTATAGTTACTCTGAAATTTGAATACGTACGTACCTGCTCAGAGATTATAAGATTGCTGCGTTTGCAACCTACCTTATCGACATTGGCATCTCCTGTTGGAAGCTTGATTAACTTGATTTAATCAAAAAATTGAAACTAATTTCAGAATCCAAATTACAGAATTCTGAGACGATTTTCAACTAGGAGCCGTCGGATCCCATGTTATTTTGCTCCTAAAAAAAGCGCCGCCTGAAGTATCCTTTCGTAAATAATTTTGCGCGCTTGAAATTTAAACATTCGGATTTTTTTTTAATGATTTAATTGATAAAAAATCATTTTTAAATTTTCTCACTATACATATTGTTATTGCAATATACGCAACTAATTCCACAAAATTCTTTACGTTATTTTTGTTTACTCTACAACTCTATGATTACATTTTTCAAAGTTGGCATTACTGGCATATACTGCTATCGTAGCGCATTATTCACAACTACAGTATCTTTTTGGTATTAAAAAAAAATTTTGCAGCTTGCCCCGTTTAAGCCGACTGCCCCTGTTTTCAACGTTTTTTCTCAGTGAAATATCAAGTCACAACCTGTTGAACTCATAGTAAATTAAAAAATCAAATAACTCGACAAAATCAATAAATATTGAAGTACATTTATTCATTATTATCCAATATGTACATTGATTACGTTAACGATAATCATATTATATAATTACAACGAAGGTACAGTGTCATTTGGGAACTGCGACAGTATACACCATTTATTTTTCTCTATTCCTTACTTGACAAAAGTATTTGAAATATTCAAAGTTTTTTCTACAGCATTTACACAGCAAAATTCAATTTTCTTTGGCATAGTTTGCTTCTTGTAGAGAGGTATATATGGGAGGAATGAAAACTCTGTTGTTGAGATTAGGCTCGAAATTAAGTGCGCTTTCGAGTGGTTCAAACACCTTTGAGTTACGTTGTATTCAAGGTAAAATATGGGCGGCAGTTAATGGAAAATAAAGTTAATTTTATAATAAGGAAACATTCGTTTCCTTTTTCAATAGTAGAAACTATATTATTTAATAGTACGTTCTAAAGACATTTGTCGTCTTCATGTTTATCTACTGTTTATAAATATTCTTGAATGAACCTTTTTCTCCATTTCTTTTATGTCCAGAAACACATTCATGTGATTATAAACATCACATCCTTGAAAAACAAAATTTATTAAACTATGTAAAATGCAGTTACCCTAAACGCAAAGGTGTTGGGACCACGTAGCATAATGCCTACACTCAAATCTGTCGATTGATGGAATGACAATAGATGACCTCCTTGATTTTCTGTAATATTATAATAGGATTCCGTCGTTTCTCGCCTTCACATATACGCATATGAGTGATCCAAATAATTTCTTATACATATTGAAAAAAGGTCGAAAAAAACGTTTCCGGATTATTCCGCGTGGTACGAATGAGGTTGAGACGAATCATTGTCAAAGAGTGACATTTTTAAACGCTTGTTCTTCGCCCGGCGATTCTTGAACCAAAATTGCACGTTTTTTGTTTCGAGTTGGGGGAATTTTTGACGATATGGCATTTGATTTAACTCTGTCGTGTACTGCAGGATCAACTGAAAAAACAAGTACATTTTTTCAGACTCATGTTCTTCGTACAATAAAGGTCGAAAAATGCATTACGTAGTATGCGAATGACCACTAAATTCCTCACGGTCATTTTTGTTGAAAAATTGAATTACCGAGTGACTGGGGTGAGTATTATGCGTGAACCAGGTTTCCAATTTTGGCACTTCTGTGACAGGGTCGATGAAGGTCCGGTTTCGCTTCCGGCGCTCGTCGATGATGCTTGTGGGACAGTTGGTGGGCCTTTGGGGTGATAAATAATGGGACATGTACATGACGCTGTGACTGAACATGGGGCTCGGGACCATAGAAAATGAGGGTGGTAAGGGCCCCGAGGAACAGGCCTCGTCATCCTCGGAGCCCGAAGATACCCGGGTTTCTTCTTGTTTGATCAATGTCGAAGGCGGCGTCAACTGGTCCTTCGTCCTTGTCGTCAAGGACAATGGGCCTGGTGGGCTCCCCGGCGGGCAGGATGGCGGTGACGTTGACTAAAAGTTTTTTATTATCTATAAGAACTATCATTTTTTTTGCATTTTATCGTGGCTTGAATAGAATTACCCTTTTTCGACTCTTTAGATACACTATTGTACTTTTGAATAAAACTGGATATTGGCATTCCAGAAAATGGATTCCAGAAAGTGTCTGGGAATCTTGAATAGAGAAGAACAAAAATTTGGATGGTATATTGATGAACCATTTCACTTTGGAAATATATAGTATCGTTATGAGTTAGAACTGTTAAAAAATTACGGTCAAAGTTTTACAAAACGTTTTGAAGTAAATGTGTTCTGATACCTCCCAAGCATACCCTTTTGTTACACCACTTCAATCATGTATAATAAGCATCCAAAAACAACCTCAAACTCACCCTATTTCGAGAATCATCGTCTTCATCACTACAGTCTTCACTAATATTACTAGCACGTGTCGAGCTACGACCAGGTGGGCTGTATCCATTGGCACCCCTGCTCTCCGCCCTTTTTTGCGCAGCCCGAGCGTTTTTGAACCAGTACACCACGTTATTGACGTCCAGAGGTTTCCTCCCTCGCCTCGAATCCAGAGAGTTCAACTCGTTCACGTAATGCTGTATCTGTTGCCTCGATGGATGCTGGTTCTCTGCAAACCACCTTCGTAAACAAGACACAGAGTCGTCATCAATAAGCTATAACTCATAAAAAAGGATGAGAAGATATTGAAGATGACAAGGAACAAATAAATATCACTGGAGAAAAACTAAAACTCTCACAAATGAGAAACATCTTCATGATTTGAAGTTAAACACCAACCTCTGCAACCGAGGCAATTCAGATTCTGGGTCGAAGCTGGTCCTCATCCTGGTTTTGTGCGCATAAGGTATAAGCGAAGGATGTGGAGGGCCTATGGGCCCAACGGGTCTGATGGGGCCAGTTGCTTCGGAAGGGGGATTTTGGCTTTGGTGATGATTCGTTGCAGAAAGAAGGGGATTCAGGCCTGAGATGTAAGGTTGCTGTTCCCACCATGCTTCGAAGTTTCTTCTGGTGTCTTCGGTGAGTTCGTTACCCCCTCGGAAAAGTGAAGATAAGGTTATCTAAAAAAGATAGGTTAAGGTGGATATTCAATAACACTCTGCAAGAAATTTTGGATTTGGTTTTGGATGAGGAATGGATTGACAAAAATGGTATCTACACTAAATTTGAAGACACAGTATTTAAGAATGTCACTAGGTAAGGTCACAATGGAGATATTTATGTCTTTGTGTATTTATGTAAAAAAATAAAACTCATGTATTTTTTTAAAAAACTGCATTACATGAATTTCGCACGCCCCAAAGCAAGTTGACAGACAAAGGCGTCTGCGATTATGGAAAGTTTAGAGCGTACACCTTATCGTGATGATTTATAGGAGCATGTAAACAAGCGGGATTAGAGTGACGCCACTTAACTTGGTAATCTACCGTAATTCGGAGGTAGCAGCGAAGATCCCGGCATATCGGGAAAAATCGCATGGCTGACTTTTACAGCACCGTGTTTGAACGGGCTTGACAGCCATCAGCGAGATTTCAGAAATCATTGGGCAAATAGCGACTGCTACTCCTGGCTTATCTGAGACACCATTTTAGCCTGATTTACGCGTATTTATTTCGTAGCTTGGCGACAGCTTCGCGGAAGCCGTTCGTTGTAAATCAATCGATGCCAAGTTTTCTTTTTTTTTTGTAATGTTTTGTTTAGATTTGTGTTTTGAGAGAATAAATGAAGCTTTGGGATCGTGAAAACAGAAAAAAAACATCATGAAGTGAGCAATGAGTATTCAGTGGAATATGATTTTTGAAATCATAATGTTTCAAGGAAATATAGCAACGTGAGTCGATGATTAGTAGATTTTATACGATATGCAAAAAAGTTAGTTTAATTTGGGTACCTATGGTACAAAATGATTTTCAAAATAGAAATATTTAATGTTACGTATATTTTTTCGAAATAATTTATTCCGATTTATCCAAGGAAGAATTCACTTTCAAAAACTTCATAAGAAGTTGGTTTTTCATTGTATTCTTCCTGAATTTTAAGGTATTATGAGCACGTGAACAAAAATAAGAGAATGTATCTGAAAAAATTCTGATTTGTTAATGAAGGTCAAACGAATGTGCACGCTCAAATACAAATATTGCGACTTTTTAGTTTTTGCGAAAAAATTCTACATTTTGCATTGATTGATACGTGTTCTAATAAAGTGAATCTACTTTTCATGAAAAACTCAAGAACGAATTAGGTAATTTTTCTAAAACTTGACTAGACTTCAAATTAAACATTAACAATCAAGGTTTAATTTGCCAAACTAATTTCTACTATTAAGTTATTCCAAAAAATACTCACAAAAGTCACTTTCAACGACCTGTCATTGCTATTTTTATATTTGGCAACGTCGAACTTTTGCCACACCCGTTTGTTATTCTTTAAATGGTGTATTTACTGTATACATCAAGGCTGCAGGGAGGAAAAATTTTCGTGAGGGGTTTTTTGAAAAAATATATTTCTTTCAGTGTTTTCTAATTTCTTATATTTGACAATCTAGTTCCGGGAGTTCGATTATACAATTTTTGGAATTTAGGGATTTGTAGGTTACATAACTTTTGGAATCTAGAGTTGTACGTTTTTCATGTTCGTATTGAATATAATAGAATTGGATTTGTGTGATTTTCATGCAAGTCACTGTAGTTTAGATTTCTTTTTCTTATACTTTTGGTATTTTTTAAGATTATCTTTTTTTTTTATACTGCCTCAAGGATGTTTTGATATAATGCATTTTTTTTGGATAGCATTCTAGAATTTGATGCTTTAAGAATCAAAGTTCTCAAAATATTTAATTTTTAAGAATGCAGTATTTTCTAAATTTTTGAAGTTTTATTTATTGCATGTTTTTATTGATGTTTTGTAGTATTTTCTTGCATTTTGAAAAATTTCCAGTATTTTTATGAATAGCTAGAATTGAATGCTGATATGAAATCACTGCATACGTTATATCATTATATTTTCAAAACAACTGTTAGAAACGTCATTGACGTCAATTTACTTGAACATTGGTGAAAATCGGACAGAATACGCTGTTGGAAAGTTCATTGATTCGATGCGGAAAGTGTCAAATTTGTAGCATTTTTTTTTCCAAAACGGTACAATAAATCCTCGTTACGTTTAAAGCATTTTACAAAGTAAGTTATTATCACATTATCAGTTATTATGTGCCACCGACAAAAATTCTACCAAAATCCTATGTACGGTACAGTTTAAAATAAAAAATACTTCCGCCTAAGACTACATGTGAACTTTGACAATTTTCTATTCAAAAACGGTACAGTAAAACTAATTGTAATTTTGCAGATGTAATAAGGACTCTATTACCTTTCATATATATTTTTTTCATGAAAATCCTATGTCGAATTTTAATAATGGAGGTGATATCTTAACCATGTGACACGTGCGTTTATATGTGCTTACAGCTGTTGACAGCGAAAAACAAAAAACTCGTGGCATAGCTAAATCTCTATGAAATGAATTTGGCAATTAGGATAGCAAAAAAAGAAAAAAAAAAAAAAAACAGCACGGCTTTGACGGCTTTGAGCCACGTTTACAGTTGTTTACAGTCTTGATATTAAGAATATTCTATTCAATTAAATGTCCCTATTTTTCTACAAAAATACTATCTCGTAAACGATGAAAGTTCTTCATCAAAATAATCACTCGACTAACTAAGAAAGGCGGTCTCGACCTGGGGCGCGTATCTCGATGAGTTCCTCCATGTTTCCTGAAGAGATGGGCGAGCCATCAGGACTAGTTTGGTTCCGAAATTTGGTTGTTAAATGTCTGCCTGAGAAAATTGGTAATCATAGACCAACAGGAGGAGCATTAACGTTCGAAGGGCGGGTGGAGTGGAATCTTCAAAGAGAGTGCACTTAGATAATACCGGCCCGGGAGGCCCCGCGCCCCCCGATATCGGGAGGGGGCTTTTGATGAAGGCTGGGAATTCGGCAAAGTAAAGGGTAATCCTATCACACGCTACGGCTATGGGATCTTCGTAGCTACAAGTTACGCCGGGAAATCTTCCAGCGTTCGTGCTTTCTCATCTTTACCCAGCCTCGAGCCTTTCCATTTATTTTTACTATTTTGCATTTTTCCCGAAATCAGTTTTCCAGGACATACATTCCTGAATCATTTTGTTTGCAAAATATATTTTGCTACGAAAACGACATAAATGAAAAAAAAAAGAAAAAAGAACAGGAAGAAAGAATGTATGAACTCTTCTTCCAATGAACTCACATTAACATATGTCCACTAAACATTGAGACTAACTTCAGCCGTTTGTTTGACTGCATAAACAAACACACAAATGACAATCAATGCACTTGTCAGGTTTGATTCTGTTCCCACTGAAATGTCAAACTCCAATTGCGCAGTAGTTTCCATTTAAAATGTCGAACAAGCTGGATTTACGTAAATCTGTCGCCAATCTGTTTAGACGACTCAGTACAAGTGAAATTCTTGATGTGTTCAAAGAAAAGCCAATCTCCCGTGCGACTATTTTTCGTGTTTTCAAGGATTGCCATGATGGAAAAGAACCGGAAAATAAAGTTACACCTGGTTGCCAACCAAAATTAAGTGCCAAAACAATGAAAAAACTGCTGTCAAGTGCCAAAAACATGGTTGGTCAATCGAAAATTTAGCATTGCCAAGTCTGGCGTTCACAAGATTTTGAAGAAAAACAATGTAATTTATCGTAAACGTGAGCGAGCACAAAAATATGTGGCGAAACAATCCGAAAAAATACCAAAATGCTGCCGTACCCTTCGTCGTGAACACTTTGCGAATGAAAAATTCATTTTTTTGGGTGATGAATCGTACTTCACATTTGCGCACCATGAATTGAGCGGCAACGACGGTTTTTACACTGGCAACATCGAAACAACATCAAACGAAGTTAAATTTGCCAGTAAATCAAAATTTGAGCCGCAGGTGCTAGTGTGGGTGGCCATTTCTTCGAAAGGTGTTTCAGCGCGATTGATTCGCCCAAACAAAGCCAAAGCGATCAATGCTGACATTTATATCGGTGAATGCTTGTCAAAATTGAAGCGATTCATCGGCAAATATCACACTGGCGACGAAATCATGTTTTGGCCAGATCTGGCAAGCTGTCATTATGCGAAAAAAACATTGGATTGGCTGAGTGAGCAATAAATACCATTTGTGCCGAAGAAGGACAATCCTCCAAATGTGCCACAGGTACGTCCAATCGAAAATTTCTGGGCAGTTCTCAAGCGTATCGTGTACGAAAATGACTGGGAGACACGAAACGAGCAAGCGAATCAAGCGAAAGTTGAAACAAATCGGGATAAACACCGTCCAAACCTAAATCGAGACATACGCTCTACATTCCGAAACATCAAAGATAATAGTTCATTGAGTGTACTCTAAATGAATTTTTTGACAGGTAACTAATAGACTGAAGTACCAAATAAAAAATTTTTTAATTCAACTGTTTGTTTTCAGATAGCGTACGCCGGAAGTTGGTCTCAATGTTTAGTGGACATATGTTATTATGAGTGCATAATAAGTAAAACAGAATGAATGAATGAGTAAAAATCAACAAAAGCTTTCGGATGCAAAAAAATCTTATGCAGAAGAATCTTGTAGTGCAGTCCCTATATTCACGATCTCTTCATCGCGTCCCTGAATCAAGTCAGCGCGAACTTCAATTAAGCTCGAAAATTATTAATGGCGTCAGTTAGGAGACATTATGACTTGCAAGATCAGGAGAAGAAAAGAAAAAACTCGAGTCAAGAGGGTGTAAGCGGAAGCTTTTCGGCCGGTAAGTAGAAACCGAGAGAGCATTTATTCAAGGCCGGGATCGAGAAACCACGAGCGAGCTTCCGCCGAAGATTACCACCGCGAGTCTGCAGCGCAAAGAGCGAGAGGAATTCTTAATGAGATTAGGCGCTCCGGTGACAAACACCACTCTGGCTAGATTTACATTTTATACATTTTTAACTGGGACCTCGACTCCCCCGCGCGCCCTTCCCGACATTGCGATTCCGTTTCAATGAGAGCCCACTACTCTAATGGACGCTTTAGATTGACTGCTCATCGTCTTAGCGATTACTTAAGGTCCAACTTCGGGAGGAGGTATTACATTTGAATCATCAGTCAAATGTCGACTGATTGAATTCCAGATGGGGGAGGTAGGGTGATGGTGATGATATTAGATTTAATTGCATCGTCATAACGTCATTACAAGATTTTTGTAACCACAGATGAAAAAAAAGCAGGAAAATTTTTTGAAAAGAGCTTTTTTAGGAATACATATTATCTTCTGGATTTTATACTTTTTTATCTTTGACGATATTATTCCAGGAGGGCATTTTTTCAATTTTAAGAGTTTCAGGAAGTCCAGAGTTGAATATTTTTTATAGACGTATTTAATATGATAGTGGAATTCAATTTTCGTGATTTTTATGTCATTGAGGTTGAAATCATTTTTTTTAGTACTTTCAGTATCCTTCATGTTTCTTAAGTATTTGGAAAACTCGAAAGATTTGATAATACCTATTATTATGGATTTCTATCTTTTTAGAATTCGATGCTTTAACAATCAAAGTTCTGAAACACATGGGGTTCGTAATATAAAAAAAAAATTTCGACACAGATTTCTACAGTGCTTGTTTTATTTGGTATTTTCTGGAATACAGTATTTTTTGTATTTTGACAGATTTTCAGTATTTCTAACGATTATTATGATGTCTAGAATTTAATGCTATTGTATATTTTGAAAATTTCAAGCATCAATTAATGCAATACTATATTTTTAATGCATTAAAGTATTTTTAATAATTTTTTTAGATTACAGTATCCTTGATACAAATTTCATTTTTACTTTTCTTTCAAATTAGATTGGTATTCATATATGTAACTCAAGGGATTTTTCGCTCCTTATTTCAGATTTCTCAATATGCAGAGTTTTAGAATAAAATCCTCAAAGATTCATAGTTTTATGAATTTTCGAAAAAATTATCTACATAGTTCCTGAGTATCAACATATTTTTAGCATTCCTCGACTTTTTTTAATGTTAATGAATTATAGAAAGATTTTCTAATATTTAGCTGTGTTTTCAACATTCTTGTGACTTTCTTCTTGCTTTATAGATTTTAGAATTCGATGCTCTAAAATTCAAGTTTTGTAAATTTTTAGAACTTTTACAATATGTGATGAATTTAATTAACATATTTTCTGAGTATTCTCAAGATTTCTTGTATTTTTATTTGTTTTTGTTTTTTTTGTTCTTAGTATTTCCCTTTTAAATATTTTCATAGATTAAAACATACCTATGTGTCTCTGTCAATTTTGGTCTTTACGTTCGTTAAATTTGACTATTTGATGCTTTAGAATTCGAAGTTTCATAGATCCCAAGTATTTGTTCAGATTTTGCATAGAACAGTTCTATCATAGATTTCTTCAGCTTTTAGTATTTTTTTATTCTTTGTATTTTTCGATAGATTTTCCAAAAGTTTAATTTTTTTCTCTGTAGATTTGCGTTATTTGATGTACCAGGATGAAAAAATTTAGAATTTTACAAGGAAATATTACCTACTCATTTTTAGAGTATCAATATATTGAAGAATTTTCTCGAATTTTTTTGATATTCATTAAAGATAGAAGGTTTTTCTTGAATTTTCGTAAATTTCTCTAAAGATTACAAGAGTTAGATTATTTAGAATGTAAATTCTTATAGATTTTCAGTATTTTTTACTTTTTGGAAGAAAATCGAACCTTCATAGTTTTTTGTACTTTCTTGTATTTTTTTGTTTTGTTTTTTAATGATTTTCCGTTTTTTGAGTGACATGAATTTATTATATTTCAGCAATTGCTTTAGACGTTTTAAAATGACATGATTCTCCAAAATTTGGAGATTTAAAGATCGTGAGTATTTCTTTAAATTTTTCATAAAACAATATTTCTCTAGATTCCTATGACGTTGAGTATTTTTTCAGTGTTATATGATTCGAAGGATGGCCTAATTTCCCTGTTGATTTTCATAATTCGATGCTTGAGAATTTGGAAAATTTTTTGGTTTTTCAGCATTTTCGTACATTTTCTTTTTTCTTGAAAATTCATTACATTAAGAAATTTTTCTTACATTTCTTCATCTTCTTTATCAAGCCAAATATATATACTTAGAATTCTATTAAAGAAAAATTCTAGTTTATCGAGAATTTTCGTTATATTCTGTTACTGAAATAAAAAATAGTTGATATTATTAAACTTTCAAAATTGACATTCAACCATTTGATTTGTCCTCTAGATTTTATTTAGAACATTTATGATAATTTGCCTGATTTTGGTTACTGATTACTCTATTATTATTGCTATTTGTTTTTTGATTCCTACTATATCTTTCTATAATTTTTCTTCTTTAATTTTTTACTTTTCTGAAAGTTTCGATAGAATTTATTATTTTAAAAACTTTAGAAATGCTTTGAACACCTAAAACTCTCTTCTGTATACTCCCCTTCCAATGATTCACTTGAGAAAATGTTGATTATTAATAAATAAATAAAACTGTATTATGATAATAAATGATCTACCTGAATAAATTAAGTACTGTTATCTACAGAGAAGAAACAGTGAATTCCAGCAGTAGCATACATTTATAAGCCTCATTCCCTCTATCTTACTACCCTTTGCCCATTGAAGTTAACTGAATTATTCCAATTGAAAAAATCTCACTGATCTAAAAACAGTAAAAGCATATTGAAATCAAAACAAATATTGTTTTGAGAAAAATAGTTTACTCACCTCATCCAAAGGACATCCTGAAGAAGCCAATAAGTGGTGACTGTGGTACATCAGTAGCCTCAAAAGCTTGTCCTTGACCTCAGACGCGGGGCTTGGTAGAGGTGGTCTTGATCTGTACACGTAGATTTTTACAGTGGCTATGTTTATCAGGTCAGCTAAAATATCGCCTACTGTCAGATTCGGTTCTTCCGCAACTTTTTCTATTGGTAGAGGCTTCCAGTTTCTAATGACGATACTACCCCTCGCGCTCAAGATCAAGTCGTTGGAGTAGTTCAAACGGTGCAGGGCCTCGATCACCAAATTCTTTGAAATAACAAAAGAGTCCAAGTTTTGAAAGCTATTAAAAGTATCACTGATTGAAATATGAGAAAAAAATTTTCAAATTACGTCTTTGACGAAGTATACCAATCGAAAATGCGCACGCAGAAAAAAGAATGGATGTCACATTAATGCAAATGGATAATTTGGGCAATCCTTAAAAAAAGAATTTCATGTCCATTTTGAGGATGAAGTGCAATTACAGCTTATCACTACAACAATATTCATGTTTCTACTGTCAAATTCAACTGTGTGGTAGTTTTTTCTGATAGATGAGACATCCTTTTTTAAGGATTGTGCAAAATTGTTCATTTTCATGGACGTATTATCCATTCTTTTCTCTGCGTGGCAGAATAGAGAAAAAACAACAACAACAACATATAAGAAGAATGCTGAAAAACGTCATGAGCAATAAATGATATATTTAAAAAAAGTAATGCACTAGGAAAAATTACCTGATAAGTCATTGAAGCCGGAATAAGAACATACGTGTCCTGTTCCACATTAACCCTACGCCAGCTCTCCCTTGTACCGCCTAAACGCATGTCTGTTACACTGGAGATCGCTTCCACAACACAATGAACTGGCAACTTTTTTTCTGAAAAAAATTGAAAAATTTTCCCTATTCAATAAATGACAAATAGTTTTCACAATATTGATTTTGGAAAATTATCAACTTTAGGCCTTCAAGACACTTACTTTGTTGCATTTTTCAACATCGTATTGAATGAACATAAATTATTATTATATATATATATTTTTTAAAGACATCAATTAATCACATTTATTTAAATAAATGTCTCAATGTCACATTCTTCAAATAAAAATAGAGTCTGATTAATTTTCCAATCATTTTAACAAAAATTTGATATTTCTGCATGAGTTAGACATTTCTCAGTAATGTTTTGATCCAGAATTTTAGTATGATAAAAAATTCGTTTTTTGTTAACAATAATGCCTTAGAATGTAGTAAATTCTGTTCATTGTAATAAATAAAAAACATGCATTCTAATTTAAAAAAATCTCGATTACGAAAGCTCCTCACCAAAAATATCAGTACAAAAAACTATTTTGTGTCAAAAATGTCTACATTTTAATAGCTGAACCTTTGACTTATGGCTTTTTTTTATCTTTTGACTTTTCAATTTTTGCCAACTTTTTTTGGCACTGTAAATTCAATGCGAAAATCCTAATCGTAAGTTAATAAACTTAGACACATAATTATCATTATGAGAAGAAATACGGCCATTTATCAACAGAAATTTATCAAAAAACGAATAATTTCAGTTTTTAATATAAAATGCTTACTTTGTATTTCAAAAGTTTTTCATCTAGAACATAAAAAATTACACATTTTTATTCTCATAATGATAATTTCACATTTCATTTCTTGTCTCTATAACTATAACGATACTATTAATTTGACAATTCCTCGTCTTCTATCCAACTTTTATTTTGTAATCAATTTCATGAAAAAATTTTTAAAAAGATGCCTATGATCTAATATTCAACAAAATTGATTTTTTCAGTTAGTCGGTTACAGTAGGGTCTGTTTTTTTATTTCAATAGGTACATAAGTCTTGATTTCTTTAATCCAATATGAATCTTTTTTACTGTTTGATTTCAAAACAGTTTAATTAATCTTAAATTAAACAATTTTTCACTGTTCAACATCTTGTGATCGAGTTTTTGATCCAAATATTGTAAAATTAGATACAGTAAATTCTCATTTCGGTACAAATGAACTACTTCTTTTAATTAGACATATTAGAATATTTTGAAAAAATTCTTATCGATAAGTATACAATCTGCAAAACTGCACTCCCTAAATCTGAATCTGTTGAATTTAACCGATTGTCTGCTGTACCTGTATTTTACAGATTGCACCGCTCGAATTTTCACAATAAAATCTGTAAAAATCAGAATAATAAATTTCTAGAATGCAACAGAGAATGTAGTTGTTAAGATTAACCAAATTCAGATTGAGAGAGGAGTATTAACTTTTCTCATATAAGCAAAATTATTATAGCAAAAAGTTTTTTTTCTAAAGTTGTGTAGAAACTAATGAATTCAATAAAAATTGTTGAAAGCAAAATGTCTCCATCTCTAACAATCTGAAGTAATGTACTGGTCATCAATAACTCTTATGATTACACTCATTTTTATAAAAGACATTTATTATTAATGTAGATAACAATAATCTACTTCTTTTTGATGATTGTTTTCGATATTTCTGAACAAATTTCGATTTTCTTAAAAAGAAATGAACGATTTCTCGTTCAATCACCTCTTTAAAATGGAAGAATCGTAAAAGAGAACTATTAATAAAAACAAAAAAAAAACGTTCAAAGAAATGAAGAATTATCGTATTTATTTATGTACAGACATCAGGCATTTAAAAAAATTAATTCACTTACATGAAGCTATAAGTATTTATAATAGTTTTTATTATTTCTCAGATTTATAACATTTCATATCAGATTATTTTGTACTCGATATTCCATTATTAATAAAAATTTTTAAAAGCCAGCAATAATGAATCTATTGTCACATAACCTAACTGAAATATATGGAAATATATAAAGTATATTGTTTTAATAATTATTTAAAAAAATATGTAATATACTATAAAATATATAATAAAATAATCATGGTACTCGATGATAATAATAGTTATATTATTTATTAATTATGATTTTTTATATAATATAGCTTAATATTATACTACATAAAATGCAATCAATTAATTATCAATAGCTGGCTGAGGTTGTCTTTTTCTGTCTTGAAAAAAAGACGTGTGACTGAAGCAATTAAGTCTTAAACAACTATTGATTACCATTGCCATTGTAATATAATTTTATTTTGGGCTTTTTAAGTGAATATACCCTTTTTTTATTGCAAATCTTGCTTATTCCAACATGATTCTTTGAACAGCTTCAAAACTCGTTTTTGCACGATTTAGTGTGATTTAGTCACAAAAAAATACTATCACTGTATGTTGGATTATTTGCATAAAATTTTTTTTATGTTTTTATGTTTTCGAATTAAAACTTCTTTTTTGGCTAAAAAATCTAGATCGTTGCAATGCAGTGCAATGTTTGACAGGACACAAAATAGAGGATGATAATACCTATATAATAACTCATCTTCTATTCGATTATTTTGGAGCCATATTCAATCAATAATCAGATAAACATCTCATTTATTCTAGCTTTCGGCACTTTATTCTTACCCTCTTCAGGAAACTGAATTTACAATAATTAAAACAGTAATCAGCACAATTGCAAATTAATCAATAACAAAATCATCATAACATCATTCAATCTACTAACATCAGAATATAATTCAGGTCAACAATATATTATCTCATGTGTAAAACATTTTGTCATTTTTATAATATTGAATCAATAGGAAAAAAAAAATATGTTGTCACAAGATACTTCAACCGTGGTTAATACACGTCTACAAAATTACCTTAGTTTCCTTTCCTTTTATAGAAAACGAATCGATAAGAATTCATATCACGTTATCAATGCATGCGTCATAGATCGAACTCAAAAATCTCGTATTTTCCTGTCTGTTTAACGTATTTTTAGTCCCCTTTATGAAAAACATTTCTTTTTACATTCTTTTTCTACTTTCTATCTCTATATCTAAAATTTTAAATTTATCCTATTTAAACTCAAAAAGAAAAAAGTTTACATTAACTATATATTTTACTGCTCTATGAAAACTAGTTTTTCCATTTGATAAAATTTCTTAAAACCCAAAAAACATTTCGTAAGTCACCTACGAAAGTTAAGCACTATGAGTACTGAATTCAGTGCTCTAACTATTTGTATTCAAAGCAATTTTTTCTGTCTTCATTTATTCCCAAACGTACTGGACTTCAGAAAAATCTCGTTCCAGGCTACACAAATATAATAACCACTTCCCATTATTCTTCAAGTCCACCGTTTACCCTCTCGAACCACCTATCTAATCGCCGACTTTCGCATACATATATTACCCCTCTTCCTTTTCCCCTCCCCCACAACCCCTAATTCTCCATCCGTATAATAAGTGCTTGGGACGCGAAAGGGCGACGTTAAGGGCGAAGATCGCGCGACGACGTCGCGTAACCCCCGCGCTAAGCATATGCAGATCCACTCGTCTATCCCGAAACAATGGGGCACCCGAAGTCGCGCACAATGCCGGCGATTCTTGTTTAACCCTGACTTAAGTCCCCGATTGCATCCCACTCCAGCCTCGAATCCCGAAACCTTTCTATGAATGAAGAGAGCCGTGGATCGAGATTGGCGAGATGGATATATGCCGGTGAAAGAGATGAAGGAGCGGCTCGTTATAAGACCGAAGTTGGTCCCGATCCCGGGGTAGTACTTATATAGGTACGTCAAAGGGCGCAGCGAGAGCACTCGTCTTGATCCCAAAGCGTCTTACCGAGAGCCGTGCACCGATCCGGAGCACCCTATAACTGACCGTTGCTGTTGGTTTGTTTTGTTTTTATTCGGCTCGATTTTTCCTTTTTTGGGTGCTAGAACGAACCGCGGGGTCATCAATCGGAGATTCGATTTGGGGGATTCGAGGGCTTTGTGGGGTGGGTGAAAGGGGCAGAGAAAAAAGGGAAATGATAAATCCTCACCGAAATTATTATAAAATCAATCAATATTTCATGTAAAAACTAAAAAAAAAGTTATATTAATAAACGATAAAAATATAAGTTACAAAAAATGCATGAAAAGGTTAGCAGTGTGTATCCAATAAAAAAGTAAAAATTATCGAAATGTAGGATTACGTAGAAAATATAAATCAGAAAATTGTTGCAACCCAGCGAATAATAAGGAAGAATAGAATTTACGAAAATGCTAAAAATTTACGAAACTTTGAATCTTAGATCATCAAATTGTGGAAATTTATATAAAATCCATATAAACGTATTAAAAAACTTTCTATTAAACTTCAAAAAAATAATGAGATTAATTTGATTCTATGAAAAAACTGTTTTCTGAGAAATCTAGACAAATGCCTCTACGATTTATAAATTCCGTGATTCAAGAGCACCAGATTCTGAATATACTATAAGTCGATCGAAATTCAAGAAAATGGAACCAAACCTTTTGAATATTACAAAACTACAAAAAAAGAATAATGATATGAAACATCTATATGAATGTGATTTCAACATTAATTCTTGCAATTACTGAGAATAGGTCAAGATTTGAATTTTAAACATCAAGTTTTTGTAATCTTTGTAGCAATCTAGAAAAATATAAGAAATCTATAATAATACTTAGAAATCCTGAAGCGTTTCGTATAGTATACTTGAAAAATATAAAAAATAAGTTTACTAGTTTACTAGTTTAGTAATTAACTTGTTTACTATTTTCGTTGTTTACTAGTTTACTAGCTTACTAGTTGACTAGCTTACTAATTTACAAGTTTACTAGTTTACTTGCTACTGGTTTATTAGTTTACCAATCTACTTGTTAGCGAGTTTACTAGCTTAATAGTTTTTTTATGTAACTAGCTTACTTTACTAGCTTAATAATTTTTTATGTAACTATCTTACTAGCTTACTAGCTTACTAGTTTACCAGTTTACTATTACAAATTTGACAAGTTTACTAGCTAACTAATTAGCTAATTTACTTGTTTATAGGTTTCCTAGTTGACTATCTTTCTTTTTCCACTTGTTTACTATTTTACTAATTAAGTATTTTAGTAGTCTACTAGTCAACTAGCTAACTAGTTTGCTTGCTTACTCATTTACATGTTTACTAGCTTCCTTGCTTACCAGTTTACTAGTTTACTCATTTTCTTCTTA
The DNA here is from genome assembly GCA_028476575.1 of Platygaster robiniae. Classification (NCBI taxonomy): domain Eukaryota; kingdom Metazoa; phylum Arthropoda; class Insecta; order Hymenoptera; family Platygastridae; genus Platygaster; species Platygaster robiniae. The sequence continues at coordinate 22,719,887 of CM052025.1, read as the reverse complement.
ACGGGTCTACTAGCTTACTAGTTTTTTATGTAACTAGCATAATAGTTTACTAGCTTACTATTTTTTTCAGTTTCTCAGTTTCTAATTGAAAATCAAAAGAATCGAATTTCATTATCTACGAACATAAAAAGCGTGCAGCTCGGGATTCCAAGAATTGTATAACTTTCAAATTCCGAAATGTAAAATTTTTTAAAATCACTCTCTTCTAACCATATTGTCCAAGATTAAATATTATAATATTCTGAAAGACAAATATTTATCTGGGAAACACCACTCGAAATTTTTTTCTGTCTACACCCCTGGATAAAGATATGACGAATTTTGTTATTTATGCGGGGAAGAGCAATTTTGACAGGTCTTTCAACTTCCTTGAAGGGTTTTTTAAAGAAGCAAGAGAGTATAGCAATTCTTACACAAATATGTGCTTAATATTTTTATTTTTTTTTTTTAATTCAAACAGTGACACTTGGATTGTTAGAATATATGAAGAAAAAAAGGTTTGTTGAAGTTTGAGTTGAATTGGAAGAAATTCAAAGGTCGCTGAAAGTTATTGAATCATATTTTAAGAAAGTGAACTTAAATGAGAGTAATATTTGTTCACCTTATGTAAGGGACTTGAACTGGACCTTGAAAAGAATATATAATAATTATGGAATTCACCTTGTTAATAAGATTGCTAATGGTATTATTATGAAGAGAGGAAAATACAAGATAGATTTTAGGAACTAACAAGGAGTTGTTTAGAAGATAAATTCTAATAGATTCCTGAACATCTAATAAAATCATCTCTCTTACGTCTGTTATTTCAATATTTTTAATGACCATACTTTTATCTTCCCAAGTAGTATACCATACAATCTCACATGACCTAATGGGAGAGAAGTGGTAATCGGCAAAGTGATGTGAATCTTGTACATGCTTAAACGTGGTCGGAAATGTGGAGAACCATCTCGCAAGGGGTCGTTAATAACCGGGCAACTTGGCATAACGGGGGCGAATACGGCGCTGTAAAATCCCGCCTTAAACCAGCTGATCCGGGTACAAAGACGGCGCTGGAGGGCGAGTCTTTAATGAAAACTATACGTCCCTGGATTAGGGTAGCCAGCGGGCAAGGCCGTGGTAACCGCCCGGACGATACGACCTGTCTCATACAATCTGAACATCCTGAACCGCCCGTTGGAGCTGGCCACTCTCCATGGTCACCAGCTCTGTATTTGATGCAAGTTAGAGCATTAATACCTAATAACGCTCGCCCAGCCAAATCCTTTGTTGGTCATCTTCACGAGGACTTAGCACCTTACGCCTTGATGTAAGACGTCCAGTGTAACCGTGATTCCGTATTTTCGGAGTTTAATATTTTAATCGAAACATAATTAAAAACTATAGAAAATATTTGCTGAATATTTGAAAAGTATTAACTATTCATTAAATATAATGATGAATGATAAAAATAAAAATCATTTATGGTATTGTATAGTTAGTTAGAATGATGAAAAATGTACTTGCTGGAATCTAGGAGACATTACCTACGGTTTCATGTGAGTTTTCGAAATACAAAGAAATTCGGAATACTTAGTTTCAATAACTCAAAAAAAGGAATTTCGAATAATTAAAAATCCTTACAGCAGAAATAAAATTAGATCTATGGTATCTAGAAATCAGAGTTTGGAAAGTTACTCAAAAAAATGTAACGCGTTACACTACAGTTACTTAGGTAAAAAAAGTAGTTCGTTACATTACCGTTACTTAAAAAGAGATAGTAACTCGTTATCGTTACTACTGAAAAATGTACCGTTGCGTTACTTTCACGTTACTTTTTGGAATAAATTGGATGTAAATAACAAGACATCGAAAAACTAAGGATGAAAAAACAATATCAACATACTCATGGTTTTATTCTATTCTAGAAACTGTTTATTTTAGATATGAGAAAATCGTTTCAGACGAAAATAGATTCGTATTTAATTTACTTTGGAGTTTCAACAAAACGTTTTACTCGAACATCACATCGTATTTTCGAGTTTCGAGATCTGTTCGTCAGGGCAAGCCCTCCAGGAATGATTTTTTTATGTGAGAAAAATTATAAAGTATTTGTTAAACTTTACTTTTTGACCCTGAGGGAAAAATCAGTAAGCTTGTTTGAATTTCTATATTTTTTTCAACTTGGAAAAATTTCTGAGTATGAAATTTCATTCAATGTTAGCCGCAGGGAAAAATTTGCAAATTTGATAGATTTTTGAGAGAATCTTTTCTACTCAGATTTTCAGAATTTTTGACGCTTTTTGTATTTTTTAGTATGTATAAAATGTTGCAGGATTTGCTAGTATTTTAATAAATTTAAACTATTTTTCTGTACATTAGTATATAGATTTCGAGTATTTCATGCTCTATAATCCAAAGTTCATTAAGTTATTTGTATTTGAGAGGATTTTTCAGCAAATAGTTTCTATAAAGATTTTTATTTCTTTTGATTTTTGTGGTACTTTTATACGATGTGAAGGATTGCAATATTTCTGAAACTATTTGTATTTTCCAGGATAATAGAATGCTGCAGAATTTTCTAGTATTTTTACGTACTTTCAGTATTTTTTTTTATGAATAATTATATATTTCAAGAACTTTGAGCTCACGAATTCAAACTCAATGGAACTTTTTCGTGTTTTAGAGGATTTTTCAGAAAACAGTGTCTCGATAGATCGATTTTTACTTCTTGCAGTACTTATCGTATTTCTTCAGTTTTTCTATGACTTCAAGGATCGTTCATTATTTTTATACATAATATGTAGCTGTATAAATTTCTGAAATTCGATAAATTTTTCATGTTTCATATGTATATTTACACGTATTTTTCTTTTTACCACGTACTTTCTTTCTCTATTTTTAAGTATTTATAAAACCTTGTAGAATTTTGTAGTTTTTTTTTTCAAATATATCTCTTCAAATTTCCAAAATAAGATTTCCTAGAATTGAAAGTTTGAAATTTGTGAAGCATTTTGATCGATTTCGTAGAAAACAGTTTAAGCCCTAAATATTTTTTTCAATTTCACAGTACCTTTACGATTTGAAAAATTTTCTAGTATTGTTACAGACTTCTATACACATATAGTTTTACAATTTAATGCTCGAGAAATTGAAATTTCGCGATTTCTGAAATTGCATGAATTTTTGAAAAATCTAATAACGTGCAATTATTTGAAGTCTAGTATTTTTTTTTTTTTTTTTCTTTTGTATTCATGTAGATATAAAAGATCTTGCTATAGGTTTTGAGATCTGTAGAGTTTTAGTATTTTTATATATTTTAATGCAAATTTCCAAAACATAACGCTTTAAATCGTAAAAGTTTATAATAAAAAAAAGCGTATATTCCCTGTCGATATTTGTACACAAATCATTAACATTCCAAACTGTTGAATTAAAAATTATAAATATAGAATTTCCCATTAAAAAATGAGAAAGTTAAATTTTACTTATATCTCAGTTTCATAACATTCCTTAAAAAGTTTCAAATTGTTCTAAAAACTTAATGAGACTGATAAAAGTAACGTTAAATAACGGAAGTTTTGGTAACTCGTTACCGAAAAAAATTGACTCGTTCCCACTATCGTTACTTGTTAATTAATGTAACGCGTTACGTTATCGTTACCGTAAAAAATGTAACGTTTTAAAGTAACGCGTTGCTTCCAAATCCTGCTAGAAATATATCACAGTCGCACAAAATTCTCTCTTCAACTTCCTTCCACCATTTTTCGAAAAGATATCGTCTAGTCAGATATGTTACAGCAAGAAGTATTTAATTAAACAGTGGAAACGAAGAAGTAAAGAACCTCGAATAAACGACATTCCTCATTCTCGTCAGCATCCGAACAGTCTTTATCGAACTTCCGTTATCTTTTTCGTAACCGCTCGACGGAAACATGACGGAAGCGTCAGGATACTTCATCCTTGACGTCAGGCGTCAGAAGATAAGCCTTAGCTCGACCATGGAACCCCTGAAGATCTTACAGACCAGATCTTATGATGGAAAAATTCCATACGTTTTTGCTTTCTAGAGATATTATTATTTGTATAAAGTTGATTGTGAAACTATAAATCTGAAAATTTGGGGGCAGGTACAGATTTTCGAAGTTATTCATACGAAATTAATTATAATTAGAAAACTTGGATGATCTACACAAAAAGTTATTTGTCTATACGAAGGTTCATACTCTATGTCAACTGAATTTATTATTTGTAGTTCTAATTTCTACATTAATGTAATGATGTGACAGAAATTCCTTTTTTCGCTAAGAAAAAAATCTCAAACTTTTCGTCATATTTTGGGAAAAAAGTACGGGAATATTTTAACTTTTACATATTATTGTAGGTTTTACAGTATTTTTTTAGAATATGTCATTTTTACCTTAAGTAGAACGTAATTTTATAATCAGAATCTCTATATTGTACAAAATATTTTATGTATGCTCGTTTTCAATTGAAAAAAGCAAGTGCAAATTTTTAGAATGCAATTTTTATTGTGTTTATTTTATACCAGTAAACAGAACTCAACATCTGTGTATAGGCAAATGAAAATACAATCATTTTACAAATTTTTTATTTACGTTTTCAGTTCGAAATATATATTTATTAAGACGTGATTTTAGAATATGACATTAATTTTACGTAAATATTTATGAGACAACATTTTCATGATATGGGAAAAATTTAATAAAAAAAAACTTTCAAAAATAAATCATATGTGTATGAATTTTAAATTATTCCAACATAAGATATAAAAACTAATAATGTGAAAGATATGAGAAAAAATGCTGTTTCAATCACTATGCAGCAAAAATGTGAATATTGTCAAATAATCTCGTAGTAGAAACTCTCTTTCACTGAGAAAAAAAATCATTTAAAGGTTATAGGTAAAAGGTATTAAAATATGTTGACTTCAACCATTTTTTTTTGTAGGTTTTACAATATGATTAAATATATTTTCATTTTTTATTTTACTTAAAACAAAAGTGTACGGTGAAAAAAGTTTAATTTAACAAATTAATAGGCAAATGTTTGTCAATTTTCAAAAGATAATTGAAGAAAAGTTATAATTTTCATTATGTACATTGTACCGTATAGATCGTATACTTCACTATGTAAAATAATGAATAGAATTTCACATTTCTGTATGATGAATAGTAAATTGAATCTACTCACATTTTCTTACTTCCAATTTCTTATCTGTTCCAAACAATAACGAAATTAAATGTAGATTATATCGTAAAATATACTAAAAACTCCCTTTATACTGAGAGTTAAACTAGTATCTTTTAATTTTTATGTCAAAAAGTACTAGAATAATTTGACTTATACAGTATTAATGCGGGTTTTACTAAATTAATTCAGATATGGTAATTTTCATGTTATTTATTACAATAACATAAAAACAATTGTGATATTTTACAAATTTCAACATTCAGGCGAGAATTCAATGGATATTTAGAAGTAAACTTCAAGTATTTCAAGACAAATTTTACTGAATAATTTTCGTTTTCTACAACTATATTACACAAAATTTAATATCTGTGTAATGTGTATATGTATGTTGAAATATCTTTCTGACTATTTTTCCTCTCGTGATTTCTCTTTCTAATTCGCACATTATTAGTTTTTATATCTAATGTTGGAATAATTCAAAATTCGTATAAATATGATTTATTTTTCAAAGTTTTTTTTTTGTTCAATTTGTCCCAAATCACGAAAATGTCTTATAAGTATTTACGGAAAAATAATGTCATATCCTAAAATTACGTAGAATTTATTTTTTTACTGACAAAAAATCTTACCTTTTTACAAGATTCGCACATTATTAGTTTTCATATCTTATGGTAGAATAATTTAAAATTCGTACACATATCGTATGATTTATTTTTGAAAGTTTTTTTTTATTAAACTTTCACATATCACGAAAATGTTGTCTCATAAATATTTACGGAAAGTTAATGTCATATTGTAAAATCACGTAGTAATTATTTTTTTACTGAGAAAAAAATGATGCCGTTTTACAAGATTATTGATCAAAAGTACTAATAAATATTGTAAATTTTGCAATGGTAGAATATTGTGAATTTTACATTACTGGAATACTGAAAATTTTACAATGCTAGAATATTGTGAGTTGTACAAAATTATTGCAGGTTTTACAATAATATTGATCATATCATTCTTATCTCATTTACAACAATAATTATAGTGAAAATAGCTATACAAATAAAAAATGTGTGCTCGTTTTTGATAGGTGATGTAAATATAAACAAAGTTGAAATGTTTATAGTGCAAAGACTACTACATAAATTTACACTTTTATAAACAACTATACAAGATTTAACATCTGTGTATAATAATATACCGATTCATTTATTTCACATTTTGTTATATGTTTCCAGTTCGTCAACTATAATTTTCCATATGAGAAAAAAATACTTAATTAATCATTATTTTTGTCAATCATGCAGTATACGTATCTTTACAACCTCAATGATAAAAAAAAAAATAATATACTAGAAATAACCAAAAAATATAGCAAATAGAGTCATACTGATATTATTACTTGCGAAATTAATGACTTTTTTTGAAACGCAGTTCCATAAGAATTACAATATGAATTTGCAGAAAGTACAGCAAAAGTATGACACAAAATGAATACATATTATTATTTTTACAACATATTTCCATTTCTGGAAAATAATTGGACGATTTATGAGTCGTTCCATCTGTTTTTTACACTCAAATTTTAAATCTCCTCAACATAATTTTTTTCGATTCTGCATCGAAAAAAATTAGATTTGTTCTTTTTTTTTGAAGCTTTTTTTGAAAAATATGTTTCTTGGAGGATCTGAACCTTTTTAAATCCTTCAATTTCTGAGTGCGTGTTACTCGAAACCTATTAGTCGCACAAAAAATTTGCGTAATATTGAAAATTAGAATTTTTTTTTGTTTCAGATAATGCAAAAATTTTCTACAATGATGCAAGAAATTATAAACAATTACACAACTTTACAACAAAACATGAAAATTACGAACAAAACGTGGTTTCGATTTTTATTTTTTTTTTTTTTTACTAAATAATCTGCGAACAATTACGAGAACTTGGCAGTTTTTTATGGCCAAGAACGAGACAAACCTAAAAATAATTCCGACAGATTTTTTCGCAACTAAAAAATTCATTATTCGCTAACTATTATACATACCATCAAATAAAAAACTGCTAGATCCTTGTAATCGTTTGTAGATTATTTGGTATAAATAAGAGAAAAATCAAAACTATCTTTCCTTCAAAATTTCTATGTTTTGTTGCTAAGTTGTAAAACTGTCAATAATTTTTGGATTATCATAAACAACTCTTCCATTTTCTAAAACTAGACAAAAAATCCTAATTTTCACTATCAGGCAAATTTTTTGTGCGACTGATAGGTTTCGAGTAACGCGCACTTATAAATTAAAAAATCTAAAGAGCTTCAGATTCTTAAAAATCATATTTTTCAAAAAGCAGCTTTGAAAAATAAAAATAAATAATGCGCACCTAATGTTTTTCGATGTGGAATGAAAAAAAAAATTATGCCGAGGGGGTTAAGAATTTGTGTGTAAAAAAACAGATAGAAAAACCCGTATAATATATTAAAAAAAGCAATAATCATCTGACAAAAATTACATTATTCCAGACCGACTCCACAGTCCAATATTTTACTGTAATAATCACCACATTTTTTTCTCGATGTTAAAAATAACGTCGTGGTCGCAAATATTGCGACTTTTTCCTTCTCCCGAGCAAGAAAAACGCGCGAGTTGGGTAAATCGTAATCCCCTTTCGCGATGGCTTATTTTCTGGATGAACCACTTCGGGCGTCGTCTTATCGCTGGAGTAATTGAAGTTTGTTTGCTGCAGACGAGGACAAAACGTAGGCAGGCGTAAGGGATTTAGATACTAAGGTTTCTTCGGCGTCTTCTTAACTGTGTAATAAAAGTTTAGCGTGTTTTTCCCGAGTCTTAAAGAAAAGCCCGGAATCTGCATTTTAAATGCATGTTCGTTTAACGCCGAAATACCGCGCAATATTTTTGCTCTGAGAATCGTGAATGTTCGAAACTTGAAAAATATTGTGTATTGTTCAGTACTATAGTGAAATGTTTTATGCAGTGTTTTTGTTTTTGGATAGAGTGATGCAAAAAAAGGGTGATATGTTTTTTAATAGGGAAAATTGATTTTTCATTCATATTCGCGAGATTCGGGGGCAGTAAATGGAATGATGATAGCATGAGAAAGCGATGTGAAGTAACGAGCGTAAGCAAAAGAAGGAAAGCGTGGGCGTGTTGGTATCAGGAGCTGATCCGGCGGATGTCGGCCTTAACAGATAAAAGCCAACTCTTTCGAAGTCTTTATCTAAATCAAGCTTCCACCGCTCCCCTTCTTCCTTTCGCGGGCCATATTCCTACGTCCACAATCTTCGCCTTTTTCCCCCTTTTACTTCCGACTGCTCTTCTCTCTCGTTCATGAAGGAGTGCTTTTGTAGTCGAAAAAAGGGGGACTTTATCTGCATTAAATTAAGATTATTCAAGGAATATTTTATTATAATCTGTTTGACGTTTTGATTTTGAAACAGTTGATTGAATAAAAGAAAGAATAAATTTCGGATTTCAAATGACGAACACAAAGGGGGGTATTGAAGTGAAACAGGAAGAATAGTTATGATGACTGTTAAACTAAAATTTTGAGTTCTTTTGCAATGTGACAAAATTAAGAAGCCTAATAAATGTTACGTTGTATAGATTAAAAAATACGATATTTTTGAGACAAATTAAGGGATATGTACCATCAAATTCCAGAAACTTATGTAGAAATCTATGAAAATGCCAGAGAGCTCTGCAAAATTCGATATATACTTGGAAGAATCCAAATATTCAAAATGTTTGAGAGCAACGAAGATACAATTTTTTTCAAAATATTTGAAAACAAAATTCAAAAACCTATGTATCCTAGAGTATTAAATACCATAAATCTATTCAGAAATCCATCAAAATACTAGAAAATCTGCTTAATTGTATGAATACTAAAAAATTATTAAGTACTTCAAACAAATTAGGTACAAAAAATCTATTTTCATATTGGTTTTTGTAAAGGATATATTAAGACTCTACAAAACTTCAAATTCTTGAGCATTGAACTCTTCCAATGTATATCAGTCTATAAAAATGATAGTAATTCATGAAAATACGACGAAATTATATAAAATTTTATGAATACAAAAAAATTCAAAAAAAAGAAAATATCTATAAGTCCTGAAGATATTAAGAATTCAGGTAGATATAGTTTTTTATAAGAATCTACAAAATTACTTTCATTCATGACAACCTAAATACTAGAACTGTATAAAATGATTCGATATTCGTAGATTTTTGAAACATACAAAAACAATTACAAACTGAAATATTTGCAGTCATTAAAACACGATAAATTTACGTTGATGAAACTTCTTCCAAAATCTATGAAAATACAGAATTTCATTGGAAATTTTGATCTGCGAGCATAAAATACTGAGATCTCGTTTAATCTTCATGTAACCCTTAAAAAAAACAAAAACTTTTCAATGCCATTAATATTGAAGAAATTCGAAAAATACTGAAAGGACTGAAAATCTTTAAAATATAAGATAAAAATACAAATATAGTTTTCTCAAAAATATTTCAAAATAGGTACTGAATATTTATCCAATTTTGAAGTCTATAACATCATATAATTGGAATCTATATAGGATAATGAAATTTGAAAGATATTTATGAATAAAGTTTAAAATCTTTCATAATTTCACAAATACAAAAAATACGTGGATTCTCAAAAAATTAATAGTTCATTCAATATTTCGATATTACAGATCTATGTAAATGTAACTAATTTGAAAATCTATAAAAATATTTAAAATTCAATCCGTCAACATAGATGACCAGAAATCTATTCAGAAATTTTTTTAAGAAGTTATGGTAATATCAGAAAATCTTCTATATTGTAGGAACAATCAAAATCTACGAAATGCTAAATGTACCAAAATCTATGAAATACTAGATATATCATAAATTGAAGAAATCTTTCATTTGCAAAAAATCAAAGAAATATAAAAAAAAAATATGAAATTTCTGTTTTTAAAAACATTTTCCAAAATACTAAACATTCTTTTGATTTTTAGGTTCAGAAAATTCAACTCTGCATATTTTTTTTTTTGTTCAAGAAAAAAATCAGAAACTGTGAAAATAATCTGACATAATTTAACCATAAAACGCTAAAAAAATGCGTGAAATACTTGCAGTCTATGAAATCCTATAAATCTATGTTATCGAAACTACTCCAAAATCTAGAAAATATTTAAAATCTTCAAAAGCTTAAAACTTTGAACATCGAATACCAAAAATCTTTTTAGAAATCCATGAATTCACTGATGAATCTTCAAATTGTATAACTACTGTAATTTTCTGAAAAATGCTTGAAATACTAGTGATTTATGCAGATATTAGAAATCAATACAGAAACTGTTTTTTCGAAAATTAAATTTCAAAAATTTTTTTCATCTCCGAACTGTAGAGCATGAAATTTTAAAATAATAGCAGTACCAAAAATATGTCAAGTATGTCAGGTATTTGTCACATAAAATTTTCTCCAAAATATTGAAGAAATAATAAAATCTATAGAAGTTCCAACCCTAGAGCTTTGAATTCTAGAAACCTGCATGAAAATCCATACAAATATTAGGTAATTCTAAAAACTTTTATGAATTCCAATAAAAATACGAAAAATGTAAGTAGTCCGTCAAATATTAAAAATCTGTGTCACATCAAATGTTTACTAAAATCTTTAATAATAAGTTTAAATAATCTATGTAACCCCGAATTCTAGAGCTTTAGATTCTATAAAATCCATACAAAAACGAGCGAATTCTGCGAAACTGTATAAAAACCCAAAAATTTGAAATACACTAGCAGTCCAAAGAATGCTTTGAACCTGTGTAGCACAAATTTTTCTCTAAAATCTTTAAAACACGAAAAATTAATGGAACTTCGAATCCCAAAGCTTCAAATCTTAAAAACCTAATTAGAAACCCATACAAATACTAGAAGATTGTGGAAAAGCATATAAGACCCAAAAAATATCAAAAATACTAACAGTCCATGTAGTACTTTGAGTTTTGAATCTGTTGCACAAAAAAATTTCTTTTAACTCTCAAAATACTACAAATAAAATGTAAAACTCCGAATCCTGGAGCTTTAAATTAAAGAAACTTACTTGGGAATCTATAAGAATACTATTGAAAATTCTGCGAAATTTTGTGAATGCGAATAAATACCGAAACACTAGCAGTCCATAAACAAATAAATTATGTGTTCATCAAAATTTTCTTTAAAATCTGTTCAAATGCTACGAGTAATTTATGAAACTCTAAATCCTGAAGCTTCAAAATGTAGAAACCTACATGAATATCCATGCAAATACTAAAAAATTCTGCAAAATTGAAGAAAAGCCGAAAAATACCAAAAATACGAGCAGTTTTCAAATATTTTGAATCCATGTCATATGGAATATTCTTTAAAATCTACAAAAATATGATGAAAAATCTATTGAAACTTCAAATTCAAGATCTTCGATTTCCAGATGGCCACAAAGAAATCCACTAAAATACTCAAAAAACTTAAAATCGTATTAATTAAAAAAAAACGAATACTTAGAGATACTATTAACTAGATTTGTGGTTTTATAAGAAAAGTAACACCTTCCAATAAGTAAAAGTAGTTAACTGCCAAGATATTTTTACAAACTTGAAGAAATACTCTTGGATACATTCAAATTAAAAATATGGATAAAAATGTGTAAGTATTGACTTTTTAAAATTTGGTTTCCTCCTTCCCCATTCCATGAAAAATTCCATTGCATCATCCTTTTCTTCAAGGGGTTATAAACACTTGCGCACATGAAATAAAGGGCATTTTCATAATTTTTTCTATAAAAACAAAACAATTTTCTTTAAAAAACTTAAAATCTTTTTATTCATTCATGCCACGAGGTATTTTATGAATTCTTTCAGAGAAAAATTTTTGTAATTGAGGTCGTAGTCGCCATTGTGCCAAAACACAATTTTTCTGACACCTCGCGTGGTGAGCAATATAAGTAAGGCACTGTTCATCTGTAAAACGAAAAACAAAATGAACCTCTAATTTATACCTTCACGGTGTGCGGTAACGAAATATTTTGCTTAATTAAGATTTTTACAAAAATAGTGGTCATTTTCCTAGAATGTTTGATTTTTCAACGTCTGGGCTTGCGGTTTTTGCAGCAAGAAAAAAAATTTTTTGCTTGAAATTCGAAATCCTTCGTTCTCGCAGAGACTATAATAGTTTTAAACAAGCTTAAAAAAAATTCAAACTGTTGAGATACATTGTTTTTGAGAAACTGTTTTCACCGCGAAAAAACATCGGATTTCGGCATAATTGACGTAGTGCACCTAATAACGGAGAGATAATTCTGAAAAAATGTCTAAAATAAGGTTAATCTTATATGATGAATAAAAAAATTGAGGAGCAAAGTGCATAATGACAAAAAGACGAACCTTGAGACATTGATTAATAAATAGGCAATAAGTTTTTTGAAAAATGATGTGCTTTTTTCTTGTACTTTCTGCCATATGTATTGTACTCTTTACAATAATATTGCGATTTTTACAATATTATTGTATTTCCTACAATATTATTGTAAAAATAATATGCAGAAATAACTGCAATATTTATTTTACTTGTTACAATATTGTACAGTAAAACCGCTATCAATGCACAAATTACAATATGCATGCCAGTGTTGACTATATAATTTCGGAAAATGTAAGATCTTAAAATACGAATTTACCATATATAATGAAAAAAATAAACTACATTACATTTTTTCAGCTTTTCCAAAAACTGTATCACATTACAATATGATGCACTAGAAACCTAGAAAGTATACAAAAATATTGCAAAAAGAACCTACAAGATCTGCATACTGAAAAAACTGTATGGAATTTTAAAAAATCTGGATTAAGAGGAATTGTAATATGATGTTGCAAAAAGTACAAGAAGTATAGTAGAAAACAGAAGATGTAGAGGAGTTTTTATAACAAAATACATCTATGATTACAATATCATTTGACAATATTTACAGTATTGTATTTCAAAGATTGCTGTATTATCGAGCAAAAAGTACGATATGTCAGAGTGATTCCCATTTACTATACAATATTGTAATAATAACTATATATTTTTCTCAGTGAAGTGTATATGAACCCTTAAAAGAGGAGCAACCAATATATCTGTGAAATTGCAAGAGAAATGGAAGACTATTGTGGAAACTGTGGATGAAAGTCAGAATCGACCACAGGACCGAAGGTGGCCAAGTGTGATCCAATGCACGCTTGAAAGCAAGCTCTAGGATTTGGAGGGTTTCGTCGCGTGGTCGGTGATATCTTATAAGCTCCGAGGTTATCTCATTATGTCTTATCTGGTAGTTTCGTGCTTACTTAGATCGCACGCGAACTCGCACGGTGACATGCAATGATTTCGCATGGATTCGCTCGAGAACAATGTGTACCCGCGATTACGTTTGTACGTCACTCGATTAACGTCTTCATGCTACGTCCATTCGAGATTTAAGAATTATATTCCGCTGAATTCGCATCGAAAGGAGCAAGAATTTAAAAGGAATAGAGAAGTTCGTTCCGAATCCAACACAAACTCATGTCTTGCTGAATAAAAATTCCTTAACATCCTATTTCGATGTCATCTTCCAAAAACAACTTATCAAAAATGAAAGTCACATCTCAAACGCAACAGCTAGTTTCACGATTCTTAAGTTTCCCGATCAGGAAAAGGTCGAAGTCGCGATCACGTAGCTGGGAAATCGCTGTAAATCCTCGCATAAGAGCGTATCCTTTCAGCTACCACTATGGAAACCCGTCGGATGACGCGGTAATCCCGAAGGGGGGAGTCTCGTATTCGTCCTTAGCTTTAGCTTAAGTCGCAAGGGTTTGCATACACGTGGAGAGAACCTTTGCAAGTCGCGCACACCGGGACAATCGACTCACCAATGAGCCTAATCCACGGGGATTTTAGACGTACTGACCCTTGGAACGTCGGCTTATTGTTGACTCGCGATCGATCGTATACGTTAAATGATGCATGTGACGAAATCATCAGTAGGGAAAATCCTATCTGCCATGAACGAGATGATGGGATAGTAGATAGTGCAGTACAAATTTACACGAAGTAACGTGTACTGGATATTTTTCTGACTTACAGTTGGACACTCTTTTTGTGGCATTGGAAATAGTGTTTACAAGGACGAAGAATGTCAAAAGTAACGAGAAAATCAGCCCTCGTTGCACGCTTACAATAACTCGTTACTGGAATCCAAATTAAGCTCCTTAGCCGAGAAAATTTACGAGGAATTTTACCCCCTCAGCGGGACTTGCGTTGAAGTGATTTTAATCTTCAGACGCTCGGAGCTCGTCTTGCCGAAAATATTTCAGAGCGATACCGAAGACACGTGGGCCTGTGTGAGAATGTGCATACGTCAGACTCTGCCTTGTGCAAGGGCTTACGTCGTAAGCGTCTTAAGGCAAGTTTTAACCCTTCCCTATGTATTCCGCTATTGTGAGGAATGGATCGTTTTCGAACAAATTGGGTGCTCATTTCGTGGAGGGAGGATTTCAAAAATGTTCCTAATATGGTTTTTACATTTCGTGGCAATTACATGATTTTTTTGAAAATAATTCCGAACTTTTTGACAAATGATTATGAATTGTATTTTGAGAGTCTTGACAATTCTACAATAGTTACGACAGTTTCGATGGTTATATACAGATTTCAGAAGTTTTTATGGTTTCAACAGTTCTACACATTTTTTACTGGTTTTTACAGTTTTGAAATGAACGATAAGTATAAAAAGTTATACAGTTCATAACACGTTAAAATTTAAACAATTTTTAATTGTTTGCCCTGTTACTGTTCTATCTATGAATAAAATTACTTTTTATTTTCCTTCAAACATTTTTTTTGGGGTTTTTTAAAATGTGTACAGATGTGCCTGACAGTCTTGAAATTTTTTGAACAGTTTCAACGGTATCGATGATTTTACAAGGTTTGCGAAAATTTCGACAGTTTTGACATAAACAACTGTTTTAAAATGTTCTGAAAAGTCAACAGTTCGTTAAAACTTTGACATTATGAAAGTTTGTAATAATTCGCTTCTGATTACGTTTTATCCATGAGTGACGTAACGTTATTTTTTGGATTTTTGTAAATTATACATTTTTATACAGCTTTTGGAGATTGTTTATCTAAAAGTTGAGAGACTCGTTTGCATTTATCAATAATACTGCCAATTTTATACAGTCAGTTAGTTTTTACAGTTATGAAATCCACAACATTTTTCGAAAGTTTGACAAATCAACAGAATTAGACAGTGTAAATATTGAAAATGTTCCAAATCAATGTAGATACACTTTTTTTCAAAACATTTAAGAAAAAAAATTCAAAAACTATCTATCCTAGAGTATTAAATACCAGAAATCTATTGAGAAATTAATACAAATACTAGAATATATTCTGAATTGTATAAATACTGAAAAAAAGAAGAAAAAGTGAAGTAGTACAAACAAATTAGGTAAGAAAAATCTATGTTTATACTGGTTTTTGTAAAATCTATCTGAAAATTTACAATCTACAAAACCTTTGAGTCTTGAGCATCGAATTCTTTAAATATATTTTGGTATTTAAAAATGATATTAATTTATGAAAATACGACCAAATGCTATCAAAATTTATAAATACAAAAAAAAGAGAACCAAAAAAAGCAGGTGTTGTAAGGTTAGAAAATACTACAAAATTCAGTAGATATAGTTTTTTATTTGAATCTACAAAATTACATTAATTTAAAAAACTCAAATTACTAGATCTGAATTAAATTACTAAAAATTCGTACATTTTCAAAAGATACAACAACAAATGAAAATTAAAATATTCGCAGTCATTAGAACTCAATAAATCTATGCTTCTTATTAATACTTCTTGGGAATTTGAATCTTCGAGCATAAACTACGCATAAATTTTGACAGTTCTGACGTAAATGACAATTTCAAATGTTTTTATAAGTCGGCATTTTGTTTACGCTTTGTAATTAAAAAATTTTGTATAAATTTGCTTCAGATTTAGTTACCATGAATGACAGACGTTGTTTTCTGGACTTTTGAAAATCAGAAATTTTTTTACAGTTACAACATTTTTTACAGCTTATTGATATATATGTATTTAAAATTCGTGAATTTTTTCTACGTTTTCAACAGTTTTGACGATTCCACACGGTTTGTAACAGATTTTTCATATTAAAAAATTTTCAAAAGTTTTAGGTCAACAGTTTGTTGAACAGTTTGTAAAAATTTCGAAAATTTGAAATGTTTTGAAAATTAAAGAATTTGTTCGAAATTAGACATTCAAAAAGTTTGCTATAGTTTGCTTCAGATTACGTTCTATTCATGAGTGACATGACGTAATTTTTTGGATTTTTGAAATTATACATTTTTATTCGGTTTCAGAAATTTTACAGCTGACTATTATATATGTAGAATTCATGAGATTCTTTAAACATTTTCAATAGTATTGACCATTTCACACAGTTTTGACATCGGCAACATTTTTTAAAAGTTCTGACAAGTCAACAGTTAGTTATCACTTTCGCATAGAAAATTTGTAATAGTATGCTTTATATTGATTCCTTCCCATGAATGTCATAATTTACTCTTTTCGATTTTTGGAATTTGCACATTTTTATACAGCTTTGGAATTTTCAACAGCTCATGATTATTCAATATATATCAGTAAGTTGAGAGATTTTTAATAACAATTTCGATAATATTGATAATTCCATACAAGTTCTCCAACACTTTTGACAGTTTTAACATTGACATATTTGACATAACACTTAAACACCAAAACAGTTTGTGATATTTCACATTGATTGGGTTTCACTCATGAACAGCATAATTGTAATTTTTTTAATTTCAAAAACTTAATAAATTTTTTTACAGTTTTTCATATTTTACAGCTTATGAACAGTTATCTGATCCTTTTGATATTTGTTTTATAGTTTTGACAGTTCCACGCAGTTTGTAACAATTTCGACAGTTTTGACAGTTTATGAATAATTCCAGTTTCAGACAGTTTATAATTATTTGCATAAATAATGTTATATGTATCTATAAATAACCGAAGATCATTTTTCGAAAGTTTCGACACTTTTCGAAGCCAATAAATGGTTGTCTGATAGTCTGTAGATTTTTTCAATACTTTCGATAATCTTGACAGTTCTGCACAGTTTCTTACAGTTTTGACAGTATAAAAATTATTCAGTAAGAACTGTATCTAGTTTACTATTTTTTTATATTTTAGAGAAATCTTATACCAAATCAACAATTCTGTGATATTCTTAGAAAAAAAAACTGGCAGATTTTCACATTATTTAAATAGAATAATATATGCTGGAGAATAATTGTATATCACGAAATTCTAAAAATATAAAAAAAAATTTCATGAATGATACTTCATTTTTAATTTTTTCGATAGGTTTGCTTTCCACCTCCCCCATCACTTTGATAATAAATCATAGGCTAAGTTTCTGTATTATACCATGTAAATCTGGTCGAAATCCGAGAAACTCGAGTTTATAACGAATTCCTCACTTTAATTGTTACAGCATCTTTCACGAATGAAGTAACACTCTCGAATAATGTATAAGTGGCAGAGGGGGAGCCTTATCTTACCCCGGCCAGCTTTTTATTCCGACTCGAGATATGAACGACGCAGCTGTAATGTCTTTCCTTGTGTTTTGATTAAACGAGGCGACCACCTAACAACACTCCAGATACCGCAAAACGCTAGTCTTTTGAATAATTATCTCCTCGTATCTGGAGTCACGATTAGTCAAAACTATCGCATGAAATCTATATTTTTAGATTTATATCTAGTTATAACTGTATCTCGAACAGATTCAACATTTACCAAAAAATTGTAACAGCATCAGAAAATTTGATGTTAAAAATGAATATTAATATCCTTCCAAAAATAATAATAATAATAATAATTGAATTTGAAGCTGTTTTTCTGTACAATTTAATTTTTTTTACCATGCAGAAAAATTTCTATCATAAAATCTAGCCTAATTTTGAGTACAATTTAAAATCCATGGAATTCGAAAATACTTATAAGCAAAATATAATCATGTCCATTTTGAAAACTGTATTGAAGTTTTGAATCATTTCATTTGAATATCCGTCAGATGAATTTCCTGGATCGAAAAATCTGTCGTGTCCACGTAAAAATGGATAACGACGATTTGAAAAAAGCGAATTTGCGATGTAAGCGGTGGTACGAGTAAGTGGTGGTTTTGGCAAGGGGCTCCACTGATGCGATTTCACGCTGGATTTGCCTAAGATCTCCGTTAAGGAGCCCTTCGACCCCCCCCCCCCTCCCCCCTCTTCTTCTATACCCTGCGCCGCTGAAAACTTACGCCCCCGAAATCTTGGGTGCAGGACCGCGATTTTACGACTCTGCAGTTCGATACAATCTCGTTGGGAATAATCAAGTTGGGATTGAATTTACAAATCTGGGCAATTACTGGGTCAGTGAAAGTGGAAATAATAATATTGTAGTTTCTGGAATGGAAAATAAGCTAATTTGAATTGTTGCAAATGGTTTATAATGTTTTGACTAATCAAATAGTCGTTTTCACGTAATTATTTTCAAACAGAAGTCGAATTTTACTATTAGGATGGACGTTTTTTCACTGACTGCAATCAGTCGATATTTCTTATTGTTGGAATGAAAGGAAATGAAAAAATAGGACTAGTCGTTGCGGATGTAAATGAAAAATGACTGCTATCAGGAAAAGAAAGGAAAATTGTAATAGTTATGATTCTGAAAAATACAGAATACAAAAATTAGCTAAACGTTTAATTATACTGTTGATATTGGTTATATTTTGAGTCATTAAAAACAGTTGATTCAGTGATTAGAAATCAGTTTGAAATTGACTCTAACAGTAAGTTATTTTTTAAAATACTAGATAATTATACATATAAAAGTTGGTGAATATTAGGTCATACGAAAATAGAAAGAAACACGATTAATGCAGAAAATACCAGGAAATACCGTAATTGTTGGTGTTTTACATACTTTCTTCGAATATCTCTAACAGTTAATTCAAATTTTCAAAATTCTGAATGAGACAGAATTTAATTCACACAATCTGTATGTAACTTCATCAGAATTGGAAATTTTTTCTCTCAAGAAGTGAAATTCTTTGATATTTTATAAACACTTGAAAAATATGGAAGATACCAAAAATAACGTAAATATATTAAAATATTGTTTTCTCAAAAATCTATAAGAATACAGGAATTTATTTGATTTTGAATTCCACAGCTTATAGTTGTACAAATCCATACAGTTAAAAAAATATTAAAAACCTTCAAAAATAAAGGAAAATTCTTAATATTTGAAGACGTAATAAAAACTTATAATACAAACATACATAAAATCTTCCAACTTAATTCAAATTCGATTGTTCTGAAAACATGTAAAAATACTTAGAATTTATTACACATTGGATTCTAGGAAATAAAGTTTTGGAAGTCAAGATTATACTAGAGAGTACAAAAAAGTCTGTTAGAATGTTGAATACCTCCTAAGAAAATTTGAAAAATACGAAAATTACCAGATATATCAGAATGACTCTATGTTTAAGAAGATACAGTTTTCAAAAAATAAATGTATCGAAATTCTGAAAACTATTAAACATTGTATTGTTTAGTATCGAATGTTTGGAATCTGGAAAGAATTTATTGAAGTATCAGGAAACTGTAGAAACTTATAAATTTGAAAATAATTTTTGACTCTAAATTAATTAAAAAACAATTCAGAATTGTCAATTTTTATGTATTTATCAGTTGAATAAACTATTCAATGTAACTACATTTTGACTAACAGACTTATGAATTTTAGAATTTAGCAATTTTCGTAACTTACTGCATTTTGACTATTCGACTTCTGGAAATCAAGATGGTAAATAAAAAAAAAAAAATACTCAAAATCGGCAAAAAAACATAGGAATTCTAAAAAATTTCATGAGGACTTCAAAAGAAAAATACTTAAAATAAAAGTAGTCTATAGAGTACTACAAATCTATGTCAGTATTATTATCTTAGAAATTTGTAAAAAATACCGAAAAATACAAAGAATTCAAAAGACATTTGATTTTGGAATATGAAATTTAAGAAATCTTCATGAGAAGTTATTAGAAAACTAGAAAATCCGTTATACTATGTAAATACTGAAAAAATTTTTAAAATATCAAAAGTACCATATATATCGGAATGACTCCATGTCTATATAGATACAGTTTTCGAAAAATAAATGCATCGAAATTGTAAAAATCATTTGAAATTGTATTTGTGGCGTTGAATTTACAAAATCTGTCAAAAAATCCATGAAAATACTGGAAAACTGTAGAAACTCAAGAAATTTAACGAAAATGGTCTATTTTAAACTCTTATTTGATGAAGATAACTATTTTGCATTTTTCATGTATTTCTTAGGTAAACACATCATTCAATATAACTGAATTTCGACTTCTACAGAATAAGGCCATTTTTATGAGGTAGTCGAGGCAATGAATTTTTATGGAAACAGTTATTTTGTAGTATTTATTATATATGGAAATTGTGCAAATTCAACTATGAAATGATCAAAAATAATTTCTCAAAATTAGATTAGAATATTATGCGTAATTAATCTTCAATTTTTAATTTTTACTATGGGAAATCATCATTTGGAAATAATCAAGTTTCGTACATTGAAATCAGTAGAATTTAACTTTTTCAGTTTTAGATGTTTTTTGGGAAGTAAAGTTTAATAATTTCGACTATTCACTGCTAAACGTATTTTTCCTAAGCAAATTAGTCAAATTTGACTTAAAAATATTCAAAATCGACTATTTTAGATTCAAATCGTACAATATCAAAACCTAAAAATGATGTCAATCCCTGTCAAAATTTTTTCAATCAAAAAATGTTCAACATCTTGAGTATTATTAGTCTCGTATTCACTTTTCTTGACATTTCATGATTTTTCCCAAAATTGTTAAATGACCTAACATTTGTTCAAAAATGTGTAAAAACTTCACATTCCTTCACCAGACGAAAAAAAGGTTTTCCACAACCATAAAAATGTAATTAGTTTCAATAACTTGTAATGTCTTCTAAGAAACATAAAAACTGAGGCGAAGCCGAGGACTGTGTACATCCAGAGACAAGCTTTTTTAAAAACAAATAAAATTTTTCAAAAATGAATTAACTTAAGCAAAAACCTATTGAACATATTTAAAGAGTGAGGAATGAAAAGGGCCTAATAACCCACTTTTCAATAAGGTGCATTTTTATCGTAAACGCGAGAAAAAAAAAGACTTATTGAAATGTAGGTTAAGTTCTTTTGATTCCTCACCCTTGATTTATTCAGGCGAAATAACTTTATTTCAATTAGACCAAAATATTTATTGATATCAATGGAAAATCTATTCAGATTCACAAATAACCTAATTTTTTCCAGTATGCCCTTACGAAAATTTATCTACTTCGAACAAATTTTAGCAGTTCAAACAGAACAATTGTATTGTTTTGATGAAAATGGGCATTTCTTGAAAAAGTCTCGTCGAAGTTGTAATGACAAATTTAAAATCAAAGAAAAAAACGACATCGTAGAATAATTTTTCATTCTCTCATTGCATTTTTCCTCGCGACTTGATAAGGGCGTCCCTTCCGTCATTCCACGCGAACTAGATCTCAGTGAATAGATCAGGTGAATACATAATATGTAATCCTCCGAGTATGCGGACTCGGCGTCTTAGGCTAATCTTGTTAGGAGCTGCGAGCCTTCGGCTGACCCTACGAAGGCGGACTTTTAATCCCTTAACACGCTACGCGCCCGGAGATTTTGCATAAGAAAGAAATAGGATTGCCGGCCTTTCCAGCGCACCTCGAACTCGATCGCTATCGCGAATGCAACGACGTGAAACACGCCGAAAGTTTTTCTTACATGAACAACAGTATTGGAAAAATTTATGAACATTTCTTGTCACTGAACACCTGATAACCCACTTAAATTAAAAATATCGTAATTTAAGCTAAGACTTTTTTTTCTGAATGAAAATAAATGCAGTATAACACAATTAAAAAAAAAAGAACTAGTTGAACATCAAAACGAGAAGTATCCAAAATATTTCATTTTTGAACATTTTAATTCACTTTATTAATCCTGTTTTCCATAAATATGACTGTCAATGTGTTTTTCTTACATTTTATTTCAAAATTACAGCGTAACTTTGATTCGTGCAAACTGAAAAACCATTTTTCTAAAGTTTCTTGACGTTGACTCAGACTTTCTGAGTATAGACGACAGATAAAGATAAAAGGGGATCTTTTCTTCTTCCTCTTATGCAGCTGAAGATTAAGCCACAATCACTACTGACCCGTGAAGATAAGCGTCATCCGCAAAGCCACGGATACTGCGTGCATAACGCGGGCTTTTTATCAACCACAGTTTTGAATCAGCATCACGTCCATTGCACTTTGAACCGCGGAGGGTGTTCCGTATTTCGTATATTGCCATATACAACGATTTTGCGATGGAATTTTTATTTTGTCGTCACCATTTCGTGCTATATTGAAGAATAATCAAGAAGTTTTTAGAAATTCTAGAGGTAAGGATGTAAATCTTGCATTATTTGAATTTTCAAATTTTCATTTTATTTAGTCAAGATTCAGGGTTTTGAAAGTTACTTGAAAAAATGTAACGCGTTACGTTACCGTTACAAAGGTGAGAAAAGTAATTCGTTACGTTATCGTTACTTGAAAAGAATTAATAACTCGTTACCGTTACGACTTAGAAAAAGTAACGTCCCGTTACTTTCACGTTACTTTTTGGAATACATAGAATGTAAATAACAAGACATTGAAAAACTAAGGCTGAAATACAAAATTTAAACATACTTGTAATTTTATTCTATAGAAATCGTTTATTTTAGATAAAATAAAAAATGATTATCTGAACTTATTCACCCTGAGAAAAAAATCAATCAGCTTGTTCAAATTGTTATATGTTTTTCAAGTTTACAAAATTTATGAATCTGACATTCGATTCAATGTTAGCCACAAGAAAACATTTGCAAATTTAATAGATTTTTGATAGAATCTAAATACCTACCCAGATTTTCAGAATTTTAGAATATTTTTGTACTTTCTGGAGTGTATAAAATGTCGCAGGATTTTCTGAAGAATTTTTAAAAATTTCTACTATTTTTCTATACATTGATACATAGATTTCAAGAATTTTATGCTCTAAAATTAAAAGTTTATTGAATTATTGGTATTTGTGAGGGTTTTTCAGCAAAACATTTCTGAAAAGATTTTCATTTTATTTGATTTTTTTTTTAATTTTTTAATTTCTCTAAGATTTAAAGAATTGGCCAGTATTTTTGAAACCATACGTATTTTTCAGAATAATAATTTAATTTAATAATAATTTGAATATAATGAAACATAACGTGTTTTACTGGATTTTCCACAAAACAGTGTCTCGATAGATTTTCACTTATTCAAGAACTTTTTGTATTTCTTCTGTTTTTCTATGATTTCAAGGATCGTTCACTATTTTTATACATTGCTGTATGAATTTCCACAATTCGAAAGATTTTCAATGTTTTTTATATTAGCACGTATTTTTCCAAACGTATTTTCTTTCTGCAATTTTGAATATTTAAAAAATGTTGTGGAATTTTCAGTTTTTTTAAAGATATCTCTTTAAATTTCCAGAATAAAATAAAATTGGAGGTTCGAAATTTCTGAAATTTATTTCGATTGATTTTGCAGAAAACAGTTTCTTTATATATTTAGAGGACCCTCAATATTTTTTGTATTTTTCACAGAGTTATAAAATAAAAAAATTTCCTTACCTTCTTATAGGCTTCTATTAACATAAATTTTTTAGAATTTTTAGCTCAAAAAATTGAAGTTTTTTGATTCCTTGAATGAAATAAATTTTTTAATAATCAAGTAACTTAAAACTTAATAAAATCTTGTATGTTTCGTATTTTTCGTATTTTATTTTATTTTATTTTTTTTTTTTTCTATTCAATATTATTCTATTAAATTTTCTAGCTGGATCACTAAATCTTACAAATCCTGCTATAGATTTTGCGATCTATAGATTTTGAGTGTTTTTTATATCTTTACATGCGAATTTCTAAAATTCAACGCTTTGAGTCGTAAAAGTTTTTTAAAATTTCTTCGTCAAGAGTTTTGCACCAATTACGATTATTCCACATAGTTTCATTAAAAATTATGATTATAGAATTTTATATCTTAAAATGAGGAAGTTAAAAATTACTAAGATCTCAGTTTCAGAACATTTTTTAAAAAGTTTCAAATTGTGCTAAAAACTTAATAGGACAGATAAAAGTAACGTAAAATACCGGGAATCCCGTTACTCGTTACCGAAAAAAAGTGACTTGTTCCCGTTATCGTTACTGGTTAATTAATGAAACACGTTACGTTATCGTTACAGTAGAAAATGTAACGATTTAGAGTAACGCGTTACTTCCAAACCCTGTCAAGATTTCATACAGTTATGAAATACATATTATTTAAAAATAAAAAGCAATATTTTTTAGGAATTTTTAGTACGATAGACATATATTCTATCCTCTAAATCATGTTCCTTTTTTTTGCACACGTTGAGGTCACGTCATTAATTTTTACATTTCTTTTAATTGTATCTTTGATGAATCAAGTTAATCGAAATTATTGTTTGTTTATTCATCAATACATTCAAATTTTCATTTCTGCTCAACAAAACAATTCCAAAAATATTCTATAACTACAGAGAGATGTTCGTTATACAATCCTACAGCGTCAATGTACACGTTGCCACGCGAGCACTAGCGGTGTAAATCGTATTAAGGATTAATGCGCGATCAAAAATATCCACGGGGATAATCCTGGGCGATAGAGTTCGCAGGTGTGAGTGGTATTAGCTCCGTCGTTCTCCCTTGATCTTCATCCCGCTCGCGCTGCATCCTTCTCGGCCCGTTTTTGCGTGCTTGCAAGCACGCACACTCACGCAAAAGCTCTCTCGCGCGATTTTTATTTCGGCGTGGATTCGCTCTATCCACTTTCGAAACATCGACTCTGTTTCATTCTACGTGATTTTCGAGGTTTGTTGAGTTTTTGAGATTTTTCTAGGATTGATAAGTGTCATTTTTTGAGATAGGTGCAGTTTTTGGATAATTTTTTTTTACTATTTTATCA
This sequence comes from Platygaster robiniae, assembly GCA_028476575.1. NCBI lineage: Eukaryota > Metazoa > Arthropoda > Insecta > Hymenoptera > Platygastridae > Platygaster > Platygaster robiniae. The sequence continues at coordinate 22,694,433 of CM052025.1, read as the reverse complement.
AAACTTTTGAACGACGCTCAGATATATTTTTCGATTTATTTTGTTATTATTAAATTTTCTTTAATATAGATTAATTTTGATTTTCCAAGTTCTATCATTCCAATGGATGTAAAAATTGTAGCTCGCAATAATGCCCTTTCGGAAAAGTAATTAACGACTGATATTGAAAATATCCTGACTATATGTTTTTATTGTTCTTTATGAAAGTTACGAAATGTTGAGTTGTGAAGACGATGAATATTGTTAAAAAATAATGAAACTGTGGAAATTTTAAGAAATTGACGAAAAAAATTATTTTAAACTTGATCCAGGAAAAATTATTGAGCTGTTGAGACTATTAAATTTTTGGAAACTCTTTCAAACGTGAAAACCAATGAAAATTTTCGAATTTGTTGGAACTATCGTGAATTTTTCCAAAACTGTGAAAACTGTACAAGAATGAGCAAAAAATATCGGAATTTTTAGAGAAATTCTTCAACCGTTAAATTATGTAAACTTTGAGAATGTAAAATCGGTATCCGAATAGGAAAAAAATGTTATGACTGTTATGATTATAAAATTTCCAATGCCTAAAACTATCTGAATCAGAATTTTCGAGAAAAGAAAGTCAAAATTGTTAGCAAGGTTAAATACGTAAGAATTATGTAAATTGTTTTAAATTTCAAATTAAAATCTTAGGATTGCCTAATTTTCAATGTTTAAAAATGTCACAGATTTTATTATCTGCGGAAATTTCCAGACTGCAAATTTTTTTCATGTTGAAACTGTCATCACTATCTAAAAACTATTTGAAACAGTTTTTTGCAAAAATCAGTAAAAAATATTGATTTGTATAGAATTTTAAAATCGTTTAACTAATTTCACCTGCAAATACGTTAATTGCTATACAAATGGTGAAAAAATGTTATGACTGTTGGGATCATTAAATTTTCAGTGACTAAAACTATCTAAGCCTGAATTTTTGAGAAAAGTGTGTCAAAATTGTTAGCCAGGTTGAATACTAAAAAATATGTAAATTGATTCGAACTCGGAATCGAAATTTTAAAATCTCTCAATTTTCAATGTTTTAAAATGTAACTATTAAGAATTTGCAAGAATTTGAAGACTGTGAATTGTAAATGTTGAAACGGTCACAATTATCTAAAAACTTTCACAAAGTTTTTAAAATTTTCTAAATTGTGTGAATATTTCCAAGTTGGTAGATAAAATAAAAAAAAAGCATGAAAATTTATTAAAGAATAATAGTAGTATTAGTAGCAATAAGGAATAAAAAGTACATTCATCATAATAATGTATCATGTTGTTTTCAAGTAAGTAAGACATCAAAATTTATTTTGATAAATAAATGAAAGTAACATGTCACAATTCCTACATATAACTATTGAAAACTTTATAAACTATGAAGAACAGAAAAGTAGTCGAAATAGTTCAAAATTTTACAACTTTGCAAGTCTTTAGTCTTGATATCAAGAAGAGTTGTGGAAATTTTTTGAATCATTTACAACTGCTGAAAACTGTAAAGATCTTGAAAAACCGTGGAAACTATAATAAAATGTACAAAAATTTACAAAACTAACAAAAAAACTATCGATAAAAAAACTCTATTACACTTGTACAAACTATTGAGAACTGTCAAAATTGCGTTATTGTCAAATACAGTCCAAACTTTTAATGCTATTTTAACTGTAAAAAACTTCATCAAATATCAAAACTGGAAAAAAAATTCAAAAAATTGTGAAATCCCCAAACTGTTATTCTTTCAAAACTAACAAACATCGAAAAAGAATAAGAAATTTAAAAAAATTTCATACGCTCTGTTAAAAATGTCTGTAAAGACTGTAAAAAGCATCCAAGCTGTAAAGACAACCAAATCAAAGAAAAACTGCCAAATACTGGAAGAACTGTTTAAAAAAAGTTAAAATCGAAAAGGCAGTAAAGAAAATGGCAGTTATACAAACTATAAAAACTGTTTGAAATCTTAGAAAATAATCGAAAATTTAATTTTTGTTTCTAAACTATATAATTTATAAAAGCTATCCAAAAACTTTTGCAAATCTTCAAAAATCTTTAAATTTTTAAAATATATGGAAACTCTATGAAACTGCCAAATTCTGTCAAAGATGTACTGAACTGTCTAGAAAATTTTAAGTAGTCAATTTATTATATGAACAATGAACAAAATTGTTAGGAACTGTCAAAATCATGATTCGTTAAAATAGTCTAGACATTTTTTAACAATTAATTATTCACATAATGTTTTCAATTTTTTGAAATTACAGAACAGTTCAAAAACTAAGAGAAATTCCAATGTCTCAACTGTCACTGTCGAAAAGGTTGAATTTCAAATTGTTGTATGCTTTGAAAATATCGAACCATCGAGAATTTCACAGGGTCCTTTCAAGTTGTAATAATTATTCACCCAGCTGGTCATTTTAGTATTTAGTTTCTTGGGTGACCTGTGTGTGTCACCCTTTTCAAGGTCACATCCATAAGAAACTACAGCATCATAATAATTAGATCGACAAAACAACATCGTCGTCACTTAAATTATTTCGTTTCTGTCTATTCTAGGAACCAATTAACACTGGCCTTTTTTTATAACTTGTTCAAATTATAAAAAAACTTCTGCACTGCAATACAAAACTGTCATTTACTTTCAAACTGCCAATACTTTGAAGAATGACGGAAGATTGCCAGAACAGACAAAACTTATCACGAAAAATTGGAATTAGAAAAACTGTAAATAAATTGGCTATAACATATTATTACTACACAACTTACAAAACTTTTGAACTATAAAGTGGAGAAAAAGCTGTACAAACTTTTGCAAATGTTGGATAACTGTTACAACACTGTGAAACTCAAAATTATAAGAAACTACCCTAATTACAAATTCAAGACAAAAGTAATATACAAACATCGCGTCTGTAAAAACTGTAAAAACTGTCTTAATTGCAAATATTGTGATATTTAGAACTAATAAAAACTATTAAGACCGTTTCAAAACTGTTGAAATTGCGAACATTTCCTTATAAATTTCATCTGATCTACGTAAATTTTGAAATCTACAAATTTTCTCATAGTTTTCCATACGTAAAAGCCTCTCCAAAATTCTTTGGAATGAATTCTGCATCGAAAAGGCTGAATGTGCGAGCACCAAAGGTGGTTACTCAAAGAGCGCGGTGGGATCGAATGATCGCTCAGCATCCCCGGAAATCCAATCGCTCATTTAGCGATTGCAAAACACACATCGCGCGGCGCAACGTACAAAACTACGAGTATGCCCTAATCCTCAGGCTAAAAATCAATACGTCTCCCCTACTTCCGAGAGGGCCAAAGCTCCCTCGGGATAAGCCGGTTCCGGGACATAGTTAAATAAATCCCGGATCAAGGGATAAGCCCTTTTTATATAAATTTTTTCCCTTCTTCCTCTCTGCCCTTTATTCCAAGGGCCCCGTTCACGGGCACGTAGCATTGACGCCGTCGCGGGATTACGCTCCGGAATCGTGAATTATGAATTTTCGAGTGACCCTTTTTTTTCGCCTCGCGTTTGTATGGCTGGGCACGTTGGAAACGTTTTCCGGTTGTAGCGAGTAAATAATGAAATTGCTTTTTATGTGAAAATTTTGTAGAAATAATGAGAGTTGAACGTTGTTGAATTAGATAAAATTGTTGTTAAAGATGAATCTTGAGTAAATTTAAGCTCAAATTATACATTTAAAAAACGTCAATACAGGTGAAACCGTTTAGAAATGATCAAGAAAATCAAAACTCCTAAATTTTTTGTGACCTGTATAACTGTAAAAAAAACTGTAAGAACTGGATGGAAGTGTGAATTACTGTAAAAATATTCATAGAAAATATACTTTGCTGTGAAATCGTCGAAAAATGTACAAATACAAAATAACTGTGGATACGTTAAAGATCTATCAAAACTGTCAGAAAATAATAATTTGGTAATTTCAAACAATTTTTGCAAAGAATAAAAAAATTAAAATGATTATAATAATCGTCGAAGCTTCAGGAAACGTTTAACTGTAAAAAAATGTTAAGAATTTTTAAAAATTCTGAAAAATTATAAAAATAAGGCAGGAGATAAGTTGTGTAAAAACGTACCGATTATTTGAACCTAAAACTGTTTAAATCAGTAAAAAAATTGTATAATTAGCAAAAGATTAAAGCAGTTTAAATTGTGTCCGAAGTTGGTAATTTTGCAGAACTGTCACTTTCAAAAAATGTAAAAACTTTTAAAACTGTCTGTAAATGTTAAGCAAAACTGTTAAAACGATAAAAGCTATTTAAATTGTTCAGAACTGTAGAAAGTTAAAATTAATGTAAAAAGTAATAAGAATTAACTAAACAATTAGAGCTGTTAGAAAATATGATCTATAAAAACAATTAATGTCGCAGAAAAACTATTGCACTATTCAAAAACTGCCAAAAAATAAAAACTGTAAAACTAAAACAATATAAAAACTTTGAAGAATTTTGCAAGCTTTATAAAAGTCGTAGAATGATTGTTATTTTTGAAAAATAATAGTTTTAAAAATCATTACACTATGGTATCTCTTTCAGAACTGTAAAAATGGTCGAAATAGAATGAACTTTTGAAATCCGTTTGACAGAGAAATTTTATTTAATTGCCAAGTTTTTAGAATATTTCGAAGATTTTCAAAAAGGTCAGACCAGTCAGCATGTTTGTTCAGAAGTATTTATCTGCAAACTCTAATTTACTGTAAAATCTATAAAAAACTATAAAAACTCTTAAAACAGTTTAAAAAGTAATAAAAAGTGAAAGCAGTCTAAGGCTGTCGAAAATTGGTTTGTTTATAAAATTGTAAAAACAGCCATCGATGTTAAAAAAGTAAACCAAAAATCACTGAAAAGATAAAAAATGGTAAAACTGTTTAAAATTGTAGGGAATTGTAATAACCTTCACCATTGTTAAAAGTTGACTAAATAGTCGATAGTGTAAAAAGTGTGAATCTTTCGATAGTATTTACTCAGCAAAAAACTGTCATATTGCTTTACAACTGTTATACTTATGATAACCATCAAAAAAGAAATAAAATAAAATAAAATAAAAACAAAGACAAACACGTCATACCTGTATAATCAGAAAATCTTTGGTCAAATACGAAACTAAAAAAGTTTTTTCTCTAATCGACGAAAAAATTTCGTCATATCGACTATATTTTTATTAATTTAACTAAATATTTTAGTAGATATGAGTAAAAACTTTATGAGGTTCGTATGTAATTAAAAGTTCAGTCAATTTTAGCAAGCTTTTCTCTGCGTGTAAAAAAATGTAAAAACTTCGATAAACTTTCGATACTCTTTCAAAATCATATTTGAAGAAGAAATCGTTTCAAAATGAGAAAAATTTATTTTTTTTTTTTGAAATTCTTTAAACTGATCAACTTGTTCAAAAATTGTATAAATAGCAAAAATTCCTAAAGTCGTTAAGAAGTTTTCAACTGTCAAAATTTTCTTGATGTTTTAATATATTAGGTTTGAGAAATTTTCAAAAGTATTAAAAAGGTCGAATCAGTATAAAATATTATAAAAACTGTTCAAAACTGTAAAAACTGTAAAAAATTGTGAAGATTCCTGATTTCCTAATTGTTTATTATTGTGAAGATTGTCAACATTTTCAAACTGTCAAAGACATCCAAAATTGGTAAGATTGGAAAACTGTCATTTTTGAAAATTGTTATAACTGCCAGAAAATCTGAATAAAAACTGCCACAAGTCATCGAACATTTTTTAAATAATAAAAAACTGTTAAAAATTTGCATGCCTGTCAAAACTGTAAACAATTATTTAGACAGTCAGAACTGTTTGAAAATGTTCATTTGTTGAAACTCTCGAGAAAACAAAAAATTGTCGAAATTCCATAATTGTTGAGAGCTGTTAAATATGCTATGCTTGCAGTACATACCGAGCCTACATTTCGAAAGCCAAAACATGGTCCTTCGAGCCTGATATGAAAATTCCCTATGTCGACGCGCCACAGTAAAAAATGTTTCAAACGATCCAAACTACAAAAAATATACATCAAAAATCTGATGAAGATGACTAAAACTGTTTCAGCTCTTGAAAAACCGTCAATTCTCTCTAAAACTACGAAAAATGTCAAAAACTCCTAAAATCACTCTAAACGATCAGACCACCAAACTTTTGCAAATACCCGTTACCCAAAAAAATCATCAACCGCAACATAAAACTACCCATCCATCCATAGCTCATACAACATGAAGTAAAGTCAGCATTTCATCCAAAAATAATTGCCCAGCTCCAGAATGACTGCATCAACGAATCCATTCAATAAAAAAATACCTCCCCAAAAATCAAAAACACAGGTCACGTTCGTGAAAAAAACGCATGCACTCAAACAGGGGAAACGAAAAAGTGGCGAACGGAAGACAAAAAAGGCCAACATATATAAGTGCAGATATAGCCGAGCGTATTTTAATCTCGAAATGTGCATGCGAGCGACCGGCAGAGCCGCTTCGAGGATTAGGATTAAATCAAAATCCAGACCCCGCCGGGCAACGCGATATCGTGCACGCAACGCTTGCACACGCGTATTCGGTATTTATTCAATGACTTTGATCAAAGAGTCGATGGGTGATTGAACTACACATGAGCCAAATTCATTTTGCGTTTACGTATGCCAAATTTCCAACATCAAGGTGGGTCGCGGCGAATGTGCGGGCGTCAAATGGTAATCGCGGGAATAGTCGTTAACGCGATTTCGGACATGATCGTGTCACTAAAAAATGATGAATCGCGCCAGATGATACAAGAGTTTCAATGTTTTTTGATAGAGTGGTCGAAACTATTTTCAATCTGGGTGAAAGATGTGGGTCATGAAGAAGAGTGTCCGAACCAATTTATACTGGTGAGATTTTTGAACGAATTAAATGTTTTAGGATTAGAGATGGTAAATATCTACTATCCGAATGAGAAAGAGACAAAATATGCTTTTTGGTAAGAAATTACTTTTTGTTTAGCAATCTTTCAATTTTTACGGTTTCTCAAGAGTGTGCAAGAGTTCAGTCTCTATTTCTAAATCTAAAACAGTTAAAATTTGTTTAAAAGATTTTTTTCTGTCATGTGAGAATCAGTATTTTTTTTCAAGATTTGTCAATCGCTGATTTAGATCTATGAGTAGAAAGATTTCAGGAAATAAAAATTTAACAGATTTACATAATATTGAAATTCACAACCTCTAAAATTGAAAAAAGTAGAAATCTACTCACTAGTAAATGAAAAGAGATTTTTACACTGATCTTATGAACATCACAAAGTCGTTGTTCCTTAATTATTCGTTAATCACTGATTAAGAACTACATACTTATCAGACTTGAAGAAATTGAACTGTTTCAGTTTTAGAAATTTTCAAAATAACAATTTAAATGTAAAACAGCAAATTTTATTATATATGCTATGATAAAATAGCAAGTTCAGAAAACAACGTACTAGAAATTTTTCTATTATTTTTCTTTGGAAATTCACTTTTTTGCAACAATTTGTCAATCACTGAACAAAAACTTAAAATTTAGTCATTAGTTTATTCCATTTACATTCAAAAAATATTGATTATCATGAAATAATTGTAATTTGTAACATTTGCAAATCGAATTTTCAGTTATCATATTGACTAATAATAAATTATTTAAAAAAAAATTTTTTAACATTTTTTAATAATTCAATAAAAGGTTTGTTATTTATGAAAGACAGAAAATGCCTTACCACGTGTTATGAACTGACAAATTTATTGTATTTACTTGTGAGCTAGTAAACTAGAAAGCTGAAAAAAGAGTCAACTAGCAAACTAGTAAACTACTGAACTAGTAAACAAGTAAGCTAGTAAACTAGTAAACTACTGAAATTGTGAAATCATCAAATAGTAAACAAATTAAAAAGTAAAATAGTCAACTAGCATACTCGTTCACAAGTATATCAGTTATTCAGTAAACAAGTAAACTAGTAAACTTGTGGAATTTGTAATAGTAAACTGGTAAACTAGTAAGCTAGTAGACTAGTAAGCCAGTAAAGTAAAAAAACTAATAAACTAGTAAGCTAGTTTACTAGTTAACTAGTAAACTTGTGAACTGGTGAGTTAATAAACTAGTACGGTAGTTCACTAGTAAACTAGGGAGCTAGTAAACCAGTAAACAAGTAAGTTAGTCAACTAGTAAACTACTGAAAGTGTGTAATAGTAAAATAGTAAATAGGTGAAAAATTAAAATAGTAAACTAGCAAACTAGCTACTAAGCAAATTAGTAAATTAGAAAACTAGTAAACTTGTCAAAATTGTGATAGTAAACTGGTAAACTTGTAAACTACTAAACTAGTAAGCTAGTAAAATAAAAAACTAATAAACTAATAATCTAGTTGGCTAGTATAGTGGTTAACTAGTAAGCTGGTAAACTAGTAAATTTGTTAACACGTAACTTAGTAAATTAGTGAGCAAGTGAATTAGTAAACTGGTAAGTTAGTAAACTATAAGGTAGTTAACTAGTGAACTAGTAAGCTCAGTAACTAGTAAATAAGTAAGCTAGTGAACTAGTAAACTACTGAAACTGCATAAAAGTAAAATAGTAAATAAGTAGAAAAAGTAAAATAGTAAGCCAGTAAACTAGTTATTAAGTAAATTAGTTAATTAGTAAACTAGTAAACTTGTCAAATTTGTGATCGTTAACTGGTAAACTAGTAAGCTAGTAAACTTATTAACGAGTATGCTAGTGAACTAGTAAACTAGTAAACTCGTTGACAAGTAAATTAGTAAACTGGTATGCAAGTAAATTAATAAACTTTTAAGCAAGTAAACTGGTAAGGTAGTTAAATATTAAACTAGTAAACAAGTAAGGTAGTAGACTAGTAAGCTAGTAAACAAGTAAACAAGTAAGCTTATAAACTAGTTAGCTAGTAAACGTTTCAATAAGTAAATTATAAAGCTGGTAAACTAGTAAGTTAGAGAAATATTTAACCTATTTTTCACATTTTTCTAGTATAAAATACGAAACACCAAAGAATTTCTAAGTATTTTTATAGATTACTTTTATTTTCGTAGACTGTTACAGAGATTTAGAAAAGTCGATGCTTAAATATGCAAATCTTGATCCATTCTCATTGCTTTCAAGAATTTATGATAATACCACATTTATATGGATTTTTATATTTTATAAAGTTGTTCTTTTTTCGTATTGTTGAAATATTTAGAAGATTTTGTTGCTTTTCCTAGTTTTTTTCTAGATATCTAGTATACATAGAATTTGATGCTCTAGAATCCCAAAACTTACAAATCGTAGATGCATTTGTCGAGATTTTTCATAAAACTGTTTTTTCATAGAATTAAATTGATTTTATTATTCTTTTAGATTTTGTATGGATCGAAAGATTTTTGATACTTTTACATGGATTCAATATAGATTTCCAGAATTTGATGATTCAAGATTCAAAGTTTAGTAACTTTTTAGCATTTTCGTAGATTTTTATTTTTTGATTATTCACTGGGTCGCAACAATTTTTCTAATCAATATTTTCCAGGTTATCCTACGTTTTGACAGTTTTTACTTTTTCATAAAAAAAACTGCAAACATTTTCATTCATTCTTGTAACTTATATTCTTATTGTCTATAAATGTAACTTTCATTTTTTCATTAAATAGTGGTTGATTTTATCAGAATTTCGGTAGGGGTTTGAACCACCAACACCCCCACCTGCCTATGCATCTGTGGGGAGTGATAACTCTGCGGCAACGATGAAGGTCGGCAATTGCGAGTCCTCGTAACTTCTCCGAAACTGAAAGTCACACGATTGACGAAGTTTGGCTACCCTCGCTTGTGCCTTGCCCGTTGCAACCCCCTGCCAAAGTACCTGCCACCGCGTGCGTAGGCGGACTCCCCCATCGTCCTGTTCTCCCGGGATGGAGAGGTCACGCGACAGCCTTACCCACATTCCCATGGGGTGCGTTTCCGAGGGACACCCCGAAAAAGGCCGGATTTCCGGGATACGCGTCGCGGCATCGAAGGGGATATATGCATGACGCGCTACCAGGCGAACATCCATCGCCAAATCCTCGCCCATAGTCCTGCGGGATACGCCGAGGATCCTGGAATCCTGGTAAGCAAACCCCTGGGAAATCTCTTCAAATCCGGAGCAGCGTCTTGGGGCGATTAGCGGCTGGTTCAGCTCCCGAAACGCGCTGTTCCTATTATTCGGTAATCGGGATTTCGCAGTCGACGGAAACTGCTCGGGATTACCGCGCGGCGCTTTTTTCAAGTGGGAAAAGCTGCTTCGTGTGTCAGGGTTTGAGGTGGTTTTCGAGAAGGATGACCCACATTTGGTGAGGTCGATTTTTTTTAAATCACTGACATCGCTGTAAAAAAAAATACGGAAATTTCCTATACCATGGTACTGCGAATTTACTATTCTTTCATGTTTCACATACTTGAATGAGATAATTTCATTAGAATATGGAATATTAGTATAAATTAACTGGGAAATTCTAACTACGTATAGTTAAATTACAGTAAAATTATAGTATAATTTCACCACAAGGTGATGGTTAATGACTTTCGTATCGATACAGTAAAATCGCCACAAATTTTTTTAGAGTCTATATTATGAGTTTTCAGCGAAGTTTTACTGCACTGAGAAAAAAATTGCCACCTATTTCGAGAACAGTTTACATTTGCGACATTGAATAGGAAGAGATTTAAGCAGTAATTTTATAAATGACTTTTTTGGTTACATCAAGCATGTCTGTGAATTAGTGACTGTTTTCATACTTTGTCGAGAATAATGTTTCTACTTATTAAAAATTGTGACTTTTTTTAAACTTTATTTATTTATTTTGTATTTTTGTAATTACTCTGATTTAGATGCCAGAGACCAAGGGATCGAAACGTAATTATTCTAAGTAAATGATATTTTGGAACTAGACCTTGAGAGATCTCTTTGTTCAAAAAATTGTCAGTTTCATGTGATCGAACTTAATTGTTTTTAGAATAGGCATCATTGAAAATTTCAATTATGCTGATCAATTTTTCAGTCTTACTAATCGAATTTTCAGTTGCTTCTACTGGAAACTAAAGTTGGTGCTGTTGAGTTAATAAACTTTCTGTTGCGACCATTTTTGAGATTTTATTTATAACAAAAGATATTTTCTGTGCTTACAACTGAATTTGCTAGTCATGACAGTGTTATAACTGAATATCTCAGTTGCACCATTTTCAAATTTTTTTTTTCATGTACAATGATTTTATTTTTAGTTACAGCTATAAAAATAACGGAATTTTTTAGCTGGAGCAAATGAAAATTTTTGTAACATCAACTTTTTCGTCTCCTAATTGAAAAAATGCAGTTGTAGGAGCTAACTTGATATTTATCTGTGTGCATTTTGGTACTTTTGGTAGACATTAGCTTCAGATATTCAATATTTTATAAATAATAAATTAATTAAAAAATAATAATATTTTCAATATTCATTCCAGCATAAATTACTAGAATAGTCATGAAGGAATCGACTATTGTTTCTCGTCAGTTTTAACTATTCTAACAAGTGCATATTAAATCACACTGAATAAGCCTATTTCCACACTATTATGAATGTTTATTTTAATTTTAATTTTTGGTGCAACTTTCAGCAGATTCTTGATCATTTAATGCAGATCTTTAATTGCAAAGTTCCAAATTCGAAAAAGTTTTTTTTTAGAAATTGACCAAACATCATTGGAAATGTTGGAAATAACCGAATTAGATAACTAAAAATGCCTTAAGTTTTGTATGTATTTTTAATAGTCTTCAAAAAAAATTTATTTAGATTATAATTAAACGCATACTTGAGAATTCCGAATGATGAATCAGTCTCAAAATTGTTAAATTGAGATATTTATTTGATTGTTCAAATATAAGAAGATAAATGCGTTGAAATCGACTGTTTTAATATAAAATTATCGGTGACATTAAAGGTTCAAATAATCTTTACAACGATTAAAATGTCAACAAATTAATCTGTTCAAATTAAGTGTTCTATAGCTAGAATTTAAACAAATAAATCAGCTCATATCAACAATTACATAGACTTTATAAGTATGTATTTCAACACATAAATCCGTCAAAATTGACTATTGAACAGCTTAAATTCCAATTATTATAGGGTAAAGACGGGTAATATGAGACACTCGCCACTGATTGTAAGTTTTACTCTCTTTTTGGACGGTAACAATTTCCATCGTTAATTCATCTATCAAGTACACTTAAAAAGTCTGTGTAGCTGTTTAGTTGCAAAAATTTTTTTTATATTAAATATCTCGCGTCACTTCCATAGGGCATTAAAAAAACTGCCGTATATTTTTAAAATACAAGACTTAAACTCGAAAAAACTAATTCGAGCAAACAAATTTTTCGTTCAATTTTATTGACGAAAAATAGCTTGAACTTTCAAAGAGCGATGTAAATTTAAGAAATTAGGGTGCCTTTACTTTTTATTTTGCCACTTAAGTTTATTACGAACATATTTTATATACTTTGCGGGTAATATGAGACACTTCCCTGCAGCTCATATGGAACCCTGGAATATCCATTTCCAGAGTACTTTTTATTGCTTGGTGAATATTAATTTTTTATCACAAAGAAGACCTAATTACAATAATCGTCTTTGTACATGAAAATGTAATTTTTTTCTTTCGTAACTTTGCCAATTGTTATTATTTTTTTTTTTTTTTTGATTGAAATTTACCATTTCATGTTCAAAATACCATACTTGCTCCACTTCACTCATAATCTATACTAAATACATACAAAACTTAATTTACAGCCAATTTTCTGAAGCGTCCCATTATACCCAAACATTTTGCAAATTTGTAGTACCGTGAACTTTTTTCTGAAGTGTGTAAAGAAATTTCAAACACATAAACTAAACGCCCACAGTTATGTTTATATCGTTATATAGGCTTCATACAACCATTTAGAAGGTTTGATGGATTTTTTTTTTTTTTTTTTGAATAAGGGAGAAACCAGTAGTACTTGAAACAAAAGTGTCTCGTTTTACCCGCTCTTATTGCTCTATCAGCTAGAATCAACTTTTTTATAATCGAAATTTTCACTTATAAAACCGTTGAAATGGATCAATTTGCAACTAAAATATCAATTCATTCGAGCAGTCAATATCAGTAAAGTTATTTATTACTGTGGAAATTTCGACTATTTCAAAGTTGATATTCTCACACATAAATATACCGAAATTGCAAATTTCATTACAAAAAATTTAACATGTAAATCAATCGAAATAGACTTTTTCATGGTTAGAATTATAATTCTAGTGAATCTGTTGGAATTTACTGATTTCTAATGAAAATATTTACTCATACAATTATATATATATAAATATATAAAATTACGCATACTCTTTTTTTTTTCTTTTGCCTAATTGCGATTTATATACAAAAAGTTGAAATTCACTCTTTGTAAGGGATGTCTTTTTTGCTAGATTAATTAGTCAAATTTGCCTTAAATCAGCCGAATTCGACCATTTAATTCAAACTGAGAGTGTTTTTTCTATATTTTACAAACTGAATATTTTGGGTTAACTTGAGTGAATTTTTTGTTCAACGAGACAAATTGTTTTATGCTGTTAATAATTATTCCGACCAAGTTAGCCTAGTGAGTGGCAATTCATTCGTCTAAATTATAATTACAAGATTAGGATTCTGAAAAAATTGCTTTGCTTGCATTTGAAATTTATGCAAGTGGGCCAAATATTGAGATGGTCACATAACGACGAAATGTTTATTTGAGACAACCATATCCGTTTAAAAGTGTAAGAAAAACATGAAAAATAATGTTTCACAAAGTATTTTTCCGACATCTGATTTGGCAAAGATGTTTTTATTAAAAATCAGTAATATCTCACTTATTCAAATAGAACAGAGGGAATTTTTTTTTGTGCAAATTACAATTTTATTGAAGATTTCTCCTTACAAAACGTGTTGACATATTTTTCGACCATTTCATTGTCTGCGAACCAATTTTCTTCAGCAAAAAATCATTTGACAGTTCACGACTTTGCTGCTTTTTTTCACAATAAAAAAAAATAAGAATACTTAAGGGGGGAATACCAATTAGATAGAAAAAACGGTCACTTGGCTTCGAGCGAGGATAGCAAAAAAAAACTATCAATGCTAGTAATCTTTAAATTGTTTACGTATGCAGTATGTTATGTTTACAACAATATAAAAAAAATGTTGTTTCAAATTCGCATCTAGCCTGTAGTTACAAGCATGCAAAAAAAGAGTCTGCAAATTTGCGGTGTGACAGATAGGGCCTCAGGAAATTTTTCTATAGCAAAAAAGTGTGAATAAAATAGTTTTGTTATGACATATACTTGCCCTTGACGTTTTCAGATTTTGCAAAAAAAAATTTTTTTCGTTAATAAACATAAATAATCATTTTACTAATTGTTTTGTTTTTGATTTGTGAACTTTTATGAAAAAACAAAGCACTTTTTGCAAAAAAATCATTCGTCAAGGGCAGCATATTTGTTTCCTCTGTAACTGTAATTAAAATTTTCGTACAAAATTTTACATTACGCGTAATAACAGTTTTTTCTCTATCCACGCCCAAAGTCAATTGACTTTTTTTTTCATTTAATTGGTATTCCCCCCTTAAGTCTTAATAATAGTTCTTCAACCTTTTTTTTCTCGTCAAAATAAAGCCATTTTCGAGAAAACGACATTTTTCGAAACGTCTTTTTCAAAAGAAGCTGCTAAAACACACAATCACCGAAGTTGCTTCATAAGTCAGTGTGTAAATTTGTATGCAAAATTTGTATAGTGGTAAAAATGCATTAGTAAAAACAGCCTTGCATCCTTCCACACTATATTCCTCCCTTCCAAAATCTCCAATTCCCCACAACAAATTACCCTTCTTTGCTCTTTTCCACCACTTTCCTCTTCACTTTCCTCCCTTTTCTCAAACACGTAACATATCACTGAAACACTGACTTCATCTCAATGAAACCCACCCTGAAGCTGAACAACTTGTTGCAACCGGAAGCTCACCCCTCCCCCCCTTCGCCCCACTTGTCGCTCTCCCCGTTCAACCCCTCGGGCTTCTTTTTTTCGAAAGATTGTGCGTAAACAACTAGCAGGATACCATCATACGCATTCCATGGAGCGCCGAGGATCCCACGGGAAGTGCCGGCACCACCATGCAATTCATGCATGTGAATGCGTGGACTCGACTGCGTGGGGGGGTCACGTACTGTCCGCCTGCTCTCCTGCTAGCCGGGGTCCTACAAAGCCCTTATTTGGGTCACAACCAGGCCGCCGGCGGCACCCGAAACAAATACGTCACCCACATGTGCGTTCTGCTGTCCGCGTCGCAAAAATAATCCAGCAGGTATCGAATAAAGGACTCGATTTACATATTTTCACGGGCTACCCTGTCGCGCCACGCGACTTCTGCTCTCCTGTTCCTGGCCTACAAACGGTTCGCCAGAGCGGCCGGAGATGCGGAGCAACGATGATTGTGAATGTACGATTTTTTTCGTGACCGCGAAGTCGTGCAACGATCGGAAGACTGTTAATTTTATGTGGACGAAAGCAGGGTTTGGAAAGTTACTTGGAAAAATGTAACGCGTCACGTTACCGTTACAAAGGTGAAAAAAGTAATTCGTTACGTTATCGTTACTTAAAAAGAATTAGTAACTCGTTACCGTTGCCATTTAAAAAAGTAACGTTCAGTTAAAAAAGTAACTCTCACGTTACTTTTTGGAATACATAGAATGTAAATAACAAGACATAGAAAAACTAAGGCTGAAATACACAATTTTAACGTACTTGTGATTTTGTTCTATAGAAATTGTTTATTTTAGATACAATAAAATATGATTTTCTGACCTTTTTCACCCTGAGAAAAAAATCGATCAGCTTGTTCAAATTTTTATATGTTTTTCAAGTTTACGAAATTCATGAATCTGACATTTGATTCAATGTAAACCGCAAGAAAACATTTGCGAATTTAGTAGATTTTTGAAAGAATCTGAATGCCTACCCAGATTTTCAGAATTTTTAAATGTTTTTGTACTTTTTCAAGTGTATTAAATGTTGCAGGATTTTCTAGAATTTTTATAAATTTCTACTATTTTTTTGTACATTGATATATAGTTTTCAAGAATTTCATGCTCTAGAATTAAGAGTTTATTGAATTATTGACATTCGAGAGTATTTTTCAGCGAAAAATTTCCAAGAAAATTTTCATTTCATTTGATTTCTTTCGAATTTTTTTAATTTTTCTACGATTTGAAGAAATCTTCTGTATTTTTGAAACCATCCTTATTTTTCAATATGACAGAATATTGCAGAGTTTCCTAGTATTTTTACATAATTTTAGTATTTTTATGATTATAATTGTTTTATACATTTCAATAATTTCGAACTCTAGAATTTGAATATAATGAAACATTACGTGTTTTACAGGATTTTCCACTAAACAGTGTTTCGATAGATTTTTACTCATTCAAGTACTTTTTGTATTTCTTCTGTTTTTTTATGATTTCGAGGATCGTTTACTATTTTCATATATTGCTGTATGAATTTCTGGAATTCGAAAGATTTTTAATGCTTCTTATATTTGCGCGTATTTTTCCGAACATATTTTCTCTCTGCATTTTTGAAAATTCAAAGAATGTTGTGGAATTTTTAGTTTTTTTAAAGATATCTCTTTAAATTTCCAGAATGGAATCAAATTGGAGGTTCGAAATTTCTGGAGTCTATTTCGATCGATTTTGCGGAAAACAGTTTCTTTATATATTTAAAGGGTCCTCAATATTTTTTGTATTTTTCACAGTGTTATAAAATAAAAAATTTCCTCATCTTCTCATAGACTTCAATTAACATAAATTTTTTAGAATTTAAAGCTAAAAAAACTGAAGTTTTTTTAATTTCTTGGATTACATAAATATTTTAAAAATCAAGTAACGTGAAACCTAATAAAATCTTGTATTTTTCGTATTTTTCGTATTTTATTTCATTTATTTTTTTTTTTTTTTTGTATTCATTTTTATTCTATAAAATTTTCTAGCAGGATCTCTAAATTTTACAAATCCTGCTAAAGATTTCGTGATCTATAGATTTTGAGTATTTTTTATATCTTTTCATGCGAATTTCTAAAATTCAACGCTTTGAGTCGTGAAAGTTTTTAAAAGTTTCTTCGTCAAGAATTCTGAACCAATTACGATTATTCCACATAGTTTCATTAAAAATTATGATTATAGAATTTTATATCTTTAAATGAGGAAGTTAAAATTTACTAAGATCTCAGTTTCAGATCTTTTTTGAAAAACTTCCATATCGTGCTAAAAACTTAATAGGACAGATAAAAGTAACGTAAAATACCGGGAATCCCATTACTCGTTACCGAAAAAAAGTGACTCGTTCCCGTTATCGTTACTGGTTAATTAATGTAACGCGTTACGTTATCGTTACAGTAAAAAGTGTAACGTTTTAGAGTAACGCGTTACTTCCAAACCCTGGACGGAAGTCATTTTTTGGTTTTTTTTGAAACGAAAACAAACACTTTCAGTTAGAATTAATGAAAAACTACTGATCAAAAGTAGAATTTCAGTAATTGAAAAAGTGAAAAGGGGGCTACTTAAGTTTTAGTAAAAATCTACTAATGGAATAAGTAATATAGCTTACCGTAAAAATTAGTAATATTTCACTGAAAAAAAATTTGAATAACAATCTTTGAACTTTAGTACACTGAGAAAAAAATTCTTGGAGAAATTACTGATGACAATCATTAGTAGAGAAAATCGCTAATTGATAAAGAACTCTTCCAGATTGAACTAGGCAAATTATCTCTATTTGAAATTGTAAAATGTGTTTCTTCTTACGCAGTAGCTATTTTCCGTGATTCAACTATGAAATAAGTTAAAATCTAACAATGAAACAGTTTAATTTTCAACTTACATTAAATAGTTATAGTTTTCCACTATTTCCAAGTCATGTTATTTTAGTATCGTATATGTCACTCTCTAAGTTGAAATTGGTAAAAACTACTAACTAATAGTAGAATTTCACGAATTGAAAAAGTGTAAAAGTAGTAACTAAAGTTTTATTATAAATGGACTAATTGAATTAGTGATATAGCTTACTGATGAAATTGGTATTTGTCGACTGAAGAAAAAAGAAAAAACTATCTTTAAACTTTAGTAGAAACCCATTACTACTGTAAGTAGGTTTTGGCTTGTTTCATTCGTGCATTATGACTAAAAAATAAGTATAGTTCAACTGATGAAAAAGTCAATTTTTACCAATACTTTAGCAAATAGTTACTGCTCATAATAATAAATATTATATAATAATAATAATTATTGAATAATTAATAATCAAAAATAATAAATAAAAATAAATATCCATAAAAACACATATTTAGACATTTTTTAGAATATTTATTCCTTAAAATATCTAGCTTACAACAATGTTTTTTACATGAATTTTTGTTACAAGGAGGTACACATAGTATAAAATTCAGTAAAATTCAACTATTTTTTTTTTGTCAATTGTGGAATTTCACTAGTTTTACAGTAGATCTCTGACTATCCCTGACCTACTGATTGAATCAGTTAAAATTCTACTGATTCGAACTGAAAAGAGTTTGTTTTTTTTTATTTGAGATGTTTCAATTCTCAGTATTTTGACTTGCAAGTATTAACATGCCCGGAACTGCGGACTGTTTTTCTATTACGAAAACTCAGTTTATTTCTACGTTTTATAAGCCATTGTGGTCGACAAAATGTTTTAATTCGGAGAATACAAAAAAAGTTAGTGTTTGTATTTAAGATACGTCGTTATAATATCTGATATCGAATTCTGTTAGAGTTTCTGCTTTAATTAATAAAAATGATCAAGAAAAAATTGTATTAAAAATCTACTTATATATTACATTATTCAGTGATAATTGCACGTGACGCACTTTTCTTACTATTTTTGAGGTCAAATAGTTACTGAATGATTAGTAACACCCAACTGATCAATTAGTAGGAATGAACGTCTTAATTTTTAACCTTTTTTTACTTCATTTTTCAAATTAAAACTGAAGAATCCTTTATCCTTTACAATTTCAGTGGCAAGAATCTTTTAGGTCATTGCTCATTTTTTTACTATTTTTAATAGTAGGCAGATGTAACAATTTGAATTAGTAATTTATAACTATTTTTTAATAACGAGATTCCTACTAATTTCAATGTGATCTGTATCAGATTGTGACCACAGTTTTACTTGAAACATAAGTTTTGAAAACGATAAACAAATTATACTATTCAAAATAATTTCTTCGTTTTGTTGATTGCAATATTGAAATATTAACCTTCTGGAAAAAACCTGTTATGAGGAACATAGGAATATATGTCATTTGCGTTCTTAACAACAAAATAAAAACATTTGTGTAAAATCAGATTCATACTTTTATAAACTCCCATAAATTAATTACAGTGTCGTTTTTCTCAGTGTTATTGCAAATAATACATTTTTTTGCAAATCGTTTTTATCCTCTTTATAACAGTCTGTACCAAATTTTTACGAAGTAAATGTAAACATGTTTTGAACAAAGATTGGGTGAATTCAGATGATAGCTGATTGATCAAAAAATTTGTTTCGTAAATAGCTTGCTAAATTATCATAAGAATACACTTTCATCTTTGATGCGATCTTTTGTTTGTGGGAATATATTGACAAACTGATCTAACAATTGTCGTTTTTTTTTTCAAGCAAAAATTATTATCTTATAATTTCTTCTAAAAAAATTTACATTGTTTTGTGCTTCATAATTACTATCAGTTCGACCATTTTTTTTAATTCGAGCAATAATCTTTGCTTCAAACTTTAGAATTATCGAACACTTGAAAAAAGATATTTATTCATTATGTTTCTACTCCGTGATTCAGTATTTCTCTGTGAATACGTGAAAATTTTTTTATTTGATCCATGAATTATAATGAAGATTATGTATATTGTGAAATTCAGCTTCAACTATAAGTTAGAACATTATAATGTTTCGTAAAAAATACATGCCACATAATATTTATTAATTGTATATTATGTTATATATACAATAAAAAAAAATGCAATTTAATACAATTATTATATTCCAAGTAGGTTTATTGTGATGAAATTTTTTTAACTTGGTATTACTATAAGATTCACTCGCTTGCTAAATGACTACTGTAATAAGTGTTAAAAAGACACGTCAAAGTATCCCCACTCCCAATTTTCATAGCTCAAATCATCCAATGCTTTTTCTCAACGTCTCACTTGCTGTGTATGTATTTCTTTTTCATTACTTCAGTTGAGTTATGTATATGAGCTAGCGAGTACAGTACAGAGTACATGAAAATTACGATTGTGTCAATTACAAGAGCTGTCGAATATTGAGCCCTGAGCAAACGATCAAAAAGAATCTATTTTCCCTGTACTACGAGGGGGGACCCAAAAGTAACGGGAATTGTGTTACAACTTTTTTATTGACAAATTTTTTCACACACAATTTTTATCGCCTTCAAAGTAACCCCCATTGACTGTAATACACTTGTTCAATCTTTTTTTCCAGTGTTCAAAACAGTTCTGAAATTCATTTTTTTCAATGTTTTTTAAACCTTCCAGCGATTTTTGTTTCACCTCTTCTACAGTCCCAAAACGTTTTCCTTTCATGTCCCTTTTGAGTCTAGGGAACAAAAAAAAGTCACAGGGGGCAAGGTCCGGTGAATAGGGGGGGTGAACAATCGGTGTCATGCCGTTTTTTGGTCAAAAATTTCTTCACGGACAGCGCTGTGTGGGCAGGTGCATTGTCGTGGTGGAAGAACCAATCTCCTGTGCGCCAAAGATCCGCTCTTTTCTTCCGGATGTTCTCCCTCAACCTTTTCAAAATCTCCAAGTAGAAGTGTTGGTTGACCGTTTGGCCTGGAGGAACAAATTCTGCGTGCACAATACCTCTGCAATCGAAGAAACAAATGAGCAATGTCTTGATGTTGGACTTCACTTGGCGTGCCTTTTTTGGACGAGGCGAGAGAGGTGTCTTCCATTGGCTTGATTGCTGCTTTGCTTCGGGGTCGTAGCCATAGAGCACCATGATTCATCGCCAGTTATAACCTTGAGAAAAAAATCTGGGTCTTCATCCAACTGATTTTGCAGCTCAAGACAGGCCTGAAGTCGACGCTCCTTTTGATCGTCGGAGAGAAGGCGAGGAACAAATTTGGCTGCAATCCTCCTCATGCTCAAATCTTCAGTTAAAATCCTCTGAATTGAACTCCATGACAATCCAGACATCTCACAAAGTTGATCGATGGTTCGGCGACGGTCTTCATGAACAAGAGTGTTGATTTTTTCAATGTTTTCGTCCGTTCTTGAAGTCGAGGGGCGCCCAGAACGAGGTTGGTCTTCTATTGACATCTCTCCATTCTTGAAACGCGAAAACCAGTCGTACACACGCGTTTTACTCAAAGCATTATCCCCATAAGCTGTTTTCAGCATCACAAGGGTTTCCGCTGGTGTTTTTCCTAACAAAAAACAAAATTTTACAGCCACGCGTTGCTCTCCGCACTCAGCCATTTCACGTTTTCGCCGAAACGGAAAAAGTCGTTTCACTAGAAAAATTCTTACGGACGAACGAATGCACTCACAGCAAATGAACTTTGCACACTGACTTGGGAGAGTAGCAGCTTGGAAGAGAACCAGTGGAGAACCCGATCCCCCCCCCCTCCGCGGTCCCCCCACCACCTCATTCCCGTACATCGTTTAGTGAATTATTTATATTCAGGTTTGTATAAAATAATGAAAACAAATTTTTATCATTCCGAAAAAAAAAAATAATATCACACTTGAAGCTGCTTTTCTAATATGTTTTCCAGAACACTAATGTTGGTATCTCATTAAACTAATCGATTATTTTGAGTTTCATTTGTCCTTATTCCATGCTAAAAGTTTTTTTTTTCTTTGTTCATAAAAAGTCAAACTTGTTCTGCAGAGTTGGGTTGTAATAAACAATTATGATTTATCGAATTTTGATTGTAGACAGAGAATTTAGAAATTTTTATATGTTGCGTGCACGTGGGTGACACGTGAGGTGAATAAATTGCTTTGGCATCTTTTTAAAAAGTCTTTAGTACTTATTTTACTCATAAGCAATAAAAATGTGAGTTAAATGTTTACAAATTGATTGAAAAAAGAATTTCGAAATTTATACGCCAAAAGCGAGCAGAAACTTCAGAGATTTTTTTCGAAAAATGTTTCAAACTTGTCCTAATGGAAAATTTTTTGCATCATCAATGTATTACAATTATTCTGTTTCAAATTTTCGAAAGTGATCGTGTGATTGATAATAAATTGAAACGTAAAATAAAAGGTCAAATTTTTTACTTATCATAGACCAATATATTGTGTTTTATTGAAATAATTTTTAGAAACGGAACAAGATTTATTAACGTAGTTTTTAAAAACGGTATATCATATTGTACTTTTTCCTTTATAAGAGTCCTCGAAAATGTTCTTTACAAAAACGAAAAGTCATTGAGTCATCAATATCATCATTAGAAAAATTGTTTTCTAATCGATGCTCGCGTTGCTAAGATTTTATCAGCACTGAATCATGAAATATCAATTCATTAGCTGTGAACCTAGTTTTTTCTTTCTTTGAGTTTTGATAATGACTTCGTTGATCGTTAAATAAGTACCTGCATTATCACACGTCTGAGAAAATCGACAAATAGGATTAATTACTTATATATAAATAATGTGTAATTATTGTAGGAATTGGTGTGCCATAAATGCCTTTTATATTTTTTTAACGTTTTGATGAGGCTTCAGTTATTTCTTGGTCATTATTATACATTTATTCATTAATTACAAAATAAAATACAGAAAAAAAAATGTCGGGTTCAATTAAAAAGTTGCGTTGAAAATAAAATTGAATCTCTTCTGAAAAAAATTTATATGTATTTTTAAGTTTCTCGAATAATTGATTATTTCAAAAGAAATATAAATTTTGTACTTGTATATAAAACGTGTAATCAGAATTTAAAAGATGTGTTTTTATTAGAGCGAAATAATTTTATTTGACTTAAAAAACGATGAAGAGTCGTCAACTTTAAAGACCAGGCAAAAAGAAAGAAAAACACGTGTCTATTTAAAGAAAAAAAAATATATATCAGCAATGTAAAAAATTATTGCCTCTTTCATATTGCTCTAGTTTGTAATTGAATATTTTAAATACAATGTTCTCTAAGATTAAAAAATTTCAGTACAATAACTGTGCTTTTTTTTCCTTCGTTTTCAGCTCAACATGAAAATCCGTGTTATATATACAGACCAACTTCGTATTGTGGATTTCGAGGTCGAAAACACTGATATCATCATGTCGTTGTATTTACAAATTGCTAACGAAAGACCGTGTAAATGCATCTGTGCAGAGCTCTATAAAATAAACTGGGAAGAATTGAAATTTCACAAGACTTTTCAGGATCATGGCTTACAAGATGGTGATGAGCTCATTTACCACACTCATGGGTACTATTTTAATGGAGAGAAAATGCAACGGTGAAACATTCATAAATTGCAAGTGGAAAAGGATCATTACTTGCGAAATTTGGGACCATACTGTGATAATAAGATTGCCAGGAGTCGTCGGTCTACATTTTTCAAAAATTCTAATAATTTTCCGTCATGGATTTGAAGATATCTTATTCTTGCATTGTATTTTTATATACTTGCTTATTATTTGTGTATGAAGAATGATAAAAATACGAAGTGAGGATTGTGGAACTTACCTTACTAGTTTGTATTGAATGGCAATCACTGCTACTGTTTTAAATAGTGGTTTTATAAATAAAATCATTGTTTGAAAGATTATATTTGTTGAAAGTTTATTGTTATACTATTTGAGGAGGACACTATAAAAAAATCCATTTGGATTCATTACACTGATTAATTAACAGCAAAGAAAAAAAAAAAATTACATGTTTGTTCGGAAATATCTTTCATATTGGTAATTTTTATGAATTAAAAAGTCTCATTTCTCATACCGCTATGTAACAGTAAAAGATAGCCAACAAGTATTTCGGAATTTTTTCATTCTCGCTGTTCTCTAAGTTTTGCAAGCACCAAAATAAGGCAAACAAGTAATTTTTCGGTGCTTGCAAAACATAGATAACAGCGGCAGAAAAATCAAGAAAAATTGGTATTGAATGTAATATTATACACTCAAAATTTGCCAAGTTACAAACATTTACAATAAGTTTTGCACAAGTAATAAATTTATGAACAAAATGTATGAAAAACTACACGCAAATTCCATTAAAAACTTTAGTCGTTTTGTGGAACTTGTTAATCATATCCAAATTGCTTCCAACTTTAAAAAATTTTTTTTTAAATCTTGATTAATATAAAGCCCCTGAATGGGAAAAATTCCGACATTGAAAAAATTAGTGGTACACTAAGTGTTTTGAGTCGATTCGACCACAAGGCAAAATTTAATAAGAAAGGCAAGAAAAAAATTGAAAACAGTTATGATACTGAATTAAATTGATTCAATTAGTATAAAAACTACAAGATACAAAAAATTAATGACTACCATTTTTATGTATGAAAAGTGTCCCTATTTGAAAAATTAAAATATTTAGCTAAAACAAACTTAATTCACTACATTATTATAAATTTTTGTTGATAAATGCAAAAGTTTATCTTTACAGCATTATGTATTGTTGTCAGTTCATTAGTTTTGAAAGACGATTTTTCATCCTATACTGCAAAGTAAAAGACTTGAAAAAAAAATTTAACGATAAAAAAATAATAGGTAGAAATGCAAATAATGAAAAATAAAAATTTCGGTTTTGAAAAGAATCATAATATCGGTATTTTTGATAAGGAAGTTGAAAAATTCAATTTTTAATAATATAATATTATAATAATATTATAATAATAATTTTAGAATCTTCAAAAAACCTGTTGTGACTGTGAAGTCTTGTTATAATCTTTCAAAATGTTTAACTGATGCTATTTAAAATGTCAACACTTGGATTTTACATTTTTTATCTTGAAAAGAATCAGTGGTGTAATTTTAATTAGTAAGCCAACAATTCCGAAGCTGTAGAAAAACGTCTTAAATTAGAAAATGTTGTCATCATGGAATTTTCGAAAAAAGTTTGTAATAGCATCACTAGAAAATTTGGAATTTTATTCCTAACCCATTTTTGTAAAGAAAATATTTAAAATTAACAATGAGTGACTGGCAAGATTCCCAAAATTACATACCAGAATTATTTCATTGTTTTGAAGATTCTGAAACCAAATTTTTTAGTAATTGTTATTTGTTAAAGCAGAACTTAACATATTCTCGAAAAGGTCAACTTCAGTGAAGCAAGTCAGCAAAATAAACAAGAATAAATCTTATATACTACAAAAAAATAATAAGAAGAAGAAAAACGACAATTTTGATGTTGATATTCTTTATCCAAAATGAATATCGAGAATGTTTAACTGGATTATCATTTCATTTATCGAGAATTACGAAAATCATCTTCATCTCTCTAATAATTGCGTGATCAGAAATCCTTTTTTTATCTACTTTGTTTCTTTATATCTTTATCTCAAATCCGTGCTATAATCAAAATTTTTTACTCTCTACTATATCCAAGATATCCGGAAAACCTGAAGAAAAATCTAGCAAATCCACTAAAATCCACGAATCGCTTCCATGCATCCTGTCTTTTCGGGTTAATGTCAAAACTAAAATCCGAATGACGCCGATGCCACTCGGATACTTGAGTCTTGACACGCTGAAAACACTCGGGAAAGAACCATTAATACTAATCCTAAGCAGTTTCTCATCCGTCGGAATAAAAGATTGTATATTCCTCGAATTGAGATTAGATGAATCGAGGGAAAATTTCAAAAGGCCTCTTTGATTTAAAAGTTCGTATCCCCATCTATTTAAGACAAAGCCGAAACCAGCGATTTCGAAAAAATGATAGAAAAAATTTATCAAAGAAATCATGGAATGATTTTTAAAAAATTAAAACAATTTATTTCCAGAAATTTTACTCCAAGAATAAAATTTTGTGCTTACTTTCTATTACAATTTTTATTCGTACTTTCATATTTCAGAATTATTGATTTCATTCAGTTGAAAAGAATGATTTTTATGTTGGAACGAAAATTATTTACCGATAATCAAATTTAATTTATATTAAATCAATGTAACATCAATCATAAGGGAAATTGGAGGAAGAACGATAAAAATTGAATGATGGAAATTATTCTTGATGACACGATAAAGGCCGCGAAACTTTCTAATGAATCATTCAGCAAAGTCCCTGTTGTCCTCCCGGGGAAAGGAGACGAGATGCATAATGCGTATCTTTTGAAATGTTTGCAGCACACGACGCGTACGAGACATAAAGCTTCCTAGGGATGAGCCGCTTAGCCTCTAAACCTTGTGTGCCCCTGCCACAGACCGTTTCTTTCTCCTCGGGTATTTCTCTCATCGTGGCTGCTGGACCACGTTTTACCATCGCAAAATAATACACAAGTTATTTCGTCCGGTAAAGTTTCAATCAATACCAGTGAAAATCCCTAGAATCAGAATCTAATAAAAATTTTAGTATAAATTAGTGGAGACGCACCTTTTTATTCAATGATACTTGAAAATGAGAATATGGATGCGTTAAAAATAAGTAATAAATAAAATTCGGTAACGGGTTGATTTGGTTGGGGGGGGGGGGGGTAAAAAGGAATTATTTCAAGAAAATGCCTATAGAATGTCAAATTTTGAACAGTATGTGTATAAATCAGTTTTGTTGACATATTAAAAAAATGAAATTGTAACTGGAGAAGTTTTCACGTTATTCTATTGAAAATTAGAAATGTATAAGAATCAGAATTTGAATTACAAATATACAATATTATGTTTCTCATTTCCGAAATTTTTATTATTCAATTGGAAAATCAGCAAATCGTATAAAAACCTACTCTTGAATCTTTATTATCAATTTTGAAGGTTTTATAATTTCTTCAGGCATGAAAGAGTGGTTCTCTAAATTTCATTATTTCGATAGATTTTTGGAGCCTTATGTTAAAAGCAGAACCTTTAAATTTTAACTTTATAATTCGATAAGAAGATGTGTACGTAGTTTGAAAATTTCAAGCATTTGATTGAATAATGAAAAAAATTGAACTATTTTCAACGATCAACTCGAATTTAGAGATCGCAAATCGAACTTTCAACTTAAAAATTACACTGCAATATATTTTCACTTTTCTTGATTTCAAGACTCTGTAGTATGTCCCATTCGATAATAATGTATATTTAAATATGTATTTATTTTGCTTCAAAATGTAAATTTTGGAGAAAATTTAAATATTGGACAAAAAAATTGATGACGTTATCAGATGATTCCACAGTTGAACATTGTTATACGTCGTAAGTACTATAAATAACTTTTTTGTTTTTCGGCGACCCGGCGAACACCACCGGGAAAAAACCTCCACCTTGTTTTGTTTTTCACGGCCAGAATGCGAGGAAAACTCGCTCCAACACGAGCGGTTCCTCTCCTTTTTTCCCCTCGTCCGCGCGTATTCTGGCCTCTGATTGGTGCGGCGAGTTGAGCCCGTGGCCTATATTAGAGCGGTTCAACGAGAGGTGAGATTCATTCGATCATCGGCTTCCTTCGGGTCGAGCCTTCCACTCCTGCATTCGTCCAGCCTCTACGGCTCCGAGCCTCTCCCTTCCACTCGTGCAGCCTCTACGGCTCCGAGTCTTTCACTTCCACTCGTGCAACCTCTACGGCTCCGAGCACCTCTTCCTCGGGAGGATTTCCTTTGCT
Organism: Platygaster robiniae; assembly: GCA_028476575.1. Lineage (NCBI taxonomy): Eukaryota > Metazoa > Arthropoda > Insecta > Hymenoptera > Platygastridae > Platygaster > Platygaster robiniae. The sequence continues at coordinate 22,666,544 of CM052025.1, read as the reverse complement.
CTTCTCGGTGGTCGCGCCGCCCACTCGAAGGAAAATCCAACATCTTTTGTTCTTTTTCTTTTCCAGCTTCACGGACCCAAAGGGGGAAATCCTCCAACTGAATAGTTAATTTGGAAAAGTCTTTTATATCAATTTAATAAAACCCATCTTTCGTATAAATCTGCTTCCTTATTTCACACCAATCTTCTTGCTCTTCGTTACTCATTGTATCGTATGACAATTGGCGCCCAACGTGGGGCCCGAGGTCTTGAATAAGGCTGGAAGAATCCATGGCTGAGCTAGCCGAGAAACTGGAGGGAACTCCACGCCGTTCATCGGCTCGCGAATTACGGGCACTCCATCGGGAAGAGCGCCCGCTTGGCGCGTTCCCAAAGCAAACCTACACGCGGAGAACTGTTGCTGGGAGTACAGAAAACCCAATGGCGCCCAACTCATCCAAAGACACCTTCCAGCCCCGACATCGTCTTCCCCAAGTATCACCGGTTGCACCTGCCGAAGGCGAGGCTCCACCCCCTTACCTGGAACAAGCCGGCGGTGTAGGTCCGAATAACACCGTCAGGTTTATGGCTCTAGGAATGCACCCCCTCCTGTCGGAGCCCCCATGGCTCCAGGAATGCAACCCCCCCTGTTGCAGCCCCTATGGCTCCAGGAATGCAACCCCCTCCTGTTGCAGCCCCTATGGCTCCAGGAATGCAACCCCCTCCTGTTGCAGCCCCTATGGCTCCAGGAATGCAACCCCCTCCTTTTGCCGCCCCCATGACTCCAGGAATACTTTCCTTGCCCGTCGTAGCCACCGGGGCTCACGGTACACAATTCTTCGGTTATGGAGTCCCCATCTTCACGCGGTCGGCGACGAATGCCGCGTGGGGATCGTCACCCTCGCCCACCGGGACACATCACTTGCGTAGTAACTCCCCAATAGCTCAACCACCGGAGTCAGTTGCGATCAATGGTATAGTCGAACTTTTGACTCAACTTCTTGGCAATTACAGCCAGCCTACCCCGATTAATTCCGGCGTGCCGACTCTGTCTCGACCTAACAGCGAGGTGACAACTGCTCCTGTGGGCACAACACGCCGCTGTAACTACGTGGTTACACCTCCACAACCGGAATTCTGTGGATCAGAACATGAAGATCCACAAAAGTTTCTCGACCGTTCCACGGCCTACTTCCTAGGGGCAGGTGTGCAAGAATCTCAGTTTCCTCTTATGATAGGGAACGGCTTGAGAGGCGAAGCGGGCAAATGGTGGGCTCTGTACTCAAGCTTGGACCTCACTTGGGAGAGGTTCATAGAGCTCTTTTTGGCTCGCTACAACAACACGGTTCTGCGGACAAAAATCCAAGCTAAGCTATACTCCCAGCAACAAAGGGATCGAGAGCCGGTCGGTCCATTTCTACAGCGAAAACTTCAAATTTTCGACAGGATACAGCCCGCTGAACCAGAAGGTGCAAAGGTGGCCTTGCTCCTGGAACTGATCAGACCAGAGTTAAGTCGTCAGATCAGAGCCGCCCGCCCTGAGACTTTTGCTTAGCTGTTGGAGCACGCAATGGAAGCCGAGCAGGATAATCCTGAGAGACCACCGCTAAAGTCGACTAAAAAAGAAGGAACTGGCCCTCAAACACAGGGCCCTCGATTGACCCTACCGCCGTGTTAGCATTGTCCGGGGGCACACTATCACCGAGATTGCCCGGTTCTGGCCACTCAGCGTCACCAAAGAAACGTGCAATCGAAAAACGGGCGGCCGGCGGCGGACCAGAGCAGGGCTGCTGCCTCCCCACAGTAAACGGCACTGGCAGGGATGCGTGGGCTGGTCCCTTACCTCGAGTCCCCGTTGAGGTTATGGGGCAAGAAGTCCAGGCCCTGGTGGATACCGGCGCCATGCATAATCTGGCCAGCGCTCGATTGATTCAACAACTAAATATCTTTATCGCCAATCCCGTTAAAAGGCAAATCATTCGCGAACAAATCACTGAAATGCTGGCTACTGGGGTAATAGAGCCTTGCGAGTCGGCTTCCAACTCCCCAATAGTCATTGTCAAAAAGAAGATGGCAGCCCGAGGTTCTGCGTAGACTACAAACGCCTGAACCAGATCACTGTAGACACGCCGCAGCCTATTCCCACGATTCCCCAGATAATGAAGGAGATGGGCCAAACCTGCGTCTTCACTACCCTGGATCTAAAAAGCGGCTACTGGCAGATCCCTTTGGACAAATCCAGCAGGAAATACACTGCATTTACCACCCCCGACGGACGCACATACCAGTTCACAGTGCTACCGTTCGAGCTCAATAACGCCCCCAGTACGTTCCAAAGGCAGATGACTATGGTACTGCAGGGATATTTGGGGAGTTTCTGTGAGGTGTATCTGGATGACATTATGATCCGCTCGAAATCAATCTCTCAACACTTGATACATGCGAAGCTGGTCTTTAAGAGGCTGAGGATGTATAATCTGTTGGTTAACCTCAAAAAGTGCCGCTTCGCCGTCCCGGAGGTGGAATATCTTGGGCATCTCGTTTCCTCCAGCGGAAATCGCCCACTGCCCGAGCACCAAGCAGCAGTGAGCGCCGCGGCTGTCCCCCGCAGCGAAAAAGAGTTGAAACAATTTCTGGGCATCTGCGGGTGGCTCAGGGAATATCTCCCTGGCTACGCTCAACTAACCGCTCCAATGACGGATCTCCTACAAGGAAAAGCAAAATGGAAGTGGACATCACATGCCCAAGCAGTCTACGACGCTCTAAAGAGGAAGCTTACCCAACCCCTCCAACTAGGACGACCGCTGCCGGGTCTTACATACATCTTGCAAACTGATGCTAGCAAGACCGGGATGGGAGCCGTTTTATATCAAGAAACGGCAAAGGGCACGCGTAACGTCATCAGCTACGCTAGTGCCAAATTTACAGGCCCAGAGCTCCGTTACCATAGCAATGAACAGGAGTGCTTGGCTGCCGTCTGGGCCATTAAAAAATACCGCCCGTACCTAGAAGACAACACATTCGTGCTTCGAACCGACAACCGAGTCTTAACTTGGCTGCATAGTTTTAAGGACACGCACTCCAAGCTGAGCCGATGGGCGCTCCTGCTGCAGGAATTTTCCTTCCGCGTAGAACACTGTTCAGTGAAGGATAATCAGCTGGCGGACGCTCTGTCACAGCAACCGAGCAACCAAGAAGCAGAGCCACCAGACGAGGAAAGATTGTTGCCACCAACGATCACCCTGGATCAGGTCGAACAAAGTCCAGCCGTAAATAGCTGCCAACCACCCAGTCTCTACGCTTATATCCTCGAAGCCCAGCAAACTGATGAGCGGATCGTCCGACTTGTTCAAGAATTACGCCGAATCGACGCTCTACCTGAAAAGACCCAAGTCCAACAAGCTCAATTAGAGCGTCAACAGGCCAATGAGGCTAGGTATCAACTGCTCGACCCTCAAAGAGGACTCTGGAGAACCTAAGTCCCCGCCATGGCCAGGCCCAGGGTACTATTCGAATACCACGACAGCGAATGAGCAAGCCATCCCGGGGTCGACGAAACAGAACGGGCAATCACTCAGGTTTACACTTGGTGCGGTATGCAAAAAGACATTCGCCGATATGTCCAAGGATGCCAATTATGCCTCGCCGTCAAGACACACCCAAACGGCCTCAACAACGCCCAACGTCCCCGGTAACCCCAGCGCCCGTTTGAAATAATTAGCCTCGACCTCATGGGCCCCTACCCCCGCTCTCGACAAGGGAAACAATACCTGCTGGTGATTGAGGACCTCTTCACCCGATGGGTTGAAGCTTTTCCCCTGGGAAAAGTGACAGCGGAAAAAATCATCCACAAGATGGACGAAGAAGTATTCCCCAGACAGGGATTTGCCGGGCCGTTCTTACCGACAACGGTCCACAATTTTCAGGAAGGCAATGGGAAAAGGGGTGCGATCAGTGGATGTGTGAACTCTGGACAACACCCGTATACCACTCTCGCGCCAACCCCACCGAACGACGTAATCAGGAGTTCAAAAAACAACTCCGATTATACCTCGTCAATAAGCCACACAAAGACTGGGACCTAGCCGTCCCCAAGGCTCTGGTCGCCCTCCACAGCCGGCAAAACGCGGTGACCGAACAGACACCCAGTTTCTCTGTCACCGGGCGGGAAATGACTCGACCTGGGGAGTGGGAAAACCCTCTTCAAACGACGGAAACCAACGCCGAGGTCCGCCTCCAGGAGGCACAAGAGCAACAAGACGCCTGCATACAAGAAAAGGCGCCCAAAAATGTTCCAAAATTTATCCCCGGTGAAATAGTGCTTACCCGAAACCATACACTCTTACGTGGAATCACTGGTTTCAACGCTGGCCTCGCGCCTCCATGGGACGGTCCTTACAGAGTTCAATTCTGGCTCGGAGGGAATGTGTTTATGATTTCCAAAGGAAGTGTACTCACAAAAACGTACGGAAACGGAATTCTTCGTCACAAAAACGTTAAAACACTGAAAAACACCTCACCACCCCGTCCCGAAAGCAACAACAACTCAGCGTCCACCGGACGGCGTGCCACCTATACGCAGTTGCCCGACGACAACACCTCGTGACTCATCAGTCGACAACGCGCCGTACGAGAAGCAACATGGGGAGACGACGTTCGGGCAGAGTTGTGAGAGAGCACCAGGAAAGGGCCCGACTCCGAGGAGATACTCCCCGTCATCCGAGCACCCTGCGGAGGAACCCGCTCCCAATGCGAAATCCGACGCCACCCTGGAGCCTCAGCCGATCTCCAGAAAGCGGCCCGCTCGTGCCATTGCTCAAGGAGGACAGACGCCCGACGATACCAGCGGAACCCCAGGGCCATCCGGCGCGCCGCCAGGACTTCGCCCCGTCACTCCTGGTCTCCAGGTTGGCATGCACGATAGACAGACAACGTCTACGCGACGAGGCCGCCCGAGAGAGACTCCGATGGGGTCGTCGATTCAGCGAGGAGGCCATGATTCGCGAAAACCTTCGCCAGGGCCTGTCACCGTTCCGCGAGACATCCCCGCCGAAGCCCAAGATCAGCTCAATAGCGGTGGTGCCAAAAAAATAAAGGTGGTTCCTCGGCCACCGTCGCCAATCTCGCCGCAACTGGCCCCCACGATCCTGGACGGCCTCAACTTGGGGAGTGTACCAGATTGGGTCCTCGATTTACCTGAAAGTGATTAAAACCGCTCGCCGACACGCCAAAAAAAAGCCGGCGGATGTTATACGTCGTAAGTACTATAAATAACTTTTTTGTTTTACGGCGACCCAGCGAACACCACCGGGAAAAAACCTCCACCTTGTTTTGTTTTTCACGGCCAGAATGCGAGGAAAACTCGCTCCAACACGAGCGGTTCCTCTCCTTTTTTCCCCTCGTCCGCGCGTATTCTGGCCTCTGATTGGTGCGGCGAGTTGAGCCCGTGGCCTATATTAGAGCGGTTCAACGAGAGGTGAGATTCATTCGATCATCGGCTTCCTTCGGGTCGAGCCTTCCACTCCTGCTTTCGTCCAGCCTCTACGGCTCCGAGCCTCTCCCTTCCACTCGTGCAGCCTCTACGGCTCCGAGTCTTTCACTTCCACTCGTGCAACCTCTACGGCTCCGAGCACCTCTTCCTCGGGAGGATTTCCTTTGCTCTTCTCGGTGGTCGCGCCGCCCACTCGAAGGAAAATCCAACATCTTTTGTTCTTTTTCTTTTTCAGCTTCACGGACCCAAAGGGGGAAATCCTTCAACTGAATAGTTAATTTGGAAAAGTCTTTTATATCAATTTAATAAAACCCATCTTGCGTATAAATCTGCTTCCTTATTTCACACTAATCTTCTTGCTCTTCGTCACTCATTGTGACGTATGACCATATTTTTCCGATAGATGGTAAAATTACCTTCGGAACTCTGCATAAACATAAATATGTAATAAAATGTTTCAAAGAAATGAAAACGAAAGTTTTCTCATGAAATTATGTGTGATTATAAGTATTGTAGGCATTTTAGCTACCTAGTGATCCGCGCGAAAGCTTGATTTCAAGTTGTATTCTGAGCTGCTGAACATCTAGTTAAGAATTTTTTGTTAAGTATGCTCATTCAGAATATAGATCATCATTAAATGGAACATATTACAGTGTCTTAAGATCCAGAGAAGTGAAAATATATCGAAATTTCATAATCACTTGGTAATGACAGACTGGATATTCGGAAAAACATTTTCACTTACGAACGAAACGTTTTAGCATGTAACGGTTTCTACCGAATGTAGTTCATAACTTTACGAATCAATGAAAAAAAAAACGTGAAGCAAAAAAAATGATGCAGTATGAAAACTATTTACTTGAACATTTTTTACACTTTTTCGTTGACGCTAATAACAATACAACAACGCTACAAGCAATATTTTCAATACAGTATTCATAAATTTCATACAATTTCGAACGTTTTCATTCAAAAATTATTGAAATTCATAGATTTTCTGATTAGAAATAAGGATTTAAAAAAAAGTTTTCGACAAAAGTGAGGTTACTCTGAATTTGACAGCCTAATCTAAAATCTGAATTTCTTGACAAAAACGAATTTTCAGCCCAAAATAAAAAATACGTATTTTTTAGAACTAGTTTACGTGACTATTTGAAAATTTTGAGAGAAATTGGTGATTTTGTCAGTGACGACCAAACTGATTTTAAAAATAATAACCCTATTTTCAATAACTTATGTTGCAGTTATAAGTGTCAAAATAACTCCTTGTCACAGAGTGAAAGATGCTAGACGACAATATACTGGCTTTCATTCATTAAAATCATGTTTTTCATGCATTTGACACAAATTTTTGGCGAACGTCACGCCGGGGTATTCCGGACACTGGGCAAATCTGACCCTTTCAAACTCTAGAATTTTCCATTCTTCTATCTTCTACAATAGAATTTTCTTGGAAACGCTAGAAAACTATCCATTACAAAGTGAAAGGGACTCACTCTCACTGTCAATGAATCATTTCACTTTTAAACATCGACCGTTTTGAAATAAAAGGATGAGCGTTTCATCTTGAAAAAAGATATGGTTTTGAAATTCTTCCCGTTTCATATGCCTAAACTGAAATTTCTCTAAATCGATTAATTTTTTTCTCAGCGTACTATTTGATCTTCTATCAATATCATAATATAAAAAAATCGTTCATCTCAATTTCATTTTCCATAAAAATCCACCTATTTCCGGTACTATTCGAAAAGCTTGATGCAAAATCGCGGAAGTATTCGTACATTCGTAGTTTCATCCCAGAGTGACAATCTAGAGAAAATATTGCAATTGATGTCATTTTGGAAATAGTCGTAAAATTTGTGTTTCAAAATTCCCCATTTCAAAGTGAAAGGAATTCCCTTTCACTGTCAATAAATTTTTTCACTTTTACACATCGAGCGTTTAAAATGAAAGGGTGAGCGTTTCATCTTGAAGGAAGATTTAGCTTTGAAATTCTTTCCGTTTCATGCGTAAACTAGAAATTTCTTTGAATGTACTGAATTTTTTTCTCAGTGTATCATTTATTCTATTAATATTATTATAATATAAAAAAAAAACGTTCATCCCAATTTCATTTTTCATAAAAATCCAGCTATTTCCGGTACTATTCGAAAAGCGTGATACAAAATCGCGATCGTATTCGTACATTCGTAGTTCTATCCTAGTGTGACAATCTGGGGAAAATATTGTAATTGATGTCATTTTGGAAAAAGTCGTAGAATTAGCGTAACAAAATTACCCATTTCAAAGTGAAAGGAATTCCCTTCCACTGTCAATGAATCCTATCACTTTCAAACATCGACGGTTTTAAAATGAAAGGGTGAGCGTTTCATCTTGAAAGAAGATATGGCTTGAAAATTTTTCCCGTTTCATATGCCTAAACTGAAATTTCTCGAAAATTGATTAAATTTTGTTCTCAGTGTACTATTTATTCTTATATTTATACATATCATGATATAAAAAAATCGTTCAGCTCAATTTAATTTTACATAAAAGTCCACTTATTCTCGGTACTCCTCGAAAAGCGTGATAAAAAATTGCGGTCGTATTCGTACTTTCGTAGTTCCATCCCAGAGTGACAATCTAGGGAAAATATAGTAATTGATGTCATTTTGGTAAAAGTCGTAGAATTATCGTTTCAAAATTACTAAATCAAAGTGAAAGGAATTCCCTTACACTTTCAATGAATCCTTTCACTTTTAAACATCGAACGGTTCAAAATGAAAAGGCCAGCGTTTCATTCTTCAAGTAGATGGCTCTAAAATTCTTCCTGTTTCATGCCTTAGATATAAATTTCTCTGAATGAAAGGGTGAGCGTTTCATCCTTACAGTAGATTGCTTTTAAATTCTTTTTGTTTCATGCCTAAACTAGAAATTTCTCCAAACGTCCTGCATTTTTTCTTAGATCATCATCCCTTCTATAATCAATATCATAATATAGAAAAATCGTTTCTCTCAATTTCATTTTCCATAAAAACCCACCCGTTTCCGGTACTATTCGAAAAGCGTGATAAAAAATCGCGGTCGTATTCGTACATTCGTAGTTCCATCCCAGTGTGACAATCTAGGGATAATATTGTAATTGATGCCATTTTGGAAAAAGTCGTAGAATTATCGTTTCAAAATGACCAATTTCAAAGTGAATGGCGTTCCCTTTCATTGTCAATGTATCCTTTTACTTTTTAACATCAACCGTTTTAAAATGAAAGGGTGAGCGTTTCTTCCTTCAAGTAGATTGATTTAAATTCTTTTTGTTTCATGCCTAAACTAGAAATTTCTCCAAACGTCCTGCATTTTTTCTTAAATCATCATCCTTTCTATAATCAATATCATAATATAAAAAAATCGTTCCTCTCAATTTCATTTTCCATAAAAACCCACCCATTTCCGGTACTGTTCGAAAAGCTTGATACAAAATCGCGGTCGTATTCGTACATTCGTAGTTCCATCCCAGTGAATGGCATATCCGAAAGAGCCCCTGCCCCGGGAGCTCGCGAGGATCCGGGGTTATCGTGGGCTCCGTGTGTGCGTCGGATTACGGATTTGGACCGGCGGTCGGCGTCCACATACGAGATCCCCGTTTAATCCGGGCTCCGTTCTCTCTCTTTTTTCATCTCCGTCTCTCTCTCACCACTACGAAAACGTGTTATTCCCGAACGTACGCCCGCGCCGCACACGTTCAGCCCTCGTGAAATTGATACGCGGCCCTGCAACGTGGATATATTCATGGCTCGGGACATTTGGTCCGTACACACACACACACACACACACGCACGCACGCAAACATCCCCGGGCTTTCCAAAGATAATCCCCGAGAGTGCGGATCCCGGATAATCCCCGTATATCCCTCCGGGAGATGCCCACGCTCACGTGCGCGATGCCTTTGTGTCCGCAAACGAGAGATTCTCGGTGGAACTGAATACGAGGATGAAGCGTGTTTTTTTTCAATTGGAGATTTTGGGGGAAATTATTATCGAAATAATAGTAGATTGGGTCATTTTTTAAAGTAGTTTAGGGGTGGTTTGGGTTTTTTTGGAGTTTTTTGTATATCTTTTTTGAAAATGGAAAAAAGTGAGAGGTAAGCTATATTTAATTGATTGATGGAGGCTTTACAAGATTTATATGGATTTGAGGTAAAGAGATATTTGAATGTCTTGTCTCACAGAGATTATTTTGTTATTTTTAATATTATACTTTTTATTGTAAATGAGATTGTATGTATGATTTTTAAGATTTTTTTATAATGAGGGATGAATATCGTTTATTTACTTCAAAATTTGAGCGAGATATACATGAACTTACTGCAGGAGCATAGACCGTCTGAGAAGTTCCAGCACCTCCCTCAATTCAGATAGAATTATTTATTATTTATAGATTTTAAAATAAAAATGTGTTGGTTCAAAACTTTATAATTCATGAACGGAGTACGTGATTTTCAGAAAAAATTTTTTTTGTTCTTCTGTCACTGTCTGTAGAAGCTTTATCACGAAAAAAAGGTCATCTATCTATAATATAGAAAAAATCTTATAACTCACGAATGCAGTGAGGGTTTTGTACATTTTTTTTTCTATTACTGTCTGTAGAAGGTTCTTCACTTAAAAAAGTTCATCGACATATATCTGTGGCCTCCCGGAATAACCGACATAGTCACTTCTGCCATTAGGCTTATTTTACATGATATTCTGATAAAGTTTTCAACGTTATAGTATGTTTTACTTTATCTTTTATGCCAGGTAGCCACAGATATATAAAAATGAAATGGTGTTCGTTAGAGACCTTATAGCTGACAAACGGAGTGAGGGGTTTTCAAAATATTTTTTTTTCTGTAACCATCTGCAGAAAGTTTTATTTTATAGCCAGTTTAGTAACAAAACTGTAAACAGAAAAATTGAGAGAGAATTAGACAGTTAAAATTTAACCAACTCAGAATTGATTCTTTCATTTAGGCTTATAAAACTTTGAAAGCTTTCTAGAATTTATTCTGAACGAGAAACCAATTATTTTACATTAATATACCACCACGATCATCGGTTTACTCTAAATGTGTTCAAAAAGAAAATTTATACTACTTCATTTTTCACAACTGATAGCGTTACATCTCGATTAAATTTCCAAAATGATCAATTTTCTGGAGCTAATGTTATTTCATATTTTGGTATTGTTATATTCTTGTTTGGTATTAGTATTGTTATTTATATCTGGAGCCAATATTGTTTTTTCATATACGATTTTATTCATTCATAACTCCATACTTTAAATGACATTTTAGTCTGAATGATTTTAAATTTTTGACTCTGAAAGTCTAGAGGAAAAACCTCTATAAATTACCAATCAAAATCGTTTATTATTTGTCTCGTCTTTTTTTTATTGTATCCAATTAATTTTTGGGCAGGACAACGTCTGCCAGGTACAGCTTTAGTTTCATATAAAAATAAAAACATCATGTAAACATATTATCATTAGATAATATAAAACTATAAAAAGATAAGAAAATTGTTATATTGTATAACTTTGTGAAAAAAACAAAAAATATTAAAAGCTCTTCAAACATATAAAGAAACTGTTTTCTGCAAAATCGATCGAAACATACTCCAGAAATTTCGAACCACCAATTTTATTACAATTTGAAAATTTAAAGAAATATCTTCAAAAAAACTAAACATTCCACAATATTCTTCAAATATCTAAAAATGAAGAAAGAAAATACGTTCGGAAAAATACGTGCAAATATATCAAACATTGGAGATCTTTCGAAATTCCAGAAATTCATACAACAATGTATAAAAATTATGAACGATCCTTGGAATCATAGAAAAACTGAAGAAATACAAAAAGTACCTAAATAAGTAAAAATCTATCGAGACACTGATTTGTGGAAAATCCTGTAAAACACGCTATGTTTCATTATATTCAAATTCTAGAGTTCGAATTTTTGAGATGCATAGAACAATTATTATTCTAAAAATACTAAAATTATGTGAAAGTACTAGGAAATTCTGGAATATTCTATTATACTGAAAAAAATACAGAAGAATTCTTCAAATCCTGGTAAAATTAAAAAAGTTTTAAAAAAATCAAATGAAATTAAAATCTTCTTAGAAAATTTTCGCTGAAAAATCCTCTTAAATACCAATAATTTATTGAACTTTTAATTCTAGAGCATCAAATTCTTGAATTCTATACATCAATGTACAGAAAAAAAGTAGAAATTTTTGAAAATTACAGGGAATCCTGCTACATTCTATACATATTGAATAGTACAAAAAGATTAAATAATTCTGAAAATCTGGGTAGGTATTCAGATTCTTTCAAAAATTTATTAAATTTTCAAATGTTTTTTTGTGGCTAACGTTGAATCAAATGTCATACTCAGAAATTTCGTAAACTTGAAAAACATATAACAATTTGAACAAGCTAATTGATTTGTTTTCTAGGGGTGAAAAGTTCAGATTAACATTGTTTAATATACCTCAAATAAACAATTTTTATAGAAAAAAATCACAAGTACGTTAAAATTGTATTTTTCAGCCTTAGTTTTTCAATGTCTTGTTATTTACATTCTATTCATTCTAAAAAGTAACGTGAAAGTAACGAGACGTTACTTTCTCCAAGTGGTAACGGTAACGAGTTACTATTTCTTTTTAAATAACGATAACGTAACGGTAACGTAACGCGTTACATTTTTTCAACTAACTTTCTAAACCCTAGTTATGATTGGATAGACCAATCTTCAAGCCTCATTTTTGGTACACAGAAACATTTCAACGCAACCTACTTATTTTTATTCGTCTCTGATTGCCCTGTTTCTCCATCACCGCCAGATGAACACAAAACTGTATGCACCAGCTACATTCTAAAGAACGCAAGTCAGGAGAAAATGTTCACAGGTCGCCGCCGGGACTCGCATATAATCCGGATTAGCCCGTAAGGGTCACAATATCCTCCCTTCGGCTTACCATTCACGTCTTCCTTCATCCCTCGCGCATTTCATTTCACTCCGTTTCCGTCACAGTCAGACACACGCGTGCACATTATGCACAATTACGTGATACCCATACACGCACCACACGCATAAGCTCGTTTACACGAATGGCTATGAAAGCAAATCCAGACGAAATCTCAACGCACACGCACGCCCTTCATGTACCATCCCTCGAAAAACTTCCCTAATCGGATAATCCGGGAGCTACAGGGAATTTTCGGAGAGATGAAATAATTTTGGATCGAAGAGTTTCGAATGGGGTTTAGGTAATGGCTTCAAAAAGGTAGGATTTACTCTTATGTACTGTGAAACCATTTTGTTTGTGAAAAACGTTCGGTTAACAATTTATACATTCAAATGCACATTGTTGTTTCGGGCAGAAAAAACGAAATAAAAGGTTTTTTGTTTATTCGTAATTTATATCTTCTAGTGTTCCCAACCTGTTTCTTCAGCAAATGTCAGATTTTGAGTTTGTGCTTCATAGAACCTTCTATCTTTATAATTCAAAAGAATATTAAAATTAGTATGCATGCATCAAATTTTCTGGACTCACCGGTGCTGGAGGCTGTTTTGCTGAGATCGAAGCATTCTTGCCTAGGACTAGGATTAGAGTCTGATTTGAGGTGGTGTTGATTGTGTACCGGATACGGAGGTGGTGGCAGTGCCATCGATGGTTGGGGCTGGTGCGAAGGCAGTACCATTGAGGACTGATTAACGCTTTGCGATTGAGCTTGCTGATGAGACTGGTGAGACTGGTGAGATTGCGGACTCCTTGGCAAGGAAGGCACGCTGTTTGGTCGCGAAGGTGGCGATGCTTTGTGCGTCAGGGCCAGGGCTTGGCTCTGTAACGGATAAAATTGAGGACAAGTGAAAAAACAGAGGATCGAAATTTTATATGCCGAAGACTTGCGTTTCTTGAGCATGTAAGGATCTTTTAATATCCTTTTTTTCGGAAATAGTGGTCAGTCATGGGTGTCATGGAGAAGCATGGGTCTACCATTTAAAAATCTTGTGAATTATAAATAAGAATCTAGATTTCCTTAAAACATTATTGCTTCCTTATGAAACAACCTTACGTGATTTTTATAAGATGACAGTGAAGGTACATTTTTCACGAGATTTGAATTTCCTTTTAAGGATTTTATGATTCTTTATCAGGATTTCACGTTTCCTTATTAGAATAGCAAGTTTCGTATTTATTAAGATTTATCCGCCTGTCATACAAAACTTAATGGTATTAGATGATTGGATCAAATTCGCGATCAGCAGCTACTCGAGAAACGTGGGTTCAAATCTTCTCCTCAACAATTTTTTCTAATAACTTTATCATTATTTTGTAATATATTCATCTAACTTGACTAAAAAACTTGAATATAACATGAAACTATATCTCAATCAATTACTAACGAAAAAGGTTTATACATTTTTTTTATTATTGCAAGAGTAAGATTTTTCTCACACGGTTGTTCTTTTTATGGAAATTCGCGTTTCCCTATAAGTTCTCAAGAATTCTTATAAAAAATTCATCTTACCTTATAAAGATTTGTCTTGTGTAATCTATGCAAGAATTTTATAAGGTTACTATGTAAGGATTTTGATTCTGTATAAGGATTTTGAAACGTCACCTTACAAGGTCACCTTATGGAGTTTTAATAAAGTTCAGAACTATGTATTATGGTAGATAAGTCTATTTTAAATTCTAGTATTTATTTATCATATTTATTAATATCTAGTATTTTAAAGAATTTTTATGGGAAGTCATCGGATTTTATTATTGATCTGAAATCTAGAGCTTTAGAGATTTGTGGTATTTTAATAGATTTTTCGGACATACGCATCTTAATTTTTTTGAAATATTTCATAGATATCTGGTGTAAGTGTCAGTATATTTTTTAAATATATATATATATTTTAGTATTCTATAGATTTATAGCAGTGTCAGTGTATTTTTTCAGAATTGATAAAATCGAATTGATTTTCTGAATTTCCATGAATTCCTATAAATAGGTTGAGTATCAGATGCTAGAATATAAAAACTTTATAAATATTTCGTATTTTCAAACATTTAAAAAAAATTATATTAACTGTGAACGTACGTCGTCCAGAGATTTCTACATTTAGTCTTATTCGTATTTTTCGGCTTTTATAAAATTGTATAGTATTTTTTTAAATTCTCATAAACAATTAATATTTTTGTACGTTACTAAGTAGTTTGCTGAAATTTTATTATTGAAACTTTAGTTCTGATTCAAATGTTGCTATAGATTTCCTAGAAAAATTTCAGTATTTTTCTAGTATTTTCAGTATTTTCCGTATCACATCGGTTTTTGTATGATATCAATGATTTTTCGATATTTTCATGAAGTTCCTTGTAGGCCTTAAAATAAAATGCTCTAAAACATAAATTTTCATTTACTTTAGGTAGTTTAATAGACTATACACATGCTGTATTTATAGATAGATTTTAAGTTATTTCGCGTGTTTCAGCATTTCGAAAATTTACTATCATTCTGCAATTTTTTGTGAAGATTTTTGTTAGGCTTTCTAGAATCAAATGATTGGAGTCAAAAGTTGAAAAAAATGAAAAGTATTTATAGGGGTTTTTTATACAACAATATAAAATACTCTTGGTATTTTACTTTTTTCTAAGAATTTAAACAGAAGGAAGATCTTTTTGGTATTGTTATAGAGATAAAAAATATGGATTTTAAAAATTGAGGCTCTAGAATTTGAATTTCTATACATTTAAGGTTATTTTTATAGATTTTCGAGAAATATTACATCGTTATAGATTGAGGTGTTTAATAAATTTTTTATATTTACTGTATTCTTCATATTTATTAGTTAATTATAATTATAATTCTTCAGTTTTTGAAGTTTTCCATAGAAACACTGCAGTGTTTTGATAGTTTCATACATAGATGTTAAAAATTAAACCTTCTTTTTTTATATTGCTTTTAACGTCAAACATTTGTGTGTAATGGAATATTTTTGCCAGAGAATAAGAAAATTGAACAAATATAATTGATATGATAGTTGTTCATGTGTAAATAAACGTTTTTGATTAGAAATCAATAATTTTATCGAAAATGCAGAGAATTTTGAAATGTGACAATCAAATGTTTGAATTTTTATCTAAGGAGTTAATATCACTTCGAAAGTCTCAATTTTGAATTAATTTTTAATTATTTATTTTATTAATATTTTATGAATTTTATTAATTTATTTCATTGAAAAATTTTAATAAAAAGAATAGAGGAATTTCTTTTATATTTTTGGATTAGAAATAAGCTTACTGTGCAAGTTCTGACAATCTTCGATTTTGTCATCTGTTATGTAAAAATAAATTTTATATTAGTATTCAACGATTTGTATATTTAACTTTAAGATTTTAAAGAAATGTAACACCTTGATTATTGATTCAAATGAAAGAGTCAATTTTACCGAAGGATTCCAAAAATTTGAATTTTGTCGATATTAGTTGAAGAATGGAATAAAATGTCATATCCATCTTCAATTTGGATCATATCCATCTTTAATTTACAGTATCTTTTAATTTTGCCATTCTTAATTTTTTGTTTATGGCGTTTCTGGAAATCACAAAGTTTCTGGCAATAGATGATATTGCCAGAATTCAGATGATTACTAGAATTTACCAGATTTTAGATTATTGCCAGAATTTAGATGATATTGCAAAAAAGATATTGAATTTTTTCCGTTTACATTTACAAAATTTCTCTTCCTCTTTCTCTTTCAAAATATTTAGTAAACTGATGTCTTTTACCAATAATACTGCGTTTAACTAACTTTTCATGAATAATATAAAAGTCTTCAAGTAAATTCAAGCATGAGCAGTCATCTATATAATTTAATTGGAAAAAATTTAAACAATGAAAAAACTTTGAATATACTCAGAAAAAAAAGGTTTCATTCAGGAAGCAAAATTCTACTTGATATCAGGAGAGTGAACTTTTCTCGCTGCTCCAACAAAAAAACGTATAAAAATTATAGTACCTTAACCAATCTACTTTTTTTCAATGTTGTTATATGAACCTAGCAATTTCCCATCTCGAGTCTCCAAATTCACTCATTCACCATTTTACACTCTCGAAATTCCACCCCATCAAGTGAATAGAAATTAACTCCTAATCACGTTGGAAGGCGTGTTTTCAGGTCCCCTGAAAAAAGGGCCAATAAACCAAGCGAATTAACCGTCATCGCCGAAGCTCGGGGCGATGAAATCTGAGCACGTGTTCAATTCCGCGGGTAGCTCGGATTTATGTATGCGTGAAGCCAGCACTTTTAACGGCTAAGCCAAGGCACGGTGTCAACGAGGGTCAACTGGGCCCAGAATGCGACGATCCTACGAAGCCCAAAGTGCGATACAATCGAGCTTCGTCGCGGATTTCGTCGATTCGCGGCCGTTCTTAATCCATTTCTTTCATACCCATGACGTGGCAGGAAATGAAAAGAAAAAAATGTTGAAATTTGCGTTAGAGGGAAATTTCAACACCTGGCTACTTATTTTTAAAATTTATCAAATTAACAATATTGCATTATACATTGTGAAATATTGGTGACGGGAATTTCTCTCGTTAAAACGTAAAAGATATTTTTCTTTTAATTCCGAGAAAATAATACTATTTAATGACAAATCTAAAAAAATTTCCTGAAATATAGATATTTCATACTTTTCTCTGATTTTAAAGAATTACTCTGAAAATGTTTCTCAGAAAAACATGATCCTGCAAAAACTTTGAATTTCATACCTATTCCCTCTTCGGTATAATTCTTTTATAAAACGTCTTGACCAACTTCTTAAAAGAAATCTTGATAAATCATTAATGATTTATTAAAGAAAATTTATTTGATGGTAAATATCTGAAAAATTCAGGTGAAAAGGTTGCAGTCGGGCGGGTAATACAGGCACCCTCGTCATATTTTTTCTTCTTGCGAGGACTGTACCCGGCTACTGTTTCGGGAGCTGCTGCGAGGTATGCACTCGCAAAAAACACGTCAGACCACCGAAGACCCGTACTGCCAAAGGCGTTTCTGTAGTAAAACCGAGGGAGATGGTGGGATAAGCTGGGAGGCGATAAGAAAGAAGAAAGAGTTGACCTGCAATAAAAAGGGGTAAGGCATTGGAGGATGTCAGTTGTAACGCCAAAAGGAAAATGTTCAAGGATGTATTATCAGGAATTTCGAAATAATGATGAATTTTGAGGAGATTTTCGAAGTTTTTTCTTATAATTTAGCAACTGAAGACGTTTGAAAAATAAAGTGAATCTTTCAAATTCCACTAAAGCCGTTTGAAGGACCAGCTAAATGTACATCTAAATTACTTTTTTGGTTTTTCAGTTAAATTACTCGAAAAAATACAAGCATTTCATAAAGATCGAATTCAATTTTTTTCCCACATATATTTATTCCATCAATATATCGACCTCCTATTGGGTCCTCATCAGGATTCTTACAAAAATTCAGAAAAATCTCTTATAATAACATTTTAACAATCACAATCATAAAGAAGACAGAAGAAAAAATTTTTTTCACTCAGGATTACAAAGATTCTTTTCTTCAAAAAATTGTGATCGACAAGAATCAGGTTGGAACCAACCACCACGATTCAAACTTCCTATAACTGAGACACGATCACAATTAAGTCATCATTTTTGCAAAAATAATAAATATATATACAAAAAAGTGCGTCTACATTCTTTACAGTAATTTGCACTAGCAGTCGACGAATAAATGACTTACGACATCAAAAATTCAACAAAACTTAACTTTTCCTAAAGATAAAACATTGATCATCAAAACACATTGAAAGTTCAAATTAAATCCTATTTCATACCTAATCATTATCAATGTATACCAAAAAACCCGTCATAAATCAAATCCAAGTTCCTCGTATCTTCTTGTCTATTGAGTGTATTATTCGTCTTCCTAAAAAGCAGGCGCGTAGGTAGAAGGGCGTTTTAGGGGTTCAAACTCCTCCCGAAACTCTGATGAAATCAATCAATATTTCATGCAAAAATGAACAAAGTTACATCGATAAACATTAGAAATATAAGTTACAAAAAAATGCATGAAAACGTTAGCAGTATAGATTGAACAATAAGTTTAAATTATCAAAACGCAGAATTATGTAACAAAAATAAATCGGAAAAATTGTTGCGACTTAGTAAATGGACATGCAAAATTAAAATCTACGAAAATGCTTAAAACTTACAACACTTTGAATCTTAGATCATCAAATTCTGAATTCTCTATAAAATTCATATAAAAGTATCAAAAATCTTTCGATTCATACAAACTCTAAAAGAATAATGAAATCAGTTGAATTCTCTAAAAAACTGTTTTCTGTAAAATCTCGACAAACGTCTCTACGGTCTATGAATTGCGGAATTCTAGAGCATCAAGTTCTAAATATAGGTACTTACAAAAATTCTGAAAAAATGCAATTAAATCTTTTAAATATTTCAAGAATACAAAAAATTTATATGAATGTGACTTTAACATTCATTCTTGAAATTACTGAGAACAGATCAAAATCAGCTACAAAAATATAAGTTATCTTTAAAAGTACCTATAAATGCTCCAGAGTTTCGAATACGAGGGGGGACCCAAAAGTAACGGGAATTAGGTGGTGGGGGGACCGCGGAGGGGGGGGGGGGATCGGGTTCTCCACTGGTTCTCTTCCAAGCTGCTACTCTCCCAAGTCAGTGTGCAAAGTTCATTTGCTGTGAGTGCATTCGTTCGTCCGTAAGAATTTTTCTAGTGAAACGACTTTTTCCGTTTCGGCGAAAACGTGAAATGGCTGAGTGCGGAGAGCAACGCGCGGCTGTAAAATTTTGTTTTTTGTTAGGAAAAACACCAGCGGAAACCCTTGTGATGCTGAAAACAGCTTATGGGGATAATGCTTTGAGTAAAACGCGTGTGTACGACTGGTTTTCGCGTTTCAAGAATGGAGAGATGTCAATAGAAGACCAACCTCGTTCTGGGCGCCCCTCGACTTCAAGAACGGACGAAAACATTGAAAAAATCAACACTCTTGTTCATGAAGACCGTCGCCGAACCATCGATCAACTTTGTGAGATGTCTGGATTGTCATGGAGTTCAATTCAGAGGATTTTAACTGAAGATTTGAGCATGAGGAGGATTGCAGCCAAATTTGTTCCTCGCCTTCTCTCCGACGATCAAAAGGAGCGTCGACTTCAGGCCTGTCTTGAGCTGCAAAATCAGTTGGATGAAGACCCAGATTTTTTTCTCAAGGTTATAACTGGCGATGAATCATGGTGCTCTATGGCTACGACCCCGAAGCAAAGCAGCAATCAAGCCAATGGAAGACACCTCTCTCGCCTCGTCCAGAAAAGGCACGCCAAGTGAAGTCCAACATCAAGACATTGCTCATTTGTTTCTTCGATTGCAGAGGTATTGTGCACGCAGAATTTGTTCCTCCAGGCCAAACGGTCAACCAACACTTCTACTTGGAGATTTTGAAAAGGTTGAGGGAGAACATCCGGAAGAAAAGAGCGGATCTTTGGCGCACAGGAGATTGGTTCTTCCACCACGACAATGCACCTGCCCACACAGCGCTGTCCGTGAAGAAATTTTTGACCAAAAACGGCATGACACCGATTGTTCACCCCCCCTATTCACCGGACCTTGCCCCCTGTGACTTTTTTTTGTTCCCTAGACTCAAAAGGGACATGAAAGGAAAAGGTTTTGGGACTGTAGAAGAGGTGAAACAAAAATCGCTGGAAGGTTTAAAAAACATTGAAAAAAATGAATTTCAGAACTGTTTTGAACACTGGAAAAAAAGATTGAACAAGTGTATTACAGTCAATGGGGGTTACTTTGAAGGTGATAAAAATTGTGTGTGAAAAAATTTGTCAATAAAAAAGTTGTAACACAATTCCCGTTACTTTTGGGTCCCCCCTCGTATTATACTAGACAAATGTGAAAAATAAATTTGCTAATTTACCAGCTTACTAGTTAACTAGCTAAATAATTTACTCGTTTACTAGTTTTTCTAGCTAACTAGTTTACTGGCTTACTTCTTAACTAGTTTATTTTTTTAATAACTTGTTTACTTGTTTACTAGCTGACTAGTTTACTAGTTTACTAGTTAACTAGCTCACTAGTTTACTAGCTTACCAGTTTACTGATTTACTTGTTAGTGAGTTTACTACGTTGCTAGTTCACTAGCTTACTAGATTACTGGTTTACTAGATAACTAGTTTACTAGCTTACGAGTTTTTTTATTCGACTAGCTTACTAACTTACTAGTTTTTTTATTTAACTAGTTTACTAGCTTACTAGTTTTTTTATTTAACTAGCTTACTAGTTTACTAGCTTAGTAGTTCACCAGTTTAACTAATTTACTGGTCAACGAGTTTGCTTGTTCATTATTTTATTTTCAAACTTGTTTATTAGTTTAGTAGTTTACTAGCTTACTAGTTTACAAGCTAACCCAAAAATCTTCCAATAAATAAAAATGATGTAGATATAGTTTACTTAGAAATTTATAAAACTTTCTGCCTTGGAGCATAATTATTTTTCTTATACTATATTTATATATAATTTGAGAAATTATTCTAGAAATAGTATAGAAAACAATCAAAATACATTCAAAGCAATTGATACAATTTACACGTTTAAACATACTCTTGACTGTAGGAATGCTAAAAAATTAAGAATAAAAGAATTGAAATTTTCCATAAAAGGAACTGTCGTCTGAGAAATCAATTCAAATTCTCATAATCGTTGAAAGTTCCAATACTATAGCATCAATTTCTAAAAATCGATTGAGTGATTCATAGAAGTATTAGATATGTATATAAATACCAGAAAATACTACAGTATTTGATAAATAATATACCATTCGAAAAGAATATAAATTTCTGATGTACCTTTTATCTGTGTGGTTAAAATTCGGTCAAAAATCTATTCAAATATATACATTTCTTAGAAGTTTGACCACTGGAGCATTAAATTTCAAAAAACTCTATGGAAACCCATATTACCTAGTATCAGATAAATCTCAAAAGTGGTATGCATACAAAAATTATTTAAAAAAAAAAAATGAAACCTCAGTTACTAGTTGAAAATTACAAAAATCGATTTTCATTATTTAGGAACATGAAAAATGTACAATTCTGGATTCCAAAAGTTATGTAACTTTTATACTTCTAAATGTAAAATATTTCAATAATCGCTCTCTTGTAACCATATTGTCAAAGATTAAAAATTATGAAATCCCGACGGAAAAATATTAATCAGAAAAATCCCTCCTGAAAATTTCCTCTGCCCACGCCTCTGCTAATAAGTATCATTTCCGATAAATTTCTTTTCCATGTATACATTCCTCGATATAATAGTCTAACGTTCTCCCAATCAAATTCATCCTCACTATTGATTCTATGATTAGTTATAATATCATAACTACATGGAATTAACCTAATATTATTTCTATGTTCAATAACTCTCGTCCTCAAATTCCTTTTAGTTTGTACAATATAACAAATCCACAATCTTCACAATAAATCTTGTAAACTACTCCTTGTTAATCTAAAAATGGTAATTTATCTTTTCCTCGCCTCATAATATCAGTATTCAATTTATTATCAATTCTATCTATATTATTCTTTTCAATTTCATATTTTAATTTCAAACTTAAGATATTATTACTTTTGATGCATCGAAAACCTTCTTCTTATCACCTTTAGGGTCAGTATTCATAAAAAATCAATCCTCTTCTTAATATATCTATTACTATAATCTTTCGAGTAGTTTTTCATCTTCAATATATCAGTAATTATTCTAAAGTTCTTCCAATGAAATTCATGATCTACCCATTTCAAATTTTTATCAACCAAACTGATGATAGGCCTATTTTTTTTGGTGCGATATATGTTGAAAAAAATAGTTGATAGATCTTTCTCAACAAGTTGGTTTCCGATGCTAATCAATATCCCAGTCTTTTTTCTAATGATCCAAAAAATCAATCTCTAATTCATAGGTAAATTTCAATCTAAGGTCATACGAATTCAGGATCGAAAGGACATCCAAAATATTATCAATCGGAATAACAACTAAAATGTCATCCACACATCTAACAAACAATGGGCAAACAAACTTAAAAACTTTCACATTTTCCTAGTTTTCTCAATCAGTCACAAAAGTATCACTTGTACCAATTTCGCAAAAAGTCAAAAAAATCCTGTTATTAATCGACTTTCAGCTTTCCCCCTACAAATTTTAAATCCCTTCTTCCAACGTACGTATCTTGAGTTTAAAGGTGTTCCAAGTCCTCGAAATTCGGGTCGTAAAAAAAGGAGAATCGATGTTAAACGCCGCTGAAAACACGAAGAAAAGAAAAGGGGCAACAGGTGAACGGGGCTATCCGGCTTATCCCGCAAACGTCCAAAGTGATACCGTTGGCATAAACTCGGAACGTCCGGAATTGAAGAGCGGATGAGACTGTAACGGCCGAAACGGCTCCTCCTTTTTTCCAATTACACCTAAATTAAGATTAACCGAAAATTCACGTTCGAGAATTATCGAAAGTTCGGAAATACGCATTAAGAAACACGCTGCAAAAATGTGGAAACCGTCGAATTACACTTAAACCTCGAAATATGTCACACCTCGAGTCGTGCAGGATAAGTCGAATTTCGAGTTTTGAGAGTATCGTTTTCGTTTTTGGCATTATAGATTGTTTTGGGATTGAGATAGTTTTGTAACGCGTGAGGTCACTTTTTTGGAATTGTTTTGTTATCTCGAGGCTGAGAGGCTCTTGCAGATTCGCCGGAGCAAGTTAATTCGTAATGAGATAATCCGGTAATCGAAGACAGCGGAGATTATGGCAAGAGGGCAAAAGTCCGATTTTCGTTGTTTTTATTAGATTGTTTCGGAATTCGAGCGTGCTTAAAAGTGGAGCAAGTTGTGACGTTTGAAATTGGTAGAATTTTTTTTAGTTGCTCTAATGATTTTTTTGGGGTCAATCTTTTTTAGAAAGAAAGTTTATGTATTTGGGTAGCAAATTATCTGTATCAACTCGATATAATTGAAAATTTATTATTGAATTAGTTAAAAAGACAGTGATTAGTAAAAAAAAGTTTTGCTCACTACTTTGAAATTTTTATGTTAAGTTGAGATATTCAAAATTATCAACATCATTTGTCATTTTCATAAAGTATACTTTTAAAAAATGACTAAAAATGATAAACTCTTGTTGAGTTCCAAAAATATGATTTAACAATATTCGAAGATACAAAAAAACGAAAATCTTTGATACAAACAAACAGTTGATGCAGAAATTATATTCACCATTTTTATCTTTCAAGGATTTTTTTGATCGAAAGGAAATTAATTGAAAATTTTGAATGTAAAAAGTTTCATTTACAAAAGTACAAAATTTTTTTCACTTCGAAAAAGTTTATTAGTTTACGAGTTATCGATATTCAGCTAGGAAAAAGTAAATTCATATTACGTTTATTTGCTATTATCTAACAAAAAAAAGAAACAATCGACGAGATTAGGAGAAAAAAACCATAGTCGTGATTTTGATGAATCATCTGATGATTTGAAGTCTTTTTATATAATATTTCTACTTAAATGGACTATCAAAAGTCCATTTTATTTATACTTGCAGACGATCCAATTTAAAAAATCACTTCGAAGTTCTGCTACCTCATAAACTATAAATCTAATACACTCTCATGAAATTATTAATTTTTCTTATTGAAAACTGTGATCACTTCCGTAAAAATTTATGAATGATGCTATTTCTGATGTAAAAAAAATAATCAAAAAAAGTCCTAAGTTACTCAGACAAAAAAACACTCTTGAAAAATAGTTAAAGAAAAAAAATAAACATTATTTCACTACTGTTTACAGCTTTATTGCGCATGAATTTTTTTTTCACTACGATAGCAAATATTTTGATATCTCAGGAGATATTCACCGCAAACATATCTTGATCGTTTTCTCAATCATGTCGATTAGAGAATTTTTTGTTTTTTGTCATCTAGAAAAAACGAAAACGAAACCAGTTTAGCCAAGCTCATCAGCGATAACTTTTGGACTAATCTCTATTCATGGAAAAATTCTTATACTGTCGGCAGAGATTTCCAAACATCGAAGGATATCAACATTATCATATTTTTTTTTCTTTGCTACGATGTATTATGATTTGATGTGAAAACTGATTTGACAATGATACGTTGTACATTTCTTTAAACTCAACGACCAAATGAAAAAAAAGTTCTGTTAAAGGTAAAGTAGATTTGAAATTTTTATTCAGTTTGATGATTAATAAAAATTTCGACTTTTCATGAAACATTATAAAATAACTAACATTTTTTTGAAAATTTTTACAGTTGTTCAAAAACGGACACTATTTCCAGCTTTAACGAATATTTTATATTTTCGATAACTTTTGTTACATGGTTCTAGTATTTGAAAATAATCTGTTATTAAACAAAAGAATTTTTGGAATTTTATTATTTTTTCCTTCATAAATTTTCATCATTTTCCTCAAAAATTCAACGAAATAGGGAGAATTATCTTAACAGGGATTTTTGCACTTTTTCTCAAAAATTTTTATCACTCAATTATGATTACTTTTTGATTTCGCAAAGTACATAAAACCAAAATGCATTATTCTTAATGACAATCATAAGATACTATTCCACAATATTCATATATTGTTCAAAATAAACTTATTATTTGCAACTCGATAAAAACTACACTCATTTCAGAAAATTCAGAGCAGTTCATAGGTATTACAAAAATTAACAACAATTTAGGTATTTTTGAGTATTAATAATACTTTAGTTAGCCCTACTGTAAAAAAATTACCATACGAACATATTTTATTTTTATTAAAGAAAATAATGTTGTACTCATATTTCCCTGCAAAATATTGATCACTTAAATATTGTATAAAATTCTTAGATTGTTAAAAATAAATTTACACTTAAGTATATTAAAAAAGAAAAAGTTTTTGAAAATTTATAGCTTCTCATAAGAATCTAAAGGTATATAATATTTCGAAAGTATTTCAAAGTATCAATAAAAATTCAGCTCTATCAACTAAGTAATTCCTATATACACAAGATTTTCTCTCGATCCAAAAAAATCGCGGATTACTCGTCTCTTTGTACATCGAATCTGATCGTAATTCTATAAATGAAAGACGATGGTGCAGGCAGGCGGCAAAATCCCGTGAAAAACGACTTTCATGTACGCGGATTCGCTTTTTTACCCGAAATCTCCTTATTCCGTAATATTGTGTGTTCGGTGTAAACACACGTCGCGCGTAGTCTTCGGATACGTTAAGGTATCGTCGAAAGTAATCCGTTAATCCAGTTACTCGTCGTCGCGGAACCGTAAGATGTCGCACCCCCTGTCGCTTTCGTTAAAAGATATATAGGAGCTTCGTAAAGTTAGTACCACGAATTTAGAGAATATTCCGAAATTTTTACACTATTTGATTGTCCATTGATTAACTATTACTCACTGAGAAAAAATCTTGTACCCTCTACCATATATATTGTAGACAGTACAATAATATTGTACTTTGTACAATAATATTGCAGTTTTTACAATATTATATTAATATTACAAAACAATTTTATTATAAAACAAAAATGACCACGAATGAAGTATAGACTTTTGATCAATAGAATTTAATTGTATTTTTGTATTCTCTTTAACATAGAGATAAATAAGTTAATAAAAATTAAGTTACATAATTCAAAATTAACTAAATGATTGAGTTATATTCATATTCCACTTACTTAAAAAATCATTTAAACCTTTAGATTATTTTGTACATTTTATAAAACAATATTTTGAAATATTGCATATTGTATTGTATATTTTTAAAAATTGAATTTTCCAAACGATAATTTATTTTAATCAAAAATGTGAAATATTTTCATTCATCAAAAAAAAGAAAATTTTATTTTATGATTCAGAGAGTTTCCTTTTTCTAATTAACTGGTTTAAGAACAGCATTCAAGGAAAATTTTCAAAATACGTAAAGCAAATATTAGGTGAGTTTCGGAATTTAAAATGTACGATCTTCGACACTTATCTTTTTGCCAAAGAAAGTAAACACTATGAATAATTTGGAAGATTTAATAATTCAAACTTGCAAAGGTACTCAGTATGTTAATGAATAATTTTGAAGACAAAAAAATAACAAAGAAACTCGTTTTAAATAGTAAAATTTCATGTTTAGAAGAAATTGAAATCTAAAAGACTAATTATTCAAATTTGTTACATTTTTTCTCTGTTAATTTCGAAGGTTCGAAATTTGGTAAGAAAAAGTAGTATAAAATTGATAGGTAAATAAAAATATTCTTTCTGTATAAAATTACTACTTGTAGTTATCTATACAAAGAATTCAATTCATTGAACTTTGAAATTCTATGATTTGATGTAGATTCCATTACTCGAAAAAAATTGATCATTTCCAATTTTAACACCTAAAAAAGTGAAGAATTTTGTGTAGACAAAAATCATCCATCAATTAAATGTTTAAATTACAAAATATCAGACTTTGACATGTGTAATTGAAAAATTGAAAGTTGAAGGACTTCAGATTTCAAATTTGAAATAATTTATCACAACAAAAAAAAAAAAAATTAATCACACAGAAAAGTTGTATGTAAATATAAATTTAACTATTCGTATGTATATTTAAAAAATCTTGAAACGCAAAATATGTGTTTTTGGAAAACAACCTTCAGAAAATTTTTTCTATGTACACCTCCACAATATACTACCATATTCTACAGTAAATAAAAACTGTTGTTTTTTTGGAACTTGAAAATCTAGAATTCTGGCGTCAAAAATTCTACAATTTTGTGTGTTTTCTAAGTATAAAATAATCAAAAGTAGTAAAAAACATGTTCTCTTTGGCGTTGATTGAGATAATCGAACCAGGAATGAAATCAGAGCAGAGAAGCGAATTCGCATATCCGATGTATTGACCTCAGTCCGGATAGATAGATTACAAACATTTCCAGTACAAGGGGTGGCCAAACAGCGTGACCAGAGCCCCATACTTGGTCTCATGTGAAACCATTGTCAATGAAAAACGTTAGTAAATTGCCCCTTTTTGTTTTGCAACACTGACCCAAAATGCCCGACAATAAAGTACCCTAAAAAAATTTTTTTGACTTCATTTCAAGCTGATGAAACTAGTTTTCCTTCAATTGACGTCATTTTCGATACTTTTAGTTACATGAATTTTTATCAAAAAATGAAAAAAAAAACCAATGAATATTATGTAGATTGAATTACGATAGTACCATAACATATATGCCTTCATGAAAAAGTATTTTTAGTTATCTTAGAAAATAACTCTTTAAAACAAAGTTCTAACCTTTTTTGTACTTTCATGTGTAACAGATGCTTCATATGAAACAATACATTGTTTGGGCCATGTTTTATTAGATTTTCGATAATAAATTAAGCTCTTCGTGTTGATTGAAAAATTTTGCTAAAATTCGTGTACTGGGTTCCGATCTGACTGCAACGGCCGTGGTCACAGAAACAGGAAGAAGGCAGGGGCACATCCTTATCGTGGCCAGAAACCCGTGACCCCCCTCTTACATATATACGCTTCCAACACGTGCGAGTCTTACATGTTGAGTTTTTTAAGTCAAATTGGGGATTAATGGATTATGTAATAAATTTTTTCCCAAGAATCATAATTAATTTGTGATGAAATGATTTCAAATATTAAGAAAGATTTCAAAGAAATTTTCTGTATTTTAGCACTGTCCCTGAGATTAGGATTAGGATACGAAGTGTAGTTCAATACCATGAGTTTTAGTTATGCCTACCTTGACAAAATGGAAAATTATGTAACTGTTTCATTAAAACTGCCAGAATTCACAATAGAATATTTTATTCACAATTTGTCCACTAATTCACGTTAAAAGGTCTGATTAACAACAAATTGTGAAGACGCATATTTCGCAGGAATTTTATTCATTTTTCAAACTCAAATTTATCCAAAAACGCAATTTTTTATATAAGTTGAAATCAAGTGCCATGAAGAGAATTTGTTATAGTAAACATATCGAAAATATGGACTGGAACACGTTAACTTCACCAAGTACGAAATAACTTTGAGATGAACATTTTTTGAAAGTAATGCAATTATATTTGATCGATTTTTTGTGAATCAATTTAAAATTGAATGGGAGTTTAGAAAAGTTTTATATTGTGAGATATGAGGGTTGTCTGGCTTGGAGAGCAACCCTTTGATACATTATACAGCCAATTGGTCACCCTTTGCTTTTGCTCGACTACTCCTAAGATTGAGAAGTTTATCGAACTTTTTATTAAGTGTTGGGATATAAAATGTTTTAAAACAATTATAGAGTTTTTTATTTGAAAATGAGTCTTTTGCATATTGTAAAAAAATGAAAACGTTACCAAAAAACAAATAATGTCATGCAGAACTTATATTTATAGTGAAAATTTTTGTTTAGTTTGGTAAAAAGAATTGTTTAGACTATTAAAAGTATGAAGTTAATGTATTACGAACTCCAAGGTCATCTGGAAAATTTTAACATACTAATTAAGTCATTTTAATATATTATATTCAATTATAACCTGGGATTATCGTAATAAATTCAAGTTGGTTACATAGTAATGAACATTTTTTTGAAATTTTGTTTTATATAAAAATGCACATGCCATATTAACTTGTATATTCGTGATAATGATTGATCCATAAAACTTGAAATTAAAAATTTGATTCTTGTTGAATTTTCATGTGCAAAAAATTATTCTGTTATAAATTTTCAATCACTGAAAAGTGCATTTTGTATGCATAAAAATTTGAGTATGGAAATTCAAAATTTCAATTAACTCTTGCAAACTTACAAAAATTGATTGTGTGTTCCAGAATGACAAAAAAACGCAAATTAGTTTGATTTTTAGGAAATTCAAGTGTTAATATTACGCCCAAAAAAAATGACATTTTTATGACTTTTATATTTGTTTATAAAGAATTCGACACATTTTCCCCGTTAAATTCAAAACAAAACAATGGCATTTCGAATCACAGAAACGATCCAGAAACTTGAAAAATAAAGGTCCATACATGGAAAATTTCTTTACCTCTTCAGAAACTCAATGGCGAAAAACCCAAAAAAATGCAAAAACCACATGTCTTCATTACCTGCACTTGTTCCGGCTTCGTATTAGCAGCTACCCAAGCCTCAGCGAACGTTTCCATGGCGCTCTGAAAATCCATTCCCTCGTCAAATCCGCTCAAAAATCCACATAACCCCCACTCTATAATCTCTCTTAAGCCACCGAAAATTTGTCACAAATCCCTCCAAATTCTCCGAAATCACAATTCAAAAATTCCCCCATTACACGCGAAACCCGAGGAATCAAAATTATTTTTCACTTTCCATATCCGAAAATCTTCGGAAACCAATAACACAATAATCCTTTTGCGTTGGGTAATTTTTTCAAAAATCGTTCGTTAATTTTTCGAGATATGAAGAATTACAGAAACACATTTGCACCGCTCGGCGACCGAGCCAAGCAGCAACTGAACGTGAAGACTATGGAGGGATGTACACTCGCGGGTTTGCCTCTTCGCGGCGTGCAGCGAGTTGCCCCACCAGCTCGGGTCTCGCTATACCCCACCAAAACTTCACCCTCTATATCCTCTACCTCGAATCGTCTTCCACTCCACCCCCGAAACTTGACTACCGAATCCGCGGAAAGCTCCGCGATGCACTCCGTCCAATCTGCCGTCTTATCCACGGGTACACCTTCGCGAGAACTCGAGGAGGCTCGAAGACGAGAAAAAATGGGGACTCGGGGTTTTTTCGATTAATGAGGGAAATTGGAGTCTCCTCAACGAACGGATTTTCGCGAAATTCGAGCAGAATTGGATATTCTCTGCACTAACATGGAGTAGCTCTATTTATTCATTGCTGTTGATGGAACTTAACCATGTATCGCAATATTTCTAGATCTCACCAAAGCTTTTGATACAATACATCACAAATTACTACTAGAAAGGTTAAGATAGAATTCAGGTGGTCAAATTAAATGGGACTACGAGTAAAGAACAAATAGTAAAATTGGGAGTACCCCAGGAAACTATTTTAGGTCCCGTACTTTTCAAAATTTATGTAAACGATTTTGCGGAGAAGTTGAATGACAGTCTTTGCAGATGATATAGCGATTGTTATTGTTGAAGACACTTGGGAAAAAGTAATCAAGATGGCTGGAGTTAAGGGGTTATATACCTGTTTGTGCAGACGAATTGAGGATAGTTTGTAGTATCTTTTAACTGGGTTTGGAAGTAACGCGTTACTCTAAAACGTTACATTTTTTACTGTAACGATAACGTAACGCGTTACATTAATTAACCAGTAACGATAACGGGAACGAGTCACTTTTTTCGGTAACGAGTAATGGGATTCTCGGTATTTTACGTTACTTTTATCTGTCCTATTAAGTTTTTAGCACAAATTGGAGCTTTTTAAAAAATTTTCTGAAACTGAGATCTTGGTAATTTTTAACTTCTTCATTTTGGGATATAAAATTCTATAATTATAATTTTTATTGAAACTATGTGGAACAATCGTAATTAGTGCAAAAATCATGACGAAGAATAGGCTTTTTAATTTTTAATTAAAAACTTTTACGACTCAAAGCGTTGAATTTTAGAAATTCGCATGAAAAGATATAAAAAATTCTTAAAATTTTTAGATCGCAAAATCTATAGCAGGATTTGTGAAATTTAGAGATCCTGCTAGAAAATTTCATAGAATAATAATGAATACAAAAAAAAATACATAAATAAAATAAAATACGAAAAATACTGGATTGTATTAAGTTTTAAGTAACTTGATTTTTAAAAAAATTATGTAATTCAAGGTATCAAAAAACTTCAATTTCTTGAGCTATATATTCTAAAATTCATATTTATGTTGATAGAAGTCTATACGAAGATAAGAAAATTTTTTCCTTTTTGAACTCTGTGAAAAATACAAAAAATATTGAGGGCCCGCTAAATATATATAAAGAAACTGTTTTCTGCAAAATCGATCGAAATAGGCTCCAGAAATTTCGGACCTCAAATTTTATTCCATTCTAGAAATTGAAAGATATATCTTTGAAAAACTAAAAATTCCACAACATTTTTTAAATATTTTAAAATGCAGACAGAAAATACGTTCAGAAATATACGTGCAAATATGTATATGATACATTGGAGATCTTTTGAAATTCCAGAAATTCATACAGCAATATATAAAAAAAATGAACGATCCTTGGAATCATAGAAAAACTGGAGAAATACAAAAAGTACCTAAATAAGTAAAAATCTATCGAGACACTCTTTTGTGAAAAATCCTGTAAAACACGTTATGTTTCATTATATTCAAATTCTGGAGTTCAAAATTCTTGAAATATATAGAGCAATTAGTATTATGAAAATTCTAAAATTATGTTAAAATACTGGGAAATACTGCAATATTCTATCATACTAAAAAATACGAATGGTTTCAAAAATACTGAACAGTAGTTCGAATTCTAGAAAAGTTAAAATTGTTTAAAAAAAATCAAATGAAATGAATATCTTCTTAAACATTTTTC
Organism: Platygaster robiniae; assembly: GCA_028476575.1. Lineage (NCBI taxonomy): Eukaryota > Metazoa > Arthropoda > Insecta > Hymenoptera > Platygastridae > Platygaster > Platygaster robiniae. Next base: position 22,634,395 of record CM052025.1, on the reverse strand, counting down.
GCTGGAAAATTCTCTCAAATACCAATAATTCGAAAAATTTCTAATTCTAGAGCATAAAATTCTTGAAATCTATATATCACAATGTACAGAAAAATAGTGAAATTTCTAAACATTCTAGAAAATCCAGCAACATTTCATACACTTTGAAAAGTACAAAAACTTTCAAAAATTCTGAAAATCTGGGTAGGTATTTAGATTCTTTCAAAAATCTATTAAATTTGCAAATGTTTTCTTGTGGCTAACATTGAATCTAATGTCAGATTCAGAAATTTCGTAAACTTGAAAAACATATAACAATTTGAACAAGCTGATTGATTTGTTTTCTAGGGGTGAAAAGTTCAGATTAACATTTTTTAATATACCACAAATAAACAATTTTTATAGAAAAAAATCACAAGTACGTTAAAATTGTATTTTTCAGCCTTAGTTTTTCAATGTCTTGTTATTTACATTCTATTTATTCTGAAAAGTAACGTGAAATTTACGAGACGTTACTTTTTTTAAGTGGCAACGGTAACGAGTTACTATTTCTTTTTGAGTAACAATAACGTAACGAATTACTTTTTTCACCTTTTTAACGGGAACGTAACGCGTTACATTTTTTCAAGTAACTTTCCAAACCCTGTCTTTTAAAGTATGTACCAATAATTTTATGACACCGAAATGATTGTTTTTCAATACTATATTGTCCACTTGAAAAAACAAGCACTGCGAAAAAAAAATAGTAATTATTACAATACTGTATGCTAAACGGGAATCACTCCGACGTATTGTACTTTTTGCTAGATAATGTATCAATTTTTGAAGTAACATATTGTAAATGTAATCAAATGATATTGTAGTTATAGATATATTTTGTTATAAAAACTCCTCTTGATATTTCGTTTTCTACTGTACTTCTTGTATTTTTGCAATATCATATTGTAATTCCTATTAATCTAGATTATTGAAAATTCCATACAGCTTTTTCAGTATGCATATCTGTATATGTTCTTTTTGCAATATTTTCGTATACTTTCTACATTTCTAGTGGATCATATTGTAATATGATACAGTTTTAGAAAAAGCTGAATGAAAGTAATGTAGCTCATTTTTTTCGCCATGTATGGTAAAAATTACAGTTTTTATAGTAAAATGTTCATTTTAGGATTTTAAACTTTCTGAAATAATACAGTAAAAACTGGCATAGATATTGTAATTTGTACATTAATAGCGGTTTTACTGTATAATATTGTAATAAGTAAAATCAATATTACAGATTTTACAATAATATTACAAAAAGTTCAATCATATTGTACTTTTTACAATATATACGGCAGAAAATACAGGATTTTTTTCTCAGTGGGTATTTGTTCATAAAAAAACATCAAAAATTGACGCAGTTATGGCCCTTTCCTCGAAACAACTTTTTTTTTGAAGAAGCTTGCGGTGACCACGATGCAAGTCGAACAAGTCAAGTTAAATCTGAAAATCCAAAAAATTTCATTAGTCTAGGAATACATCTAGTTCTTGAACGATCGCCTTTTTATAGAAAAGTTTTTATTTTGTAGATAGAAATTTTTAATACAATTTTCATAGCTTGAAATATCGAAATCTCGGGGAAAACGTTCTTGGATACAGAGAAAACGTAATATTAATTTTTTCAATCGTTCAAGAACTAGATATATTTCTAGACTAATGAATGTTTTTGGATTTTCTAATTCAACTTGACCTGTTCGACTTGCACCGTTGTCACCGAAAGCCTCTTCAAAAAAAAAAATTGTTTCGGGGAAAGGGCCATAATTCCGCTAATTGTTGATATTTTTTTATGAAAAAATACTTGTTTCTTCATGTGGACAATACATGTATAAAAACAATAACTTTGGTCTCATAACATTATTGCTACATACTTAAAAAGATACTCCAAACCATCATCAATAATTCGACCGCACAAAAAGGTATATAATCCGTTAAACTGAGGAAAATTTAAAATCTTGAATTTAACTGAGGGTTTTGTTCAAAAGACAATTTTACACTTCTTGAAGACACGACAGAAAGAATATTATGAATGAAGCAGAACCATATCCTGCAGGAAGTTCAAAATACTACAAAATTTTAACAAGAGAATATACAGGAAGTCTTATTGTACCAAATTATGTGTATGTGAATTTTTCATATTTTTTTTCATAGCGTACACTTGGTTGTGTTGTGAATGAATTTTTAACAGAGGGTGTCTGTAGATGTTAGAACTTTCAAGTTTTCCGTCATGATGTAAAAGTTTTTAAATTTCTCTATAGGTTTTCGGAAAAACCTATCAAAATTTTGTGAACTCGGAAGATATTGTGGAAGATCTTAAGCTTTCTAGGTTCTAGAAGCCAGCAGACAAAAAAACTTAAAATTCACGTTACAGAATGTGGAAAACTTAATTTTTTCATACTGCAGTTCATAAATTTCGAAATATCTATAATATTGTTTATAAAATTAGACGAAAATTTGACGACTTGAATGTTTGAGGTTCAAAATTTGTTATTACAATTTGGGCAAGAGGCAGGCTCAAATTTCGAACAATTTGTTACCTAGGTACAAATATTTATTTATTTTAATCAATTAATAAAGAACAATTCTTTCATCATAATATCCCGTAACTTGACTTGCAAGCTCATTACTTATTACGCTCTAATTATTTGAAATATGTCGCTTTCAATATAAAAAAAGCAATATCCTTCTTTCTAACGTTTCAGCATGTAATATCTTTTTAGGATTCCGCGTTACTTGACGAATTTTTGCGTATTGTTATATATTTCTATATCAATATCTTTCATTTTATTATTTTTTATTCAAATTTTTTTAGATTTTTAGTATTCTGTACATTTTTTATGAAACTGCACCCGCCCTCTTCAGAATCCCGAAGGGAGAGCAGTATATATTCATTTAACTCCCCCTGTTTGTGAGCATGAAATCTCATAAATCTGTATAGGAATTAACAAGAAAGCTGTAAAATCGTACAAAATTTTACAAGTGATGAAAAATAGGATAATACAACAAAGCTATAAATAAACTTTAGAACCACTTACAATAAAAAATTAATGAAAGTGTCTATGAAAATATTAGATAATCGTACGAATTGTATGAGATCCGAAAAGTATAAAGTATATCTAACTACAAAAATTTATGTAAGTGTCAATGTAAATATTAAATAATAATACGAATTTTATAAGAATTAAAAATGTTGAAAAATGAAAAAAAAAGCATTTTTTGAAACGCAAGAAATCTACGGAAAAAACTTGATCTGAAAATTAGTTTGAAATACTAAAAATCTTTCATGCTTGGATGTTAGGAGCATCGAATTCTCAAAAATTACCTAGCGAAAAATTAAGATGTTGAAAAACTAGAAGAATGCCATAAAATGCTACGAAATTAATTTAATTCAAGAATATCAAAAAGATAGAAAATAACCTGAAGTTTAAAATCTTTGTTAAATTCTTGAAACTTATATAGGTACAGTTTTCTGAAAAATTTGTTAAAAAGTAAATTATCTCTAAAATTCGATTCTCTATAGTGCCAAATACTAGTTATCTATATTGCAATCGTTTAAAATACTAGATATCTTAAACAAACCCTGAAAATCTTTTCTAATTATGGAAATATTGAGAAATTTGTTACATAATTCTCAGAATTCGATTGAATTTTGAAAGTCCATGCAAATATCTTTTCTTTGAATAACTAATAAATTATACATAATAAACCAAAAAGAAGTTCAATTGCTCCTCATCTTCAAAATCCAAATCCGTATAATTGATCCCAGGAGCCAAAAAATAAAAAAAAGGGATTTTTTCTTATTCTCAAAACAACTCCATTTCAACCTTTTATTTTTCTAGCTTCGGCCCATAATCAATATTATCAAATTTGTGATTATAAAAAAAAATTTTTATGTTTTACTTGTAATAGTTCCTGATGAAGGCCCCGATTATGAGCCGAAAGTTAGAAAAATAAAAGGTTGAAATGAAGTTGTTTTGAGAAAAAGAAAAAATCCCTTTTTTCTATTGTTTGGCTCCTGGGATCGATTCTACGGATTTGGAAATTATGTATAATATAAAAAAAAACCTCGAATCATCAAGCATTAAATTCTAGATATGAGTATAAAAATCTATGAAAATTCCAAAATATCATGTAAACTGTAAAAGTACTAAAAAATACGGTCAATACTAAAAGTACTGGAAATCCATGAAATACTACTTATTTTTCGAAATACTGTTTCCTGGATGATTCTTTAGAACTCTCAAAATATCACAATTTCCGAATTCTTGATAATCGAATTCTTAAAAGATATATAATTATGTCAATCTGCAAGAATGCTAAATATATTATAAAAAAGTACTTATATTAGTCACTCGCAGGGTTGCTAGATCTGTCGCATATACGTAATCACATACATGAACCCTCGTGCTCGAATTCCGTCTATAAATTAGAAAAGGGTGAGGGAAGGGTGTCAGAAAATCAGCAAAAATCTGTTCGATGCGTTTTCATTAAAAATAGATCGTTGATACAACAAACATAAAAATGCTTTGAACTTGGTTTAAATATCAAATAATTACAAAAAATACGATCAAAAACTTCTGTTCGGCTCATGTTTCAATAGAAACAGAATAATTAAATAGATCCGTTCGTTTAAGTCACGTACAATCTGTACCTACAATATAGTATATTATGTATGTGAAATGAAAGTATGTATTCTGGTACAAGAATGGTCGTTGTTACATTCATTACAATAAAATTTCGAGTAATTATAATATTTTACTGAAAACATTGAGGACAAATGTAGGTGTAGGAGTTCTTGTGACCCACAGAAAAAAATGAATAATTTAGAAAATATTCATTTTATTTTCTTTGAAAGTGGAAAGTTTACTGTCTTCGACGACTCGATTTTAAAAGCAAAATTTTTTATTATCTCAAAATCTTTCGATATATATTTTAATAAATATTTACGTATATATATTCATATTGTTTTCAAAGTTTGAAATTTCATGTAGATCAAGTATTTTTTTTTTATGAATAATAACTTGATTTATTTGAATATATTTTAATAAAATTCTTTTTGGGGGAATTTCAAATTATGTTACATTAAAAAGTTTTAATATATAAAACATGGTATCTATATTTTTTTATACCTCTAGTCAAATTTACGTTCAACTTATACTTCTATGAAACACATCAAAATCTATTCTTTTACAGAGATTTGCTATGAATAGTTTAAATGTTCATAACTTTAAAAACAGCTGTACCTATAAAGCATTCAATAACATGGTTAACGTTCGAAAAAGTGAAGCAATTTTTGAAAATTTCATACAGTTTAAGACATTCTTAGAATGAAAATACTGTGGTGTGAGACCTTTATAAAGAAGCAAGTATTGCATAAAAAATACTGAAAAATTCATTAGTAACAAAAAATGTCATTTCACACTATTGTCAAAATTTACGCAATAGGACCTTATGATAAGGGAAATCTTGTACAAAAATTTGAAAGTAAAATAAAATTTAATGGTCACAAATTCAATATTCGAAAAAAAACAATGACAAACTAAGTGACTAAAAAATGAGGAAAACCAAATTTCATCATATTCAATATTCAAATGAAAAGTTACAGGCGGAATTAAAAATGTTTAAATATGCACTCTAAAAGTTCAATAAATAAAAAAAAAAAGGTAGTCAAAGATGGGTAATCATAGTATGTATTTCAAAGAAATATTTTTTTTTCTGATCAACTCCTAACTAAAATTTTTGTGTCTGTACTCCTGTTTTTTGTATACAAATAATTTTGCTGTCATAATTTTTCGTCATAACAATTTTGAATTAAATCTTCTTAGGCGGCATTGTCACTTTCCTGGAATGTAATTTGTGTAGGGAGTAATTTGGAGATTTTACAATGTAAGATGGAAAACTGTAAGATGTAGGAGTGTAATACTTTCGATTGCAGGGAGTAATTTTGAGATTTTGTAAGTCTGTAATTCTGTAAGAGTGTAAGAATGTCATTGATAGATTCGACTAAAAGTTAAGAATTAATGAATTTTTGACTGATTCAAGGTTAAAAAACGGGAAAAATACTACACAGTTGAATCGATGGATTGGTTAGAACTAAAAAAGGTAAGAGGAATAAAAATCTATACATCGGAATTTTTACTTCTAACGCATGTTGATTCAACACGCTCCAATTTGATTTTGAATTCTCTTCAGATCCTCTATTTCATGAATAACCCAGCATAGCTACTCATTATACATTTATTGAAGAATATCGAATGAAGAAACCAGTTTTCTACTTGATTGTAGTAAAATCCTAATCACCAAACATCCTCACATTACACTTCATCTCCCTAACTCTTACATTCTCCTCCAAAACCACGTTCCCCATAAAACCCCAAACTTGCATACAAATTCCTCCCTCGCGCCTCTCGTAAACCCTGAAACACCCTCGAACCCCGACAAATTGCTCACCGACATACGTTACTGCACCCCGGGAGCAAAACTTTTCCGAAACTCCGCAAGTTCCCCTGGAGCTTTTTCCACCAAGTCCATGACCGCCGATAAACGCTCGACCCGATGAAAAGCACGTTGAAATGACGATAAGCTCTTGGGAAAAAGGGGGGGTCCATGTACAAGGAAAATCGTAGTGGGGGAAATCTGGGGAAAATCTCCTCCGCTTCGGACCGTGCACCTTCGCGGGTTCCGGTGGCGAAAGCTCCAGCTTCCGGTTGCAAAGGCGTTCCTTTCGCAAGCCCGCCCGTGCAAGCTCCTCTGGTAAACGCCTACGTACACGCCCAAGCTTTTCCTTCGAAAGCCCGGGGACATTCCGCGACTGCGGCTCAGGAGATTTCGCGTGCGGTGGCTGATAGCGTTTGATAACGTTAAGGTGAAGGGGGAGGGTGGGGGAGGTGAAGGTAGAGCAGGGGTAACCATTTCGAAGTCCTTTCGATAAGACCGGGAAGAACAGCATCGGAATTTCAGGACGCTTTGCACACAGATTGCAGCATCTCTTCCAAGATTCATCTGGCTGCTTCTTTACCCGGGGATAAAATCGAGCTGCAAGCTTTGGGGGAATTTTTGTCGATTCGGGGTGGTATTTGGGGGGTTTAGTTTTTTTTGGAGTTAAGGGGAAATAAGTACAATATTGAGCGTTTGTCAGTTATATTTTTGCATTAACACATAGATTATTTTATGTTTTTTTCGGGTGAGGTTCAAAAGATTACGTTTATTAGTGTAATTTCTTCAAAAAAAGGTGTATCTACTTCAAATATCTTTCAAGTCCTTATTTTGCTACCTTTTAAGTAGAAGGATATTCTTTCGAGGTCATTTTCATCTGGTTGATTTCACGTTTTTACCTTGAAAAAATTAATCAGAAACTGAGAAATAGAGATTCAGAATTTGCACCGGTTTGCATCATTAGGACAGTTAATTTTACACCTTTTTACATATGACCAAAGTTTCCTTCTTATTTCAGAACATCTTCAGGGTCTGATTCTAACAAAAAGCTCAATTCATTCAATAAGTAAATAGTTCAATAACAATTCTAGTTGATAATGCGATTACAAATAAATAATAGCCAGAAAAATTGTAAAAAAACTTTTTGGTGTTCCTTCGCTCAAAGGCAGGAACACACACATTCCTTTTCCTTTTAATTCCTTCATTTGTTCATTCCCCGACGTTTTTGGAAGAAGAAAAAAAAGGACGTATTTATATTCATTATTTACAGTTTGCATTATGTTCTCTAGTTCCATTTTAAAAAACATCTTTCTTGAATCTACATTCTGTGATTATGAATTTAAATTTTGTGAAATGTTGAAATAAATATAAATTTAACATTTCTTCAATCTAATATAATGACATTTGAAACATGTACAAATTTCACAGTTGAGCTTATAAATTATCCTGATGATATTTACAATACGTATCTTGTTCAACTGTAAAGGTATTTCTTTTTTTACAGAAAAAAATAACAGTGCAATGCACTATCCTATTGAATCAATAACTTCAAACTCTTTTCACAAAATATTTACTTTTATGTCTTTTAGAAACTGCCTCGATCTAAGTTTTCAAATTAACGACGAAATTATTGAAATTAGATGTTTTAATAATTCGTAAGACTGTTTCAAAGTCCATTTCTAAATTTTCGAATCCAAGGCTTTCAATAGGCTAATCCGCGTATGCCAAGAGTGCTAGTCATTAAATTAGTTTTTTACTAAACAATAAATATTTTTGGTGTCGTCACTGTTCACTCAGAGCCAATTTCAATGATTTGAATAATAATACCTTGTTTTCACTTGAAGATTTTATTCTTAACAATGAAAATTAAAAGTTTGAATTTAAATTTGAAGGAGACAAATATTTTATGATGGAAAATACAATAGTTGCACACTATCACTATGTACCTCACGTTATAGTTAGTACACCAATTTGACAATTGAAAATTCGCACCAATTTAACGTATCGTTGATATTATATAAATTTTATAAAAAATATTATATAAATGTTTTTCCCATTATTATATCTCAAAAATTGACGAAAATACATCTCTTAAAAAGAATTTCCTAGTGACTTCAATACATCGAAATACCATCATTTACATGCCTAGTATATCGATACATACGAAATTAAAAAACCGAGAATGTTAAAAAATAATCAACTTCAAGAAAAATGGAAAAATACGTATAATTTATTTCTTTTTCTTTTTTTTTTCGATAATGTTTAGATTTGTCGCCAAATTGAACTTCATCTTTCATATGAGTTCCAAATCAAAATTTTTCTTTCAAAGATATTTCATTTTTGCACCAATTTTCGTAAGAACAACTGTTTTGAGACAATTGCAAAATTTGATTTCCAAATTTCATATTCGATTCCGAGACAATCATTGAAATTTATTAACAATCAGTCAATCAGAGGTGAATTTTTTTAATGACTCAGTAGAATAAAAACGACAAGGATATTAATAGAATTCGTTAATAATTAAGTAGTCAAAAAAATGAATTAGTAATTAGTCTATCAGTGATGCAAAATAAAAATTTTTAAAAATTTATAATAATAGAAGCGATAAGTAAATAGAATAATTGTTCATATATCAAACGATTACTAGAATTGACTAAGGATAGATATTTTATTAATAGATATCAATAATTTATAGTAACTTAGTAGATTGATAATGAACATTTGAATATTAGAATTTTTGAATTATAAATTACCTAACGTAGTGCCTAAATAATGAGTCAATCAGTAAAATAGATCAATGGTAAGTATATCAGTGATGCGTATCAAAAAATTGTAGTCATTCAGTAGAATATGTCACTAAGTAAATCAGTGGAATTCAGTAATAGTTTTTCAATCAGTAGAGTATTTCTATAAGGTGTCAATCAATAGAATAGAATGAAAGACAGGCTTTATTTGAAGCACTTTCATAGTTTGAGCAACTCAGCAAAACATCGATGACTGGTACATCAGTTAAATTTATCAATAATTTAGTCTATCAGTGAACAATAACATTTTAAAATACAGTTTTATCTGCCAAACGTTTGCTGCGTACAATTTCTCTTCATTCTCAAATAAAATTTTTTTTTACATTGTGATGATTGGAGGTTTTTAAAACCTTTCAATTTTCTTCGAAAGAAAACTTTCACGAAGTAAGGAGTACTTCAAGCAAAATATTAATAATGAATTTGATAACCAAGAATAAAACCTTCAAACAACATTTTAGGAATAAAAAAACATCATTGAATATTGCCAAGAATTTATCAACTAAGATAAAAAAGGAATTTGAAGGAAAACTTCTTTTAGGGTTAAAATTTAACTTATTCATTGTTAAACCTGAATTTCACGTAGAATTAATTTCAGATAAAAAAAGATTTGCACTGATTCATCATGTCCATCGTCATCCAAAATTTTCCAAAATTATTATAGTTGAACATTTCTTAAGGTTCTAAAAATCAGCAAAAATATCACTTGCACCAGCAAATGCTTCCAACCAATCCAACCTAATCCTGTTCAACTTCCTTTTCTAAAATTGTAACCCAAAGCCCAATTCATTTCCGTTTGCAACTATAAACCCTCCCCCCCCCCTCCCTCTAAAACCGACTATCGACCCTTTCCACCTTTTGTCCAGCACATGACCGCATCTCTAATAACCGTCTCACGTTTTCGTCTTCAAAGGGCTCGGCTCGTGAAGGGATTACGTCGACACAACTCGCGTCTAACGAATTAGAATTTCCGCGACGACACACGCGAATTATTGAACGTCCCCGTATTAAATCCCGCATGTATCGCGAGCGCTTCCCGAATTTCATATCAGATTAGGACCTACAACGCCGGAAACTCTTGGAGGCCCGAACATAAATTCGCCATGAACGTGGAAGTATAGAATAAAATAATGACGTCATTTTTGTAAACAATCGAAAGGGTTATTGGTGATAATCCGAATTATAGGATATTGAGAGTCGTAATTTATGGATCTAAAACAATATGCTTGTAGAGTTTACTAGATATAAAAATACATAAAAATTCAATAGGATTCATTGATATCGAAAAAATGAAAAATATACTTGAACTCTTTGAAATATGTGAAATACTTGAACTCTGGAAAGATTGTCTACTAAGAAATTAGTTGTACTTCTTAATCTCTCAAAATTTTTTGACTGTGGAGCATCAAACTCTATAAATCTACATATATTGAAATTTTGTGAAAATAACAGATATAAAAGATGAAAACCTAGACAGTTCTATTAAATATTAATAACATCAAAGAAGATAAAATATACTACATTAAAATACTAGAAAACAATAGGATATTTATAATCCATGAAGACATTATTCCCTTGAGAAACTATAAAATTACTGAATTTTTCTAAAACCTTGCATCCTAAAACATAGAACTCTACAAGTATATATACAGAAATTAATTAAATTTCCAGAAAATCGTCTAAATTGTGAGTATACTGTAAAAATAAACAACCTATACTAAAAGTACTGGAAATCTACTAAATTTTGAGATCGAGATCAACATCTTATAAAAATCTATCTAACAATCTACAAAAATGATAGAAATCATATTAAAAAAAAAAAAAAATCTTCAAAAATTTTATGAATCGTTCCGAATACGGAGAATCCTCAAAATACAAGCACTTCATGGAATATTTTGAATGTATAAAATGTGAAGATATAATTTCATGACATTCATGGAAACACTAAAAGTCCATGAAGCCTTGAATCAAGAGCATCAAATTCTAGATAATAACATAGATAATTCCTACGATTACGAGATAATCCGTCAAATGGTATATATACTGGAAAAAATCATAATCATAAGATACGTTGTATAGAAACGATACATTGTGGTCTTACATATAAATTGACGTATATAAAAAAAAAGGCTTGAGTTTGGAAATCAATTTCTAGGATGTTGTATGTTAGAATGAATATTTATTTACTCCTTAAAACAAATTGTTACTCGCCCTTTTGACATTTCCGTTCGCCTATTCATGCAAAATTTCAATGTCTCAATGTAGTGTTTTTCAATATTTTTTCATCCGAAAGATTGTTAGGAATATAATTGTTTAACAAATATTTCAACTATGAAGGAAAGTAATTTTGTTGTAAAAACGTAACTTTCATTTTCTATCCACTATCGAAAAAATACATTTGCAATGAAAGAAAGCAAAAAAATGTTTCAACTGTTACAACCTAATGAATTTATTGATTTCGAAATTATATACAATTATTATGATCAAAATTTAAAAAAGACGATGACCCAAAGTTAGCTTGAATCTATTTTTCATGAACGACCAATCGCACAAATCCTGTTTGCATCCTTTGACTTTTACAGCCTTTTCGATCACAAAAAACGCACTTTGTATTGATTCAACGAGGGTGTCCAGGGAAATCCTTGAAAAATCGAGCAACTGGGAAATATGTAAAAAAAATCGATCAACATATTACAATTTTCGTTAAAAAAAAATATTTACTTTTTTCCTGAATAATTCTAAAGTAACTATGACTAATTGTTCATTCAACTTACGAGTAAAATACTGCGATCAAGTTTCCTGTGAATGGCACTATCTTCGAAGTTTTCCACTTTCGATTACTCAATGCATGATAATTTTTGTCGGTCAATATTTCTCGATCCGTGAAAAAACCCATAGCTGTGTTGAGTGGGGGAAGTATTGAGTCATGAGTGAAATAAAAAATTGCTTTACGTTGACTCCAAGGACCAAACATCTCAAGGTTTCTGCAAAAAGAATTGAAAAATTTTGTATCTTTACCTGCGGATTCATGAAAACTATTTGTGTGCTTACTCGAATTTTTGAACCATATCATCGAGCAATGGAAACGCGACTTTTTTTCTGCTGCTTGTGGTATATCCATATTTTCGATATTCCCGCAAGTCGTGAAAATATTCGATCATACGTAAATCTTCTTCAACAAATGCCGCACACCATGGTGACAGTTTTTTTCTGTGAATAGCTGTCTCTGAAGCACATGCCTTATGCAGAGTTAGAATCACTGTTGTTTCCAAATTCTCACTCATCCCGAGGCTATGTTTTTTAAAATAATCCTCGAATTGATCAATAAATTGCTTAGATTTCAGCAATAGTTCCAAGTTCCAGCGATGGATAACACTGTTCACCATATCCTGGAACTTTCTGGATTTCCTGAATTTCTTCGCATAGTTCGTAGGACGGGTTTGTTCTTTTGAATAGCATGGCTTGAAAAAAAACAAATCATGCAAGTTAGGTAGGCGCTGAAGATGTTATTCAAGGTAGCGACTTAAGTGTTAGGTATACTGGAAAACCAGACCTAGTAATTCTGAAACTTACCAAAAGCTTCTAAAGTGATATTTTTAAGGTTAACTCATAATCATATAAGTGTGACCTCATAAAATCATAAGGATAATGCAAGATAAATCCTTCTTAGGAAAAATAAGCTCTCTCTGAAAATTTTTCCGCCGTTTTACACCCCAAATCGCGACATTGATTTTTGATGCTTTCCTGACAGAAAATATTCAACTTGAGGCAAGTGTATCGTTTGTCAAAGATGATTCAGACCCTCAACTTCGCCAAAATCGACACTTGCACCACTTTGAATAATATGCTTAAAACTTTATAAGGAAAAGCGAATTTCTATAAAAAGTAGAAAAACCTTACGTCGAAAATATCACTTCTGAAGAAAATAAAAACGTATAAACTTTTTTTTTTGAAGTAATGATGTGGTTTCCAGTTACATTCAATTTTATTGCTAAATTTAGATCAACATAATATAATATTACGATGAAAAAGCATGAGTTGAACTAATCGAGGATAAAAATTCTTCCAAAAAGTTGGCTACTTTGTGAATAGTTATAATAATATTTTACCACAAGGAAGCAATCTTTTTTCGGTATTTTTCCTGGTTTAATCAATATATCATTTTTGAAACACCCACGCATAAAAACATACATGCTAGCGTTGGTTCTCTGTGTTTTTGACGATCAAACCTAAAAAACATTCGTTATAACCGTTAAACACAGTTCGTATCATTTTTCAAATTATGTTATTCTTCATCTACAGAAACGTGCCATATGCTCTTACCAGAACATTCTAGATTTTCGAAAATTTTATTCGATTTTCTTACAACGTTCTATATAAGAATTCAGGATCGCTCAAAACAAAGCGTCTTAAATTTGATATGAAGTTTTGATAAAGTACATTTATAAACAAGCGCTGCTTTAAATTAAAAGTAACACGAAGGCAGAGTAAATACACTTCTCCTCGATGTAAACAGTTGCCGTAAAATTTACGTGGTTTTGCATTCCTCACCTTGAAACGTTGGGGTTCATGCTTTAACGACTGGTCGTTGATAATACCAGAAAAATTTTTACGAATTCGTTTCCCTGATTCATAATGATCCTTTTCACCTTGCTTTGATAACCTCATTTTGTTTTCTTTCACCATCAAAGGATCGCTATGCCAATTTTTTAGAAGTTTATAATCTTCATCGCACATTTCGCGAGCTGCAAGTTTGCATTTTTTTTATCAATTTCGCATATCTAGTCATTTATTTGTATTCAGAAACGGAATTTCTTTTTCACTCACGCCTCGTATTGTTCGAGAGAAGGTGCTTATGTATTTTAGGCAAAACGAAGTTGATTTTTAAAATTGAACCGACTGATGGATAGCGCGTTCCATGCCTTGCTGCAGACCAAATTTGTTGTATAGAACACGCTAAAACAAATGAATATAAATTTTTTACAGTTTGCTCACAATTTCGACATGAATAATTCCAAAAATTATCATATATCGAGTTTGGGCTGAGCAATTGCAGTCCTCGGCTTCGTCTCGGACCATAACTTTTCGTTTAGTCAAAATTAGTGTTATCTTCTGCCTACGTTTTCGTGATATACAAGCTATCAAAACTGGAAAGTTTTTCCCTTTCGATGTTATGCTTACCTATAAGTGTTTTGAAATGCATAACCTCGCATTCAAAAACCCAAAATCGCTGTTTAGCGGTCTTACTTCATTTTCTTAAAACCCTACAAAATTTCATTGCGGCGAGTAAAATGAATTAGAAGAATAGTTGATCGAATATTAAAAAAAAAAATTGATTCTCAACGTGACAAGTTAAAATTCAAGAATAAAACTTTAAATTTTTAAAATTACTTTTCGGAGCAGCCGTCAAATCTTTCAAGTGTCCGCGAACAAAGTTGTAGCTTGTGGGATTAGAATACCCACGATACGGTTTCTTGTCCTTTGAGTAACAGTATTGAACCGACGATGTTACTTGATATGATAAGAAAAACAGTATTATTGCAATAATCTTCATTTTGAAAATACGATTCATAGTCTCAATCAGTGATTGTTTACTGAAGTTACTTGCAATGGAATGATAACTCTACACTGCGAAGCGATCGTGAGAACCACTCCATTTATAAGGACTCATAAAACCCCCTCTTCAATGCATTCGATTTCAAAAACACGTCGTCGATTATCACTGTGAAACAAAAATTTTGGATAAGAAAAGGTGGAGCAAAACTGGAATCTAAAGAAAATCCAAAGACACGCATGTCTTCAAATTAAGTTTGTGAATGATGTTTTTGTAATATTTTTTTCAATACTAAAAATTTTTGGCTTACAATCAGTGTCATTCAGTTTATAATTTCTATACATGCTCCACTGACAAAAATTAATAATTTTATTCGATGATTATTGATCGACGATCTCCGTGCAACAGAAAATTTTTGACTTTTTTTAAAATTTTGAGAATGTTATAGAGTTTCCGCATATTGTCCTTTCTTCTGGTCATAAACTCCTCAACAATAGTAATTCTTCTAAACCTAGTATTTTATTTTCTTACATCCTCGAAACAAAGTGATTTCGCGTAATGCGATTATTTGCAAACAGACCACGACCCACGTCTCTCCCGATCCTCGCTAACCGCGTGCATATACTCCGCGCGCGAAGATACAAATTGAAAACCATTCAGCAAATCTTCTCGGCGTTCGAAGTGTTAATAAATTCAGGTTTACTGCGGAGGGTCGCGTTATGGATCCTCCGGTGTGGGTGTTTTGCATGGCTCATAAAAGGACCGTGTAATACACAGAAAGAGGAGCTTTCGCGACAGGAAAAAAGCTCGCGAACCCCCTTTCCCCCTTCTGGGAACCTTGATTTATCGTGCCCTCGAATTCGCTCGCGCAGATGTACCCGCGAATATTTGATACACTGAGAGAAATGTCACAAACCTGAAGATACTAGAATTATTTTTTTGGAATCGTGTGTTTGCTGAAAGTAAGGAAATTGGTTGTGTTGGTAATGAGGGGGCTTGATTTTGGAAAGGAAAATTTAGGCAGGTCAACAAAGTTGAGAATCTGAAAGTTAGAGACAGGTTTGAGATTTTTGACAATATTCGGAGTTTTTATGATGATATTTAACATATAGCAGAAAACTCAAATGTCAAAAAGGGTTATTATATCGGTCATCGATAGCATCGTAACGTCTTAGAAATAGACTTGCAAACTAAAGCTTTTTTGATTTTAAATATATAACATTTACTCACACTCAAAATTAGCACCTTTTTTTATACATATATATGATTCACAAGATTATTTTATCCTTGTAGGAATTTTCCAGACCTATTTTTCGGATATAATGCTCTAGAATTCGAAGTTTCATAAATTGTTAAGAAAATCATATCAGTACATATTTAAGGTATCTTATGGACTGATAGTTTTCCAGAGTTTTCCGCATTTAAAATTTTGCATACAATTTTGAAGAATAATCTAGTGTTTAGATACTTCTACCATTTTTGTTGACTTTACTTTAGGTTTCGATAATCCGGTGATCTGAAATTCAAGTTTATTAGATTTCCAGTAATTTCAAAAATTTCCTAGTAGACGATATTTTCAAAGATGGCTTGTAATAACAAATTTTTTAGTAATTTTTTGATTAATTGTATTTTAACAATTCTGTAATAGTTTTAAAAACCATCTAGCATATTTTGGAATATAATACAGATTGGAAGAATTCGATGTTTTTTAGGATAGAATGTTTTGTACATTGTAAATTGTACGTAAAATGTTAGTTATTTCAGAAATTATGTCTACTTGGTTTCGAAGCATTTTATTGAGTAGTAGAGTATTCAAAAAAAAATACTTATAATAAATAAATAAACATAATACGAGTACTATAATATGTGTAGTATTTTTATTCATTATTTTTTTTTAATATTTTGAATAATTTGTGGAATTTCTTAAACTATGTATAGACACCTTGTTTTTTTGAAACGTGTTGAAAAAATTTATGAAATTTGACGATCTGTAGACGTATACAAGTAATGTTTTAGGAACTTCGAGTATTTCAATTAATTTTTTAGAAAACGGTATCCTTTTGGATCTCAAGTATTCCTGACAGTTAGACTCTTTAAAATGATTGAGCATTTTATGTTATTTCATTATTCATAAAACTTTCTTGTACTGTGATAAATTTTTATGTATCCAAAATTGACGAGGTTTACAATTTTTTTCATTTCCATACATTTTTGCGATAATAAATGTCACTGAAAATTTTAGCATTTCAATAATTCGTATTATTTTTAGTCTCCTTCATTTACTTTAGCTTTAATAATATTCGTTTTATAAGATTCGTATGTTTTTCTGATATTAGTAAGTATTCTTATAAACATAAACTTTTAAAAGGACTTTCTCTCTAAATTGCAGGTTAATGATTGGGTATTTGGATTGTTGAGAAAATTGCAAATAAATGAAATTAAATACATTTTATTGGACTTTTTCTGCTTTTTTTTTTTGGTATTTTTACGGTTTTCATGGTTTTCAGCATTCTATAATATTTTACATTTTACTGATGCTTACAAAGATTTTTAGGATATTTTGTTAAATTTTTATAACTATACAAAGAAATTGTATCTATGAGCATTTTAATTTTTTTAATAAATTACAAGTATGTAAGTGCTTTTATACTTTTTTTTTAATTATTAAAAATTAAAATCTTTCCAGAATGTGATGTTTTAGAACCTGAAACGATGAAAATTTGTAGCATTTCAATAAATGGTTCAACAAATATTATTCTTATAGATTTCAAGTACCTCACTAATTACTTAAACTTTCAACATATTATTTGATGCAATTTTTATAAATTTAATTAATTTGTTTGATAATTTGATGTATTTCTATGTATATAGAATTGAATGCACCGAAACTACGGGTTTTGAATAGATTTTCGTTTTTTTCATAGTTCTTTAATAAAATAATAGCATGATTTATAGAATTGCAGCATTCTAGAGATTCCAATTATTTTTCTTATTATTTATATTTTACAGAATTTATAAAAGTTTGCATGATATTCTTATATTCTTTTAGATTTTTATACTTTTCATGGATTGAATGTGAACTTGAAGAATTTCATCCTTTAAGGTTCCAACTTTCAATGAATTCTGGTTATCTGAATATTTTTCATATTCTTTGAATATTTATAAGGTTCCAATGATTTTCAAATATTCCTATGAATTTCTACATACTTATAATAATATAGTTTATTACAGATTTCAGATAAATAAATTGCATATCATGTAAACTGTATCTTCATTCTTTAGATGAATTTTTTTTTTTTTCAATACATTTCTGCACTTTTAAAATTTTGTTCAATGTCCTAGTTTTTTTTAGCATCCTATATTCATTTTCATAATTTGGTGCTCACAAATCGTTTCTGATTCTAATATTCCTCTATACTAGAATTTTTCTTGATATATAAATTTTTCATTGTATGACTAATAATATCAAAAATCTGCGAAAACTCTTCCTGAATTCGCGAATTAAAGATCTCGAACCGATAACTCTTTCCATATCCCGTGGTCGGCGTTAGCATGCGCAATGCAATTCGTA
Organism: Platygaster robiniae; assembly: GCA_028476575.1. Lineage (NCBI taxonomy): Eukaryota > Metazoa > Arthropoda > Insecta > Hymenoptera > Platygastridae > Platygaster > Platygaster robiniae. The sequence continues at coordinate 22,616,016 of CM052025.1, read as the reverse complement.
GATTAATTGCAGCGGTAATTGGTACGGATAGCGCGAACATTACAGCAGAAAAGACTAAGACGAAAGCGCCGAAGAGAATGGCGGCAGAGCCTCTTGCATAATATACTTCGGGCGGCATAATAACTCAGAAATTTGCATGTACGCGGGCTAACTCTTCAAGTAGGTTATCTATGCTAAAAGTTTTCGGCGTGATATATAACGTTTATACGAAGGCTCGTCTGCACCTTCGCGCGCAAGACGGAATAAGGAAAGTTACATAACTCGATAGCGCCCCCGAGCTTGGAATATACGGCCCAGGCATTATCTTTTCGAATTTGAATTGCTCGCCCAAAATTATCGTCTATAGATACAGCCGATGCACGCAATTTGCACTTGCAATGGGAAATGCGCGTTAGGAAAGTTTGATGAAGGAAAAAGTTTGGTAGTTAAGGTACCTGATAGGGGAGGATGCAGGTATTTATTTTTTCTATATTTACATTTTCTATAGATCAATTATTTATAAAACAAAAATAGAAATTATTTGAGAAACTGTCGAGTCCAAGATCGGAATAAAAATTGAAAATATGGCAATTTTTTGAATACTTACCAATAAAATTGAGTATAAAATGTTAAAGAAGAAAAGGGTAATGAATGTGAAAGAACAAAATACAGTAATCATCAAAGTTGTTATAAAAGAAACGCACCATACTATAGATTGTTACTGTTAGACAAATTTTGTTTCTAAACAATTTTATGACACGAATTCAGGTTCAGTTTGATTCGAAGAATGCGTCATTATAAAAAAGTACACTCAGCAACAAAAAAACAATTCAAAAATATTTTAACTTATATACTTTCTGGATAAAATTGTCTAATATGTGATGTACCAAAATTTAAATGATTAATTAGTATCGACAATTAAAACAAACAGCATTTTAGAAAAGCTATAAGTGTATAAGACTTTTTAATGAAACAGTTATTGTCTAATAAAAAATCAATATTTTCTTATTTCAAATCATATATGTACACTTCCTAGGACGATTTTTTTTGCAAAATTTACTACAAAACAAAAGTTAAAAAAATAGAGGCAGGAAACAACAAAATTTGAAAAATTTATAGTTAATTTTAAATTTTTGGAGTACAGAAATTCGCTGACCATTAATATTTGTGCTATCAATATCATTCTCGAGGAAAAATCTTTTAGATTTTAAATATTTTGCCTCAAATAACCAAGGTAACAGTTGTAGAAATGAATGAAACGATTTCTTTTTTGTCATCATCATTAAGTGTTTTTAATTCAAAAATGTTCAATGAAACTTATTTCATTAAAGGGTTATATAGCTTTTTGTGCGGCAAAATTGAGTATGGTTTGGAGTAACTTTTAAGGTATGTAGCAATAATGCTATGTTACGAAAGTTATAGTTTTTTCAGTAGTATTTTCGATCTTTTGGAGCCAAAAGATCGAAAATACTATTGATTACATCATTAAGGAGCGATATACACTTGGTTAATTACATCAAGGATAAATTATAGTTTTTTGATAGTGTATTTATTGTTCACTTGAAAATACAAGTATTTGTTCATCAAAAAATATCAACAATTGACAGAGTTATGGTCCTTTCCCCGAAACAACTTTTTTTTTGAAGAGGTTTGCGGTGACCACGGTGCAGGTCGAACAAGTCAAGTTAGATTAGAAAATTTCATTAGTCTAGGAGTATATCTAGTTCTTGAGCGATCGTTTTCTTATAGAAAAGTTTTTATTTTGGAGATGAGAAATTTTTAATAAAATTTTCAGAGCTCGAAAAATCAAAATCTCGGGGAAAACGTCCTTGCATACAGAAAAAACGTAATATTCATTTTTTTAATCGTTCAAGAACTAAATACATTCCTAGACTAATGAATGTTTTTGGATTTTCTAATTTAACTTGACCTGTTCGACTTGCATCGTTGTCACCGAAAGCTTCTTCAAAAAAAAAAATTGTTTCGGGGAAAGGGCCATAATTCCGCTAATTGTTGATATTTTTTTGTAAATAAATACTTGTTTTTTCAAGTGGACAATACACTTTTAAAAAACAGTAACTTTGGTGTCATAACATTATTGCTACATACTATAAAAAATACTCCGAATCACCGTTAATTCGTCCACACAAAAAGGTATATTACCCCTTAAATTTTCAGCAAAGTAAAATAGTTTCATAAAATTGAGGAATAAAAGAAAGAAAAAAAATTATACGTGTGAGTTTTACTAACAAAATTGTCGAATTAAAAATTGTTGAAGAATGTACGATGAATTTTCAACAGCTGAATTGGATTCTTATAAAAACATTGCTTGATTTGCACAAAAAAAAATTCATAGAACTATCGAACAGTTATCATAAAAAAAATTATATTTTTATCATAAAAAGTATTCAATGAAAATCTTATTGAAAAACGTATGAAAAATTGGGAAATATTCAATTTTATCTTAAGTGACTGAAAAATTCACCGAACAACATTCTTTTAAAAAGAATGTAAGTTTGAGACAAGAAATTAAAAAGTATTTTTGCACAAAATAAGGGCACAATATACTTCTGTCTTATATTATGAAAACAAGATATTGTTCTACAGGATTGGTTTAAAAATATAGAAATTTTGTTCAATTGCTTGACATTTCACGTGAGTCTAAGTCTTGATCATTTATAAGCATTTACTACGAAAAACCATAAAAATTTTGTACGAATCTATTGACAATGTTTGACAAATGCATTCAATTAGTTTTTCTTTCTTTGTCGTGTTTGCAAAAAGTTTTTTGAGTAAGAAACCAACAATAGTGGCTCATCATCAATTCCTCCCAAAATCCTTAGTAACGACGTTCCATGTCCTTATTTTCTGGTTGTAATCTTTACCATGTTATTCACTCTCATCTTCAAGATTATCAGGAAGAAATTCCAATTGGGAATCAAGGAAGTGATTAAAATAATGCACAAAATATATTTTTGCATAGTTTTCTAGCAAATCTTCTACAAGTTTTCTACAAAATTTGAGCTTTTAAAGATTACAAAAAAAAATCAATACAACAAAACCAATTTCATGCCTCAGCCTCATCTTTTAACAAAATTCAATGGAACTTTGCATCTTCCGGTATTTTTTTTATTTGTATCTCTCCAAACACACCTTTTTCAATTTTGTTCGTTACGCGAAACATATTCTCAATTTCAATATGGCATCTCTGATCTATATAGGACAAAAATCGGTATGTTAATAGTTAAGATATCGCTCTTTCATCTGAATATTTTAACACCAACATGGCATCTTCGATTTATTTAGGACTGGTAGGACAAGAATCGGTATCTTAATAGTTAAGATATCGCTTATTCATCTGAATCTTCCGCTTCTTTATTAAACATTGTCCAAACTTCACGCAAACGTATGTGGAATAACTAAAACTTGTTCTTTAAACTTGTAGTTCTTATTGTAGTTCTTCAAATTTCAGCGTGATCAAAACTCGAATAAAGTGCAAAATGCAAACATTGCAAGGAAGTTACGACGATTTAACCTTTATATATGTATATGTAGGAAAAAGTAACCGGAGTATTTATTGTAAATCTACATCAAATACATCAAACGTGATCGATAACTTGAAAACTTACATATTAGTGTTGGGAACAGATAAGTGAGTCCCCAGCTATCTACAATCTCCTCCAAATTCATTTTTTTTTTGCAAATTTAACTCTTACAAAGTCGACACTTCCACAAGTATTAAAAAAACATGATGCGCTTTTGTTTTTCTGCGGCGTGGAAACGAGCACGAAAGCGAGGATTTCTGTAATAGCCTCCCAATTCTGATATATTAACCATTAATATGCCATTTCAACTAGAAGCAAAGCATAGTTGAGCTGAGCATTTCTATTTTTTTTTATTTTATGTTATGTTATTTTCCATCACACCAACATTTGTTTCATGCAAAGATCGGAGTATAACAGGAAGTTTCGAATATTATTAACGGAAAATGACGGTTTCCACTTGTTACGATGTATCATTCTTGAGCGAAGTTGGAAGATTAAGAGTAGTTTTAGGTCTATATTGTGATTGTTTCAAATTAGATATATTATGATAGTTCAGGTACAACGTTGGATATGAACTTATGTTTTCAAAATCATGCAACTGAATAGAAATGTTGATATTAAATATTTCTTTTTCTCAGTGCACCAACCAAACAAAACTCACCCACACCCCCATGGATAAAAAGCCTTTGCTATAACCTAACTAACAAGTTTAAAAACGTTCTCCGCCCTGGGAATGACTAAAAAAACTCGTCTAACCCAATATCACCGCGTAACGAGGTTTGTCAGTGATCCGAGCGAATTTTTCGCTGATCGCTCCTTGCCGGCTCGCGCAACGCTCGGCCAATGCAATTTGCTCAGGTAACGTAGTTGTTACAATAAAGGATCACAAAAATAATGCACTTAAGGTACGCGCGCGCTTCGGCCGGCCATTCCAGGGCGGGGGGTGGGTCGGAGGGAAAGGGGGGAGTTTGATTTTAATATCGAGGAGAGGGCAAAACTCGGCAAGGGCTAAGTGGAGGAGCAAGGGTTAACTCAATAGCGCGGTAAGTGAATTACTTATCGCGCACAGCCGGCAGTGTATGGATGCGTTTAGTCGACGGAAGCCGACTTGGCAGGACCCTTCGCGTGCCTCGGTCCTTCGCGATCTTTGATGGACGCTCGCTTGCTCAAGAAAATTTAGTTAGCCCCCGGCAGCTTTGTGTCCCGCCCGGAGAAAAGCCCTCCAGAGGAAGATCGACCTTAAGGTCGATCGCGCCTGCAACGCAATTACCCGCGGACCGTTTTAATAGACGACTGATATTGCTCGAACAATTAACCGAGGAAAGGAAAGGCGTCTTTGGGATTCGGAGGACATTTCTTATATTCGAGGGAATTTTTCGAGGCGGGATGATTGGTGCTTTTGGGCCTGTCTGATCGATTCTAGAGTTATTCTGGATCTTGGAAAAAGGATTTTATATGTTCTGGTGCTTATGAAAATGTTTTGAGGATTGCACGAGACAAATGTTTAGAAGGAATGATGAACCTTTAAGAAGGAATATAAATACTTATAGGGGAAAAAAGATTTTGGAATGAATCTAATCCCTGATGCAGAATTGAAATATTTTATAAAGCTTTTCTCAAGTAATTTATTGAGATGTGGTTTTCAGTTGTATTTGGATTTATAAATCAAGTTAAATTATTGCGTGATAGTACTATTATAGATGGATTAAAAAATTTTGTGAAAGGCTACTGTGTATCTCTAACCTAATAGTAAACAAAGATTTCGTAAGTTTAATTATTTTTTCTCCCTTTACTTCCTTTTTGGAAAAGATAAGAGGATATGTTGGAATTTTATTTTAACTTTTTTTATGTAAGATTCTGATGATCCTGGAAGAGGCCAAAATATAAACAATTTTTCGTTCTGCTTATTTAACTTATTTAGCTCCTGTGGATCGGTTTTTTTCATTCTATGGAATTGAGGGGGGCATTAAGTCTTGAAAAACCTTTCTGAAGTTTCAATTGAGGAAACAATAATTATATGTGAGTAAATGAATATGACTTGAATAAATTTTTTTTGATGCTCCTATCCACCGTAAACCAATATTTTTTATCGAATCGAATGAATGAAACTTTGAAAAAATTCGTTAATTTTTTTAGCTTCTATGCAGCAACATTTTCAAAAATATATCTTGCTTATGAGAAGCGCTAGTGTTTTCTGAATGTTTTTCGCTAAAAATGAAGTCATTTCGACTAGAGTCAACCGAGATATAGCAATTTTAGAATTTCGCTCCGGATTCAATCTTCGGCCGCGAGTCGCTAGGTATCCCCTCTCTTGCTTTCTGAAATATGAAAAGTCGGGCGCACTATACTCAGCGCACTTTCCATTCTTTGTAAGCAAAATGCAATGTCTTGTAAGGAAATGTGGAATATTATTAAGAAATAAAATTCTAATAAGGTGGTTTCAAGCTTAAAAACATATTTTTCATACTAGGGATTTCGGAAGGTTCTTATAAAGTTATCTTATAATGAATTAGAAATCTATCAAGTAAACCATGATTCTTACAAAGAATTTATAAAGTTTTTATAAGGCTTTTAGTTAATTAAGGTTTTTTACTAAGATAAGGTTACGAGCTTTGTGTGTTGATTTGACTTCGATGTTTGTACAACCTGAATTGACGTTAAAATAATGTACTAGGTCATGTAATTTTGAATTATCCAAGTGATTAAAGTTAGATCTTTTTTTTGCAATGAAATTCTTTTATATTATCCTAATGAAAGCCCATGAAACTCATATTTTTTTTGCTTGAATTCCGGTTATTTCGTTTAACGAAATTTTAAAAATATCGATTTAAAAGTCAGTTGCTTTAATTGCCATACATCGATTATGCTTAACATTTTAAAAACTGGCCGTCATCCTAACAGATGAGAATTCTCAACTTCATTATTTTAAATTTGCGTTCTTCAATTGCACTCGTTTTTTTAACTCACATTTTTTGAACTACAAGTTGGTTTAATGAACAACATCAAGTTTTAATCTCTATCAATAAAATTCGTTATTTGAGAGCCATGATTTTTTTAAGTCAAAGTATAATTTTTTGTAATTTTTTATATAATTCATTTTCTTAGAAATCTACAACTTTGCGGAAAATTTTTTGGTCGTAGGAGTTTATTTCAAGTTTATAAGTAAGGATTTATTCTCAAAGAATAAACAATTTTGGACTTCAACGAATCGACAATCTCGCGGAGCCAAAAAAATCTTAGAAAAAAAAATTAGTATGTTTTAAAAACCTCATTTATGTACAAATTACAATTTTGAACTTTGATTGTTTTCCGAAGTGTCTTTTTTTTAACGCGAGGTTTTTTACCTCCTTTTTAATTATAAAATTTTTGTTCATCGATTATGAATTATTTCTGAGTTATTCTAAAAAATGTAACTTCATTTTTAATAACAGAATCATCATGTTCTTCTGTCGGTAATACTATCAGCAGCAAATATAGAGCTATTGCATAACATTGTTGAAAAAATATAACTTCAATCCAGCAAAACATTACCCAAAAAGAAAATTGGGTAAGTACTTAAAAAATCAGATGAGTTTATTTCAACATTGTTATAAGACTTTTTATATGAATGATACATAAAAAAAAACTCATGGAAATACTAAAACAATATAAGAACTTTGAAATCAGAAAATTTTGTAATTTTATGTCATTATTAAAAAATTTTTAAAAATTTGGTAAGCTGTAAAATTTTTTTGTTAAAAAGTAAATGCTTACTGATTAGCTGAAGTACAAACTTTTGCGATCACACCATATTTAGCAAAATTGCGGAATTCCGAAAAATCGTGCATAGAAATAATTGCAAGAATAACTTTGAAACTTCAAAAAATCAGAGTCCTGAACAGCACATCCATGCTAAAAAAGATAAATAATGAATATCATTTATGTAACTTTGTAAGAATAATTATGAAAAACTGATTGTCTCTCGAGATTGTGGAGTTCAAATTTTATTGAATCGGTTTTCACGGAGATTAAAGAAATCAAAAAAATGTATCAAACTCAAAAATTTTGTTCAAAAAAAGTTATCTTTGCTGATTAACTTCAACGAAAATCATGATCAAACCGTTTTTGGTAAATTCAAATTTTTGTGTTTTGAGATTTGGGAACAAAATTAATATATGAGAATCACAATATATTAATAGTGAATAACTAACCATAAGACTTCAACTTTAAACAGGAAAATAGAAACAAAACTTCCTAGATTTTGTATTCATGGTAAAATTTCGAACTTGAGGAAGGAGGATAGGGACAGAGAAAATATAAAAAATTTTATCTGACCATCGAATCAAAATAAGTTTCAAAATTTTGACTGTAATGTTCCACCACTTAAATATCTTTTCAAAAGTGTGATTATATTCATTCACTTCAGTGCGATGTAATGCCGATTTCACGTTTCTCAAAATTTAAAGTAGATATTACTGTTTTTTTAAATCCTGATTTCACATTTCAGAAAATTTCAAAGAATCATATATTTTTAATAATCAGGCTTGACAACGGAAGAAGCTCAATATTAAAAAAAATTTCATTTTTCTGAAGAATTGTTTATCGATCATAACAATCTGGAAAACTAACTGAAAGTATTTTGAATTTGAAAATCAATGAGTATGAAATTTTGAGGTGAACGAAAATTTAAACTTTTTATGCCAGTATGAGGAATGTTGATTTCATAAGTGATGAACTAAATCGATTTTCTTCAAATTCATGCATGTCTGAACTACAAGTAGTCTTAAAATAACTGATAACTAGAAAATTTAAGGCATATATATGTAGAGTTATAATTAAGAGCTATCAGATTCTTGATATTGTTCATTCATTGCATTTTTAGTTGCATTTTTGTGTAATTCCTTTTATTTCTTCTCACTTTTTTGTAAACACAACTATTATCCGAACACGTAGCATTGAAAATGTATCCTCGTAAAAAAACAAAAAAGGTTTATAACCAACAAAAAGTACGTTTAATGAAGTATCACTTTAGAAAAACAAATACATGCTATTCTCTAAAAAGTTTTCGAAGTCAAGGAACTATTATCGACGAATAATAATAAAGTATGAATTTCGTAAATAATTCATAAATGACATAAAATTTGCAATAAATAACAGTTTCTTATATCTCTTGAACATCAAAACAATTGAATATTATTGTATCACAATTCATTGCAGTTTGAAAAGATGTAAGCCCAGGCAATAATGAAAATAATTTGCATTTCGTTATTAATATAATGACAATTTTATCAGTAGAATTCGTTTATAAATAGTCAATCAGTTTAATACTACGATAACCAGTATATCAGTAAAATGCATAAATGGCAAGCCTTTCAGTGGTACATATGGACAACCTGTAATAATTCGGTATAATAGAAATAATTTACAGGTAAAACAGTGAAATCAATCAATAATTAGTCAGACAGTGGAGTATTTTAATAACATGACAACCAGTAGAATAGATCAATGAATAGTCTATCAGTCATGCAAATAAATAATTTCAAACAACTCATCAGAACACCGATAACTACTAAATCAGTATAATTTATCAATAATTAATCAATCAGTGAAATATGTCTTTTAAGAATGTGCTGTTGGAAGAATATCATTAGTTTTTAAAAACAAAGTTTTATATTTTTTATCTTTATTATATACAATGCAGCTGCCTTAATGTTTCATTTCTTTCAAAACCAAAGAAATGTTCAAAGTCAACTTTTTCGTAAGAATTTAAGCTATTTCGACGTTTTTAATGTACAGCTCTTGAACAGACATAGATTTCTGTGTCTGGCGAAATTTGAAGTAGAGTTAAGATCCTCAGACTTCTAATTGGCCAAGTTGCCTTCACTATAACTTCGTAAGCAGTGAGGTTTTATCGATCATGGAATTAATGTGGCTGTCAGTGGCCGTTTGAAGGTCACTTACTGGTCATCTTGCGAGATACTTGAAGGAATCTCGCCCTAAATGGACTCGAAATTCAGTGCCCGTTACGAACGCTGAAATTCGTGAGATGTTTGATTAGTCTACGAGAAAATGAAGATTGCATACCGAGTTTCAGAGTATTCTTGTAACCATAACATATAAATTACATCAAACAAATGATTCAAATTAAAATCATAAAATCTCCATGAAAACAATATTTTCTTCATGTTCAATTCGATTTAACCAATGTAATGCATTACGTAACTGTTTCAGCTCAAAAATCAAAAACTTCTCCAAAATCACTCTTACGTTGCTCCACGACCACAAAAATTTGAGGATCGTTTGTTTTCTTGTCTCGCAATGGTCGCCGGCAAACGAGGAAAGAAAAGGAAGGGGTTAACTTCTAATTGTTTTGTTTAATGACGCGCGAGTAAGAATTCCGCAGAGGACTTAAGCCCTGATGGTTTCGGTTCCTGCATCCCCGCGTTTTCTTCGACCTAGCTTCTTCCTACCCAGACTCCGTCTTAATTCTTAGCTTTATTCTCTTCTAAGACTCTCTCTTAATTTCTTATTTCTCGTGCCTCCCACCCCCCTTACACCCCCTCCCGCCGACCCACCCCCGCGCCACCCCTCATTGTGCAATTTATACGAGACCCGAGAAGGGTGGGAGGGTGGTAGTTCTGAATGCCAGGCTTAAGCAGACAATGCTTCGGTTTCAAACGCTGGCTTCGAAGACCATTCTTTCGCATTAGATACTTTAATTCTTTAAACGTGTCCTTCCTCTCGAAGGAAAGGGCGAAGCCAACGTCGTTTTTTCGTGATGGGCTTTGTTTTGTCAAGGGAAATGTTACTGGGTGCGTATTTATGGATGAATAGTATACTATGCAGCACTGAAAAATAAAAAAAATTAACTTTTTTGGGTCAGTAGATATAGTGATATGCAGATGTCATTAAATATAAATGTGTTCTGGGGTTGAATGCATAGTTTTCATTGGAGCTAATAAAAAAATTTCAAAATAAAAAAAATATAATGATAAGACGTTTATAGACAGTTACAATTTTTACAAAAAAATTTAGGTTTGATAGATAAAATTTTGAGTATATAGATTGAACCTGCTTTTTATTTCTGAAAGAAATATGAAATATGCCATTGAAAATAATCAAAAATAATTTTAATGAAAATAACAAAATATAATGACTTTTTGTGTCAATCTATATGTGTATCAAACTTTCTACTGATAGTGATTCACAATCTGCAAAGTCATTTGTTATATCAGCTACTTGAAATAATTACATTGATAAAGTAACTGAGTAAGTAGTACAAAATATCAACAGTCAGACCAAATAATGCAAATCAGTTTACCAAGGGCTTAAACATAGAGGAATTTCAGGGATTTAAAGCTCATTCTTAATTTAAATGAAACTGATGATTGTTCGAAAAAGGCAAATAAAAATAAATCAAAAGTGTTGACATAAAAATTTTGAATATTTTTTATTTTTATATTTGAAAGTTCGATGTTATTTTTGGAGATTAATAACTTTACAATCATGATTTTTGATAAGAGTAGATTTTTTCGTAATGTAAGAATTCGATTTCTGATCAAGCAAAACATTTTTTTGTGAATTGTAAAAGTACTATACAATGATAATAATTTTAAAATACATAATAATTCTTCGAATCGCTCCGCTTTCGATGATTTTCCAATCTTGAAAAGGGCCAAAATATGATAGGCTGAAAGCTAGAGAAGGAAACAATGTGACTAAATAAAAGGAAGGATAAAAGAAAAAAAGGAAGAATTTTATTTTTGTTTTGAGAGATAATTAATTAACAGTTGGCAAATTTTCAAATAATCCCATTTTTTTTGTTGATCTTCTATAATCTGAAATCGATAAAATATAAGAACTTTAAATTTTTAATTCTATGAATTTTAAGTCGCAAAAAAAAAAAAAATGTCAGACAAAAAAAATATTTGTACTTGGAAAGTATTATTTTAAATCTTAAAAAGCAAACAAACATTTTTGAAAATGCCATTTAAAATATATTTTAAATGGTAATTTAAAATTTATTAATCGGATTTATTATTTAATAAATCCGATTAAAAACGTGCCTTAATTTCATGTATTTGATTCATAAGATAAAATTGATTTGATTTTGTACATGACTTACAAGTTTTCCATTTTCAGCGATTTTGGTTCAAAAGCACAATTAATATTTCAATTTTTTCAAATATTTTCACTTCTACTTTCTTTTTGCTATTTATTATACCTATATTCAAACTGTAATGAATTATTGAACATTCTGAATTCTTTTTTAAATTTCTATTTTTTTGAATGAAGAAACTGAAAATATATGAGAATAAAATGTTTTAATTTCAGAAGCTTTTTCAATTCGATGTTAAATTTATTTGATAATAAATTGATATTTATATTTCTGAAATCATATTTACATACGAACTTTTATTTTTTTACATTCACATCGATTTCTACACATTGAATTTCTATTATATTCTATTATATTCTATGAATATTAATATTCATATTGAAATTTATCCAACCTATTTACATTTACATTTTTTTTATACTTATACTTGTATCTATATGTACATATATTGTTTATTAGTATTCGATACATATTTATATTTATTTTTAGCATCCCTAGAAATACTGATCCTGTTAAAAACCTTATAAGAAAATTTAATTTCATTAAAAGAATTAATCGAAAAAATTTTACGAGGTTTTTTTCTTTTAAGATTTCATAAAATACATTCGTAAAAGAAATTTTAGTTTCTTATAAGGTTTTAATAAGATTCAAAATTACCAGGGATGTAAGGTTTTGATAATTTGGTATTATTATTTGCTATTGAAAACAGTTTTAAAATTGACGGTCACAGGATACATTGAATTCTCCGGATAATTTATTACTGAATAATGGTTGTGGTAGAAGAATTAGAGGTTTGAAAATTTTGAAAATTATGCAATTAAAAAAACATAACTTTTGCTACTTTTAAATAAAGTACATGATGGGTACGTTCCAATCGTAAATGAGAAGGAAATTCTTTGGAACTTCTGGAAGTTGAACTAAATAAGTAATAATTAATAATTTTAATTATGTTTAATAGGAATAATTTATATTTTAACGGATTTATATATATATGTCTTAATGGTAGGTTTCCATGGAATTATGTATAGTCGATATAATAGGGAATTTTGATATCGAGTGGAGAATGTTGGATCGATACGAGAGGGATCGATGGGTATCGATTCTCATTCCCCTTCTTCTTCTTCTTCTTCATCATCTCCGAAAATTAGCCGTCTCCGACCGCGATTACTGCATTTGTTCGCCTTGGGCTGGTTTTACGTCGTAAAAGGGCTATAGTAAAAAATCTTTATACTTTCAATATTGAGTGCGGAATTCTTATTGAAAAAGGTGAGAATTTTATTCTAATTAGTTTTTTGTCGCGAGTGAGTGAATTTTTTGGTAATTAATTGTACCGTTTCATCCAGAAAGGGATTTCCGCGATTCGTTCTATGGAATTAGAACGAGTTCGGGAGTGAAAGATTTTGCGAGATTGCGCAAGGATTTGGCTTGTTGCTTTTTTGGAGTAGTCGGCATTCCCATTTTCGACGCTGTTTTGGACTTGTTCCTGGAAGGATTGGAGTCTTTTCTTGGATTGGTCGAGAGAAAGCCGTGTTTTTGGAATAACTCTGGGCCAAGGATCCTCGTCATAAACCTTGATAAATAAGGATTGCATTTATTTTGAGCTGTATCGACGAATGAGGGAGGAAATAGTGCTCATGATTGCTCGACAATTTTTGTAATTAGTTGATAATTGTCATGATTGGGTCGACAATGTTGATGATTGATAGCGTACATGATTGCGTCCACAATGTTGATGATTGGGTTGGAAATGTTTATTATTGGTTTGCAATGTTTATGGTTTAATTTTGTTAGTCTGAATTGGCGATTTTAGAAAGTCAATTAAGTATAGGAGAATTCATTTGAATCTATAACCTCCAAAGTATAAAGGAAGAAGAGGAGATAAAAAGTGTAGTTGTCATAATTTTGCGAAGTGTAACAAGTAAACAAATTGAAAATGATAAAAATGTTGCACAAATTGTCAAAACTAAATTCCATTGTATTAATAATATTTGTGGCTTCCCACCATAACCGAGAAAGTCACTTGTGCCATAACGTTTAAAATTTTATCAGAATATCATGTAAACCGAGCCTTATGGCACAAGTGACTTTCTCAGTTATGGCGGGAAGTCACAGGTATATAAATCAGAAATTTTAAAAATTAAAAAGAAGCAATTGTCAAAGCCACAAAATAGCTAACTTGAAATTCAAGAATATGTAGAAAACGAGGATTTTGTGCTTTTTAACTAGATCGTCACAACGATTGAAAACCTAATTCTGAAGAAAAAAATTCTTTTTCATAAACCTCTCCAAAAAATTTTTTCTGCCTATGTAACTTTAGCTCACAAAAACTAACGCAAATTCAGAACTTAAAATATTTCTTGTCAAATCGACTCTTTTCAACTCTTTTCAACTCTTTATGTCTTATTTTTAAATTCTATTTTGCATCCTTTATATTTTTATTTAGCAGTGATTTCTTTATTTTTTTTTTCTTTGTACGAATCAAAAAAAGTAACAAGTTTATATTAAGCATAATATATATTACCTTCACTGTCGCTACGTAACTATTCCAAGTTCGTCTCATTTCACCCCATTTGGAAAAAAACTCCCTTTCAACAACATTTTTTCATTAAATCTCATAATTCTGACACATAAAGCGGAAAATTGAATCAACTCCACGTTCGCCACTCCAGCACTCGGAAACAAGTAACGTCCAGAGCTTTTGCGCACTCGAATTCGTCCTTTGAGACGTTTCGCAAAGAGAAATAAGAATTTTTAAGATCAACACGTAGCACACAAGTAAACACGCACAGGATGAAAAGGCAGATCAAAAGAAATGGCATCGATAATTGGTTGAAAATCTTTCGCCGTCTGTCGAGTAGAAGTTTCGCTCGTTTGAAGATTACGCTTTTTTCTCTTTTCGCGGAAGCCTCGGGAAATAGAGGAAGATAGGAATAAAAAAAGGAGGAAAAACAGAGCGTATTTATTTTGTCTCCGTGAAATCACGGGCTCCTTTGGAGTAATAAAGGGCGGGGAATAAACGCGGAGTTCTTCAGATGCAAGAAAGTGGTGGGCTCAATTTTATTCGACTTGGACTCGTCACGGGGCGGTCTTTTCCATCCGTGCTTTTATTTATCTCCGAGTAATTTGTGGAATGCAAGATTTGTTGTTGGGAGAAATAATCATGGTTGCGAAGTTTGGGAGCGATAAATAGAAATTTATTTAACTTGAATTCCAGAAAAGTTTGAACCTTCATCTTCATATGTCCTTAATAACATATACAATAAAATCTTCTTGCATTTGATTTTCAAAATATTTTTTCGAGTTTCATTTACTGTTTATAAACACATAGAACAATTTTTCGCAAGTTTAAATATTAATAATAATCACAAAATATCTGGAGAAGATACGAAACATTTGAAAAACCTTTTTGATAAAACAAGATCAAACGAATCAAGGGTTAAAAGGGGAAAAACGGTCGAGGCTCGAGTGTATTATGCCCGAAAGCCTGCAACTTTTCGAATTATCAGGTCCTCGTCCCGGAGACATACGGGCACGCCACGGGAGATTAATCAAATTATTAATGTTAGCCCAACACTCGAGATTTGACCGCTGGCCAAACACCCTTTTCCTCGTAATCGTATAGAGCTTACTGGCTACGCAACCACGGAGCTTTTCTCTCTGTGTTTATGTTTGACATGGAACGGGGTAGCGTTGAAATGCAAACTCTGCTATATTTGAAACTCACTGATAAACTCGTTACGTGGAGACGAATTAGTTGATTAATTTGCGGTTTATTTATTCAATTTTTCAAGGATTCTAATGCTAGTTTGGAATTGTTTAAAGGAATGCTAATAGGAATTGAAATTTATAAAGGTACGTGGTTGGTTCTAAAATTAGTTATTTTAAAATTCTAATTGTATTGATAAAAACTATGATAATTAAGATTGGAAACTTTTATAAAAGTAAACTATGAATGGAATCAAAGTTTATTGCATTCTTCAAAATATACAAAGTAGGAAGAATTTTTCAAATTTTCAATTATATAAAACATTTGAAAAGTTACAATTTAATATTGGTGGAAAAGTTTTGGAACAGCGTGCCGTCAGGTTTCGAAATTACATCAGTGCATGTGGTGTATTTTATTGTACCTGGGTCCCCATTTTTTTTGAGGTCATAAGATATCTTAAAAATCGGTTTAACAGGTCAAATTTAAGGCAAGTGTTGCAATTAACTGTGAAAAAAATTTCAAAACTGTACACCAATATTTTGCACGTTGGCCATTACAAAAAAAAATCGAGTTTTATGCAAATAATTGGTACTTCTCGAAAAAGTTGATGTTTTTCGACAATTTTCGAATGATTTTCTCCATTCATGGTACATATTTCTTTCAATTGCGAACTTCTTATTACATAAGAGTTTTATTAGAAGTGAAAATGACAAATTCACTATTGTTATCATCAAATTATGGCCTACTGTTCCTACGAAAAATCATTTATATTATTCACAGTATTTTTCAAGAATTCATTTTTTCTTCATGTATGAACGAGAAAAATGGACACCAAAGGTCTTAATTTATGGTCAAAGGAAACAAGAATACTGATATGCTGGTAAATAGTGCAAAATCAATAAAATATCAGAGTTAAAAAAATATGATTTGAAGGCATCTCTCGTGTTTTATGCATTAAATATATGTATCAGGCAAGGTATCAGGATTGACCACTCGAAAAATCTTATTGTGTTTCCTCGATACAGCTATGAACTTTAATGCTACAATAGAACGTGATGATTATATATATTATGTATGATAACATCAATAAAAAAAAAAATGAACAACATAATGAGATGAATAAATATAATTTGTTTATAATTTTATTAAATTGTAAATGTATTGAATATTACAAATTTCTACATTTTTCTTTCGTATTACTCTAATTATTAATATGTTATTTTGACAAACGATGATATACCCTTCATGTCAATATATTTGGTTCATTTATACAATAAATTATTGTTGCAGAAAAAGCGAGTACTTTCTACTTTATTTATCTTTTTTTTTTTATTGAACAGTAGGCAATAATTATGTTCGTGATTGAGACAAATTTGGTGACATGAAGAAAATCTGTAGGAAATCGTCGAAAAACATTAATTTTCTCAAGAAATACCAATAACTCGCATAAAAATCAATTTTCTTCGTGATGCCTAACGCGCAAAATATTAGTATACAGTTCGAAATTTTGTTTAAAGTTAACTGTAAAACTTGCCTTAAATTTTACGTGTAGAACCGATTTTTATAGCGTCCTATGCGCCCACCAAAAATTAGAGACTACACAGGTCTTTACTCTTTATATCTTAAATTTCGTCGTAGGCAAGGAGGTCGAAGTTTAACAAAAAAAAAAAAAAAAAAAAAATTTCCCCCATTTACAGCTACAAAAAAATTCTTCAAATAAACAAATAACAGAATAAGCTAAAATGTGAAAAATCAGTAGGTGTTTTTTTGTTTTTCCTCCATCGTATGAGACTTTTTGACATGTAGTTTTCAATACATTTTGTTCAAAAATTAATAAATGCTAAATTTATCGAAAATCTTTAAAACTTGCTATAGTTATAGTGTATAATGCTAACTTCAAGACTATATTTTTCTGGATTTTTCTATCGCTGTTACCTATGTTTTACGAGCACCGGAAAAGTGCATATTTGTCGTTTTACGGTGCCTGTAAAGCATAGATATCAGAGATAGAAAAATCCAGAAAAATTTGGTGATGAACATGAAATCATACACTCAAACTGTGTCAAGTTTCGAATATTTATCATATTTGTTGCACAATTGATGAATTTTTTAACAGAATGTTTTAAAAACTACATGTAAATCTAAAAATCTAAAACTACATGGCGAGTGTAAATCATGTCTGATTTGCATCAAAACTTAAAAAAAATTGATTTTGCATACCTTGATCGATTGAAAGCCCCGGAATAGTAAAAAATCCGTCTTACAGTAATAAATGACACTCTAATGTATACGTACAAGCACTCGTTTGTAAGTTGATCATTTGTGACGTTTATGATTTTTCTCAATTTATTTGAAGCTGACAAACGAAAGTAAAAAATTCTCTTCGAATCAGAAAATGACCAATTTACACTTGCGCTTACAATACATAATAATCACGAAGTTCTAACTAAAAACGAACTTTGTCTTCATTAAAATATGATATTCAATAATATTTTACTCCCAAAAAAATGTTTTAAATCCATTATCTAAACGTAACTAAATATTGTGATTTTCAATTTGTAACCCTACAAAGGTTTAGGAGGTCGAAGAATTTCTAGACATTCAATCAAGCTGGTAATTAAACATTCCTGAAATACGAAATTCTATGTTTTTACTATTATAAAAATTGACAAAATTGTTCGGAAAATACCAGTTAAAATCAATATTTTGTTAATATTTTCATGTTTCACATAAACCATATTATGAAAGATATTTCAATGACCTTTCAAGTTTAGACGTCTTTACAGAGCTTTACATTTCATTTTCAAGAAGTACGGAAAATTTGATAACATCGTAGAATTTCCAGCGAATTTTCACCAAATAATTTAAACACCCAAAATTTTGAGAATTTGAATGTAATGAATTTATTTAGTTCCTTTCTGAACTTCAAATGAATATTTATTCACAAATGATTTCGTATTATTTGTTTCAGAAGTACTTAAATTTTCAGCTTCAGAGTGAATTCAAAATCTCAGCGATTCAATTTTTCAACTCAATTAAAAAAAAGTTTCTGAGATAAGATAAAGTAACATCTAAAATTCACAGATTACGTAAAGTTTATAAAAAAAAGTATTTTCCAATTCATCCAACAAAGTCGAAAAATAAAAAATAATTATCCAACAATTAAAAAATTCTAATTAAAAAAATAATTAAATTACAATTATTTACAGTAAAAATACCAGTAAATTACAACTTTAAATCATCTAAAAATGAAATCAGAAAGTATAGAGTAGATACATAGAAAACCTAAGAATTTTTCGGTGTGCAAGTCAAAAATCGAAAAAAGGGCTTAAGGGGAGGAACAAAAAGGGCTCCGAAGTATCTACAGGTTCACGAGGATTAATCAAGGGACGCGAATGTCACGTCGTTCGATATTTCCCGCGGAACACGCTACTTTTGCCGGGCTTGTCGAAAATCTTAGCGAGAGATTACATTGAATTAAGCCGGCGAAAAGGGGCTCGTGGCCCCGTAACACTTAATTTTTCTCAACCCCTCCCCCGTCCGGATTTTTTAATCTTTTGGTAAATATCGTCTTCCTTTCTTCTCCTTCCCGCGTTTTTTTTGCCGTCCTTCCTAACGTTCCCGGTCTTCCCTGGGACTATCCTGGGTAGCAGCCATCAAAGGAGAACCCATTTAAAAACCTCATCAATGCCTAAGCCCCCGTACTACTGTAGGAACTAATCCCTCCTATTTCAGCATGGTGGGAGGTTGGAATATATACGCTTTTAAAAGTAAGACGCGATCTTTGTTGGTACACCCGGTGATATTATTATTTCGGGTTGTAAAAGAGGTGAAGGGAGGAGGATCTTCGGAGGGCAGGGGCCGCAAAAATTGCGAAAACGGCCTATGGACGATTGGTTTGCTTCTGCTGAACGATAGTCGTTAATTGGCTATCCCTTGGTTTGAAACGGTGGTAAAAGAGGGATGATTCGAGATTATTTTTTTATTTTTTGAGGATTTTTATACTTGTGCCACTAAAAAGAAAATTTTTTTTGAGGATTCATTCTATATTGCTTCAGCATGTAAAAAAAAATGGAACATTGTTAGTGAGGATTGAAAAAGATTTGATGAAAATATTAAATGATCATGAATAAATAGCTATCACGAAAAAACAGAATATGAATTTGAAACGAGCTCAGAAACTTTAAATTTTCTAAGAGTCGCAAATTTCAAAATTTTTAGAATTAAGGAACTTAGACATAAAAAAGCAGCAGTGTAACTTGGAGACAGTAAAATAAAATTTTTTGTTATTACAAAACGAAAAATATATTTTTTTTTTCGTAAATTCGTGATTATTCATTTATTCAAATCGTATTTCTGCTAATGACAACTTCGTATTTGAACTTTTCAGCGTCTGCAAATAACTAAATAAAAACTTGATTTAGTTTACCAAAAATCAATATTTCTCCAACGTTACATTCAATACACAAGAAAACAATTTTTTATATGTATGTGTAATTATTTGATACAAAAAAATGAAAAAATTTATAAATTTCTAAAAATCAAATTTTTCATTTCTATACGGGTCATTCGGTTTAGAAACAGTTTTTACAAACATAAACTTGTTTTAAAACATACGTATTTTTTATTTTGGACTTAAAATTGGTTTTTTTCGAGCAATTCAGATTTTCGATTGAGCTGTCAATCTCTCCCCCTCTGACTTAATCGCTCGTTTGATCCCAGAATCAGCAAGCCTGAAATCAAATGCATGAAAACGAAAGTAATATGACAGGCGCAGAGGCAAAACGACAAAAAATTCTCAAAAAAGGATAGAAAATATTCTGAGTCACATAAGTCTGTCTCTCTCTTAGGAATTTTTTTGTCATTTTGCCTCTGAACCTGTCATATATATTTACTAAAACAGAAGAATCATCCGAATGAAGAGATACTTGAGAAATATAAATTTTTAATTGTTTCAACTCAGTGCCTAAAGAAGAAAAATTCAAATTTTCGATAATGCTAAAAATTTTGAATCGTAAATTCAAAATTTTTGAGAAAAATTTTTCGAATCATAAAAACTGTAAAGAGATACAAAAAGTAATGGAAATCAATGGAAAAACTGTTTTCTGAAAATCTCAACATATGCCTAGAATCGCAATCAATGAAATTAATTTCGAATTCCGGAGAATCAGATTCTAAAAAGCGTATACACACAGCAATTCATAGTTGTTCTGTAAATTTACGAAAATTCGAGAAAACGCGACAAAATTTTTTGAATACCTAAAAAACACTAAAAACAAAACTAATAAAACAAAACGTCTATGTGTCATTTTTTCATAAATCTATGAAATTACAGAGAATGAATGGAAATTTTCATTCTTGAGCATCAAATTATTTTAACCCAATCTACAATCTACGTATAACATTAGAAATCTATAGACTTCCTACAAATTTTTGTATTTACTAGAAAAATGCGTAAAATACTGAAAATCCTTGAATTTATAACTAGAAGAAATAAACTAATTTATAAATAGAAAGCGAATTAGTAAAAAAATTAGAACACCGCAAATTAATTCAAAATTTTAAAAAAAAAAGCTCGGAAAATCCATTTCTGACAATACTATTCATCGTTTTCTCGATATACTGTGGCAATGCTTGAAACAGAGTTCCTTATGTATCATCAGTAATGTGATGTGATGAATAAAGAAACAGTTCAGTATTACGCTGTGGTAATTATTTTACAAATATTTAAATAGACCATGTCTATTCCTCATAATATGCAAAATAAGTTTTTGGCGCCAAACAATTTTCATAAAATTCGCATTTCCTAATATTATTCAATAAAAACCCATGGATAAAAGTTTTCTTTCTGAAGCTTCTTCCACGCCGTAAAACCCAATCAGAACAGTCGATTATTTAGCAGAACTGCTTTAAGGACACTTAAGACGGTGCCGTAAGGAAATGACGAATGCCAATTAGCATATGAAAAGCCCGGAGCTTCTTGGACCTTTTCCTCGGCTCGGACAGCTTTACTTGGGAGGGCGATCACGTTTTTGAATATTAAGGGTGGGATTACACCGAAGGCTTAACGCGCGGAATTCAGTCCGTCCTACCTACCCCGGTAAAAAATCACCCTTAACTGAGTAACATCCCCTGATGCAGCGAGGTGCTTTCACGACTTTATCTCCTAATACATCATGTCTTGGAACAACTGCCTCCACGGTTAATTTTTTCATGGAAGTTTTTCTTTCAAGGAAAACACGAATTGATATGTTAAGTGACGAGATCACTCATTTTCTGCCATTTTTGCAATTTTATTGGACAACAAGAATGTTATGAACAAATTATTTCTGTTGCAACGATAAGTTGAATCTTGCGAAAATCAGAGACGAATTTCTTTCGGACTCAAGCAATTACATGATGGGCGAAAATATATTACATGTCGAAGGTCGCGAGCTTTCCATTAGTCGAGTAAGTGACCAGCGCCAGCATTTTCTTTGATGTCAGTTAATTTACTAATAACAACGTAACATTCTCTGAGGATACTTAATATGTTTGCTTCGTCAACATGATATTGATTTTTAAGATATATGTCACTGACTTAAAATAAATTTTTATGTAAGAAAAAATCATTGCTTTGAAATATTATTGATTAATACTTTTAGCTACAAAGAACGAAAACGAATCAATTACTCCTATAATAACTTACATTTTTAACAATAATGAATTTTCGTCAATAAAATTTAAAACACTCTCACTGCGAACAATAACTCAAAATAATTTTTTTCATTTCATCCAAAGTTTTAATACTTTTTACGTGATTTGAAAATTGTTATAACCAGCAGGATTATTTTCTCGATTCTCAGGCATATCTGGTCGAGCTAATATTTCCTATAATGGGTTAAAAATGAACCGGGAATGGTAATATGACTCATTTACACGCACCGAGGCGTACGAAACTTGATGTCAGTTTTATCAAAATATGTATGTATATCAAAGAAACGCCGTATCTTGAGAGATAAGGTGCGTATTCGGACGACTCATGGAACCACACCTTAGTGTTTCACGGCGTTCTTACGTCAACTAGTACCTCTTTGACTCCTCATTTCTGTACACGAGATGAACTTCCTTCTTGATGTAATACAGTGCTGTTACGAAGTGAGGAATTTTACGTGTGAACTTGAAATATTCGCGAGTTTTTAAGTTACTTAAATGCGAGTGATGCTATTTTGTGATTGAAATTCATCAGTGAGAAAAGTTAAGGGTGAGTAAAAGGTATCGAAGGTCATCAATGGCGTATAGAAAAAAAGTGATAAAGGTTTCTTGAAAAAAGACCTGAATTTTTTAGTGATTTGTAAAAATTTTTTTCGACTTACGTGAAAGTTTTTAAGGTAGGAATTATCCATATGGTTTTTTTTTACTTATGAACATCATGCACGTTTTTTATGCGAGTTTTTGGAGTTTTTTGTTTAAACATTTTGTTTGATGTATAATAGTAGGTATTGAAATATAAGGATCTTCACATTCCAAAGTTATTGAATCGTTAAATTTGTTTGCTTTAATGTCGTGTGTAAATTAGAATACTCGATTCTTATCTTTTTTGTATTGTTAAATTGTGCCGAAATTTAGACATTTTTTATCTCTCTTGTTTCAGAATTTACAATAAAAAATTGTTTTTCTAGTATATTTAGAAACCTTATTGTTTTTAACTTTTTTTTTTGCTGGAATGTTGGAATATGAGGTTATGATTTACCATATTCTATTATCATTTTCTGATTTCTAAAATTTTTGCACTTTTCAAATTGACGTCACTTGGAAATTTTTAGTTTCTAGGTTCGATATACAAGTTTTCTTTTTCTGATTTTTTTTTCAATCACATTATCTATAATATGACTTCGTGATTTTTCATAAATTTTTTTTCAATTGGAATTCATTATCTTCTCAAGACAAAAAAAAAATTAACTCTTTTTCTGAAATAAAAATTTTGACACCCTTGCGATGTCTATAATTTGAGATTTTTTTAGCTTTGAGTTCTCGATCAATGAATTTACTTTTTTTTCTTCTTTCTGAAAAATTCATGAAAGTTTCCATTCACAATTTCTTACATTTTTTGTTTGAATGTGTTGTGAAATTCATATTTTTTGTGTAAGGTTATATTTTTTTCAATTATTCCTCCACTTTCGTATAAAAATGCAGATACTTGATTGCTATCTTATTTTTCAGGACCCTCAATCCAGAAATTTGTCATGTTATGACGTTTTCATGGATTTTTCATTAAAAATTGTTATTTCTGGTTTGTTAAAATAACTCTTTTGGTTATTGTTATTTCCATACGTCGAAAATTATGGCATATCAGGTTATAATTTGCAAAAATTTGACTATCAAATATTATTAATTTTTTATGAAAAAAAAAGTAGAATGTCTACATGGTAAATGATTATTTCTCCAAGTCAAACTTCATAAATTCAACTTGTTTTATTATCATCTATTTATGAGAATCTTTTATTCCAGGGTCGAATACTTGGATTCCAATAATTTGTTTTTTATAATCAAATTATCTAAAATATGATTTAGTTGGTTCTATCAAATTGAATAGATTTTACTATACTGAATTTATACTGAAATATGTACTGAGGCCATACTGAATTTATTTTATACTGAAATTTTACTGAAATAATAAAAGAACAACCTTTTTCCTACATCTCAAACTCGCAAGGAAAATAAAATACTTATAACTACTCATAATACTAATGTAATTTTATTCATGATACACGCGTTTTTCCTATAATTTTTGTTGAAAAATTGCCATGCTAAAAAAGTCGAACGCTTCGAATTGTAATCTGTCAATATACCTGTTATCAGTACTTGAAAATCCTGGCTATTCAGATTTATCACTGAGCGTACTCTACTTGCATGAGTTCTCATAATGAATCATTTACAGAGTTAAAAAATCATCCTTTGAGTTGAATAAATAATTGGAAACTCGATTAATGAGGATTTCCTGACGTTTCTTTTATCTTTCGATACAGTTTTTAAAAATTCTGCTTTAGAAGTAGTTTTCCAAGTTTGAAAACTCACAATAACTTTTGAAATTTTAACTTTGGAAA
This sequence comes from Platygaster robiniae, assembly GCA_028476575.1. Taxonomy (NCBI): domain Eukaryota; kingdom Metazoa; phylum Arthropoda; class Insecta; order Hymenoptera; family Platygastridae; genus Platygaster; species Platygaster robiniae. Next base: position 22,591,602 of record CM052025.1, on the reverse strand, counting down.
AATTGTAACAATTTCAATAGTTTAAAACCCTTGCAGAAAAAATTGGTATATTGTTAACCTTTTTTGACTATGTAATAGTTTGAACTGTTTCAGTTGTTTCACATTTTTCTACAATTTGAAAAATATCTTCTATCATTTTAACAATATTTCGAGAATTCAAATTTTCACCCTCAATATAAGAATTTTCATCATTGCAATAATTTCAATAGTTTGAATATTCTGAAAAAAGAAATGAAAATTCTCAGTGACTGAATTGCTTTTGAAAATGTGAAAATTCAATATTTCTTTATTACAATAAAATTTTAACAATGCTGCAAGTAAAATCAACTGAAATGCTGAAAAATCACATGACAAGTATTACTCGAAAAGTATTTATCACAATCCATTTCTTGGAATAAAAAATATTAGAAATTTCAGAGTTAAAAAAATTTTTAAAGGCTTATTTTTTCGAATAATGATTGTTCTAGTTAGGTTTTTTAGGTTGCTCTAAAAATGCTGGTGTTGTGCCTGACAAAAAAAAAGTTAATTTTATTCATCAAAGATAAAATTAGTGATTCATTCATCATATTTTGATTTTTGATACATTACCAGAATGTAGATTATAAAATTATTTTGTGCGATCGAATGAAATTAGTCCGATTTTCAAGTTCCATTATTATTATATGTTATTATTGTAAATAATTATTTAAAAGTGAATATAAAGATATATACTAGACTAAACTATTAAAGTAGTTTGAAGTATATATAAAACAAACTTTTCGTTTTTTCTTAAGAGGTGAAAATGAGTGACTGACTACTTTTGAATGTCAATAATTCTTCTTTTTTTAGTATAGCAACAATAATAATAATAATAATAATAATAATAATAATAATAATAATAATAATAATAATAAATAATTTATGAACGTCTGTAAAATTACAATGTTTGTGTACATTTGAATGTATCAAACGATATCAGCTAATTTTTATTTTTATGTAAAAAACACTTTTTTTCCATACATCCTTATCCATTATTTCTAATTCTTAAATTTTCTCAATCATTCAGAAACTACATAAAAACAACAAATTTAAGTTATTCCTCATGACAGTATTGGCTATTTCAGATACTGAAAATTATGACAGTAATAAGCTCACCAATTTTCTCTACGTAAACAAAGTTCAAAACGATGAATTTTTCAGAGATGTCACTCGGACCACGCGAGGTCATGAGGTCGGAAAATGAGGATGGCTTTTCCGCGCCCGCGAATATCGTTCATGATGAACTTTTGGATTGTGGCTGCAAACAGTTTCCCTGTCCAAAACTTACGAAGTATGCCACTCGTAAAATTTACCTTACGTGTTTGAGTCTAATCGGAGTGATCCAAGGCGCAGCCCAGGTTTATTTGTATATCACGAGTTCAACAATTTCGAGAAAATTTCAGTTCCATCCTTACTATACTGGTTGGTTTGTATAAAAAATATCGAGTTAATGCTGAAAATTACTTCGTTTATCTACAAATAAAGTATTAAAATGCATGGTATATTGAACACAATAGTTATGTTTATTGGTTATTTTGCATTTTTGGATTATTTTGATAGATTGGCTTTTGGCAGTATCTGGATTAGTTCCATTTTTCTTGGCGATATTGACATCTTATTGGGGAGATAAAATTCACAGAGCAGCCTGGACTGGATCTTTGGTTCTTTTTCAATCAGTTACATTTTTTCTGCTTTTTATTCCTCATTTCACGTCAGAAACCCAGCATGTTGAAGAAGCTTTTAACAGCACACGTTCTACAATTTATGGGGGTAAGAAAACTTCATTTTATTTTGTAAGTATAGAAAACATAAACTCTTAACAAAAAAACATCTGCAATGGATTATCACCGAGAAATTTATACGTTTGTTTGCATCTTTTCTCTAATTGAATTCACTCAATGATCAAATACTTTTTTACAGTCCCTTTTAACAATGATTTTCTTATGAAGTTCAATATTTTTTTTATAATAGTTCGTTCCGAACAAGAAAAAATGAGATTTTTATTTATCCTTACGAACCCATTTCTCAATCTTATTATCTTATCTGATAAAACCACGTTGATTCACATGTTCAACCATGTTTTTCCACAGACGACAGCTTGGAATTATGTGACCAAAAATCGGCGATAATTATAACGCGAGAAGACGAGTACGTGACGTTTGTTTTATTCGCCATCGCTCAGATCTTTACAGGCATGGCAAACGTCGCGTATTATACGTTGGGAATATCATACTTGGACGATAACACCAAAAAAAGACAAGTTCCAATATTCATAAGTTACTTGCTGGCTGCCAAATTATTGGGGGCTGTGATGGGGTACTTCATGGCTTGGGGATTTTTAAAGTAATTTGACAATATTTTTTCGATTTTTGAGATATTAAAGAGCCAGCAATCAAAAGTTTATTTTTGGTTATTGTTTATTTCAAATTCAAGAAACTTGAGAAACATACAAAACATTCTCAAAGTAGAAAAATCAAATCAAAAACTGGGATCGTTATTAAGAATTTTGCGAAAAAAGTGTCTAATGCGCCTAGACCATCACAATACGAAAATGTATGATTAGAAAAAGTCACAACAATCGCAATAATCAAAAAAGTCAGTACATCACAAAAATTACGAATATCACAAATAGTTACAAAATCACTGTTATGACAGAAATTCAATCATACCACAGAAAGTCACAAATCTCAAAAAAATTAGAATATATCACGAAAGGTTACAATAATTACAAAAAGTCTAAAAACTTTAGATAATCACAAACATTTCGAAGTCACTAATATGGCATTTGTATCATTAAACTTCATAAATATTATAAAAAGTGGGAAAACATCACAGAAGATTACGATGACTGAAAAAGTGTTAAATATCACGAAAATTCACAAATATCACATTAAGTCAGAAATTTTACGAAAAATACGAAATTTCGCGAAAATTCCAGAGAGTCGAAACTGAACAAAATATAACATGCTCATGATAATTACAATCTAGATAAATACCAATAAATACATATTGATTTAAAAGTCAAGTAACAAAAAAATTACAAGGTTGACAATCACCACAGAACCTCATGAATATCACAGCCGTAAATGTCACAAAAAGTCAACTACATGCTACATCGTCAAAGTTACGAATATTACAGAGAGTATCAAATATCGCAAGATCACAAAGTAAAATAAATTCGTAACTAGATTGTAACTATAACGTCACAAGTATTACGAAAATTCACATTTATCAAAAAAGTCAATAATATCACAAATAATCACAAATATTACAAAATCACTCATATCACATAAACTTATACATATCACAAAAAATGATTAATTTTATAAACAGTGAAAGATATCACAAAAGGTCACAATCATTACACTAAGTCTAAAATCTTACTCAAAATCAGAAATATTTCAAAGTTATTTATATGGCCCAAATTCAATCATATAACAAAACGTCTTTTTTCTTAAATAAAGTGGATAATATCTCAAAATGTAAAAATTATTTTAAAAGGCTACCATTATTGCCCAAAAACACAAATGTTACAAAGTCTCGAATGTCACAGACGTTCGCAAATATTACTAAAAATCACAAACTCAAAAAAAAAAAAAAAATTTCGTAAACGTAACAGGGAGTCGAAAACTCTACAGAACACTTCTATGCTTTTTTTTTGTTTGAATTTTTTTTATGCCAAAAGGATACTGTAGTTGTGAATAAGGCGCTACATTCGCAGTAAATGCCAGTACTGCCAAATTTGTAAAATTTTAACATAAAACTGTAGAGTAAAAAAAACGACGTAAAGACTTTTGTGGAATTAGCAGCGTATATCGCAATAACAATATGTATGGTGAGAAAATTATAAATCATTTGTCATAAAGAAAATCATCGAAAAAATTATCTGGATATTCGAATTTTTAGCGTGCAAAATTAGTTACGAAAAGACTCTTCAGGCGGCGCTATTTTTTGTAAGCAAAATAACATGGAAGTCGACGACCCATGATTAATACTACGTACTACATTCTACATGATCACAAATTGTTTTAATAGTCTAGCAACAGAAAAAGTCACTATGGTCACAAAAATCACAGAATAACGCCATAAATATCGCAAATCGCAAATATCTCAAAAAGTCACCTATATCATTGAAGTTAGAAATATCACAAAGAGAAAGATATAACTAAAAGTCACAATTCTTACAAGAATAAGTTAGAAATATTATAAAGCCACAAACATCACTAATGTCACAAACATTACAGGGAATTGAAAAACCTCAGAAAATATCTCATATATAAAAAAAGTCTCAAAATATCACAAACATTACAAAAGTCAGAAATACTGCAAAAGTTTCAAAAACTATGAAAATCACGAAATTCACAAAAAAAGAAGTCTCAAAGACCACAATTATCTTTAATATCACAAAAAATCTGACTTAAAAACAATTCACAAATCCTAGTGAACCTGTGAGCTCGCAGACTACTCGCCACGAGCTCAAAAAGTTCTTCCAGTCGTTGATAATTATTAATATATATTTCAAGAAAATAAAAAGATAATTCATTATTTACAGTAAAAAGTCATCACAATGAAGCTTTAAAACGATTATTTAATAAAAAAAAAAAAAAAAAAATTCTCTCGGGTGGGAATCGATCCCGTGTTCTGCGGAGTTGAACGCCAAAAAGTATCATATTAATTAACATGAGACATGCACTTGATTTAACCATTCTACACAAAACTTGAAACATGAGAAAAAAAACCAGCGAGCACGCTGCGAGCTCACAGGTTCACTGGGATATCACAGAAAGGCGCGAAATACAAAACTTTCAGAAAATTATTTTGATGATTAGAAAATAAATAAACAGTTGATTGAAAAAAACATTATCAAGTAATGATATTTAAAACGAAATTCTTCAAAATGTCCCTTATTCACGAAAATTCTTATTTTCAGATCAATGAGTCCACATCAAGGATCTGAATTTCATTGATTTATTTCTTGGTCACTGATTTTTTTTTCTATACCTGCACACACTCATAATTCTGAAATACCTCGTTTAGCTTTTTTACGTTTGCAGACTAGATTTTATGAACTTTGGTTTGTTTTAGAATAGACGCTGATAATTTCAACATTCTGCAAGCTTTGCGAGAACAAATCGGGGCTTGGTGGGTTGGATGGCCAATATTTTCAATATTGCTAGTTGTTCCGGCTACAGCATTGGCTTTGTTCCCTAGGCGTTTACCAGCTGAGGTTTATTATTTTATAATTATGATAATTTAGGAGAAAACCACTTCAAACCGATTCAATCATTTTTTAAAGGCAAACAATAAATCAAAAGAAGATTGGCTTGTAAAATTATAGAATTAACTTTAAAGCAATTTTTCTAACCTCTTTCTTCACACTTTATATTTATTTTTCATTGAAATATTACAAAATACAGATAATTTTTTACTTTTGAAGTTGAACAGAGAGATAATCAGGTAGAATCTGTTATAAAAATTATAAAAATGATTTTCAGGCCGTCGAACAAGCAGCAGCAACAATCCTAAATGAATCCAGATTCAACCTAACCTTCGGTAACATTCCATCCAGAAAAGTCGGCGATCCATCATTTTTTCCATCGATACTTCGACTTCTGAAAAACAAAACCCTAATTCTAAACGTATTGTCATTTGCTCTGTGTTCAGCAGCAATAATAAACTTTATTTACTATGAGAACATAATCATGGAATCGAGTTTCCACGTTCCTAGACCAACTGGAAAATTCATAGGATTCAGTGATCCTTTGACATCTCGAATAGTAACAAGTAAACATGAATTTCGAAGATGCTACTGAATCGCAGAAATGAAGTGCTTTTATTCAATAATGCTTTTGTTCTAATTTCAGGTATATTGAAACCAGTTTTAGCTGCTATAGCTATAGTAGTTTCTGGTGTTCTTCTTGCTGCATACAACCCTAAAGTTAAATTTTTTATGGGATATAATGTTGGCGTGGTTTTTCTGGCAAGTTTGATTATTTTTGCTCTGGCTTTCGGTTCTTGTGAAAAGCCTCCACTTTTTCGACGATACGGAGATTCGTAAGTTGAGGAGGGGTATTTTTGTTTTCAAAATTACGAAACAGTAAATTTATCCATGAATATTAAAAAGAGAGCTGATTGACGCTTCTTTTAAAGAAATTTTTGATTTTAGATTCTTTAATGGTAGGAAACTTTTTTTTTCATTCACTTAAAAAACCGTACATTTTTTTGTAAAATTTTAATGGAGAATTAATTTTTTCAGCATATCTCTCATTAATTATTGCAACCGCAACTGCCTCTGCTCCAAAGAAGCTGATTTCCAACCAGTTTGTGGTATCAATAATAACATGTACACTTTCTACAGCCCCTGTCATGCAGGGTGCACCAAAGTGTCAGACAATGACGGTGTCAAATCTTACTATGGATGTGAATGCATCGATGCACATACAGGAAGTGGAAATTTGAATGCTAGAGATGGACCTTGTGGAGATGATTGTCAAAGTAGCTGGATAATATTCCAAGTAAATAGACCATAAACAAATTCATAGAGTGAAACTCCTTATGGCGCGTTAGATTAATATTCTCCTTAGGGATTGAATGAAAGAGTTTTTTTCATAAATTCTGTAAGCTGTAGGCGATCTACCACATAATAAGAAATTTCCCTAAAATGACACGATCTTATAATTTCAGATATCAACCCTTATAGCATATACCATCATAGCATCGATCATCGTTGGTGATTTTTTGGTGAACCTTCGTAGCTCCTACACTCAAGACAAAGCAATCGCCATTGGATTTTGGATGACATTGGTAGCTTTGCTCACGTACATTCCAGGAAAAATGGTTTATCAAGTTATCGCAAAGGCCACGTGCATCTATGAAGGACCTACCAGCAAACTATGTCACTTACACAGTTCTGGATTAGGAAGCTATTTCTGCTTTTTGACGGCTGGCCTCTTATTTTTAGGTGGAGTCATCAAAATTCTTGCATTGTTATTCACTCTTGACTTGGAAGTGTATGACATCACAAATTCGGAGATCATGCCTCGGGAAACACGAGAATTACAGGACATGACAAGGAGTCAAGTAGAGCCTTTGCTGAATCAACAAGAACCCTCTGCTGAAGTTCCCAGTAATGGACCTTCTTCAAGTTAGTACTTATGTCATAGAAATTACAATTTGTGGAATTTAAATCTTTTCACAACACAAATTTGGAATTCTAGTAACTAATGATATACACTGAGAAAAAATCTAGCGCTTCTTCAAAGTAAAGTATGTATGTAGTATATCTTGCAGTATAATTTAAAATTTGGTTATTCAAAAAATCTGAACTATTTTTCAGCTGGAACACAATCTCCAACCCAAGACACTCTCCCATCAGAGCAAAGCACTTCCAACCCCAACACCCAGAAGCCACTGAAACCATCGAAAAACGGTCCAATCGGTCCAAGCAATCTCAACAACGATCCAACCGACCAAATCTCACGGCCAAACTCCATCTACGATTACATCACTAAACCTCCACACGTAGACAACGGAGTTCCTCGCAAAGAAGAAAGTTCCAGCGACGAAAGCACCGCTTTTGGCAAAAGTTTGACCCCAAAAATCGCCTACAAACCATTGGACGTAGATTCCGAATTCGAAAATGACCTTCGTTCTTCAATTGCTAAACCAATGACGCTTAGCCCACAATTCCCTAACCCTGACAACTACGAAGACCCGAGAAAATACCGAATGCAAATGGCCAGAGGTCCCAAAATTCCTCCTAAGAGTCCTACAAAAGTCTTGTCGGCCTCTCAGGGAGACTTCAATGAGCTTGGAATTCCGATCGACCAAAGTTACGAACGTGGTTTGATCAAATCCAGGACATCCGTCAACAGGTCTGGCGATGTGACAACTTTGCCTGTTTCTTGCGAAGTCGTTAGTCCAGTCAAAGCTTTGATAACTACAACTGAGGTCGACAAATTCGTTATCAGAATGGAAAGCCCTATAAGACCTTTGTCGAGAGACCATACTTCTTCTGGTTTTGGAAGCTCACCTGATTTATCGGAAAATTCGGTACCATGTGCAGACAGGATGAAAAGTGCGGCGTCAAAGGGAAGCTTGAGTTCCAGAACTTCGGAGAGTGCTTCTGAAAGTCATAGGAAACGGGCGCCGAAAACTACGAATCTTTGAAGTTTGACAGGCCTGAAAGGTCATTTTTTTCGTGTTACTTTCAAATACTTCATTGTGTATTTTTTACATTTATATATAAATAAAATGTTTTTGTTTGAATGAAGGTTTAGTTAATCATGATTTTAGGAGTATGAAAAAAATTGTGTAGGTACTTGGCGTGTCTTGTATTATTTTTTCATTTCAATGTGGAAATTTTTGGAAAACCAAGAATTTTTTTGCAAAAATCAATTTTTCTTGGCCGAGATAAACAAGAGCAAGATGTGGACAATAAATATTGTTATTGAGAATAATTTAAGATCGACAAACAAAAAAAGGAAAAAATAATAACCTAGTGATTTTAACAAAACTGAATTTACACATTTACTTTACGAACATTATTCTGCTGGATTGACTTCGATTGGAAATTTCAGAGCGAAATTAAATAAATTCATTCGATCGAATAAAGGCAAGCGTTTGGCTCAAATTGCGCGTTATTAAACATGGTAAAAATCATCGATATTCCAACTGTTATCGTTTCTTTTATCTTCATGGTATAGCACTATATCAGGAAGATACAATATCCAATAGTCTTGCATTTGATTCTTCAGTTTTTCCTCAGAAAGAGATGCTAATTTGCAAGATGAAATTTTCTGCATTGTAGTTGTGAGTGTCAAGAACTATCTTTCTATGAGTTTATTTTGGTCGTTAGCAAAAAACAATATTCGAGACACTCGTACTAGTTTTTTATAAATCGTATAACATTTGAGAAAATTTTTACAGCTTAAAAGAAACAGAGACAACTTTTAAATTATTGAATGATGATAGACAATTTGATTATAATTGGTTTAATAATGCTTCAATACTGAATATTGATTAAAAATAATGGATTGTTTTAACGATTTTTAAAAAATTTATAGTTATAACAATTTTAACAGTTTGTATATTTCAAATTTTTAAACATTAGATTGAAGGTTTAATAGTTATTTACTTTAAAGCGTTTTACAGTTTTGACGCCTTTCAACGTTTCGGATGTTTTGATAGCACTTAGATGGAAAATATATTTTTCCTGATGATCAAGAAGTGGTTTTATGGCTATCGTTATAAAAAGAACACTGTGTAACTATATACAAACTGTAAATTATTCCATTCCGCAGTATTTTTTAAGATTTATGAAATTTTGTAGTATTTCTTACATTTTTTTATCGATGTCGTATTCAGCGCCATAACGATAGTCAGGGGCACCCCGGCTACCCCTCGCTGGTTACGGCCCTGGTCGTATTCATTTATAAACTGACTAGCTGGCACCCGCAGGCTTCGCTCCGCGTTTACACGTGGTCTGGGCGAGTTTGGTTATTTGTTTGGTAATTTGTGTCTATAATTATTATCTTTTATGCGATGTTTGGTCTGTATATTTAGCAGCGTCATGTAATAGTACTGTATATTTACATATCATATTTGTATATTGACAAGCATTTTTATGTCTTTGATAGAGCCATTTTGATAATATTTCGGAACGAAGTTTGGGAACAAGAAAGCGTAGATAAAAAAAGGTGTATCCAGCAACAATTCAATGTTTATTTTAACTCATCTTCTACTAGATCATTTTGGAGCCATATTCAAACAATAATCAGACAAACATCTCTTTCATTCTAGCTTTCGGCACTTTATTCTTTCCCTCTTCAGGAAACTGAATTTACAATAATTAAGACAATAATCAATACAGTTCCAAATTAATCAATAACAAATAATCATAACTTCATTAAATCTACTTACATCAGAATATAATTCAAGTCAACAATATATTATCTCATATGTAAAACATTGCGTCATTTTTATAACATTGACTCAATAGGAAAAAACAATATGTCGTCACAAGAAACTTCATCCGTGGTTAATACACGTCTACAAAATTACCTTAGTTGCCTTTCCTTTTATAGAAAACGAATCGATAAGAATTCATATCACGTTATCAATACATGCGTCATAGATCGAATTCAAAAATCTCATATTTTCCTGTCTGTTTAACGTATTTTAAGTCCCCTTTATGAAAAACATTTCTGAAAACATTCTTTTTCTATAATCTATCTCTCAATCTAAAATTTTTACTTCATCCCAATTAAACTCATGATTAAACTCATGACAAATTTGAAGTTCCGATCAGTTTCAATAATCCTGCATTATTTTGGGAGGCAGGAAAGAAGAAATCAATTTCGTTGTCGAAGCATGACAAGTAAAAAATTTAATGTCCAATCCTTTAACAAAATCGACCCTAAAAATTATCTATCTTCACGTGATTTACATTCATTTTTATCTCAGAATATTAGAAGTCGAGAAAAATTTTGGTTAAGAAACTTGAGTGAATTTTTGTCATATATATAAATAAATTAAGAGACTTGAGACTTCAAAAATTAGAATTACTGATAGGTATTTTTCAAGAAGCTAAAAATGAAGAATCCATAAGAATGAAAATTGCAATGAGTTCAAGTTGACGTATCGGAAATCCACTATTCACCGAAATAAAATATTGGGAATTTTCATTCTTTAGTGTAATTTATTCGTATTCTTCATTGAAAATTCTTAACTTGAGATTTTTTATTGTCGTTGAAGCAATAAATTTCTTCCTATTCTCACATCTTTCAAATACATGAATTCTGAAAACAAGCCGTTTTTCTATGATTATACCGAACTGAATCCTGGATAACTACGAAAGTGATATGTCTAGATTTTCCAACAAACCTTACAAATTTTAGTCATATCACCCAAAATGCTACTAAAATTTACTAAAGTTTATAAACTAACATATTTTCTGACTCCAAAAATTCTAAGATGAAAATAAATGCAATCCACCTAATTTATTTTTAGGGTCGACATTTCAATAGACGAATTTAAAGTTCCGATCAGTTTTAATAATCGTGCATTCTTTTGGGAGGCAGGAAATAAGAAAACCATTTCATTGATATTTTCGAACAAATCTCAGTCGTATTACCCTGCATTACAGTTTGCACTTCGAAGGCTCTCAAGACACACGTTCTTTTAATAGATGATTTTTTTAAATTATTTTATCGGTTTATTAATAAAACTATTCAAATTCGAAAAGTTTTATCTTAAAAATTTTGGAATCAAACACTCTAAATTTAGTTTCAGAATTATTCAATGCCTGTAATATTTTTTTGATCCATATCTTTTTTTTATCGTAGGGAAAGAATATTATAATCAAATTACGCAATAAACGAAAAAAATGAATTACGTTAGAAAAACCTTAGTTGTACATATTTTTTGTATAGTAGCCATTTTTCCGATCTTTAAAGATTTTTGTTAGATTAGTTTTCAAATTATTAGAAATGAAATGTCCGAAAGTTTGCTGAAAACATGTCAACCTAAGGTGAAATGAATGTTATTTTTCCAACTACACAATGTACACATTATGTACACAATGATACATAATAAAAATTTGGTTACTTACAAGCAATTATAATCTTGTAAAAAAAAAATACGAATGGAAATCATAACAAATTTTTCAACTTAACAGACGCAGCTACTCATTCGCTTTTGTTATTGTTTTGACTACTAGCCGCCCCCATATTGAAATTGGCCCAAGCAACAAAGCCAGATGTTGGCACAGTCGAGAACAATAGGCAGTGCGATCCATGTACTATAAGATCTATGGGCAATCCCAATCCTTTCTATTTGAGAAATCATTGGCTTCAGAAATTCTGTATCATCTTAATCATAGGCGTAGTCTAGAAAATTCTCGCCTAAGGAGTACTAGAAAAACTTATTTTTCAGGATTGAAAAATTTTTAATGATCGACGATCTGATTTCGGGCGCACAATTTGGCAACATAGTCGAATCTTTGGATTTTCAACTTACATAAATTTTGGTGTTTACGATTGCGCAGTTTTTATCCTTGAAATTTTTTATTTTAATGATTTGCTGGTCGCTGTTTCATAAATCGTGATTGTATGTTGGAATTATGAGAGTTGAATATTCTGTATACTTTGTTAAACTTCCAGAATACTTGAAATTTTATTCACATCATCAACCATTTTTCGAACGTTTTCAATGAAATTCTTTCTTCCCCAAAAATTATTAGAAAAGATATTGTCTCTAGAAGCAATCATAACTTTCATTCCTTTGAAAAAAAGTTATAGCAAGAAATTTCCTCAGCAATGATATAAGTGAAGACTGAACAAATATTTCTCACAAATTATTATTTTGACAAGCATATTGTATAAAAAATCTTTACTTCTTTTCTCCATAAATCAAGGATCCGTAGAATACTGAAATATTCACACAATTGAAAAAATTTCAGCACTTAAAATTTTTGGGTATTATTGTTCTTTTTGTAGTTTTTACATTCTTTCCTTCTAAAATCGTCAATGATTTTAGTTCGAAGCATGAATTATGATGGAAAGAGAATATAAATTTTATTATTATTCTTTACAGAGAGGAAAAAAGTGAAAATTTTTTCTCCACTAAATGTTACAATAGAATATTCCAAAATATATCCATCTCTATGAAATTCCATCTTCCTGAAATTTATTCAAAATTATGTAAGACAGATTTTTTTTTTTAAGTGACACCACAAGGGAACATAATTTTTTTTTACAGTAAGGGCAAGATTATTGCTTGGAATTAATTAGTATCACTATGAAATCAGTTTTTATTGAAATTCCGAAACATATCACAAGAAACCCTATCTTAAAAGTCGATTACTATTTTTTGACATCATCGTATCAGAAAAACGGGTACAATTTGCAGACATAATACTATCGGAAAATTTAGTACCATGTGCAGACAGAATGGAAAGTGCGACGTCGAAGGGAAGTTTGAGTTCCAGAACTTGAAAGACTGCTTCTGAAAGTCATAGAAAACGAGCACCGAAAACAACGAATCTTTCAAGTTTGATTGGCCTGACGGGTCATTTTGTTTTCCGTTGCTTACAAATACTTTATTCTGTATTTCTTACATTCATATATAAGTAAAATATTTTTGTATCCATGAAATTTCGGTAGTCATGATTTCAGAATTATGTGAATGTGTGAAGGCATCATTTTTTATTGTAATACAAAACAGTGTTGAAATGTTTTTATTTTGAAGATGATCATGGAACTGAGATTACAAATGAGGATGTATGATGTTCATTGTCAAATTGGGTGATTAGGTGGTTTAGATCCTAATTGTGAGTCACTTTTTCACATGTTTTCGACTGGTTCTTCCGCAATGTCTTTTAGTTCTACTTCTTCACCGAAGATTTTCACGTCTTTTACGTAGTACCAGACTCCGATGTCGAATAGAGTTCCCATGAAAACGAAAGCTGAAAAAGAAATATTTAGGTATATTTCATTTTGCTATGATTTTTGATCGAAATTTTGACATAAGTTTGGTTATTCACCTGCTGCAGCAAAGTTCATTAAATATCTCAATTTTTCTCCATTGTACAGCCAACAGTTTCCAGTACCTGAACAAGTTTTTCCCCAGACAACACAAGTTTTATCTGTAACAAAGTAAAAATGTTGGCATTTTTTTCCAGAAGTGTAATGTGAATTTCTAGTGATTTAAATAATTTTTCTACTAGGTATTCATTAAAGATTGTTTGTGGTGGAATAATTTCCTAGTTCATCAAGATACTACATTTTATTAAATCCTAATGTCTGCAGTCATTTTGAAACTACGTTTTGAAACTTGATGACATTTTTGTTAATTACCTAGAAAGTAACCAAACACAATGGGCGACGGTATAAAAGCAAAAAGGCTCATCATAGTCAATCCAAAACCCATGGCTACAGCTTTGTCTTTTTCATCAACGCATCTGACCGATACCAAAAAATTAGATGCTCTACCAGTAGCTCCACTGAACTTCAGCAAGCACACAACTGCCAAAAATATATGAAACTGTCGCATGCAATCAACTGGGCAAGAACCAGGATACGCATTCCCATCAGTTTGTGGCGAATCCAAAGACACTTCTGGAAAATCTGTTGAGTGCTTCAATGGACTTGGAGTTCCTTGTGACACTTTTGAGTACAGTGGTCCCACGCAACCACAATTCGTGTACTGTATTGAGTAATCTCTTGGATTTTTAACGAAAAAATTGTTTTTTATCTGCAATGTTAAAATTTACCAAAGTTAGAATCAATATTATCAATATTCATATAATGGGCTAGGTGTCATTTGAAAAGTACTTGTCAATCAGTTGTTATTTTGTGGAGCTTGTTTTCATCAAATGCATTGAAATGCACTAAATGAATTACAGAGCAATGGAATAAAATTATATGGTAGATGAGAATAATAATGAGAGTAAAGTTTTCAGAGTAATAAATAATATAGAGTTTGAGAGAATAATGAAGAAGAAGCTTACAATTCTAGACATACATGTTGGAATCCATGAAAAAACTAGAAACATAAATAAGTATAAGGAGAATCTTAACAATTTTTATAAGTACAGGAAAATTCGTAGCTGATACTATTTTTGAAAAAATCCATGAAAATACTGAAAATCTAGAAAACTTTTAGCCCTGTAACATAAAATTCACAAAATTATTAGAGAGTTCAGATAGTTAACTTAAAATGCTTTTGATTGTATTTATAGATAATAAAAGTACTTCATATAAAATGTATAAGGATAGTATTACCTAAAAAATCTAATTCAACTTAAAATCTATGAAACTTCGAATGCGAGAGCAATACATTAAAAACATTTATTGTGACCCTCAAAAATTGGACATGATGAGAATTTTTCTTTTTTTTTTTTAATTTTGGCGAAGCCGAGGATTTGTAAAAATACTAGAAAATCCGAGAAAATCCTGAAAATTGTCTTGAAGCTGAAGAAATACATAAATATGCTCAAGCTCTACAATTCTGTAGATTGCTAGGAATTTTCGTAGCCACTATTTCTATCAAAATAGTAAAAATTTAATAGACTTGTATTTTGAAGCAAAAATTCTAAAGTCTCTACAGAAATTCATGAAAGAAATCTTGAATCTATAGGAATATTACTAAAGAATTCACAAAAATATAGAATGCTACATAAAAATTCCGGAAAATACCAGAGGTATACGTAAGTAATTAATTAATGTAATTAATTAATGTAAGTAATCAATGTAATAACTTAAAATATATATGCGTGTCGGTACAGAAATCTATCCAACTTGCAGTTTTCGAGCATTACACTTCATAAATCTATATAACGATGAAAAAAAAAGTGTGAATTTATAAAAAGACAAGATTATACCACAAAGATTCATTCATAAAAAAATTTTGAAATGCTAAAAACACAAGCAGTCTATAGAATGAAATCAATTTATGATGATATAACCTTCTCGAAAATCAATGGTTTACTAAAAATTTCCGAAAGTTTGGATTCAAGAGCATCGATTTTCGAAAATCTATGTGTAAATCAGTAAGAGTACCCGAAAATCTTTTGAATTGTATAGATACTTAGATAATATTAACATTCTTTACGTTTTTTATTACCCATGAAGTACTAAATACCTTTGGACATACTTTTTTTGGAAAATCTAACGAAATACTGAAAATTTTCTTAAATAAAAATGAAAGAGCTCTAATTGAAGTAAATTACATAGCAATCCATAAAAATACTATGAATGTATAAAAATACATGCAAATCTTACGAAATTTTATGACAAGGTACCTGAAAATACGAAGAATATTGCATGCACGAGTAGTTCATATAATATAATAAATCCATGTAAGTATGTAAAACTTCAAATTTATAAGCCTTTGCTTCTAGTTCTTCTATTTTTATATACATAAAAATACTAAACATTCTTTCAAATTATCTGGATTCTGTCAAAAGACTCCTCAAAATTTAAAATAAATCAAACATGCATTTATTGATTAAAAAAAATATTCTTAAATATTTCAAATCATTTTCAAATATTTCTTTGTTCTTGTACTATAGAACATAATTTCCATACAGCGCAGTAGGGGAAGTGCGTTATTTGAAGGCTATATACGTTACATGAATTTAAAAATGAACTTTTTGTGCCAGAATTTTGAATCCACTTATGATTTTTGCACAATTTGAAGATTGTATTTAAAATAAGGTCACGCAGGAAGAAAACAACTGTGAAATTTATAATTGGACTATCAATGGTCTTTAAAAGAATTTTTCTTTGTACCTCCGACAAACTAAGATAAGCACCAAATAAAGATTCTCAAAACGCTGTATATGTACCCAAAAAACTTTTGCTCAAATGACACCATGACCAAGCCAAATTTTCCAATCTTAAGAAAAAGATACACCTCAAACTCAAAACTCACATTTAAGTTTTCACATCCGGCATGACAAGCCGAAATGTAAGTTTGCCCAAACTCCGAGCAAACCGGGTTGTAAGTCACGTAATCGCAATGGCAGTGCTCGTTGCAAGGCAAATTCGTGCTCAGAGCAACATGTGACTGAAGAGTGATCTGATTGTCGTTCGCTGGGCAGCCCAAAAACGCGTAAGACGCCATGCCCAAAACGGAAACAGCTCCAACCATAACATTCCAGGCAGCCAAATACCTGGCTTTTGGTTTGTACTTGGAGATCACCAGTCCAGCTAGTAAAATCCCAAAAGCACTGAAAACCAGACCAACAGTTCCAGTGACGAAAGCGGAAAATGAAGCGGATTGCTTGTACTGCGTTTCGATGTATTTGGGCATAAAGATCCAGTAAGGCATGTAACCCATGAAGTAGAAGACAGCTGCCAAATTGTTGAACATGAAGGAAGTGTTGAGAAGAAGACGTTTGAAGGTCACGATCATGTCGTTGAAGGACGTTGGTAACTCTTGGTCAAAGGTTGGGTCTTTGATGCTGTTGCTGGACTTGTTTCGTTCTATGACCAGGGCTTTTCTTGCGGCTGCTCGGGGAAGAGTTTTGGGGAAGAAGGATATGAGGCTGGCGAAGACGAAGAGAAGGATTGCTAGTATTATCCAGCCTAGCCACCAGGCACCTAGCCATCTTGAGAAGTGGAGACAAGAAGAAAAATTAGATGGTCTAGTAATATAGGGTTACCATATTGAGCAGAGGCGTAAGCAGTAGCAGTTTTAAAAAGGGTTTCTTAGAAAAAATGTATTTTCTTTCGAGATTCAATAGTTTTTATTCATTGATGATTTAACTATGGGTGAAGAATAAAAAAAAAAAAAAAAATGATAACAAGTAAAGAAATTTGTAATTCTCAAGGACCATAACATGAAGAAACTAATTGTATCGGGGAAACCTCTGGTGTTAAGATCGTCGTAGTTGAATGCACATTATATATTGTAACAGTTAGTCTTGCTTTGGCTCTTGACACGTCACGTTCTAGAGAGTATGATGTAAGTTCCAAAAACAATAAAAATTGTTTCGAAATGGCTCAAAAGTAATTACTTTTCACTCTTAACGATTAATAAAGTGACACGACCATGTCAACTAGGCTGACTAATTGCGATACTATGAAAATGATTAAATTCTACGACGTGAGTTATTGTTTCTTTTTTTATATATATGGTTTTTATTTTTATAATTAGTAATATTGAGAGTAACAAAATGATGTAATTGTGATGTGGGTCTTGAAAAGGACCCAAATCGGGTCAAAACCTCGACAGCATTAATAAATGACAATTATTTGACTGGCAAAATCGATAAAAGTTATTTTCTACAACAGTTTTTTAATTCTTCAAATATTTGAGATTTTGAAGTTGCATAACTTTTGGAGTCCAGAGACGCGCAGCTTTCATATATACGTAATTAATGTAATGGAATTCGATTGTCCTGATTTCCAACTAGTTCAGGTTTAGAATTTTTTTCTAATTTCTTGAAGTATTTTTCATTTTCATTAGGTATTTACACAACTTCAAGGATATTCTGATACTATTATGGCTATTTATAAATATAGCTTTTTAAGATTCCACGCTCTAGGAATCAAAGTTATAAAAATTTTTTATTTTTTTACAGAAAACTATATTTAGGTACTTGAATTGTGACTCTTTCTTAGATTTCTAAGATTTTTATATTTTACATTATTTATTTAATTTTTTATGGAATTTTCTTTCATTTTTAGAGATTTCTAGAATTTGGTTCTACAATATTTTGAATAACAGCTATTTCGAGTATTTGTTGATTTTTAAGGGGTTATATACCTTTTTGTGGGTAAAAATTGAGGACAGTTTGGAGTAACATTTAAGGTATGTAGCAATAATGCTATGTCACAAAAGTTATAGTTTTTTTATAGTATATTGTTTTCTTGAAAAAACAAGTATTTGTTTATAAAAAATATCAAGAATTGGCGGAGTTATGGCCTTTTCCCCGAAACAACTTTTTTTTTGAAGAGGCTTGCAGTGGCCACGCTTCAAGTCGAACAAGTCAAGTTAAATCAAAAAATCCAAAAAATTCCATTAGTCTATAAATATATCATCTTCTTGAACGATCACTGTTTTATAGAAAAGTTTTTATTTCGGAAATTAAAATTATGTAATAAAATTTCCAGAGCTCGAAAAATCGAAATCTAGAGGAAAATGTTCTTGCATACAGAAAAAACGTGATATTTATTTTTTCAATTCTTCAAGAACTAGATACATTCCTATACTGAAGGAATTTTTTGGATTTTCTAATTTAACTTGACTTGTTCGACTTGCATCGTGGTCACCGCAAGCCTCTTCAAATAAAATTTGTTTCGGAGATAGGGCCATAACACAGCCAATTGTTGATATTTTTTATGAACAAATACTTGTTTTTTCAAGTGGACAATATAGTATTAAAAAACAACAACTTTGGTGTCATAACATTTCGCTACATACTTTGAAAAATACTCCAAACCATCCTCAATTCGTCCGCCCAAAAAGGTATATAACACCTTAAACAACAGTATCTTTTGCACAGATTCCAGGTACATACAATTTAAAGAGTTTTCTGGTATTTTCATGTAGTTCTATACAGATTTTTAGAATTATGTACTTTAGTAATCAAATTTAAATGAATTCTTGAGAAAATTATATCTTCATAATTTTTAGATACCAAGAAATTTCTGTTGCTTTCTCGAATTTTTTTTTATTTTCTGAAATTTCGAACAGTTATCGAGTATTTTTAAAGACTTTTTCAAAGAGCTCTAGAATTTCATGTCCTACAATCATTGCATTACATAGGTTTTTGCTGATTTTTTTTTTTTTTTTTTTTTTTTTGTATTTGTAAGATATTGTAAGGTTTTTTAATAGAGGTTTCACAATTTCAAACCACTTCCGAGTTTTGCGCAGCATTAATTATTATTTTCTGTAAAGAAAAAAATTGTATAGGTATACAGTGCGTCAATAATTATAATTGATGACGAAAATGATTTTGAGTAAGTTCTTTTAAGTGAAATTTGGAATCTTCTATGACTCTTACCTAAGCATAACAACGATCTTATCTGCAGTAGCATTTTTTTATACTGAATCTTGATTATGAATTTTTGGCTGTAATACTGAAGAAAATGAAGGTTTTAAATTTTTTAAACTGAATGAAAAAAAATGGAAATGGGAATTTACAAAAATGCTGAAAATCAAAAAAAACTTTGTAGTTCTGGGGCATTGAGTTTTTGAAATCCACATGTAAATCCATAAAAGTATTAGAAAATCTTTTGAATGATACAAACACTGATGAAATACTATTAGGAATAGAAATGTATAAAAAATTTATTTTCTGGAAAATCTAAACAAATATCTAAAATCTGTAAGACTTTGAATTCTAAAATACGTATACATATAGCAATCTAAAGAAATACGAAAAATCTATAGAAATAAAGAAAATGCTATAATACTAGATACTAAATAATAGGAAAACGTGTCAATACTAAAAAAATGAGAAAATGCAAGCAATTTCGCAATGCTTAATATCTATGTAATTTTCTTTAAAATCTATAATGTACATAAATAATTTTTTAAGTTTATATTCTAGAGCACCAAATTCTCGAAATATTTATAGCAATCTTGGAAAATAATAGCTATCTGAAAAAAATATAAAAACTTTCAAAATGTCATAAACACTTTAAAAACTCTGAAAGTAATAGAAATTTGTTAATATAGAGTACTTAAAAATAATGTAGTTTCTATTTTCTTGAAAACTGATGAAACTTTAAATCCAAGAGCATATTTTTCTTCAAATCTTAATAGAAATTAACGAAAATAGTAAAATACTCTCAAATCGTAGACATATCAATAAAAGATGAAAACAGTACTGGAAATATATGGAAAAATACTGTTTTCTGTTAAATATTTTCAATACTTCAAATCATAGAAATTTTCCATACTATATATTATCATCAAATTCTAGAAACATATACAGCAAATCGTAGCATCACCAACAGTCTATAAAAATACTATAAAATACGACAAAATTTCCTAAATAACATAGAATACGAAAATTCAAGCACAGAGTGTAATATTGAAAATCTGTGAAGATATTATTTTACATTACAACGATAAAAATTTCAAAAATGGTCAGATTTTTGTTTCTTAGACCATCGAGTTCTAGACATCTATGTAGAAATCCATCATATAAGAAACCCTTGAAAACTTGCAAATAAATTAGAACAAATAATACTTGAATCAGTTACTCGAAAATGACCAGAATCCAATTTCGTAATCTAAAATGTACCTATACGAATAAAGTGTGGTGCAGGACTCCAAAATGTATATATTCCCAAAATCCTTCAATTCATGAAAATTGAAAGATCATACTCCTTCAACAATGTCATCAAAAGATATAATACGTTTCTCAAAAAAAAAAAAACCCAGAAAATTATTTCAGTCAACGCCCCTGAACTTCAGTCCTCGATATTTTCTTTACCTTGGATCCTCTGTAGTAATAGTAGGTGTCAGCGTTGGACTTATATAAAATTTCAAACAAAAGGACGCAAGTCCATAACCAATAGCTGGTCCCAGCATTCTCAGAAAATAAGAAAAACTAATCAAAGCTGGAGTTTTAGATTTCTGTATATTGTCGTCCATGTAAGACACTCCCAAAGTGTAGTAAAGAGATCCTCCGACGCCGGAAACCAATTGCGCCACGAAGAGTATAACTTGGGGAGCGAAGTTGCCGTCATTTTCTGTGCATACCTGATGCCTGTTTTCGTCTTTTAGGCAAAGAAATTTTTTGTGCTTTTCCATTATGCCACTGACGTTGGAAAAATTGGAAGAAGCTGAACCGAATTCAACGGTCAGCAGAAGAGCATCTTGTCCTGGACCATAGAGGAAATGGGGGAGCATGGTCAAACAGCAAAAAACGACCACCTGTTATATAAACAATTTCATTCACGATTTGCTAATTTTGTATTGGGCCTCGATTTTTAACCTTTCATTCCATCAAAATAAACATGACTAATAACATGAACAATCCAGGAAAATTGACTTTTAAAGTTTAGATTGATTCATGAAAATGCAGAATTTACTTTGACGAATACCTTCCAAATCGATAAAGAAAATGTTTAAACGCAGAAAAACAAAGTCATTTAAAGTCAGCAAAACTGAAGTCGATGTTGTTTGAATCAATATCAGTTTCAATGACAAGATGTTTATGACATTCACTTTGTGTAGCTGCAAAAGTAGCGTAAAATGATAAAGTCTTGAATCTGCAAATAACTCCTGTCGTATGGTTTTATTGGGTCCACACGTGATTGACGTGAAGTGCAATGTAGGGATGACCTATATGAGATAACGACTGTTTACAAATAAAAGAAAAAGTGGGGAACGATTCTTTAATCTGAAATTAAACAAGTTTTTTTATGATCTTTTATTGCAAATGCTTTGGTTATCTCATTTGTGAAGATGATCGATCTCTTTTAAAGTTTCTCAGAAAAAAAGGTTTGGTAATTGAAGAACTGAGGAATTATTTCATTTTGTATGAAGTATTGTTTTATTGTTTCTACGTGTGTACTGAATAAATTTTATAGGAGTTTGTGCCATTTTATATTAGTAATCTCTGATTATTTGAATTTCCGTAATTATCATTCTATAGAAAAAATGCAATAATAAACTTTGAAAAATCTCAAAAATTTTTAGTTTTCAACAGTTTTGACGAATTTGCAAAAATTTCAATAAAATGTGTAACAACCATCGTACAAAAAAAATTTTAAATCAAGAAATCTGCTGACTGTACGATAATTACTTAAAAAATCAAATTTTAAACCTGTTTTATACAATTTATGTGACGCAAAATTTTCTAATTCTTTTGTATTTGATCGTTTACAGACAAGCATATCTTTATAATTGCAAGCTCTTTAATCAAACTTGCCAGTGACGTGGGCTGAGTCCATGTGCTTGTGTATGATAGTGTAGGTACGATTTCAGCGCTCCGTAAATTAATTAAGTCAGCACTGACGAGATGTAACGAATGTCATCTTTCAATTAATCGCAAACTCTCATTTTTAGTATGCAATGTTTCACTTACTATCCAATAAAAACAGAAAAAAAGTTTATGTACTGAAAGTGAACTTTGATGGAAACGGAGGTCTCTTCTGGGGAGTTTCAAAAACACAAAAACTTTTAAATTTGTTTATTTTTTAGGATTGAAGAACGAAGGAACATTCAAAGTTGAAAGTTTAGAAAATTTTTGAGTAAGCAATTAAAGTGAGAGTTATGCTAGATATTTAGAATTTCAAAATTTTTGAACAATGTAAGCAATGTAAGTTCATGTATGAAATGTGATTTAAAAATTTTTCCAGGTGAGAAATTTCATAATTCAAAGACCTTGCGATTAAATATTATGAAAATTGAAATTGCATGTTTTTATATTCTTTTTTTTTTATTTCTATGGGTCGAGATAAAAGTTTTCATCAAGTAAACTTTTAAATTTATGTACCACATTATTTTTAACTTTTTGATCTTAATTTTTTTCGGTCATTGAAAATTTGGATCCTCTGAAAAACTGGTTCTATTATGGATATTGAAAGCATCAAAAATTATCTTCTTTGTTTGTCCCGGAATAATATTTCATTAAAGCAAAGCTCCTTAAAAATGTGGAAAATTTAATAAATACTAAGGTCGTTGCTTTATTTGTTTAATTATTTAACTTCAAACATGCAAGAATATCAAATGTCTTCAATTTTGCAGGCAAATATTTACAAGTATATTTTTTATCAACGTCAGTTTTGCTCTATTTTGCAAAAAGCCAATTTAAAACAATTTTCATGAACTTACAGTGTAAATTCCGATGGCAATCCATCTTGGCCTATGTCCTCTTCCAAAATAGTACGAAATAAACACAGAAACGAATAATTGGGAAATGTCGTTTCCTACTGTTATAATACCTGTAAAGGTCAAAAAATAGAAAAATTTATTTTAAAATTCCTCTATCATCGTTCACTTGCTACTCTACTTTCATTGTCAATAAAAAAAAAAAAACTAAACGTTCTGAATTTTCGGTGCTTCAAATTTCAAAGTATTTCTGACATATAAAATTATTAAAATTTTGTATGCCTCAAAAAAAATTTTGTTACAAGACTTCATGACCTAGCTGCAACTTCAAGGCTACAATTATATCTGATTAGAAAAAATTTGTTTAACTGAATTGTGACAGAAAATTGTGTTTATTGAAAAAATGAGTATAGTGGTAAAACGTGTGTTTTAACGTTAGAAAATCATTTTTACCTGTCGTTTTTGATGGTATTTTAAACCTTTTTTCTATAGTTGTGATTGTGCCATTAAAATAAGCATAACTAGCGGAAAATATACACCCCAAGACACCGTAGAGGAAAACATAGGCTTTTTTGTTGGCAAAGGTTTGTAGGCAGGGACCACGAAAACACCAGATACCACAAGCAGTTTCTTCTGTCACGGGCAACTCACGCACTACGGCCTTGAAAATGATTCCAATTTTTGAGAAAATAAACTATTATTCACAATTTTCTTACGACATTTTTGTTATGAATTGTTAAGTGATTAACGCAAAATCAATAATATACCAACAAAATATTTAAACCATTTCTGGCAATTTCAAAAATTTTCAGGTAGACAGGAAAATTTCTAAAAAATATTAGGTTGGATTATTTTATCATTGTTTTCACAATTAGGCTTTTTTAGTCGAACAATAAAAGCCTATAGTGAAATTTAGTTTTCATTTCAAAGTTTAACTTAAAATTTTCTCGTCAAAATTTACTCACTGTCAGAGCGATACTTTGAAAATGTACAAAATAAAAATATGTATGAAAAAGTTTTTTAATGAAAGTTTTTGAGGATTGAAGAAAAATAATTCAGTGTTATGATCAAAGTAATAAAAATTAACGTTTTTCGAATTTAGAGATCTTGTTGAATTTGGTAGGAAACACAAAATGAAGAATCGACAAAATCTTAATTTTCTAGACTGGGAAATAAAAACATTCAAAAGTCATTTATTTTTTAAATTCTGTAATATATAGTCTCAGCTCTATAAGTTCTAAACGTAAAATATTCATTACTTGAGAATTCCCTAAACCGAAATATTGAATTTTGAATATTTTTGGACTTCACTCTTGAATAAGTCACATTTTTTAAATTTGAATTCTTTACATCCCTAATCTAGAATTAACGATTTCTTCAATGAAAAAACCCAAAATATTTCATGTTTAGTTTTTCAAAAAGTACATTACTGTAAAATTGAACATCCTAAAATACTGTCTTGAATTTTGAAAATTGAAAAATCAAAATAAAAGTGTTTCTAATACGAAATTGATAGGATTTTCATTTAAATTCGTTCAATTCCAATAATTCTTTTTTTATAATTTCTCTGTACCAGAGAATAAAAAGTTATTAAATTTTCATTCTACGGATAGGGTTTGTAAACGATTTTTCGCCGACTCGATTTGAAATTCCTTTTGTTTCAGTTTTGAGTAATAAATGATGCATTCAACACATAACTGATTTGTATAAAATTAAAGAAAAATCGGCATGATTAAAAATGCAAAAGTAATTTATACTGTGTATCCATACTTTTTGATAGTATTTTTCCAATATTTGGAATTTTCGCAAAAAATTATTATCAAAGATAATAAACAATGGAAATCTTAATTTTGATTCTTACAGAAACCTTATAAGAAAGCGAAATTACTTATAAGAATTCAATTTTTTATAAGGTGTTTAAGGTAACTGTAAAACATTTTTATGATTTTCTTAGTTCTTTTAAGGTGACCTTATGAAAACCTTATAAGAAGCTGAAATTTCCTGTAAATAATTTATTGATAGAATTTTATAAGGTTTTTTCCTTTTCAGATTTTATTAAATAATTCCAATAAGAAGTTTTCGTTTCTTATAAGGTTTTTATATGGTCACCTTAAAAAAAAATTGAATGTTTATAATTTGAATTATTTTAAACGATTAAAACTACCAGTGATGACTTATCAATTTGCATAAACTCGTTAACACTAATTATTATCAAAAATCATCAAACTTTTAAACATCTTGATTTGTAATAAGTAATACAATTCAGCTATAAAAAACTTGAGAAACTTTAATCGTTTTGGAATAAATGTAAATTAAAATAAATCATGTGTACACAAATTAGCTCTAAATTTTCGATATAATCAGGTTTTTATCCATTTAGGTAAATCCTACTTTCTTCAACGAATTTTACCTTTTGACCTTATTTATTTTTAAACAATTTTCTCTAAACAAAGATAGTGAAATGATCATACAAAACTGTAGCATCGTTAGGACGATGTCTTATTCAAGTTTTTTATTAATTATCAAAAATTATAATAAAAAAATGGCTACTTCTATTACATTCGATCTCGTCAATTACAAAAAGATGATACTGAAACACCTTTAATTACACCAAATGTCCAGAATTTTTGATAATTACTATGGTCATTTTCATCTCCACCACACTCCAAAAAATATTATTTGTTTTCTTTTTTTTTAACATCTTCCAATGAACTTAACTTTTGAGAAAATTCCATATACTTTCAATATGGAAATTTACTCGAAACATCAAAGCCCAAACAACAGTTTTCGAAAAACCTATTTAATACCTTCCTCCCAAAAAATTTCAATAATTTTCATAACTCCTATTACGTAAAAATCCCACATTAGATCTAAAAAAAAACCTATTTCCAAATTTTTCCCGATAAGAAATAACTGAAAAATTTGCGAATCTTTCCAAAAAGTCTACCTCGAAATCCTTAATCGGTGTCTTCAGCAAATTAACATTTTCCGAGCCGTTCGCCTCGTTTCTTGAGTTATTCGTAATATTGCTCTCGTACATGATTCCAACGTCTACCAAACGTGATGCGAGAAACTAATCCCACCAAACTTTTTAATTCCCTGCATTTTTTTCTTGACAAATTAAACTACGTGGAAATTCGGTACCCTCGCGTTCGCGAATTCTTCTATCGTCATTTTCGAGTACCTTCGCGATTTCGCGGGTGAAAACGTGCGACTACTCTTTGGTACTGAATAAGCAGCCATGAACATTTAACGACGTGAATTTGTCTTCTTCCGCCCCCACTCTGGCCTAGAAGAAGAGCCCGAGATACTCGCGAACACCTCTGTTTCGTGCTGGAATCTGAAGACGAACAATCGCCTTTTCTCCAATTTTTCACCTTAGGATGACCTTAGGTTAGGAAAAATTTACTGGGTTTTCGGGAATAATATATTTATTATATTTTAGTGAAAAAATTGGGATTTAATGCCAATTTAAAGAGTAAAATTATCGAAAATAAAAGTATACTCTAGTGATTGTGATCTTTATAAAACCTTATAAGTAAATGAAATTTCTTATGTAATATTCCATTTCATGTATGGTGCACCTTATAAAAAATTTATGAGAATTGAATTCCTTATAACGTGACCTTAAGTATAAGAACTTCATAAGAAACTAAAAATTTCTTGTAAAGAATTAATTAAAAAAATTTTTATTCTATATTTATCAGAAGACTAAAATTCTTGAAAATAAAATAAACTGATTATACCCTTTTAATTTTGACCCTTTTAAAAACTTTATGAGGAAACGAGATTTCTTAAAAGAATTTAATTTCCTATATGGTGTACCTTATGAAAACCTTATAAGAAACTAAAATTTCTTATAAAGAATTGATCGAAAAATTTATACTTTGATGCCAATTAAAAGACTAAAATTATTTTAAAATAAAGTGAAATGATTAATTACAAGTTATTTTGATCCTTATGATGAACCTTATGAGGAAACAAAATTTCTTTGGAAAATTCAATTTCTTATAAGCTAGACCTTATAAAAACCTTATTTTCGTTCAATTATTTATAATGTGACCTTATAAAAACCTTATAAGAATTCAATTTCTTATAAGGTGACCTTATAAAAACTCATTCAAAACTGGAATTTCTTATAAAGTATTGATCGAAAAAATTGTAATTTAATACCAAGTAAAAGACTAAAATTATTGAAAATTTTGGTAAACTGATTATACCTTTGTAATTTTGATCCTCATTAGAACCTTCTAAGTAAATGAAATTTCTTATGTGATATTTCATTTCATATAAGGTGATCTTATAAAAATCTTATAGTTATTCTATTTCTTTTATGGTGTACCTTATGAAAACCTAATAAGGAAACGGAATTTCTTTTGAATATTCAATATTTTATAACAGACACCTTATAAAAACCTTAGAATCATTCAATTACTTAGAAGATGACCTTATAAGGTGACCTTATAAAAACTCATTCAAAATTAGAATTTCTTATAAAGGATTGATCGAAAAAATTGTAATTTGATACCAAGTAAAAGACTAAAATTATTGAAAATTTAAGTAAACTGATTATACCTCTGTAATTTTTATCCTTATAAAAACCTTATAAGGAAATGAAATTCCTCATAAGAATTCAATTTCTTGTAAGGTGCACCTTATAAAAACCTCATAAGAATTCAATTTCTTACTAGGGGACCTAATAAAAACGTAAGAAACTGGATTTTCTTATATAGAATTGAATGAAAAAGTTGTAAAAGATTTTTGTTTTTTGTAAGGTTTTATTGTATACATTCTTATCAGAAATTTCAATTTCTTTTAAGCTTTTTATAAGGTCACTTTATACGGAATCGAATTCTTATGAGAAATATAATTTTCTTATAAGGTTTTTACCTCAGATAAAAATTCCTACGGTATAGTAAATCATGAATTATCATTTCAAAATTGATTTATTTATATTATGTGCATTTTACATTTGCTCTATCTTTGCTGTATTTGAAGAAAAATAAATAATATGCATCAATTCAATACGTAAAAAATTACTATTAAAATTGTAAGAATTGTTTCGAAACTATTGAGTGATGAAGCACGGTAAGTTTTTTCAATTTTTTTCATAAAAATTGCATGTATCTTGAGATAGAAAATTTTCAGATTGAATTAATTATCAAGTAGCTGGTCAGTTTGTCAATTTATTGTATTCTAACGATCTTTTATAATATTTTAGAGAGAATCTCTACTCTACATAAAGTCAAAATACTGCCATTCAAACAGTGATGAAAATTGACTCTCATAAGTTGAAAGTCTATCCGGAAAGAGTGAATATTTATTCAAAAAGAAGCTGATTATTTCACTCCAAGGTTCTAGACTCTGTTCAAAAAAAAAGTCAAGTTTCAAGTTTTACTCTAAGAGAAGTGAAATTTTATTATTTTCGAGTGCTTTTTGCTCTGAAAAATGAAAAATCACTTTAAATTTGAGTAGTAGTATTAAAAAAGTTATGTCTTCAAATTTATTCGAATAATTACAAACTAGTTTGATAACTTATAATTATGCTAAAACAGATGATTATTTAAGTTAGGAGTCAATTTATTCGACAATTTTTCATGGCGATCGCGCTTAATTTTATTGAAAATAAGACTTGTATCTTTTTGCTAGGTGTTAAGTATGTAAAAAATATTATTTATCACCTGCCCAATCAATTTCATCGATCTATTCAAACCTTACAACAAAAGTGTGGGTGAAATTTTCATGGAATTTGTATATAATTTTTTTAAGGTGTTAAAATAGTTACTTAAGACTTTTACCTAGCAAATATGGTATTATAATTAATGATTTATCTCGTACCTAGTTAATTTATTCAAATAACTCTAACCTTTTAAACAAACTTTCATTACATTACAAGATATTGGCGAGTTTTGAAAGAGTACAGTATTTTATTTGAAGTATTTTGAATATGTTATTAAACATGAAGTGTGAAATCATAAAAAAAATCATTTTTGAAATGCTGAGCCGATCTATTCAATTCTATTTCACAGATAATTCGATTCACGATACACATACTGGAAATCGATAAAAGAAGATACTTCTTCTCAAAAATCAATTCACTTAAAAAAAATCTATAAAAATGCAGGAAAATACTTACGAATCTTATAAATAACATACAGCACAAAAAATACATAGGTACATATTATTTCCTTATAATAATTATAATAATTTTTGCAGCTTCGATTGACAAAGCTCCAAATTCTCGATTTCTATGTGAACATCCATAATATTAAACTTTTTAAACTTTGGAAGTTCACATTTGAGATTCATCACACGTTACTTCAATTATATCAGGACAACGTGGCCCCATCATTTATTGAAGGATTTGTCGAAAATTTACGATGCTTATCAAATGAGACACTTTGATAACACCCGCTGTATATTTTAATCACAGATCAGCAAATAGCACGGAAAATGGAAAAACTTTCTGCGAATCACGCTCTTTATCTTTTATTTGAGGCGCTCAAAAGCCAACCGGGGTCGATATACTTTATTCTGACTTTTTTGCAACAAAGCGTTATTCGTTTTTCTCTTTCTTATTTTGTCGAAGCATTCAAGAAGAAATTTCATATAAAATCAAATAACAATGTTGCAAAGTATAGATAATAAATTCGTTTTTTTCATTAAAAAGATAGAGTTCTATGTAAAGACTGTGAATTTATATATCTAACATAATTGTAGATAAATCAATTTTCCATAAATGTGACGTTCTCTTACTTTTTCTACAGTTGTTTACAATTACCATGAAAGTATTACTAAGAATGACGTAAAATTTATAACTTGAAAAAGATTGTATTGCAGTCGAAATGATAATGAAATTGGTGCTTTTGATGACTTTGCTGATATAAATCTTGGCAACTGTCACATCCACCTACTTCCAAGTGGGAGCTATGTTAAACAAGACACTTTGCTGAAATTGACGTTGCTGACAAAGAAAGAGTCGAGGGTAAAATTAGTAGGTGGAGAGAGAAGGAGCAGAAAAAGACGAGCAGCTCACATTGGATAAACGATGATAAGAAATGCCGCGCAATTACGATCAAAGTAGTGGCTTACACGTGCGCTTCATGAATGTGTTACAGCAATCAGTACACTGACCATGAAGCTTTTAAAACTCTTTTTCACGATGAGTGAATGGGCAACACGTATACGATTTTGGATCAAATTCCTTAAAGTTAGGATTATATGAAATTGTGGCAAATACTTGATTATTGATTACAACAGATTTTACTTCACTGTAAAAAAAATACGGAAATTTCTTATACCATGATACTACAAATTTACGATTCTTTCATGTCTCGCATACTTGAATAGGAAAATTTCATTAAAATATGGAATATTAGTATGAATAAACTGGAAAATTCCAACTGCATGTAGTAAAATTATAGTAAAATTTCACCACAAGGTAATGGTTAATGGCTTTCGTATCGGTACAGCAGAATTACCGCAAATTTTTTTCAAATTTTCGGATTGAGAGAGAATTTTATAGAGAAACTTTTGAATCGTTGATGCTTCTTAGAAATATCGTAACTATATCAAAAACTATAGCAATCGTTCAAACTGTAAAACTATTTTAAATTTTCGAAGAAAGGTAAAAAAAATTTTCAATTTTTCAATTCTTCAAGGTACTGAGATGTGAATTTAAAAAGTGTATGAAATTTTATGGACTGTGTATAGTTGAATCTGTGAAAAATCGTGAAAAATTTCGTGGGTGTTTGAAAATTTCCTAAATAATGAAATTATTTAAAAAGTCAAAACCATCGTAATTGTCGAGTAACTGTAAAAAATAGCAATAATCTGTGAAAATGATACAAGTTTTCAGAATTGCCATAAAACTGTAAAAAAAATGTTGAACTGTAAATTGTAAGGCTGTTCTAAAAACAATGGGAATTATAAAAACTGTCTAAAAAATTGAATATTTTGATAAAAATTACAATCTTTATTAACTATTTCAGTGTTTAAACGTCAATTTCAAAACTGCTGAATTTCTTGTAAATTTTTACTGTGTTCCAATTTGTTTATAAATTCATAGAATTATAGAGTCATACAATTTTCAAAGTTTTAATAGTTCGAGAAAAATGAAAGAAACGTAATTTTTGAGTACCTATTAATAGATTTCTAGTATTGGTATTACGTAAGTATATTTCTTGAATTTATTGTTTTAGTATGGTTTTTCAGTATTTGTATTAAGTATTCCAATATTTATGCTATTTTTTAAATATTTGTACAATTTGAAAAATTGTTAAGTATTTTTTTACATTTCTTCATAGAATCCTATAGTTTTGTGCTTTGGTATTCAAAATTTTATGAATTCGAGTAAATGAGATAAACATAGTTTTCAAACATCAATAGATTTCTAGTGCTTTAAAAAAATTTTTTATTACTTATGAAATTTGGAAGTGGAAGGAATTTTCATCGTTTTCTATAGATTTTTACTATTTTTGTGAATTTTTAAATAAATTTCTATAATTTGACACTATGAAATTCGAATTTTGATAGATTTTTAATATTTTTATAGATTTTCTGGAAAATTAAATCGATACAAATTCAAAGTGTTTTATTTGTTTCTTGCATTTAATATTTTAGTATAGAGTATTTCAGTATTGATATTATAGGCATTTTACGATTTCATGTTTTCCGTATATTTTTTCAGTTTTCGTGAAATTTATGAATTTTTTTACTATTTGTCTTAATTTTTAGATAGATTCATGAAATGTTATGCTTTGGGCATAACGAAAATTCCATTAATACGAGAAAAGAAAGTAAACATGGTTTTTAACCATGGACAATTTTGTAATTCTTATTTTTTTATTACTTTTGAAGTTTCGAAGGATTTTGTATCATTTTCTATAGATTTTCAGTATTTTTGTAGTTTTCCATATGAATTTCTAGAATTCGAGTCTCTAGAATTCGATATTTCATAGTTGTTCAGTATTTTTGAGTATTTTATTAAATTTCTAGTATTTATATAGATTGCTATACACATTTTTTAGAATTTGATACTCTACAAAATCTAAATTAAGATTTTTCAGGAAACATTACTTTCATGAATTTTTCGATTATTTTCAGTATTTTCAGTATTTTCACGATTCGAAGAAAACTGTGGTATTGTAATGGATTTCCATGTAGAGTTGTTTAAAATTCGATTTTTTAGAATTAAAAATTTTTAGATATTTCGCATTGTCTTATGTTCTCATTTTTCTTTGTCATTCGCTGCATCTAAACAAATGGATCAAATTATTATTTTCCACATCATCTCAACGTAACATAAACAATTGAAATTCTGTTTAAGAAAAAATTTGTTGGAGCCATGATGGTTGTCTTTTCATAAGTAATAAAATCAGCTCATTAGCTTTTTTTTATTTATTTTTTTTTTCCTTAGCCTTTTCGACCCAACGAGGTCTCTTTATTCAAAATCATAAATTTAATTTAACTTTAATATATTAAATACATTGATTTTAAATGTTATTGAATTTTCAGTGAGTACATTTTTCATAATTTCCACTTATATTTATTGTTACTTATCAATATTTCTATCGATCTTTTCATCATAATTATCAATATTCTACTGTATTTTATTTATTAGTTATAACTTATAATAAAAAATTTTTTCGTTTTTTCATGATAATGATATTCATTTTCCTAATATTTTAGGAGTGATTTGGCCTCCAACAACTCTACCTACACATTTTGAATCATCAATGATCAAGCACAACTCTCTCCACTTTTCCTCGCATTTTTTTTGTATCATTTCCTCTGGTTTCTGACATTTGTTCACGATCCTTTTACATCCAATTAAAAAAGTATCAAAACAGTGCAAAAAAAGGGTTCGTCCATGAAGTACCGAATTCTCCGTCTAATCTCGATGTAAGTAGCGGAGGGTTCAAGATCCGGCGAGGCAAACGGAGCGGACGGGAAAGGGTAAAGGCTTCCAGAGTTTTTGTTTGAGAGTCTTTTAATTTTTAAGCTTCTTCGGGATCCGTCGTTTTAATGAATTCACGGGCATGCTATAACGTAAAGGGGAAGTTTTCTTTATCGATCGTCATGGACTTTGTGAGGATGCGCTTTGAAGAATTGCGGCGGATTAGACAATGGCTTTTTCTTCATCGCGACCGCGAGTTTTCCTTACAGAACTTTTTACATTTCACTGTAAGCATCAACATAAAATTATAACATAAATGATGAAAAATTATCATAAAAGACCGTAAGTTAACATGAATTGAAAAAAAATCGTGAGTCATAAGATATAAAATAAAAATTATAATTTCTCAAGTTTTACAGTTTTTCAATTCAAAATCTGATGGGGTGAATTTACTTGTCCCTGTCTCTAAATTATTGAAATGCAATATTGGGTTAGACAAAAAGAATAGTTGACATTTTTGTACAAAATAAATTTATTCTTGTCAACAATAGCATTTTCATTTTTTCAGTAAACATTTCCATCATTTCCCAGATCGATCTCGGCCATTCGATTTTCTTCTTTTTTTCGTCTCGATTTCAATTTTTGTTCAGCTTGAACCAAAATGTTGTTGATTCTCTCGAACGAATTTTTCCTTTTCGAATCATTTGGTGTATTTGCGAATCCATTTGGTGTATAATCATGGATTTCGTTGGGTTCTTCATCGTCTGAGTACATGTCAAGGGATTTACCCAGGTAGCAAACGACGAAGTCGAAAACGACAGAGAAAAACATGAATCCTGTAGAACAGAAGTAAAAGTATTTTTATTTGAACATTCTCAAAGTAATGTGCATGCATATATTTGTTAACATCACACTGTAATTTTTTCTCAAAGGATGAGTAAAAAATTGATGATTTCTTCAGGAGGCTTTTGTTATGTGAGAAAAAAAATGAGTCTCAATATCGTATGATCAATCATCGAAAATACAAATGAAACAGTAAATTAGTCCCAAATTCACAACATACACTTCTCTGAAGAGACAAGCCATCAACGTAAATTTGCAATCTACAAAATTATTCGTACCAACAGCAGTGATGCTCACGAAGTACCGAAATGCCACTTTGTCATACACCCAGCAATTCCCAATGGTCCCACAAGATTTGTCCCAAATCAGGCACGTTGAGTCAATGATGGCCCCATAAATAATGGGCCCAGGAATCAGTGCAAACAGAGAAATGAGCATCAATGCAGTCCCCGTGACAAAACTTTTGTCCTCGACATTGATGCATCTGTAGTTCACCAAAACGTTTCCGATTCTTCCAGAAGAGCCAAGACCATGCATGAAGCACATGATGATCGAGAAGAGCAAGAAGGCTTTTTCGCAATCGATTGGGCAAAGCCCAGACCTGACGGACCTCCAAGCCTCGTTTCCGACGGTGCTGTAAATGTCCTTAGAATTGGACGACCCGAGATCGACCTCGTCAACGCAATCACAGGACCCGAACTCCATGTCACTCAAGGTCTTGGTGCAGCCTGCGTGACATGCTGAAAAGAACGTCGTCATCGTTGCCTCATGGCACACAGGACTGTACTTGACGTTCTCGCAGTTGCAATTCGCGTTGCACAGAGACGTCATGTTTATTCTGGAATTTTTCCATGACATTGAATATGTCTATTCTAAAAATGCTAGAAACTGTTCATGACAGTTTGTAAAGTTACAGGGATTTTAACAGTTGTGAGAGGTTTCACTTGAATCAACTGTCGGAGTCTAGATGACGAAGGCTCTGTTTGACAATTAGTGAGTAGATAAAAATGTTAAAACTGTTTGAAATTTGTAAACTATTCAGACCATGGAAGATGTTGATACAAGCTATGTGAATTATCAAAATAGTCGAAACGGTAGAAGCTGTCATAAATGTATAAAGTGTCAAAACTGTGGAAATATAATGAATTGCGAGAATTTGAAATTTTGTTAACTGTACGCAGAAGTCATCTGATAGAATCCATTTTCGGACTATCAGATACAGTCAATATGATGTATGAATGATTGATGCATATAGCTTCAAGCTATTTGGACGAAAATGTGAATTTCGCATTCTTTGATCAAGAAACTGATGATCCGGTTTGTTCAAACGGATTGCGCTATGGTTGTGCATTCATGTGAGAAACGAGTGTGCAATTGTCTATCAGACATTTTTTTCGGAATTATCGCACAATCTCATGCAAAAAGGTTTCAGTCGTCGTATAAAGAATTAAATGATGATTCAAGTACGGTGTCATAGCATTATGTATGGCTGATTGTTCGATGTTTATGTCAAGATTGTGCAATAAAAAAAAGTTTTTGTGTATCGAAGAAAATAACTTTAATATTTAGTTTATTGACACATGTTCAGAAATAAACGATATTTTCCCATTTGTGTATTAAACTGCAAATGACTATTAATTTTGAACAGCAAAAATCGAGATACATTTTCATTCATAAATGATTGTGGAAGGATAAGGAGGTATCTTCGATGTGTCATAGTCAAATCTTACTCAAACATATGCAGTCGCGATGGTGCAATAATTCCTACCCATTTGCTCTCCGGGTGTTTTCTATTGTTCAGCTGTCAACTGTCAAAACTATTCAGAAGCTTTTTGCAATCATAAGAAATTGTTAGAGTTCCCTATCGGAAATCTTGTAATAGTCTGTAATTCATGAATATAAAACTATTACAACCGGCAGGATAGATCCCTATTCTATCAGCTGATAAACCTGATCATTTCTTGGCGCGAAATATGTATATTATATTTTTATGGCATCTAACTTATTATAAAGACTTTCAGCGGTTACAAGTATGAAAGATCCATATGAAACTTCAACTCT
The DNA here is from genome assembly GCA_028476575.1 of Platygaster robiniae. Classification (NCBI taxonomy): domain Eukaryota; kingdom Metazoa; phylum Arthropoda; class Insecta; order Hymenoptera; family Platygastridae; genus Platygaster; species Platygaster robiniae. The sequence continues at coordinate 22,555,484 of CM052025.1, read as the reverse complement.
CACACTGTGATTTTAGTAATTATTTAAATGAAATGATCTGGATGATCAGCTGATACAATCGGAATCTACCCTGTCAGTTGTAGTAGTCTGTAATTCATGAATTACAAGATTTTCCATAGGATTATCATAAATTTGTCAACTTTAACAACATTCAACTATCTGTGAACCTTAAAAATGTATAATACTTACACTAGTTATACAGTTTAAATCGTGGAAACTGTTAAAACTGTTATAGATTGTAACTTTCGAAACAAAAATATCAAAGGAGTCAGAAGTGCATAACTTTTGAAATTGTTAAAAAATTGTTAACTTTCTAACGATAACAATTATTAAGTTTCCTTTAAACTGTAAAACATGCTTCATTCTGTTGAATTGTTTATATTGTGAACGAGCTTGTAACGGTAATTAATAACTGTAGATATTGTTATAAACTTGTGTAATGTCAAAATAGTCAACAATTTCAAACCTATATAACTTAATGTTAAAAACTATCACGTGTCGTCAAACATGTGAGAACTGAAAGCTAAATGAGAACTAAAAAAATTTGAAAATTCCTGTAAAATGTCAAAATAGTCGAAGGTGTGAAAAAGAAAATAGATTGTTGAAGTGACACAACAGAGAAAAAGCTGTTTAAAATTGTTGTAATTTTACTTTTTTTTAATATTTCTATTGATTTTAATAAACTTGTCTAGCAAGGTTCGAACATGAAGGCATTTTAAAATCAATATACAGTGTTCTTTATAATTCATAAACGTTTCTGAATGAATAATAAAAATGAAACAATATTATTTATTTTTATATCATATGCATATAAAGATTTAATGCACTAGTTTAGAACTCTTATAAACACTGTAGGGATTTTCATATGTGTTAGTTTATTTTAGAATAAATTTTAATCATCAAACGTTTAATAACTGGTTGATAATTTTTAACAATACTTTCATACATGGAAGTTTATTATAATCTATAACGTTCGTGTATAATACAGATTTAATGCACTTGTTTCAAATTTTTGATAAACTCTTAACATATTTTCAGAAGACTCTAGTTTTTTTAATAGATATCTTTATTAATCACAGTTTTATACGATGTTGATATTTTTAAATCCTTGATATTTTCAACAGTTCGACGTTTTCGTAATTTCCAATTGATTACATTCTGTTCATTCTGAAAAATTTCGATGACTTTCAACATGATATTCAGGAAATACTGGATACAGTTCATGACAATGTTCCAGTTACACAAATTTGACCAGTTTTGAGAAGTTTAACTTGGATTTACTATCAGAGTCCGAATGGTAAAGACTTTGTTTGGACAGTTAAAGATGTTAATATATCATACAGTATAAAAATTATAGTGAATTTTCAAAATAGTCGAAATCTTTGAAGTCATCAGAAATGTATAGCTGCCAAAATGATGGATATCTTGTGAATTGTGAGACTGTAAAAACTGTCAAAAAAGTCTTTCATTGTTCTATTGCCAAAATTGTTGAGAAGCTTGTTGCAATCGTTGAAAATTGTGAATTTCATCATAAGCGTTAAAGGTTTTTGATTCAATAAACAGCATTCGCTTTTAAAATAGTAATAAATGAATAACAATTAATTGTTATACTTACTGGCCAGTTTGCATATCAAGACCTTGCAAATTTATCGAAGGGCAATGCACAAATAAGAGCAAAATTTGACCGATAATGCAACAAAAACCGACGACAACGTTCCAACCAAGAAGAAATTTGGGTGCTGGCCTGAATTTGCTGATTATGTAACCAGAAAGTAAAAATCCCAAAATGATACCAGAAAGTGAAACAGGTCCTAGAAAATGCAGGAAAATAATCTGAATAACACATAACTCTACATATCCATATAACATTCTTTTTCATTATTAATTTTCAAATCTTTAAAAAAAAAAAACATCTATATCTATAAATGTTTCCGAATTCAACGTTGAAAATGTTTTCAGATTTCGATTAAATGCTATTAAGAAAATTTTCACGAAATAATAGATTCAACCTGAACCACTGGAACCATTTAAGATTGAGCGACCCAGAAGTAATTATTTTCAAAATCAATTTTACCAGCTATCACAGTTCCATCCCCTGGTGAAATATTGAACTGGACTTCAAGGTACTTGGCCAAGAACGTCAAATAAGCTGTAGACCCGAGGACGTAAAAAATGTTGCTGACGTTACTGCAAATGAGAAGTTTGTTGCGAAGTATTCTCTTGAAAACTTTCGAGAAGTCGCTCAAAGTAAGGTTCTCTGTCACTTTAGGCTTCGTCGCTTCGACGCTTTTCACTTTATCCTCAGATGCGAGACGGCTCATGGAAATTTCTTCCACTACCTGCTTTCAGATTAAATTAATTAAAATATCACTCAATGAAATAACTTAAAAAAAAAAACAAGCATACTAGGTACATTGACGAACTTCCTAAACTTTTTGAAATCATTTCAACTTTTTTGAGAAAATAATCATTCATGCAACTTATGGACCTTTTTTGAAATGTTCAGATGGACTGGGTTTCTGGGGAACATTGCCATAAGCATAGAACACATGCCCATGGTGGAACCAAGAATTATCCAGCCAAGCCACCATGCACCTAACCATCTAGGATCGTTTCGAGTGATGACTGGTGTGAGACTTGGGTCGATGTAGAGGTTCAAACAAGCCCATCCCAGGATAAATCCGAAAGCTGGGCCCACAGTTCGAAGAGCAAATGTCACTCCTGTACACAAAATCCATCATAATACAATGATATCAATAATATAAATCGTATAAACGATGACGTGGATTTTTTCAAGACCGTCAGATACATGTGTGATGTTGTTATGAATACTTAAATGAAACTTACAATCTCATAATATGATTAAACGATATTAATAATTCTTCTGACCTTATGAAAATTATCCAAAATTAAAAGATTCAGAAGTTACACTGAAACATTATGGAAAAAAAATTGACTGTTACTTTAAAACATGGTTTCAAAAGTAACTTAGAAATGTGGTATAAGACGTTATATTACTATTATTTTCGAAAAAAGTGGGGAAGAATTACTCTAAGAAAATAAGACAGTACCCAAAAGCATAGGCGTGTTTTTTTTCTTCGTGTTGTCATCAAGGTAGGCCAATCCCAGGCTATAATAGAGAGTTGTCCCAATGCCCAGGATGAATTGAGACAGAAAAATCAAAAGTCGAGGCACGATGCTTTCAGCAGCGTCGGCATCTTCGTCGCAGTGCTCGAGGACGTTTTCCGGCGAGCACAATGGCAGTTTGGCGTTTTTGGTCACGTTTGATACGCTGATATCTCGGTACTCTTTCGTCAGATCTAACGCGTCCTTGCCAGGACCGTAAATAAAATGCGGCATCGCTAGGACGAAACAGGACAACGCGCTGAGCGCCACGCCAGTCGCGATCCATCTTGGCCGGTGCCCGGAACCACCGAAATACGTCAAGACGAAGGACAAAATTTGCGAGATTTCATTACCCGAAAGCATTATCCCTAGAATTTTCAAAGATTTTGGTGTTTTTTCGGAGTAGGGATGTAGGATTAAGAATTTGTGAGACAATATTTCAAAAACTTTAGGTTTTGGGTTCAGAAGTTAGAGAATTTGATTTTGGTGTAGTGAGGTTGTAATCAAGTGGTAATTTCGTTTTTACAGTAACAGAAAGAATAATAATTTTATATGAAGAATGCAAAATAAAAAAAACGTTATACATTTATGAAGAATCTTGCACGAAAATGTGAAAATCAAATTTTAAACACACACGAACCCTTCGATTGAAATTGCAAAAAAGAGTACGGAGTTTAAAAAATTTTATAAAAAACAGACACGCAGGAAAAGGGGAGTTTTGGAGGTTCACACCCCTCTAGAAATTGAGATAAAATTACTATTTTATGTAATAAATAATAATAAAAATGATAAAAGCATATGAGAAAAATACAAATTAAGAAGAATAATGCAGAAAAAATGAAATAAGTACCAATCATAGAAAATGTACTTATTTAAGTCTTGAAAAAATCAGAAATAGTTTAATGTAAGTACTCAAAGTTAACAATATTCAATTCAAGGTTTTCAACTATATCAACATAAAAATTACAATTATTTTGTCTCAAGAAGAATTTTTTCCAGAAATTAAATTCTCACCATGAATAAAGTTTGATATAAGAAAAGTGTAGGGAACAAAAATTTCGAAAATTGTTCCAATCGAATAAAATCATACTAAGATACAAAAATTGAAATTTGCGAATCTGGGAAAATTCCAACTCTAAAGCATCGAATTCAAGAAATTCTACAATAGAAATCCAGAAATATACCAGAAAATCTTTTAAATCCTGCATATTCTGAAGAGAAACTCAAAACTGAAGTAGATATTCTGTGAAAAAATTTTCTTGAACACATGAAAAAATAATTCTTTTTGAATTATAGAGCATGACATATTAAAATCTATACAATCTTCAATCTATACAAATACTTGTAATCTATAAGTATACAAAGAAGTTTCCAAAATCGTAAAAATACTTATAAAACGAACATATGAGATATGTATAAATTACAAAAATTCTATGTGGGTGTGATTATTCCAAAAAATTCATGAAACTATTGAAAAACGATTTGAACTTTAATTCTAAAATATTGATTTTTAAGAATGTTGGTACTCCTAAAAAAAACTGAAAAAATACACAGTATGTATGAAAATACAAATAAAAGGTACAAAATCTCATAAGCACTATATACAACAGTACAAGAAATTTATTAACACAGAAAATCGATACACATGTAGTCTGCTGAAGAATCTATAGAATTACTGAAAATCGGCTAAAATTTTAATTCTGCAATATCGAATTCAAGAAATTGAAATCCTTCTAGAAAATCTTCAAAAACATCCACGATCTCTAAAAATACAAAAAAAAGCCACGAAAACCTATGCATCGTAATAAAATACGGAAATATCAGAAATCTATTAAACAAAAAATCTGTATAAATGTAATTTTTTTAAAAAATGTATCAAATCATTAAAGATCGAATTAAGTTTGGATTCTGGAACATCTTATTGTAGAAACATATATTGTAAAACACTGAAAATCGTGATATGTACCAAAAAATTCTCCAGGTTTCATAAATAAAATATACGAAAACAAGAAACATACTGAAAATTATTTGAAAGGTATACTTTTAAAGTAAGTGAGTATGATTTTTCGAAACATTCATAAAACTTCGAGTTATTATGCATTAAATTCTATAAAAACATATGAAGAAATTCATGTAAATTAAAGTTCTACAAATATATAGTTTCATACTGAAAAAAATACGAGAAAAAATCCAAAAAATACGAGAAATCTGTGTTAAAGATTCTGCTTCCTTCAAAATTAATTGAGGCACTCACGTTCTTTGAAATTTGCAATACTACAGCATTAAATAGTATTTTTTTTTTTTTTTTTCAGTATCATGTACGAGTTAATATTTGGAAGATTTTTCAGAATAGTTTTACAGAATTCTTATATTTTTATAGGTAACTAGAACGATGAGAAGAACTCAATGCTCTATAACGCGAATTTCGATCTCTTCTCAGTAATTCCATAAAAAATGCGAAAAACACATACATTACACTTTTTCATGCTTTATTAGGTTCTTATTTTTTCGAATTTGAAATTATTCAGAGGATCCTCTCACGTTTTCTGGAATGTATACCTATAGATGAAGAGTATAATATTTTGAATCTTACGCTCTAGAATTCTATAATTCATAGATCATGAAGGCATTTTTTATGATTTTTCGGAAATCAGTTTTTTTATGGAATTAAATTACTTTTAGTATTTTTTTCAGAATTCATATGATTCAAAAGATTTTCTAACACTTTTAAATGGGTCATTTAATATAGATTCTATAATTTTATGACCAAAGATTCAAAGTTTTTCAAATTTTAAGCATTATCGTAGTTTTGAATTTTTTCAATTTTTCTCTGGGTCGCAACGATTTTTCAAATTTACATTTTCTACGCAACCATATGTTTTGATAATTTACAATTTAAAAAAAAATATATATTACCAAAGTTTCTATGCATTTTTGTCGTAATATGTACTTTTATTATTTACTGATGTAATCTCATTATCATTTCATGAAATATTAGTTGATTTTATCAGAATTTCGGGAAGGGTTTGAACCCTCAAAACCTCTCCTCTGTCTACGTGCCCGATAGATTTTAAATCATTTACCTGTAGTTTGACTAGGTATTTTGAACCTCTTCTCTAAAGTCGTCAAAGTAACAACTATGTAAATAAACGACATTGCTTGTACGGTTCCAAGAAAACTGTATACAGCAACAAAATGTTTCGTAGTTCCTAAATTTTTCATCCATTTGGGGGTAAGTCCACAAAGTCCACATCTTGAGGTTTCACTCATTATTTTCAACAATTTCTAACCATGAAACACTTTTTTACGTCATACCTAGTAAATAAAAAAAAGTAATATTCAAAAATTTTCATTGTGGAATATTCGCAAGTATCATTATTTCTGATCAAAATTTAGCTTTTTTTTTAATTTTACAATAATAAAATCAGTCACTTACTCAAATTGATAGAATTGAAACAATTGAATATATTAATTCATAAATGAATGAAAGAATTAATTGATCTTTATTATCCAAGAAATTTGATCATGAACAATTCATTTAGAAATATAATGATACTCAACTAATTTTTAAAATGTACACTAATATACATCATACTTTTCATTGTTTCTTTATCTACCTAATTGATTGTTACTAAATAATTATTTCATGATTAATCATAAATTTATCAATCATAAATTGATTATATTATATCCTGCATATTATCTCACTGATTCATAAAAAAGTTTTCTCTTTGTCAGCAAATCATACAACATCAAAAAATAAACACTTGGCAATCTTTTTTTTGCTAATTAAGAAAAAAATTTTATCCGTGTGCGTAATCACCTATTTCCGCGTTCGATGGCATGTATAATTACGTAATCTGTTTTAACACTTGTGTACAATATTTCCGTGAATCAGATACATCAAAACAATAAAAATTCTTCAGGAAACCAAATAAATTATGTATACAGCTGTTATATTTATTATTTCTTTGAGTATATAAACTATCGTAAAAACCGTCTGGGAATAATGCCACGTATTGAGATATTGGACTCTCGTAGGTGACAGTGCAAAATTACGTAGTTTATCAACAACGGATTATTTTTTTTTCATTAATTACGCGTAATCAACAAGTGTACGATTCCATGAAAAGTTAAATTCATAGGTATAGGAATTAGATATAGTTTTCGAGGATGAGACCCTGGAAAAAATATTCGTATCCTTGCTCTTAATTTGAATTTTTGTGTGAAAATGTAATCTATCAATTAAATATTTAAAATTTTAAGCGAAAATCAGATTTGTTCATAAGTTTCATGAATTTTGTTGTTCTTAGAGTTTTCGAGGTTCAAGAATGAAATTGAGGCCAAGATTTTGATGTTACAATTTTTCACTGCTAATTCGTATGATTTACAATTTTAATGCAATCTGATAACACAATCTCGTTTTATTGAGTTATAGCCAGAAAATTAAAGACACTTAATCTATTTGCTAAGTAGTATTGTTTTTTTATTATGATAACTGGATCTATCTTTTTTTAAGAATAAGTAAGTGATCTCTATAATCCCTTTTGACAATAGAATTTGCTTCTGTGCTGCTTGATTAACGATTTTCTGATAAAAATCATGAGGTTTACTGTTTCTTTATGTAAATAAATCAATCAATGATTTTTTTCATGAAATGGAATCTTAGTAATTGTTCATTTATGTCAACACAATTTACTACTTGTTTGTTTAGAATTGTTTTAATAGAAGTATAAAATTTTACGAAGTTGAAATTATGCAGTTATGTAAATTTTGCAACTTTTTTTAACATCGAGCTTTTTTTTATCTACAGAATTTGACAGATAAATATTGGTATAATATTTAAGACATTTGTGTTAGAAAATTGAAATAAACAAAAAATGAATAAAAAATATAGAATTATGTGTTGAAAAAATTAGGAGCAAGATCGTAAAAAAAATATTGATAAATTTTACACTTAATATAAAACAAACAGAAAAAACCATCATCAAATCTTTTCAAGAATTATAGTAGGAAAGTATCATAAAACCTGGATTGTTTATTAAAAAAACGTTAAAAAATTGTCTGAATCGAATATTGATTAGATTTCGCCAATTTGGGTAAATTTCTTGATAATATTCCCAATTTAACAGTGAACTTTTTCACCTTTATTTTTTCTTTTCACCTGATCCCTCGCCTCTATGAGCTCAGCTTCCATAGACTTCCTCGAAAACGAATTCCCTCGTATTTATTTCAACACTGCACTTAAAAATGGAAAAACTTTCAAAGAAAATCCTCGATCTGCGGAATCGTGTATGAAAACGTACATGCCATGTGAGTAATCGCGGTATTAATGAACGTCTTCCATCCTCCTCGGCAAACAGTTCAAATTATCAAGCACGTACAAAAGGAATAATGAGAAAGACCGTTCAACTCGAGCTCTTTGAACATTAACGCAGCCATCTGGCAAATCATGCAAGTATTAACAAACGATTTTTCAAAGTTATCACAGCATGAATAAAAGTTCTAGCAAAAGTTTCATATCCCACAAAAGAATATTTATTTACATTTCTTATTGACTGAAAAGTGAGTCATGAAAAATTTGGCAATGTAAGGTGAAATTGTTGAAAAACATGTTTTATTAAAAATTTCGTGTTGTTCTGGACTGGAGGTATTTATTTTTACAAAACTATTGTACATTTTATGATTTCTGCTCTGAAATCCACTATTTTCTTTCATTTTCAATTTTTGTGGTTCAAATTCAAGTCTTCCTCTCGCTGTTTTCCCTCGAATTCTGTGACACGTTTTGGAATTGATCATTAATGGAATTATGTTGTTTGTTGGATTCGTCTTCTTTTCCGTAAAGATCAAGGTTTTTTCCGTAGTAACATACTAGACCATCGAAAATGACTCCAATGACGATAATACCTGAAATTTGAACTAAGATATAGAAAAATACATTGTCATAAAAAATTAAACGAAATATCCAGAGAATATGAAATCCACAGAAATATTTGCAATTCAATATCGAATATCTTCAATAAAGAGTATAAAAAAATAAGTAACATATTAGGTGTGTTCTCTAAAATCGAGGTAAGAAAAGAGTTTACCTGCTGCAGAAATATTGACATTGTAACTGAACTTCTCCTTATCATGGAACCAACAGTTGCCATTAGTCCCACAAGATTTGTCCCAAATCAGGCACGTTGAGTCAATGATGGCCCCATAAATGATGGGCCCAGGAATTAGTGCAAACAGAGAAATGAACATGATGGCCATTCCCTGGGCGATGCTTTTGTCCTCGACAGCGACGCATCTGTAGTTGACTAGAATATTGCCAATTTTTCCAGAAGAGCCAAGAATTTGCAGAAAGCAAGTGATGACCATGAAGATCAAGTACGCTTCCTTGCAATCGCTCTGGCAGAGCCCTAACCTGACGGACCTCCAAGCCTCGTTCCCGACGACGCTGTAAATGTCCTTGGAATTAGGCAACCCGAGATCGACCTCGTCAACGCAATCACAGGACCCGAACCCCATGTCACTCAAGGTCTTGGTGCAGCCTGCGTGACATGCTGAAAAGAACGTCGTCATCGTTGCCTCATGGCACACAGGACTGTACTTGACGTTCTCGCAGTTGCAATTCGCGTTGCACAGAGACGTCATGTTTATTCTGGAATTTTTCCATGACATTGAATATGTCCATTCTAAAAATGCTAGAAACTGTTCATGACAGTTTTTAAAGTTACAGGGATTTTAACAGTTGTGAGAGGTTTCACTTGAATCAACTGTCGGAGTCTAGATGACGAAGACTCTGTTTGGCAATTAGTGAGTAGATAAAAATGTTGAAACTGTTTGAAATTTGTAAACTATTCAGACCATGGAAGGTGTTTGTACTAGTTATGTGAATTATCAAAATAGTCGAAACGGTAGAAGCTCTCATAAATGTATAACTGTCAAAACTATGGAAATATAATGAATTGCGAGAATTTGAAATTTTGGAAACTGTACGCAGAAGTTATCTAATAGAATCCATTTTCGGATCAACAGATACAGTCAGTATGATGTTTGAATGATTCATGCATATAGCTTCAACTAAATTCCCTGTGAACGAAAGTCTGGACACGAGCATTTACGCCTGTAAGTGCAAGAGAGAACTCTCTATCCTGCTCACTCATGCTCTATACTTTACTTTCCTCTCTTTCCGAAAAATTAATGGCGTCGCTGTGACGTTATAGATACAATCATATGTTTTGGCAAACGTAAACAAATATACAAGCGGTATCAACGTATGTATGGGAATACATGCAAAATAAATGCAAAATGTTTCGAAATGCCGCCTTGCTGTTACAATGAATGCAAGAGGAACAATCGAAGAGAAAAAATCTACATAGCTGTGCTTCCATCCGATGAACCAAGGAGGCAAGTGTGAATTGAAAATCTGGGAAAACGAAATTGGACCCCGTCAAAGGAATCATTCGCCTGCGAGGTAAATATCTGTTATTGTCTTTATAACTGAAAAATTTCATGAAAATTGCTATTACCTGTGTGCATTAAAACAACATTTTATTTGTTTTAGGACGCAGAAAGGCAAAAAAAGGTCCTTGACAGCAAATCGATGGTCATGCACACTATGATAAAATAGTGTAATGATGTCTGTATTTTTCAAAAATTGAAAAAAAATATATTGCAAGTTTTTTCATTGCATAATACAAATTCGCAGTCCTATCACATTTATAGTAACCGTTATAACATATATTTTTCAATTTTTTGTTATTTATGATTCAGGTTTATTTCTACAAGCAATGGGGAATTAGTAAAAAATTTTCGTATGAAATTCGAAAATTTCCGCAACAAGATAAATTTCTACTATTTGAATACACTTCATATTCCCACTTTTTTTTCATTGGTGCCGCCATTTATTGCGCGCCAATGGCGGCGCCTGTCAGCACCAATCAAAAAGTTGCTACCTTGTGTCCAGACTTTCATTTACAGGGACTTCAGCTTCAACCTATTTGAACGAAAATGTCGATTTCGTAATCTCCGATCAATAAATTGACAAGCATAGCTGGATTTGATTTATGAAATATTGCACACAAATATTGTATCTTGACAAATTATTCCACGAACGGATTGCGCTATGATTGTGCGTTTATGGGAGAAACGAATATGCAATCGTGTTTCACACATTTTTGCGGAATCATCGCACAATCTCATGCGAAAAGGTTTCAGTCATCGTACAAAGAATTAAACGATGATCCAAATAGTGCATTATATAAAAACTGTTGTGTATCGCAGAAAATAAAAATATTTTTTAGTTTTAAAATTACTATTCATTTTCAATAGCAAAAAAATCAGATTCTTATCATTCAGACTATATTTACACAGACTCGAGATACAGTTTGATGCATAAAATGATTTCAGAATGTTGGGAAAGTATCTTTGATGCGTCATTGTCAAATCTTACTCAAACATATACAGTGATGGTGCTGCAATAATTTTAAACCATTTGCGATTTAGGATTTTTCTATTGCTCAGCTGTCAAGACTCATCATAAGCTTTTTGCAATCATAATAAATTGTCAGAGTTAGCCTAATTTTCTAAAATTTGACAACATTCAACTATCTGTGAACCTCAAAACTGTATAATATTTACACTAGCTATATATTTAAATCGTGGAAATTGTTACAACTATTATAGATATTAACTGTCGAAACAAAAATTTCGAAGGAATCAGAAATGCGTAACTTTCAAAATTGTTAGAAACTTGTGAACTTTTTAAAGATAAAAATTGTTGAATTTTCTTCAAACTGTAAAACATGCTTCAGGTTATTTAATTGTTAATACTATGAACGAGCTTGTGGTAGAAATAAATGATATTTTTCTAATCTTCAATAATGTCAAGACGTTCAACAATTTCGAAGCTTTTCAACTGTTTCTGTTAAAAATTGCAAAACTTTTACGTACTGACTATCATGTGTGTACTGAAAACTTTTAAAGATTAAGCTAATAATTTATAAACTGCCAAAGTGTCATTTATTATTGCACTGTGGAAACCTATGAATAATAACGGCTAGTCAAACTTAGAAACTTTGAAATTTCCTGTAGAGTGTTAAAATAGTTGAAAGTTTATAAAAGTTATTAGATTGTTGAACTGTCACAAATATGAAAATACTATCAAACATGGTTGTCATTGACGTACTTGCAGTTCCCATTCTCGTTGCAAATAGAAGATATGTTTGTTTTTGAAATTTTTATGAACCTGAAACATGTTCATCCAGGCTATTTGACAACTGACGAGTTGATGAAAATGGAAAATCTGTCAGTAAATGATTAATTGTTTGAGCAGTGGAAGACGTTGATACTGTTTCAAAATCTTGAAAATCATCGAAGCTGTCAGAAATTATGAAACTTTCAAAAAACAGAAAATCTTATTAGTTGTGAGAATGTAGAAATTTTTGAAAAGGTAATGGACTGATAAATTTTCAAGACTGTTGAGGAACTTTTAGCAATCATGCGAAACTGCCAGAATTATCATAAATTCGTTCAATGTGACAACAGTCAATTATTTGTTCACTTTAATACTTTATTATATTCATGATATTGATAATGTTAAAATCGTCAAAATCTTTCAAACCGAATGCGATTGTTGAACTGTCCAAACATTAAATCAGCTCTAAAAACTATCAAAAATGCGTAACTTTCAAAGTTTTGGCAAACTTGTTCATTATTCAGCTGAAAATTTTTTGAGATTCGGATAAACTGTAAACATTGTTATGCATTGGAAAATGTGTAAAATACTGTAAAATTGACCTTCTAAATTTTTTCATCGAAAAAACCAGTTCTGGAATCATTCAACATGCAAATGAAGGAATTTTTTAATAATATTAGCACTAATTTGCTGAAATTTTGAGTTATTCCTCAACAAAATATATACATGAGTATATTTTTTATATTTTATAATCAGATATTTTTTGTATTCATTCAATACTGAAAATTTTATTTTTTCAGTTATCGTTTTTCACTATTTACTGAAAATTTAAAGCAACCATAATTATCATAATTATTCTTATAAGTAGATAAGAGTGCAAATAAATTAGAAAAGAACTATTATCTATCTAATAATTCTGCGAAATTATTAATAACCAGGCTAAAACTTACCTTTGAGTCTGAGGATCCAGACCCTGTAATTTTATCTGAGGGCAGTTAACAAAAATAAAAACGATTGGCCCCAAGGCAAACAAAATTGCAACAATCACGTTCCATCCAAGCAAAATTCTAGCCCTAGGTTTGTATTTGCTAATGACGTATCCAGAACCAAGCAATCCAGTGACAGTGCCAACAAAAATAACTGGACCTGAAAATTTATCATTAGTTTTCAGAAAGTGATGCTTCATTCAAAAAATGTGCATTGGCTTCATGTTTTAACAAACATTTCAAGTAATATTGGAATACATACTAAAAAAATACAGACATTTGTGAATATACAGCGACATTATTTCGTTTTAAACTTTTACAATTTTTACGATAGATAACGGATTGTTTGGATTTTTTTACATTGCAGAAGACATTTTCTATACATGAAAACGAAAATATTATCATCGTAACGATATACGCATGGTTGGATTTCCGAAAATTTGCAGAAAAATTGACATTTGATCCATCAAACATTATAACAGTTGAAGAAAATTTTATTCATCATATGATTGCGACAACCATACTACATATTTCTACGTATATTATACCTGAAATAGCTGCCCCATCTCCAGGTGAAGTATTATAAAGAACCTCCAGATACTTCGCCAAAAAGGTTATATACGCTGAACTCCCCAAAACATAAAAAACCATACTACTCGTGTTGCAAATCAAAAGTTTATTGCAAAGTATCCTCAAGAAAGCATCTGGAAAATTCCTCAAACTAGCTTTCTTTATTTCTTGTGGCTCCACATCCGAAACAGAATTGAGTTTGCCAGTCAAAGAAACTTCTTCCATCGTCGTTGCTGCCTTCAAAAAATTCTTCGACCTCAATACCTCAGTTTAAAATCACTTTACAAAATACACTTTCGACATAAAAGATAATCGTTTGTACTTTTTTATTTGTTTTGGACCTAATTAAATGCCTGGGAAAAAGTGCCATGAGCATTGCAAACATTCCCATAGTGACACCAAGAATAATCCAGCCAATCCACCATGCACCTAACCACCTTGGATCCTCCTTGTCTATCACAGGATGAAGGCTAGGATCTATGTAAAGCTTCAGGCAGATCCATCCTAACAGGTATCCCAAGGTTGGACCAATTGTTCTCAGTGCGAAAGTTGTTCCTGGACAAGGTTAAACAGTTTATATTGTTTTTGTAGAGTCCTTAATTACTTTTTTACTGAAGACTGTGTAATCCCCTAATTCCTCCAAGTACACCATAACTTTGAGAGTGGTTAAATTTCGCTCTTAAATTCTAGCCACATTTCTCTATCAAAAAGAAATTAGGTTCCATTCTAAAAAGAGAAATATTCAACGACTTATCACTCTAAAAAAAAAAAAAAATCACTCAAGTATCAGCATTTTGACTAGTTGTAGATTAAAAATTCCCTCTAAGGAAATAAGACAGTACCCAAAAGCATAGGGGTGTTCTTTTTCTTCGTGTTATCATCAAGGTAAGGCAATCCCAGTCCATAATACAAGGTTGTCCCAATGCCCAGGATGAATTGAGACAGAAAAATCAAAAGTCGGGGCACGATGCTTCCATCAGCGTCGGCATCTTCGTCGCAGTGCTCGAGGACGTTTTTCGGCGAGCACAATGGCAGTTTGGCGTTTTTGGTCACGTTTGATACGCTGATATCTCGGTACTCTTTCGTCAGATCTAACGCGTCCTTGCCAGGACCGTAAATAAAATGCGGCATCGCTAGGACGAAACAGGACAACGCGCTGAGCGCCACGCCAGTCGCGATCCATCTTGGCCGGTGCCCGGAACCACCGAAATACGTCAAGACGAAGGACAAAATTTGCGAGATTTCATTACCCGAAAGCATTATCCCTAGAATTTTCAAAGATTTTGGTGTTTTTTCGGAGTAGGGATGTAGGATTAAGAATTTGTGAGACAATATTTGAAAAACTTTAGGTTTTGGGTTCAGAAGTTAGAGAATTTGATTTTGGTGTAGTGAGGTTGTAATCAAGTGGTAATTTCGTTTTTACAGTAACAGAAAGAATAATAATTTTATATGAAGAATGCAAAATAAAAAAAACGTTATACATTTATGAAGAATCTTGCACGAAAATGTGAAAATCAAATTTTAAACACACACGAACCCTTCGATTGAAATTGCAAAAAAGAGTACGGAGTTTAAAAAATTTTATAAACAACAGACACGCAGGAAAAGGGGAGTTTTGGAGGTTCACACCCCTCTAGAAATTGAGATGAAATCACTATTTTATGTAATAAATAATAATAAAAATGATAAAAGCATATGAGAAAAATACAAATTAAGAAGAATAATGCAGAAAAAATGAAATAAGTACCAATCATAAAAAATGTACTTATTTAAGTCTTGAAAAAATCAGAAATAGTTTAATGTAAGTACTCAAAGTTAACAATATTCAATTCAAGGTTTTCAACTATATCAACATAAAAATTACAATTACTTTGTCTCAAGAAGAATTTTTTCCAGAAATTAAATTCTCACCATGAATAAAGTTTTATATAAGAAAAGTGTAGGGAACAAAAATTTCGAAAATTGTTCCAATCGAATAAAATCATACTAAGATACAAAAATTGAAATTTGCGAATCTGGGAAAATTCCAACTCTAAAGCATCGAATTCAAGAAATTCTACAATAGAAATCCAGAAATATACCAGAAAATCTTTTAAATCCTGCATATTTTGAATAGAAACTCAAAACTGAAGTAGATATTCTGTGAAAAAATTTTCTTGAACACATGAAAAAATAGTTCTTTTTGAATTATAGAGTATCACATATTAAAATCTATACAATCTTCAATCTATGCAAATACTTGAAATCTATAAGAATACAAAGAAGTTTCCAAAATCGTAAAAATACTTATAAAACGAACATATGGGATATGTATAAATTACAAAAATTCTATGTGGGTGTGATTATTTCAAAAAATTCATAAAAATATTGAAAAACGATTTGAACTTTAATTCTAAAATATTGAATTTTAAGAATGTTGGTACTCCTAAAAAAACTGAAATACACACACTATGTATGAAAATACAAATAAAAGGTACAAAATCTCATTAGTACTATATACAACAGTACAAGAAATTTATTAACACAGAAAATCGATACACATGTAGTCTGCTGAAAAATCTATAAAATTACTGAAAATCGGCTAACATTTTAATTCTACAATATCGAATTCAAGAAATTGAAATCCTTCTAGAAAATCTTCAAAAACATCCACGATCTCTAAAAATACAAAAAAAAAGCTACATAAATCTATGCATAGTAATAAAATACGGAAATATCAGAAATCTATTAAACGAAAAATCTGTATAGATGTAATTTTTTCAAAAATGTATTAAATCATTTTGATGTAATTTTTTTTTACAGTAAGAGGGAGTAGAATAATTTTATTCTAACAGAATGGCATGATTAAACGTTATCTATTTGTGAAGAATCTATATTTCTAAAAAATTTTAGAAATAAATAGTTTATAAATTATGTTGGTATTCTTTATACGGTACCGTGATAAGAATAAGTATATACCGATTCGTCACTATATTAAAAATCTAGGGAATGCAGGCAATTTAACTGACAAATCGATGGCACTTGGGCAAGGTTTTGAAACTATTGAGAGGATTTCCCATAAAACAGTGTCTCGACAGGTTTTTACTTCTTTGCAGTAATTTTCATGATTCTTCAGTTTTTTTATGATTTTAAGTATCGTCATTATATTTGTAATTCTGGAATTCGATAGATTTTTGATTTTCCATATGCACGGAATATAAAATGTGGAATATATAAATCAATATATAGATTCACAAGTATTTTTCTTTGCCTATTATCTTTCAGTTTTTTTAAGTACTTATTTATAGAATCTTGTAGAATTTTTTAGTTTTTTTCGTAAATACCTCTTTTAATTTCCAGAATGGGATTTCCTAGAATTGAAAGTTTGAAACTTTTGAAGTATTTTCATAAATTTCGCAGAGAACAGTTGTTTTATACATTCAGAGGGCCCTGAATATTTTTTGTTGTTATTTTTGCAGACTTTCGCAATTTAAAATTTTTTTTGGATTATTAAAACCCATTATGTAAACAAAATATGTACCACTGTTTTAAAGCTTGGATGAATTTTACCCAGTGTGACATTTATGCGATTGTACTTAAGTTTGCCTTTTTATAGGGATAAAAACAGGACTTATATTTTTTAAAGAAGGCACATCAAAGAGAAATATTTATTTATTTCAGAACTTGAAAACATTAGCTATTTAAAAATAATTCTTTGAAGGCGCATTCAGGGTGCTGTTATCTATAATTTTCAATAGTTTTCGTTAAAATGAGAATATGACGGTCATGCAGTGTAATGTGCTTAGAATGTTTTTTTTTATCGTCATCTAAGTGAAATATTTTTTTCTATTTTCTTTCACTACTGTGCTACATCTAATGTTCTTAAATCTTGCACAAAAATATGCACATACCAAATCTCAAATAAATACTATAGTTCAAAAAATCTACTGTGTTTTTAGAATAAAATTAGTCACTATGAAAAGTACACATGTTTAAATGAATAAATTTAATAATCCAGATGGAACTCCGCTATTTTTGGACCGAAAAATAAAAAATGGCAGCTTCAGTTTTTTATTTAAAGGTGGAGGAAGAATAAATTATCTTCTATAATCAATAGTTCTCAAAGTTCTGAGTTTATGGGCGTTTACAAAAAGATTAGCAGAAAACGTGTTTTTAGGCTGCTTTTTTAATCATTGTCAGAAACGTCAAAATGATTGATTTAATTAACATAAAATATGCATTGTCCGAAAGGTATAATTCTAAGCTTTATGAATATTTACTGTTTTTTTCAATCGAAATAGTTTTTTTCAATTTGCAGGCGTTTTAAGTTTAAAACAAGTGCATTTTTAAGATTTTTAGAACGATATTTATTTCATGTTAATAGAATCAAGTGTATATTTCTGGAAATTACTGAATATCGTGTTTTATGCTAATATTTTGGAAACGCTTTTTCGGGAAAATGAAAAAGTTTTTTTTGTACTTAAAAACTTTAAGTTCAGTCTAAAAAACACTTCCTTCCGAGGTAATCTTACTTATCGAAAAATTTGTAAACTAGTGTAATGTATTAGTCTAGAACTTATAATTCCAGAATCTTCAGGGTAAAAAATTGATTATCTAATATTATCTTATTTATGATTCTATGGGTAAGAATCGCATAAAAATGCATTATAATTTTGTTTCGGAAAATAAAGAAATCTAGAATTGTAGGTTCCAATGTCGGCAAGCCTGGATTTTCTAGTTCTTGAAAGATTTTCTATTTTAAAAATTGTATCTTCCGACAGATATCCCATATTTGTTCAAAATCTTCCTCATTTCGTCTATAAGAGTTTTACATGTCTCACATAAAAAATTTTATTTTCTGCTATTTGTTAAAAAAAATTGTCCATCAGTGCTGTTTTAATACAAAGTTGTAATTGTTATTCGAAATTATCGAAAGAATCCCATTTATTTTTTAACCATCCGAAAAAAAATCCCAAAAATCGAAACCTAGGTTTCTTAATGTCAACCTAATTGTCATCAACTAAATGAACCTGATTTCTCAACACCTTTGTCATTTAACTAAACTAATTTAACATTTACCTGTAGTTTTACTCGGTATTTTAAACCGTTTTTCCAAAGTCGTCAATGTCACTACAATATAAATAAATGACATGGCTTGAACCGTTCCAAGGAGACTGTAAACCACAACAAAATTTTTCGTTGTCCCTTGATTTTTCAGCCATTTTGGGTAAAATCCACAAAACCCGCATGTTGGTGATTTACTCATTGTTCAATCGAATCCTATAAAAATCAAAAAACGAAAAATCAATTCATTGAAACTCATTAAAAACACATTTTTTAACAGTTTATAATTTTCCACTAAAATTGTATGAAAATAAAAAGGCATTTCAAGGTGAATGATTATCTTCAAAAATCATAAACAAAAACCATCTCAACAGTCATTTGACCATGTCATCATTAAGATTCAAAGACTAGAACGACTTTGAAGTTACACAAGATGAACTGTGCAGAATTCAGAACATTTTCATTGGTGTAATAGCGTAATAGCTCGCGAGCTTATCGCTCATTTTTTTCAGGTTTGTTTTTTTTTACGTTGCACCGACACTCTTTGATTTCAAACATCGCTCGGACAAGCAACTTTACTTTTCAGAAATTTTGAAAAAAATAACACAAGTTCCTTTCATAACTATGAAACAGTAAAATTAAATATCAAATAACAGTTACCGATATTTTTACCGAAAAAGTGAACACTCATCAATGTCAGCAATTTTTAAATCATTGATAACTTCTGTACACTAACGATGACGATTTAGGCCATCAATCAAATCGACAATAAACAGCTCCAAAAATATTGCTTCTATTTTTCACCTCACTTATCAACATCAGAAATGATTACAATTTTTTTTCATCCTCCATGGAAGTTGAAACAATCGATAAAGATAAGTTCGAAAATACTTTACAGCAAAAAAACACTTATAAATAATTTTCATATCTCGACTTTATTCAACTTTTTTACTTTGTCGAAAAATTACTCACGTTGGAAACACCTTCACGTATTGTTCTTCATTGCGTTCACTCCGAGAAATGTCAAAAAAAACTTCACTTTTTAGTTTAACGACGTCATTACATTGTTCAAGATTGCAACAATTTGTTTATGTTTATTTCGGGGGGAAAATGACAGTGAAAATGTGGAAACTTGATGGAAGTAACAGGTGAAAACGTTCAGTGTCGCGAGATTAATAAACGGCTGCAGCTATCATTCCTCCTTTTAACGAAGAGTTCAAATTATCAGTCGCGTACAAAGTGAGTAATAATGCAGCCAGGGTCGAGAGTCACTTTGACATGTGCCATTGAATTCGCGTTGACAATGTGGATTTGTTGTGAATTTGTAACAACGTGGCAACTCACTAACTACTAATTGTTTTTCGAGAATGTATTGATATATATCGATGGCAGAGGTTTTGGAATGACAAATTTATATTTAAAGGGTCAACAACATTGTGACGTGTTGAATCAAGACTGATGGTAATCGAAGCATTGAATTTTTAATCATTATTTGTTTTTTTATTGTTGCTTCGAGTGAATGAGAGGTGCTGCCATCGTATCATCGTGTATTGAAGATATGCTGAACTTTCGAGACTATTCAATTGAATCCAGTGATAAGTTTATGCATTCTCATCTGAGATTACGATTTTAAAAAGTGAGTGTACTCGGATGTAAATTTTTTTCGATTCTGGAGTTGAAGATGTGGGGATTAGATGTTGCAGTTATGAGAAATTGAATTAGGTTGAATTGCACTCGTAGAACAGGATTTCTTGAAATAAGTAAAATTTTTTCGTAATAAGTAGGTTCGAACAAAATTATTTTGGAGATGACAAGATGAATGGATCAGATAAATTCATAGGGAAATTCATCGAAACTTACGATGAATGTTGTTTTGTTCATCTTAGAAAAAAATTACTTTAAATCGAAAAATAAGATAATAAAATAATATGTATTTACTTTCACGAATGAGGAAGCATGTATTTACACGATATGTTTTATGCAGGGGCGTAGGCAGAAAAAAATTTCGGGAGGGGTTTTTCAACTTTTCAGATTACAGAATTAAAAAGTTATACAACTTTCGAAGTCCTGAGTAGTGCATTTTTCATGTTCATATTTAATATAATAGGATTCGATTCTTGTGATTTCCGTGCAACCAGATTTTTTTCTATTACGTTTGGTATTTTTCATAATTTTTTTGTTACATTACGAATATATATACTCGACAGTTTTTTAAATCTATAATGAATTTTTATAAAGCTTTCTAGAATTCGATACCTAAAAAGTAAAAGTTCTGAACATTTTTCAATGTATGGTATAGAAAAACGTCAAAGATTTTCAGTATTTTATGAACTTCCGGAATTTTCGTGTTGTATATATTTAGATGAAATTTTGTAATATTTGCTGAAACTTCAATAGATTTTTGCTATTTGATGTTATAATATTGCACATTTCAACGAACTTGAGTACCTCAATTACTGGTGAAGAAAACAGTATCTTATACACAGATTTCCAATACTTTTTTGAATTTTTATAGGGGAGAGTCCCCAAGGTGGACACCGATCTTTTAAACAATTGTAGAATCCAAACAACATTACATATCTTGTACAATTATATATTTCCTGAAACCTTACTTCATCAACTAACTATTTATGAAACACAATTCCGATATCATCGAAATAAATGTTATTTTTAGATGATTTTAAAAAAAGGCGAAATTTCAACTTTGAAAAAAGGTCCCCCAAGGTGGACACTTTGGAAAAATCCACTTCAAAAGCTGGAAAAATAATCTGAAAATTGACGTTTTGATCATTTTTATCACTCTTCAATGATTGCTCTCGTGCACTGAAAGCCGCGAATTTTGACCCATTCTTAGTGCACGTTTCTATTACATTCATTGCACGCAATCGAATCGAATTTCTATAAGAGAAGCAAGTGCCCACCTTGTGGTAAAAAAAGTGTCCACTTTAGGGTTATTATACAATTTCATTGAAAAAAAAAAAAAAAAAAAAAAAAAAAAAAAATATTTTCACTCGCCATATTATGCAAATCTTTTGTCTGGTACGTAAACAGGGTGCAAGGTGTATTTATCTTTTTGGTATCACTGTTTTCGATAATTGTGTCTCTGTTATACGAAGCGTCTTCAAAACTTTAAGAGTGATTTTTTCGTAGTGAGTGGTACAGCGGACGAATAGCCATGATTTCCACTTCATGATATAACTAAAAACTGCGTATTTACAAACTGAAGCGCATAAATGCAAAAAAAATTTCTCGGGGTGTCCACCTTGGGAGACTCTCCCCCAGTATTTAAGCTATTTAAAGATCTTTTTGTTATGTTTATCAATTTCGGTGGAAAAATTCATATTATTATGTATGCACATTTTGAAGGAATGTAAGAATAATAAAGAACGAAATTTACAAAATTTTCAACGTTTTGTATGATTGTACAATAATTTAGGTTTTTTCAGATTCATTTTGACATTTTTTATAATTTCGAAAGGAATGTGCTCTGATTTTTCAAACTGTTGAAATTCCTAACATGGTACTAACTACTCAAATTGTCATACTATATAAAAATTTGTCCATCTCACGAAGATTCCTTCAATTCTTATAAGTACTATCCAAATATCTTCAATTTTTTTTTAAAACGCGAAAAAACATTATCGCGCATATTTAGAAAAAACATGACTTTCAACACAATAGATGAAATTATTTCTTTTTTCCTAAAATTAAACAAATTTTGCAAATTCCCAGAAATTATTGATAATTTAGAAGATTTTAGATTAATTGAAATTTCAAGCTTATAAAATACTACTATAAAACTTTTAATGGATAATAAAAATTGTCCAACTCAATAGGAATTTTCGTCATTTTTTAATATTTATGAAGAATCTCAGTTTTTTATTTCCAAATGTAAAAACATTCCCATTCGTAATTTGACGAAATACAATAATAAACAGGCCCCCCCCCCCACCAAAAAAAAAATAAATAAATAATTGGGTCATTAACTACCCACCCGGAAAAATAACGTTCTGCTGCCCTTGTCATTTGCAAACTAAATTTGAACACAATCGTGTCTTTGGATTATCTTTAGATTCCATTTTTGCTCCACCTTTTCTTATCAAAAATTTTTGTTTCAGTGTTAATCGATGATATATTTTTAAAATCAAATGCATAGAAGAGGGGGTTTTAAGAATCCTTATAAATGGAGTGGTTCTCACGATCGCTTCGCAGTGTGGAGTTATCATTCCATTGAAAGTAACTTCAGTGAACAATCACTGATTGAGACTCTGAATCATATTTTAAAAATGAAGTTTATTGCAATAATAGTGTTTTACTTATCATATCTCGTATCATCGTCGGTTCAATACTGTTACTCAAAAGACAGGAATCCGTATCGTGGGTACTCTTATTCCACAAGCTACGACTTTGTTCGCGGGAATTTGGCAGAATCGACAACTGCTCCAAAAAGTAATATAAACATTTTTAATTTCATTAGTGAATCCTAATTTGTCACTTTGCGAATCAATTTTCTTTAAATATTGGATCAATTATTCTTTTGATTCATTTTACTCTCGGCTATGAAATTTTGCAGGTTTTTGAGAAAATAAAATAAGACCGCTAAACAGCGATTTTCGGTTTTTGAAAGCGAGGTTATGCATTTCAAAACACTTATAGATAAGCATACAATCGAAAGGAAAAAACTTTTCAGTTTTGATAGCTTGTATATCACAAAAACGTAGGCTGAAGATAACACTAATTTTGACTAAAAGAAAAGTTATGGTCCGAGACGAAGCCGAGGACTGCAATTGCTCAGCCCAGACTCGATATATGATAATTTTTGGAGTTATTCATGTCAAAATTGTGAGCAAACTGTAAAAAATTTATATTCATTTGTTTTAGCGTGTTCTACACAACAAATTTGGTCTGCAGCAAGGCATGGAACGCGCTATCCATCAGTCGGTTCAATTTTAAAAATCAACTTCGTTTTGCCTAAAATACATAAGCACCTTCTCTCGAACAATACGAGGCGTGAGTGAAAAAGAAATTCCGTTTCTGAATACAAATAAATGACTAGATATGCGAAATTGATAAAAAAAATGCAAACTTGCAGCTCGCGAAATGTGCGATGAAGATTATAAACTTCTAAAAAATTGGCATAGCGATCCTTTGATGGTGAAAGAAAACAAAATGAGGTTATCAAAGCAAGGTGAAAAGGATCATTATGAATTAGGGAAACGAATTCGTAAAAATTTTTCTGGTATTATCAACGACCAGTCGTTAAAGCATGAACCCCAACGTTTCAAGGTGAGGAATGCAAAACCACGTAAATTTTACGGCAACTGTTTACATCGAGGAGAAGTGTATTTACTCTGCCTTCGTGTTACTTTTAATTTAAAGCAGCGCTTGTTTATAAATGTACTTTATCAAAACTTCATATCAAATTTAAGACGCTTTGTTTTGAGCGATCCTGAATTCTTATATAGCACGTTGTAAGAAAATCGAATAAAATTTTCGAAAATCTAGAATGTTCTGGTAAAAGCATATGGCACGTTTCTGTAGATGAAGGATAACATAATTTGAAAAATGATACGAACTGTGTTTAACGGTTATAACGAATGTTTTTTAGGTTCGATCGTCAAAAACACAGAGAACCAACGCTAGCATGTATGTTTTTATGCGTGGGTGTTTCAAAAATGATATATTGATTAAACCAGGAAAAATACCGAAAAAAGATTGCTTCCTTGTGGTAAAATATTATTATAACTATTCACAAAGTAGCCAACTTTTTGGAAGAATTTTTATCCTCGATTAGTTCAACTTATGCTTTTTCATCGTAATATTATATTATGTTGATCTAAATTTAGCAATAAAATTGAATGTAACTGGAAACCACATCATTACTTCAAAAAAAAAAGTTTATACGTTTTTATTTTCTTCAGAAGTGATATTTCCGACGTAAGGTTTTTCTACTTTTTATAGAAATTCGCTTTTCCTTATAAAGTTTTAAGCATATTATTCAAAGTGGTGCAAGTGTCGATTTTGGCGAAGTTGAGGGTCTGAATCATCTTTGACAAATGATACACTTGCCTCAAGTTGAATATTTTCTGTCAGGAAAGCATCAAAAATCAATGTCGCGATTTGGGGTGTAAAACGGCGGAAAAATTTTCAGAGAGAGCTTATTTTTCCTAAGAAGGATTTATCTTGCATTATCCTTATGATTTTATGAGGTCACACTTATATGATTATGAGTTAACCTTAAAAATATCACTTTAGAAGCTTTTGGTAAGTTTCAGAATTACTAGGTTTGGTTTTCCAGTTTACCTAACACTTAAGTCGCTACCTTGAATAACATCTTCAGCGCCTACCTAACTTGCATGATTTGTTTTTTTCAAGCCATGCTATTCAAAAGAACAAACCCGTCCTACGAACTATGCGAAGAAATTCAGGAAATCCAGAAAGTTCCAGGATATGGTGAACAGTGTTATCCATCGCTGGAACTTGGAACTATTGCTGAAATCTAAGCAATTTATTGATCAATTCGAGGATTATTTTAAAAAACATAGCCTCGGGATGAGTGAGAATTTGGAAACAACAGTGATTCTAACTCTGCATAAGGCATGTGCTTCAGAGACAGCTATTCACAGAAAAAAACTGTCGCCATGGTGTGCGGCATTTGTTGAAGAAGATTTACGTATGATCGAATATTTTCACGACTTGCGGGAATATCGAAAATATGGATATGCCACAAGCAGCAGAAAAAAAGTCGCGTTTCCATTGCTCGATGATATGGTTCAAAAATTCGAGTAAGCACACAAATAGTTTTCATGAATCCGCAGGTAAAGATACAAAATTTTTCAATTCTTTTTGCAGAAACCTTGAGATGTTTGGTCCTTGGAGTCAACGTAAAGCAATTTTTTATTTCACTCATGACTCAATACTTCTCCCACTCAACACAGCTATGGGTTTTTTCACGGATCGAGAAATATTGACCGACAAAAATTATCATGCATTGAGTAATCGAAAGTGGAAAACTTCGAAGATAGTGCCATTCACAGGAAACTTGATCGCAGTATTTTACTCGTAAGTTGAATGAACAATTAGTCATAGTTACTTTAGAATTATTCAGGAAAAAAGTAAATATTTTTTTTCAACGATAATTGGAATATGTTGATCGATTTTTTTTACATATTTCCCAGTTGCCCGGTTTTTCAAGGATTTCCCTGGACACCCTCGTTGAATCAATACAAAGTGCGTTTTTTTGTGAACGAAAGGGCTGTAGAAGTCAAAGGATGCAAACAGGATTTGTGCGATTGGTCGTTCATGAAGAAGAAATTTAAGCAAACTTTAGGTCATCCTTTTTAAATTTCGAATATAATATTAGTACATAATTATGAAATCAATAAATTCATTAGATTGCAACAATTGATTCACTTTTATGTTTCCTTTGAACGCTGATGTATTTTTTCGATTATGGATAGATAAAGAAAATTATGTTCTTCTAACAAAAACACTTTTCGTTATAAAAGAAATAATCATGGAACAATTAGATTTTCAACCATCTTTCGTACGAAAAAATATACCAAGAAAACGTACAAAACGATTCTCGTTTAAATTATAAATGTCTTGAATCCAAACAATATTTATAGTTGTCAATAACATTAGAGAAACGTAAGGTTTCCTTAGGTAGACATGAAATATAGTTCACCTAATTCATAGAACTTTTCACGTGAATTTTCCATTTGAATTACATTCTTCATGAAATTTTATGGCACTGATATATCTATCAGGAACAAGCAAGGAATAGTTTCAAATTATAATCGTCATGGTAATGAGATTTAAAAAACATTGGATACTTGTTCACTGACTTATGTTTTTCAAATTTAAAAGAATTTGAAAGAAACTACACTGAGCCATTGAAATTCTACACGAATGGGCAAACGCAAAAGTCAAAAGGGCGAGTAAAAATTTAATTCAATGTGTAGATGAATCTTTATTCCAACGTTATAACATCTTATAAGTCGGTTCGAAAGCTCAAGCTTTTATTTTTTTATATACATCAATTTTTATATGTAACATTTGAATTATTATCTCGTAATTTCAGGATTTTTCTACATTATTGTCTAAAGTTTGATGCTCTAGGACCCAAGGTTAAATGGACTTCTAGTGTTTTCATGAATTTTAATAAGTGGCAACTGGAAGGACGGCGACTCCAGGATATCCTAGAACAAACCGCAGGAGATGCAGTCCAAAGTTGACGAAGTGGTCAACATAATGAAAGTAAATGTGGGAAAATTTCTGGAACGGGACCAAAAGCTGACCGAATTGGATGATCGAGCGGATGTCCAATGCCCTTCAGCACGTGGCTGCTCAGTTTGAAAATACGCAAGGAGGGTTGAAGAAAAAACTATGGTGACGAAATATGAAGATGATGATGATAATAATGTGCATGATTGGATTGCTGATCCTCCTTGCCTTTATAGATGAATTTTCAAAATATAATTCAAAAATGATATTGGTCAGTAAAATCACAACATAAGATAACAAAATTACAATGTAGTACTTACTGCGATGGGTTAGGATTCCTTTCCATTAGATCAGTACCGGTTTACAATGGTAACTGTCTCAGGAAAGGCGACAAATTTTTCAGCGCTGAAATAAACATGATGTGTAGTTTTAATTATAATATTAGACGTTTATTTTTCAATTAAAGCTGCACATCATGTTTTATTTCACGTATCGTTTAAAAAGTTTCGCTTTAGCTATGTTTTCCTGAAGTATCGATATTTTTTGTACATTGGGTCAGTTACAACGTATCTAATAATTATATAGATCCATATTCCATCTTGATAGCACACTAATAAATAGGCATGTAAACCGTGTCCATAAGGGTAATTTAAAAACTTACATAGGTAAAAATTCATTCAAAGAAACAACAAAATTTTACATAAAACGAAATATTATTGCTAAAAATGCCACAGAAAATTTTAATGGTGTAAGTCTTGAAAGTTTCGTCACAAAAAACTGCATGCAGCTTTTCGTAACTTTGAAAGCGAAAGCTAACTAATTTCTTGATAAAAACGTTTCCGAATGATTCGAAGTCAGAAATCACATAAAGTGTAATAAAATTTGCGGAAATCTTAAATAAGTGAACGACTTGACTGAGTTGATTTAAATCAATGATACAACTCTTGTTATAGATACGTAAGTGCCCTCAAAATCTTGATTCAGGTAATTTCGTTTTATTAGATCACTGTGACTCTGACATTGACAACATGGTATGTTCGTCACTTATATATGGTAGGTAAAAACACGTCAAGTGAGACCAAAATTTTTGCATGATCTCTGCAAACTCCGAAATGATTTCATGAATTTGAAGGTACATAAATGTAGAGTCTACATTTTAAAAAGTTTTCTAAAATTCCGGTCTTTGTTTATGTTATAAGCTTTTGTAGTCATGGGTGGGTTTATTTTTGCAAATTCGTATCTCTTCGACCGCTTATAATAAAAATCTGAAATTTGGTATAATTATTGATGGATAGAAAGGTGAAACTGTACCTCATTCCTCGGTTTGGTATTGTTTAAAAGAATTTTTTTGTATCACTTTGTTTTAAAAAATTGCAATTTGCAGAAACATGTCCACCTCATTTTTCAACGATACGAGTACCAAAATGTGCGAAATTGAATAGCCTTTCAGAATCTGAAAAAATATTTTTGTGCACTCTGCTGAATCCGGAGATATTAAATTTATTATGGCGTCGCGCATGGCCGGCAGAGAAAGTTTCGCTATGAACAATTACAATTTATAAACTGCATGCATGCCATTTTCAAACAATTTCAATATCCGAATACAGGCCATCTATTAGACTTTCAGAATCCGATAGATCATTGTTTTCAAAGTGTTTTTATCTGGGAAATTCAGATTATAAAAAGTGCCACGTATGCTTGGTTGGGAGTTCTTCACTTTTAATAACTGCTGTAGCCCTAATTTTACCAATTAATTTCGAATGAGTTTTCGATTCCAAACACACGATACTTTCTTATTGTGTTCCTCATGAAAAGCCGATTTCTCGCGTCCTTTTATGTCATAAAAAATTGAATATTTCATAAGACCACATATTTGCGACTGAGAGGACTGAGCGTTACTTTTATCATTATGCACGTTTTACCATTGACGAAATAAATGATGATTACATCAAATTAAGTCTGAGACATATACAATTTTGAAAAATCAATTCATACTTTTTTTAACAGTTTTTTCGCGTACTGACGTTATTATTTGTACAACGGAGAGAAAAAAAAAATTCGATTCTTTTTTTCAAAAGTTTTTTGATCGAGGAAATTTCTAAAATCAAGGAATTCTCTATTATTTCCTTGAATATATAACATATTTCCAAATTTATTTTGGGGTAAAAATTCCAATGTTAATTCCACAGACCTGTTTTATTGAAAAAAAAACTCTAAAATTTGTTTTAATCGGTTTCAATCCCGTACAGTTTCCAAAAATAACATTTATGTTGCAAACTATATTGTAATTTTAGGTGTTTTATTGCTGTTATTTGTTATAGTTCAGCTTATTTTACTTCCTTCCTACACTTTTATTGTTTTGTTTGTAATGTTATTAGCGAGTGTTGCAATTATGCCTATAAACATTCCGAAATATGTAAATATTCCGTCACATATCACGCGTGAAGGAACGCAAAATCAAAGTCTTTCTCAAAATTGTTTCAAATTTCAAAATACAAAAAGAATTTTTTATCATTATTTGATTTTCACCTATTCACAAAAAAAGCTTTCTTCCAAGTACTCGTATTTTCACTGTTACAAAAATTAATTTATTTTTCAAAAAATCGATTCAAATTTCCAAGTTCAAAAATAATAAAAATTCGCTTGGACAGATGTGCATGCATTTTTGAATATTTCGACTTATTTAACTTTTTTTAATTCAAACAACATAAATGAAACATTTTGAAATACTAAAATCGAATAAAATTTACGTTCAAATCACAAAACTGAAGGCTTCCAAAATAACAAATAAATACTTACTGTCATTTCAGGGTAGGTCCAAAATCCGAGGAAAATCACTGTTCCCAATATTTGGGCAAATCGTACAAAAAGTTCTCGTTTCAACTAAGTTTCAAAAGTTGAAGAAACGCTAAAAAAAAGGATCTATTATTTGAAAATTTTTTATATTTTTCTGGTCGAAACAATCAACGAAAAGAAAAAAATCATCTCCAGATTTTGTACTTTTTTTTCGCAATATTCGAGTCGCATTTATTCAATAGTTTTGATAACAGACAATATAGTTTATATTACAATTATTATATTAATTAAGATCACCAGAAGTCTTCGAAAATTATTTCCATCGATTTTTTCGAAGGCATCCGCTCGTGTCTTTAAGTACATAGTCAACTATATCCTTAAAATAATTACAACTAGTAGTTTCTACAGAACGAAACTAACAATTTTTAATAATAATAGTGATGGTAACTCATAATAATAGTAATAATGATAATAATCATTACATAATAATAATAATAATAATAATAATAATAATAATAATAATAATAATAATAATAAAATTACAATAATAACATAATTATGGCAATAAGTAATTATAATGACAGCGCAGTATGCTACTTGATAAAAATAAAAGTATGATAGTAACCGAAAATTTTTGGAAATTTTTCCAAAGTCGTTCTTACAAGACGAAAAATTTGCTGTCTAATATCGATTGCCCCTTTTCGCTCTTCGATATATTTTTCGAGTTATTCTCATTTTACTGAATTCAACTATGAAAAATTGTAGCAGGGTTTGAGTAATGAAAAATTTCGAAAGTTTATTATTTTTAAAAGAGGAAACATTTCGAAGAGATTATCAGAAAATATTTGGGGTTTTTCAGTTTTGGACTAGACAGCCTCGTTTTTCAAAACGTTCGAAAACATGTCGCAACGCACAACTTTCATAAAATCTTTCACTCTTTCATTCGCGAAAGCCCACGTTTTCCAATTTCCGAACCATTTTATTTCTCATCCAGTCCACATCAACGTTCCACTCTGGCAGATTTTACAAAAACAGCAAAAAACAACTTCGCAGATTCTTGCAATTTTCATAAAAAAAATTCATTTGATAGTCCAAACCTTTTTCTTATAAGTCTTAGAATTTCCAAAGATTCGCGTAATTTAATTCGAATTTTTTAGGATTTCTTAAATTGTTTACGATTAGATGCTGTAACTTTTTACGTTGGGAACAGTGTCACAGTTTTTTGCAGTTTTCTAAAATATGTGAGAGAGATTAGTCTTCTGGGGTGAGATGAGCGTTCTCAAATCGCGCCCATCACTGACTAGTTTCTAACGAATGCTTTGAATTTTCAGACTTACAAGGCACTCGACGTTTCGTTTCGATGAATTGTACATTTTTCAAGGCCTTTGTGTGATAAGAACCTCGAATCAAACCGTTTTCTTATATATCTAAAATTTTGATTCGGGACTTCAATCAAGTTGTTTTGGTTATTTCAAGCAGATTTTTATGTAACATGGTTTTTTCGTGAATTGCAGTGGAGAAACAAGATTCGTCATTTTTTCCTCGTAGTGCTTTGTTTTATGTTTTTTTCGGACTTCTGAATTTTGGAAAATTCCAGAATTTAAAGGATTATTCGAGTTTTTGGAAAATAATGTTGCTGGTTGGTTTGTAATAGAGAATTTTCTGGAACTGAATAAAGATACGTTGAAATGAAATTAAAAAGATACAATATATTCACGACAAATTGTATAATTACTATCTTAGATTTTTAAATATTAGAAAGTTTGCTACAAAAGATCATAAAGTTTTTATAATATACGTAAAAGTGATAATGATTATTAAAAAAGAAAAAAAAAATTAGACTTCGATATCGTTCAGAAAATGTTCAATTCCTTTATTTCATAGAATATCAAGTACTGCAAAATGCAGCTTTGTGATTATGATGAAAATCGAAATATCATCATTTAGACAATTGACTCTTTAAGTTTTTTTAGAAAAAATTCATATACTCAAAAATTCTTTAAACATAGTAGTTGCAATCCAAAATTCGTCAATAAAAATATTTAAAATTACTATTTTCACAATGATAGTTTTTCTGTAAAATTGTACTAGCTTGATTTTTGTGTTTGATTTCGAGAAACATTTAAAAATGCCATTTTTCGAAACTTTTTGACCAATCTTTTTGAATCGTAATTTAACTCTAAAAAATTTTTAAATGGGAAATTAAAAAAATGTCAAATAAAACGAAATTGTTAAGCATTAAAATATGTTGAAATTAAAAAAATTCAGTTAACTAAGAATTTATTTTATTCCAGGGGCGTAGCCAGAGAGAGTTTTTAGAGATTCGAACCCTTTTAATAATTTGGTAAAATGGCTTTTTTTTATGGTTCAATATGTCAAAATAAACCAAAATGAACACACTGCAATCCTCATGTTGAACTTAAAAGTTTGAAATAATTATTTAATTTCTAATTGCATTTTTGTACAAATAAAACTTTTTATAGAACAGTAAAAATTTTACTATTTCGAAGACAAAGCTTTTTTCTCTAAATACCAAAAATCTCAGACAAAACTAATATAATAATATAAATACATACACATTTATTTTGATCATATCTGACCAAGTAGATATGAGAACCATGAAATTCGGAACTTCACATTCGGAAAATTTACGCAGCGAAATTATCAATATAGTAAAATAGGAAACGTATAAGTTGATTATGACATATATAAAAATTTTATGAATCTAATAATATTTTTCAAATGAAAATTTGAAGTAATTACCTAATTTCTAATTGCAATTTCATACTACTAAAACTATTAGTAGAACATTTAAAATTTTCCTATTTGAAGGACGAAGCTTTTTTCTGTAAATACCAAAAAACTCACACAATACTAATATAATGATATGAATACTCGCATATTTATTTTGATTATATCTAATCAAGTAGGTATAAGAAACATAAAATATGGTACTTCACATTCGGAAAATTTACAAAGTGAAATTACCAAATTAGTAAAATAGCAAACCTATAAGTTGATTATCACAATGGTGAATTTCATTAACTTAATTTTGCTCATTTTCGTTTTAATTTTTCTGGAAAAAAATCAAATTGAGAAAAACGGTTATAATTGATATTTTATAAGAATGGTATTTTTCGTACGTTTGAATATCAAGACGTTTAAAATGTTACAATATAACAAAATTCATAAAAATTATCGAAGTCTAACAAATTTGAAATTTTTTATTCGCCAACTCAAGAATAACAATAATCAATTAGTTACGTGAAATTACGAAAACCCAATACCTTGAATCGAATGTTAAAATAATAGATCACAAAAATCGAAACGTGCGAGAAAAGCTGTACAATTCAAAAATTCGGAAAGAATCAAAATATTTTACTCTCAAAAACAGATAGTAGATTTATAACTCTACAATCCTGAGTAACAAAATTTTCAATTAAAATCCTAACCAAATTTTATTTTCCTACGCCCCTGTTTTATACCTACAAAATTTTTACCTTTTTTTTTATCAATACTGAAATACAATCTCATTTCTTGCTATCAATGGAAAAATTTGTCATAATATTTACTCACAACCTACAAAAACCACATTTTCTCAAATAGTACTGAAAAATTGTGAACCAATAAACAATAAAAAATAGAAGACCGTAAAACTTTATCATCCCTTATTCGATTCCTACAAATTTTTCCTCCAAACTCCTTATCCATCAATTTTGTCAAACCTTCTCATAAACTTCGACATCCATACAAAAATTTTATACAATTACTCAATAAGTGTCCAAAATTTAAAATCTTCCATAGTGTAACAAACACAATCAGAACTATCCCAAAACCAGATCACCAAAAAAAAGTCGCGTTTTCTCCTTGAATGAATAAAAATAGATTACAGAACATTGCAAAAAAAACCTGCGAAATCCACTTTTCAAAATATCTCCAACTCGACGTTCCCGACGACTTCAAAATTCAGCGTTATGTGTACAAATTAATCTAGTACCTTCATTAAAAGAAGTATGTAACATTATTTTACAATCGAGCGAAGCACGATTTTTCACAAAAATCACTATATTCACATCACGATGGATCCAAAGTCATATAAAAACCTAAAAATTACAAAACTCGTGTGTTCCATTATTGAACCCCATCAAATTCATTCCTCTCGAGGCTCAGCAAAATCTGAATCCCAAAAAAAACTCTCCATCCTTCAAAATTCAGACTTTAGGTTTTTGGGCCCACTGCGATGCGAATACAAGACTCTCGATACATAAATAGTTATCTACTTAAACGCTCTTTGGAGATTTCACTCAATATTTGGCGGAAATCAAGGAAGAGGAGAAAATTGCTTCGTCCGATGCAGCGTTTCCTTTTTTAATTTTTTTTCTGGTTTTTTCGCTAATTAAATTAAATTAATTTACGCGTCGTCGTTGAGGCTTTTTGCGAAAGTTACGTAGTGTCCCGAGAATTCCTGTTTTTTTTCTCACTGCAACCTGGCTTCTTGGGGCGTCGTTTGGTACGGTAGACCAGGAAAAGCGGCGCCAGCGGCAGTCGCCGTCGCGGGTAGTCCGGTCGCACCAGGTAACGTCGTGTACGTGTACGGCGTCACGTAACTCGCGGCAGCTGCGTTCGCTGAAAGTAGAGCTACATTTTAATTCGTTATTTTGTCCTCGTGTGGCCCGAGGAAAATTTTCAAAAGGAACTCTCCCTGATTATTTAGATTCTCTGAAGAATCGCGAATTCGGAACGATTTTTCAACCTTTTTTTTAAGGGGAAGAGGGTTAATTCACACAATTTTACGTATCAAAAAGTTTCAAGATACATTATGTTCAATATATGAAATTATTTATTTAACAATTTAGTATGTAACTGATAAAAGATAACTTAGATTGGATAGTTGTTATTTTGAGTTCCAAAATTCAAACTGTTGAAGTGATTTTAAAATCACTTCGAAAGTTCTAAAAAATACCTATCATTTTTTTGTGGAAAAGAATTCGAAATCGTTATCCTGAAATTTCAGAATGTCATAACGTGTTAATGAGAATTTTATAAATTCGAATAATCTTCAAATTTTCATTTCATGTTTGAAAAATGTCAAAACTAGGACTTTTTTTGAGATTCTTTATTCTTTAAAATTTATGAACAAAGTTCGACAACATGAAAAAAAAATTTTAATAAATTTTATGTAAGTTCTTTTATGATAATCAATATAAAAATATTCTGCACTGACAAATTTGAAATCCAAGGATCGAGATATGTAAGATTTTCGAGTGATGAAAAAATATAGCTTTGCAAAGTCCATAATTACGTCATAGATTTTTAAACAGACATTCGTGAGAAACAATTATTACTAGTTTCGTGAACATTATGATGTTTTTTTCATGTTTCAACAACGCCTTGATTTTAAATAAGTATTTTACAGATTATAAATGATGCAAAAGTTATGGATACTGTGCAAAAGGCAAAACAAATAAATAATTATTTTTAAACCAAGATAATGAAATACTTTTTCACATTTCCGAGTTTCAGTTCAACATATACATTATTCAGTTACACAATAAAATAATTAAAAATAGGAAATATAGGATATATCAGTTTTAACCTTTTGAACATCAATATTTCAAAACAATAACATTATGTTCCATAAATTGGAAAAGTGTGAAAAGCTGTATTTTGATTTGAAGATTCGATCAAAGTCATGCTTAAAACTTTTCAATTCAAAACAAATCTAACTTATGCCTAGAACTTTCCGAAATTGCAAGTTCGTATTTGAAACTTCACGTCATTGAAACTTTTGAAACAATTATATAAGAATCATTAATGAGGGATTTTAAATCAAGGTCGCAAACAAAAAGTATGAGTTCGCAAATACGACGCAAATGTAATGAATGAAATAATTATTGTTTGACAATCATAAAGGCTCCTACAAAACTTATACGATCGAAAAGTGAAGAAAGTAAAAAAAATAAAACAGTTTCAATTACAACAAAAATTTTGAAAAACGCCAAAATAAATCAGTATCGATTTGAGCATTAAAAATTAAATTATTTATATCTTGGTTACCACAATCATAACTTAATGCAACAAAAGAAAAACCATCGAAAGTTTTTTAACATTGATCGGTAAATGACTGAAAACAGACAGATAAATCTTATAAAATAAGAAAATTTCACATCGATTAAGAAAAAATCATACATTCTTTCACATAAAAAAAAGTGCACCTTCTTTTCAAAACTTTCATTTCCAAAATGAAAATGTCGATGAATTTTTTCAAAAACAACTGGTTTTAAGCAAGTTTGAATTACAGAGACAAAATCCTCCCTTAAAATTTAAAATACGTTAATTCCTTGCATATATTTCCAAAATCCACAAATGTAATTTTTTCATATAAGGTAAGGGAAGGAAACTTTTCTATCCCAAAAAGTTCATTCATTTAGACTTTTTCAGTGACTTGCGACCCCGTGAAAATGAGTTTCCCGATGAAATGTATTTCCTTCGTGCCGTCTTTTCGAGTTTCAAAGCGAAAGCGAGGCTTCGTCCACCGCCATCAAAGCCCATACCATCACCACAGCAAACAAAAAAAAAAAAGTTCTCTTTCGATCGACGCGGGTATTTTCGTTATTCCCGAAGGGAATTTGATTTCAGTATTTTTGGACTTTCTTTGATAAATGTCGATGAGCGTAAAAAAAAAATGTCCAGCTACTCATGCAATGTTGAAGAACCAAGAACCTGTCCATTAATACATGATTCGAAAGATTTCTCCTA
Source organism: Platygaster robiniae (assembly GCA_028476575.1). Classification (NCBI taxonomy): domain Eukaryota; kingdom Metazoa; phylum Arthropoda; class Insecta; order Hymenoptera; family Platygastridae; genus Platygaster; species Platygaster robiniae. Next base: position 22,518,791 of record CM052025.1, on the reverse strand, counting down.
ATTTTGTTTGCCCATTGTTTGTTAGATATGCAGATAAATTTATTAATCAACAGGAATCTAGACATTTTTCCATTTTTCCTAAGTTGAATTGGAAAATAGTTAATGACTTTCTAGAATATGCAATATTTAAAAGAAACGTTGAAATCAATATTGATTAGTATTAAAAACCAATCTATTGTAGAAAATTTACTATCCATTTTTTGAAACATCCATTACGCCATATTTTTACACATTTTTCATCTGTGTAAGAATGTGAATAATTGCATCCAATTAATTTTCCTTCATTTTAGCAATTACCAGAACTTGGAAAAATAAGTTGACATTTGTTTAGAACTTTCAGGAAAAATGATATTCAAATAAACAAAAAAAATAATAATTTTTACAGCAATAATGGCGTTTTGCTGATGATTTGTGAGATGACAGAGAAAAAATGAAAAATGAAGATGCAGCAGTAAACCCAATTAAAGACGATTTGCCCTATGATTTGGAGTTTCGTAAAAAAAGCCATACCTCGAACACTGGTGGCAGAAACGAAAAAGTTTCTTCTAAAAAAGTTGAATATACTGAAGTTACTTTCAAACGATATCATTTACGAATCATTTGTGAGGGCGATATCGAAGATGAAGAAATTCTAAAAAATGTGTCCCAAGTTGCCCAGATCTCTTCTATGTTTAAGTATAGAAAAGTAATTTTATACTTTCCTTTACTTGTTGACTGTGCTTAGATTTTATCATATCCACCTCTTTTTAACTTATTGTTAGGTTAAAAGAGAAATGAAGTGATCTGGATTTTTCATCTAATTTATACTTTTTCACTGGAAAATTGTTCAAACATTTTGATTGTAAATAACTTATAATACACAATTCTACTTTAGTTTAACTGTATAAAAAATTATTTAAAAAATGTTCGAAACGTTCCAAAGGATTAAATTAAGAAAAATTCCAAAATTTTGTCGTCTTCTCTTTTCTCTCCCCCTGTTTTTTGTTTATTGTTATTATAGATTAGAGTTTCGAAACCGAACAGAAATTTTGAAATAGTGATTTTAAATTGAAGAAATACGCAGAATTTGAGCAGATGTAAACTTTCTAACAAATATCGATTTTACCATGGTATAAATTGCAAGGCAATGCATTTTTTTCCCACCAATCCGAGTATTTCAGAAGAATGGTTATTTAAAGAAACGGATTCGGAATAAAAGTCTTTCGGATAAATGTCCTTTGAGAGATCGTTGATTCGGGAAAATCACTTCGGAAAATGACATTTGGAAAAACGGTCTATAACTCCATTTCATTTCATGTTTAAATGTTTGATTTTCCGGTAACCTCTAAATTTGAAAAACTCCTACGTACAGTTGGAAGGGGTTGCGTTTCAATACTTTTCGTTTCAAAATTAAAGGGATTCCCTTTCACTGTCAATGACTCCTTCATCGACCGTTTTAGAATAAAAGGGTAGGCGTTTGATTTTAAAAGGCTGAAGCTTAAAAGCTCTAAAATTCTTTCCGTTTCATGCCTAAACAAAAATTTCTGAGTGCTCTGATGACTTATGATGTTTCTTTGTTCTTCAAGTATATCTTGAGAAAAATTGTGAATCAAGAACGTTCTGGTTCGCTGCGAGTGTCTCCGCTGCCGATTCTTTGTCATTTTTCCAAATCGCAGATATTTTTCTTTCGACAACACAATTTTCCAGAATGAGAATATATTTTCAAAACAGTGATTTCTAATTGCTTTACTAATGGGTCTTATTTTTAAAATCAGTTTGGTTATCACTGACCAAATCACCGATTTCTCTCAAATTTTGTAAAGTCACGTAAACTAGTTTTAAAACATACGTATTTTTTATATTTGGCTGAAAATTTGTTTTTGTCGAGAAATTAAGGTTTTAGATTAAGCTGTCAAATTCAGAGTAACCTCACTTTTGTCGAAAACTTTTTTTTCAATCCTTATTTATCATCAGGAAATCTATGGATTTCGATAATTTTGTATGAAAACGTTCGAAATTGTACGAAATTCATGAATAATGTATTGACAATATTTCTTGTAGCGTTGTTGAATTGTTATTAGCATAAATAAAAAAAGTGTAAAAAAATTTTGAGTAGTTTTTATATTGCATCATTTTTTTTCATCCTGTTTTTATTATTTTTTTTTTTTTTCATTGATTGGTAAAGGTATGAACTACATTCTGTACAAACCGTTACATGCCAAAACGTTTCGTTCGTAAGTGAGAATTTTTTTCAGATTTCCTAGCCTGTCATTACCAAGTGATTATGAAATTTCAATATAATTTCACTTTTCTTGATGTTAAGACATTGTAGTATGTCCCTTTCGATAATAAAGTATATTTTGAATGAAAATTCCTCACTTTATTTTTCACTGCTCGGGATATAACATGACATCAATTTTTCGTGCGTGTCTCTTGAAAATAACTTTTATATTTATATCTACTTGCGTGGACCTGGTTTGATTGTAACATTTCTTTGCATATTGTTTATAAATTACAATTACTAAATTAAGCTTATATACGGAAACTCATAAAATGCATTTTAAACGTGAACATATTCAAGAAACTGATTAATAGTTACACCTTACTTTATGATTTCACACGTTAAAAAATACTAAAATTCAAGAAATTTTCTGAATAAGATTGCAAAAATTGAAATCGTTTATTCTTTTATAAAGTAATTCGATGTATCCATATTTAAACGAAATATTATAATGACGAAAAGCATCTTTTTTTACCGAAAAAACATATGAAACGTGAGCACGTTGAACATGTTGAATAATTTATTAAGTTTGAAATAAAATGAACGTTTCTTGAACATGAAATATCATTTTCATATTTATTTATTTTGCTTAAAAATGTAAGCAAATATTTTAGAAAATTTAAAGTATTGGGCGAAAAAAATTGATGACATTATCGCATAATTCCACAGTTGAACATTTTTCCGATACATAACACCCCTACCTTCAGAATTCTACATAAACAAGAAAATGTAATAAAAAGTTTCAGAGAAATGAAAACGAAAGTATTCTTATGAAATTATGTGTGATTATAAGTATTTTAGCACTCTAGTGATCCGAGCGAAAGCTTGATTTCAAGTTGTACTCCGAGCCGTTGAACATCTAGTTAGGAATTTGTTGTTTACCATTTTCGTTTTGAATGTATATCATCAATAAATGGGATTTATTACAGTGTTTTAAGAATAAGAAAAGTGAAAATATATTTACAGTTTCTACAGAATGTAGTTCATACGGAAGGAAAAAAAATGATGCGATATGAAAACTATTTACTCAAAAATTTTTGACACTTTCTTCATTTACGCTAACAACAATTCAACGACGCTACAAGAAATATTTTCAATACATTATTCATAAATTTCGCACAATTTCGAACGTTTTCATACAGAAATTATTGAAATCCATAGATTTTCTAATTAAAAATAAGGTTTTAAAAAAAAGTTTTCGACAAAAGTGAGGTTACTCTGAATTTGACAGCCTGATATAAAATCTGAATTTCTCGACAAAAAACAATTTTCAGACCAAAATAAAAAAATACGTATGTTTTAAAACTAGTTTACGTGACTGTTAAAAAAATTTGAGAGAAATCGGTGATTTGGTGAGTGACGACCAAACTGATTTTAAAAATAATGACCCTAATACATAATGTTGAATTGAATTTTTAAAAAAGACCAAAAGATCTGTTCAAAATAAAAATAGCCCTGGCAAAGCTTGTGCAACGTAAGTACAACGATATAGCGTTGCACCTGCATTGCACTCGTTATTTCAAATAATAAGAGTGTAAAATTTGTTTTCGTCCATAAAACCCATGAAAATAAGAATTTTTTGTCGTAATTACTCAAAAACTCATTTTAAAAACTATTTTATTTTAAGGAAAGCTAAAATAAAATACCTTTTTTAGATCGCTACGATAAAAAAATCGTTTGCACCTTAGAAAAAAATGTACTATTCTTAGTTCCCAGAACTAATGCAATAAGTTATTTCGTTCGATCATAATTATTGTATTTACTGTCCATTACGTCTTAAGACTTGAAGAAATAATAGTTTATGGTATTTTTGATGAAAATCATTTCAATAAGTAGTTAGATAAGTAATTTTTTTTTGTCAAAAATCAAATCAAGTGCCATATTAGAACCCAAAACTGACGTTTCATATTTAAAACAAAAGAAAAAAAATCGATTGACAAGCGTTTGCTTTCAACAAATTAGAGTTAGTAGAAATACTTGTTTCTATTTAATTTTTTTTTTCACAAAATCACATGTGCTATTTTGATACTGAGTATTAATTCAGTGAACGGATCGAATAACCGGTCGAGACGCGTGACCCCTCGCAGCAGTAGGAAGAATGGTTAGAGAAACTCCATGAAAGCGAAAGGATTAGATTCGGATCGCTCCGCAGGTCAAATTTTTCATCTTTTTCCACTGGTAGTTACTCTGCTTGTTATCGTCTGATTTAGTAAATTTTTACTTCAAAATGCTCGTAATACTTCAGTGCTTCTGTACAGTTCAGTTGCGTTTCGAGATGTTTGTTTATTTACAAGAAATCGATAAAGAAAGTAGAGGTAATTTAGAAGCAGAGCATCATATTTTTAATTGTTCTATTTGTAGGAAAATAATAACAGACTGATATTTTATCCAAAAAAGATAAAGGAATCCGGAAAAGTTTGTTGCTACTTGCGAAAACGGGATAACTGAACAAACGCTAGGCCTAGTTTCGAGCATTGATACAAAATAGGTGATATTGGCCTCGTAAAATAAATGTGATTGCGAGCTTTTTCAGATATTCTTATTTTTTATGATAAAATATTAGTCTGCAATTTTTTTTCTACAAATAGAACGAATGAAAGTATGATTTTCTAGTTCCAAATTAGCTCTAATTTCTTTATCGATCACTTTTAAATAAACAAACATCTCGAAACGCAACTGAACTCTACGGAAGCACTGAAGTATTAAGAGCATTTTGAAGTAAAAATTCACTATTTCGGATGACAACAAGCAGAGTAACAGCCGGTTGAAAAAGATGTAAAATTCGACCCGCGGAGCGATCCGAATCTAATCCTTGCACTTTCATGCAGTTTCTCTAACCATTCTTCCTACTGCTGCGAGGGGTCACGCGTCTCGACCGGTTATTCGATCCGTCCACTGAATTAATACATTATCGTTTTTTCACACAATCATGTATCTTATTTTATTTGATTTTGCAGGTGATACATTAAAATTCCATAAAAAGTAGAAGCAAAGTCGAAGCGAAAGACAAAAGAATGTTTTTTTTATTTCTCCATTTCTTAACGTACAACTTCATTTCCAAAGTTTTTCCTTCAGCTATCTATTGGAAAAACTTCTCATCCATGATTCATCGCATTATCGTACTTGTGGCTTTTGTCAGATCGTTTTAATAGTGATTTAAAAAGTGCAACGGAAATGCAACGCTAAAGTGTTGCATAGACTTCGCCAGGGAAACGTAAACTTTTCAACAACCTTCCTTTTACGTAAACACGGGAATTTGTTTCTTTCAAGTGGAAAATTACAAGAAAATCTAAGACAAATTTAAGGAAAAAAGTGTTGAGGAAAATGCGATTCGGAAAAGCGATCAAGAACCCTCGGATTTCCAGTTCGACTTCTCCGTGTTCATTGAAATCCCGATCGAAAGAGTGCCCGAACCAACCCGAGTACTCGCTGGCGTTGCCGCGCAGAGCGTTCGGCAGAAATAGTGGCAGCAGGGCTTTCTCCATCAGCGGCTCCGAGTTTTCGGACGTGCCGTGGTGATGGTGCAGCTGGATCGAGCCGTCGCTTCCGCCCTTGCTCAGGGCGCTTTTGTAACACATACCGGCTGCAGCCGCCGACGCCGCGCTGTACGGGTACGCGTCGGTGAAGTTGTACGACGTTCCCGGGTAGGTCGCCGCGGCCGCGGCCGCGTTCTGGTACTCGTAGAACTGCGATGCCGCCGCGACCGCGGCCGCGTGGCTCAGCTGCGCGCTCGCCGGAAGTTGCATCAGACCCCCCGGCGCCGCCGCCGCCAAATAAGGCGACTGGTACACGTAACCCTGTGGCACCCTGCAAAATTTTCCGATATTTTTCATCACACGTGTCTCTCATCATTGCAGCTTTTGTTAATGCATGAAAAAAACAGATGGCCGACACGTCCGCGTCTCGGGAGCTTCGGATAGAGGGGAGAACCCTTGAGGCCCGAAATTTGGGCATCACCGGAAGTTTTTTGCGTTTAAAACTTGAGAAAAATTCGAAATTTCGTACGTTTTCTTTTATTTAATTGATTATTCAGTTTTAGACGTTTCGAAATTGCAAAACATGTTGAAAACGGTATTATTGAGTACTTTTTTCCGCACTGAGAAAAAAATCTTGTACTTTCTGCCGTATATATTGTACTTTTTAGAATAATATTGCAATTTTTACAATATCATTGTAGTTTGTACAATAATATTGTAAAATCTGCAATATTTATTTTACTTATGACAATGTTATACAATAAAACCGCTATTAATGTACAAATTACAATATGTATGCCAGTTTTTACTGTCTAATTTCGGAAAATTTAAAATCTTGAAATGCAAATTTCACTATACAAACTGTAATTTTTACCATACATAGCGAAAAAAATTAACTACATTACTTTTATCCAGCTTTTTCGAAAACTGTATTATATTACAATATGATCCACTAGAATTCTAGAAAATATACAAAAATAGCGCAAAAAGAACAAGGAGTATAATAGAAAATGGAAGATGTATAGGAGTTTTTACAACAAAACATATCTGTAAGTACAATATTATTTGACGATATTTACAATATGTTATTTCAAAAATTGATGTATTATCTAGCAAAAAGTACAATATATCAGAGTGATTCCCGTTTACTATACAGTATTGTAATAATTACTATATTTTTTTTTTCAGGGTGCCGCAAGTAGACCCATTGTAGAATTAATAATATCCTGATTTTTCTGTATTATTTGTGCTTTGTTTACGAGAGACATTACCTTTCGAAAGTTCCTAAGAAAATTATGGAAATCGTGACAGTTTTCTTCGAGTTTTTGACATTTTTGAACAGTTTTCTATGTTTTTTAAACTTTCATGGCAGTTTATTGAAGATTCAAGAATATTGACAATTTGTATAGTATAGGCACTTTCTGACAATTTTAAAAATAAGAAGTTATGTAGTAGTTTTGACAGTTTAACAGGTTCGAAAGTTGCAACAGTTTCGACAATTTCCAAAGTTGTTTCAGCAATTTTGAAATTTCCTCCCGGGATAAAAAAATCAGTGTATCCTTTAGTCTCAAGAATATTTTGAGTCTCCGAATTGGTTATTAGGAGTATTCCGTTTTGCAAAACGGAATACTTATTCGGAGACTGTTCGAGACTCGAGTCTCCGAATTGAATACTCAAGTCTCCAACAATCTCCAAATGAGTATTCCGTTTGGCAAAATGGAATACTCAAGATACTCTTGAGACTCAAACGATACTCTTGTTGTTACTTTCAAGAAATAGAGTATTCAAATCGGAAATCAAAGGTGACTGTAGGAGACTTTTGGAGATTCGTGAAAAAAATTAGTTTACTCTCGGAGACTCACAGTCACCTTTTTTTTTTTCAAATTTTGTATACTCTCGGAGACTCCTTCGATACTCTTGGATACTCTTGGAGACTCGATGATACTGATTCCGAGACTCAAGATACTCTTGGAGACTGAACCGATACTCTAATTTTTTATCCCGGGAGACATTACCTTTCGAAAGTTCCTAAGAAAATTATGGAAATTGTGACACTTTTCTTCGAGTTTTTGAAATTGTTGGACAGTTTTCTATGTTTTTTAAACTTTCGTGGCAGTTTATTGAAGATTCAAGAACATTGATAATTTGTATATAGTGTATGACAGTGTTTGAATGGATTTTAACAGTTTTGAAAGTTAAGACCGTACAAAATTTGACAGTAAGATAGTTGTAATATTTATGAGAGTACACAAAATTTCGACAGTTTCTGACAATTTTGAAAATAAATGTTATATAGTAGTTATTACAGTTTAACAGATTCGAAAGTTGCAGACAGTTTCGATAATTTCCAAAGTTTTATCAGCAATTTTGAAATTTCCTTTAAGGAATACAAAATACTTTACTCTCACAAGGCTCACACATTTTTAAATTTATTTTAAAGATTCCCCAGTAATTTTTATCCTTATAAAAACCTTACAAGAAACTGAAGTTTCTTATGAAGAATTGATCGAAAAAATTTTATACGGTTTTTTTCTTATGAAATTTGATCAAATACATTCTTACAAGAAATTTCATTTTCTTATAAGGTTCAACATTACTAGAGTTCCTTGACGATTCATAACAGTTTTTGATTTTCTAAAACTTTTTGGTAAAGTCTCGACTTTTTTGACGTTGTATAAGCTATTAAACAGTATCGACAGTTTTTATTGTTTATTACAGTGTTTCAATAAACATAAACAATTTTGAAATTTGAGACCGTATATTTACATTTGTTACAGAATAATAATTTAAATATTTATGACAGTGCAAAAATTTAGAGATTTGAACAGTTTTACCAGTCGAAATTCTGTTTATACTAATTTTTGACAGTTCAACAAGTCCAACAGTTTTTAACAGTTATTCTAACAATTACAATACCTCGTGAGAAAATTCTATTTTCCAAGGTTTTGACTGACTTTAACAATTAAATAAATATGAAAATAATTTTGAACGATCAAACGATTGTAAAAATGTTGACACTGAAAAATGTTTCTCAATGTCATGAATATACGAGTTTTTAAGACAATAGAAAATCAAATTATAATTTTTTACTACTTTTTCAGATTTCGAACGAAGCTTCATACTTAGTGAATTTTTACTAACTCTTCTAAATCTTCAGGCCGATGAAATTTAATACTCTAAATTTTGCTGATATTTCCTGGGAAAATTTTCAGATATCAATATTTCACGAATTCCGACTGTAAAAATGTCAGTGAAATTAAAACAATTATTAACAGTGACAAAATTAGTGAACCACTTTTTTTTAGGTGTTTTTGTACGATCCAACTGCAGATTCCAACAGTTTAAAGAATATGGATAGTAATTCCATTATTTGAAAAATTCGTTAAAATAGATAATTTTAGTAGTAAACAATCGAACAACCTTGACAGTTTTGACATTTAATAACATTTTAGCGAGTGAAAAGAATTAAGAACGTTTTTCTGACATGAGAAAATGAAATCATAATTTTTCAATTCTTTGTTTTTATCATGACCTACGCTATTGTAAATTTTAACCTCTTGTTTTTAATTATCAGAATAAAAATTTCATAATCTTCGTAATTTTGGATGAAAAATTGTAAGGGAATCCTCAAACCTCAATATCATTCAAGATTAGACCGTAAAAATGTCAGAAACTCAAAGATTTAGCAATAGTCTAAAAATAGTAAAGTAATTTTTTTCCAGTTGCTTTTCACCAATTTAACCTTAGATTCGCTCTATATATATATTGATAGTCTTTAAACTATTTATAGGAAAAATTATGTATTGAAAAACAATAAAGTGATACCAGCAATCTTTATTTGTCCTTTTTCACATTGTAAAAAACGAAAATTACATTTGAACATTCAGCGATATGTTTCATCTTACAATATACTCAAAATGCAAATCATCAAAAGTTTTTGCAGAACATCTCAAAACAAGTGATTATATAAATTCTACTTTCACTTAATAACAAGAGAAGAGTTTTACTCCATTTGCATAAAAATAACATTCATTAAAAAAATCAAGAGAAAAAATTTTCGTTTTCAATAATATTTATCAACAATTCACAAACTACATCAGCTGTAAAGTTCGAAAAATTCAAGAATAAAACAAAAACGTTATTCATTATAAAATAATTGATGCCAAAATTTTTCTAATCCGCACTTTTCGAATTCACCAAAACCGTTGAATCATGTAAACCTTCAATAAAATTATCCAAAAGTACAATTTCACAAATTCAAATCTGCAAAAACACACTTCAAAATTCTCAACTCAACCTACCAACCTAAAAAACACTGCAAAAAAATCTAAACTTTTCAATTCACTCTCTCAAATCCAGGGTTAAAAAATTCAATACTTTTCCTCTGAATAAGAACCAGAAAATCTTAAAAATTCGAGGTTAGGATTCCACGTGGCACGAGTCCACGTTGCCTCACAGCTCCCGAGTACCGCAGGACGCAAAATCGTCATCCTCCAAACTCCACGAAAAAAAAACTGCGAAATACGTAACAATCTAAAAAAGACTTGGCAGTGATGCTAAATGAAAAACAAAAAAAAAAACAACAAAAGTAGAAAAACCAAGAAACGGCAAACCAACAACAAACGTGAAGGTACTGCAATGAATAATACTTCTCGGCACACGACACACGATTATCTAACACCAACGTTAGTACCTAAAGCGCTCTTTTTTTTGTCAATGGATCCACGTTTTGGTCCCCACCAATTTTCCAGCAATCTTCCAAAAAAAAACATTTTCCAAAATTTTTACGTCCATACCAAAAAAATAACAACCAAGTTCATAAAAAAAATGTCTTTGTGTCATCAAAAGCATGCAGCATGAAATGACGGTGTGCCACCTCGCAATTAATTACTAATTTCTCGAATCACGTCAAATACTTAATAAAATTACGTAATAACGAAGATGGAAACAGCAAAAACAGAATAATGCAACTTGGGTGATCGATTAATATTTTATAGAAGTCGGGAAAAACATCGATGTGCCCTCGAATGTGTGTTCGAACCGACGATATTTTCGTTCTAGTTTTCTAGTATAAATAACTAATGAAGAATAAATCTTACACTCTAGAAAAAAGATATCACTCTTGTAACTAGTGCAAGAAAAAAATTGCTAAAATCCAAAAAAAAAGTGATCAAATTTTAAAACCTGATATAATTGGTGTAAAATATCCGTTTTTCATAAATTACGAACGATTGTCGACTTCCTTCGTCAACTTCAAAAACGGAAGTCGACAAGGACTTTTCGTTGGTCGATCTTTGTTATTTTTCTTTTTTATTACGCTTTGCATTACTTTTGCCATTTCGATTTATCTCTTGGGTGCATCTGAATGGAAGCGACATTATGGATGGTTCGCATGTCTCAAACCCTGCTTTAACCGCAATTCCTGTTCCGTTTTTACGTGTCGTCGCGGACCTTTCAATCTGCGCTTGCTGATAAAAATCGACAACTCAAAACGGAAATCGATGCGCTTTTGTCGACAAAAAATTCGGTGCTAACGCCATATTTTCAAAGGCAGAAAAAAATTAAGAGATCTTACTATGTATCAAAGCTTCTGAGCTAAACTGCATATTCAATAATTTAGACCGTTCGAATTATAATTTCACTAAACTGTCATTTTGTCTGGATAAGTTTATCCAGTTACAGAGAAAATTGGTTCGATACCGTTTTCAACATATACATATTTTTCATCATTTTTGCAGCAAGCAAAGAACGTACGTAAATCAATTATTTACTATACGTATATGATGTTATTTGAATAATTTTTCCTTGTTTAAATTTTTATTCATCGGGTAAATGCGATTCATAATTTATTTCTACGTTATAAAATAGCTATTACAACAAAATTTTTCTACGTTTTCTTTAGGTTTCGAATTTTTCTTGATCATTTGCAGAAATTTTTTATTTATATTAGGTGTGGTTCTACGCTATTACAAAATATACATAATAATTGGAATATAGACGTGATGAAGTATAGTTTCAATATGTTAAATATTGTATTTACTGCTGCTTCAGTTTAATTATTTTCTTTCTAATTTTTCAATAAACAAATAATCTGGATTTACTATATGTATTAAAATTTACATAATTAATAAATTTTATTCGTTTAAATTTTCTTTTAACGTGTAAATGCGAATTTTTCTTCATTTGATTTTTTTTTATTGATTTTTTTAGAATTAAGATTTTTTTCAATTTATTTCAGTCGATTTTGTACTTCGGGTACTGCATTTGTCATTCTCATTTTGAATACGAAATTTGCAAATTACTATTCACCAATCTTCAGTTTCATGATTCGAAAAAATTTATCATCTAAATTTGTTCAATATTGAATAGTTTTCAATAAACCTAGGAACTGGAAATTCTTAGTTAATGATTTTTGTTGACTTGAATGTTTTCATGTCTGAGTTAAATTTTCTATTTGGAACTTTGAGTTCGGCATAAACTCGTGTTATTTTTTGAAAACTTTTATGTCTAAATTTTTATAATCGTCACCTGATACATAATAAAAAAAAAACAAGCAATTATTGCCCTTGGGGATTTCAACTGCCATTACACATTTCAAAAATTTTTACTCTTTTTCTCAGTTGAAAAAATTTACATTCATTTACAGTTTACTATAAATTTTACGTGTTTAGTGAAATGTATAAATTAAGATAGTTCAAGACAGATTCGACAGTTTAACAAATAATAGTAACTTCGAAGATTTTATACAATTTCCTGAAAATTTTTGATAAGTTCAAAAATTTTTCACTGTCAAATAATTTTGAAATTGCTAACATCTTTCATAGAATTTCTCTTAAAATCATCTTTGAAATTTCATGGACACGTACATGTATGAAAAGTATTTCAAAGAAATTTATATCAAATTAATTGTTTTCATATTAGGCCTAACAATTTGAAAATTTTTTATTCTTAATAATTTACTTATAAATGACTAAATATTTGTATATTTGAAAAGATTTTTTGTTTATTATAAAACATACAATATAAATTTTTTGTTTGCATGAAATAGCTGTTAATAAATTAGGAAAAATCTGCTCCATAAAAATGAATAATGTCGAAATCCATTTGAATTTCAAATAGTTTTTAACATACATTTTCAAAGAGAAATCATTGAATGTTAAAATGATGTTAATGTCTGCTTTACATTATAAATACTCCAATTTCATAGAAGATTAATTATTTAAATTATTTGTTTTCATAGACAGTGTCCATTTTTTTCATAGATGCATCCATAACTTTAATAGAAAATTTGATAGACAGTATAGGAAATCTGCTTCAAAAACAGTCTCTTAAATTTAATAGAAAAATTTAAGGAGTGGGCCACAATTTGTGACAATATCAACAATATACGCAACAGAACAATTATTACTTTTTTACAAAAACAAAACTAAAATAAACTGCTATTTGAAACTGTCAAAAAACAAAAAAACAAAAAAAAAAAACTTGTAACATACATACTTTCAAATTTCCTCTGTCAGTGTTCTCATCTTCTCAAATATAGAAATTTATCATTAAAAATTGCCTACCAGAACTACTCTAAATCGTCTTGAAAAATCACAAAAATTCTAAAATTCCGAAAATTCTAGACGTGTCAACACTAAAAAATCGCTTTTTTTCATTTCCTATATCCTTCAACAAAAACTCGAAAAACTCCACTTAAGAATTCTCAAACTTATACAACCCCCCTCCCCAAACAATCAACTTGGTCGAAAAAAAGGTAAAAAAAAAAAAAAGAAAAACAATTACCACACAAAAAAATTACAATTTTTCGCGCAACAAAAAGTCGGTTCCGTGTATACAAAAACGGCAAGGAGCATGCTGAATAAAGAGAAAAATTGAAAGGAAAAGAGGAGAACTTTTTGGATTCCGGCGGCAGTCACGAACCCTTGGCCCTTTCGTGACGGATCCAAGTGATTCCGTTGATTTCCGCCGCAAAGTGGCTTTGCCAGCTGATTGCAATCTCTCTGCTTTTACATGCATCGTCGTGTAAACACCATTCCCAGCGCCCCTAAATTATGCGTACACAGAGGAAAGACGCGATACAATTTACGATCCATCGAGAAAAAAAAATTCGCGCATTAGCCCACGAGTCTCCTATAAGCAACCGATTTCGAACGGATGTCAGTTTTTCCCGAGCGTAGCGATTACTGAGAAAAAATATAGCAATTATTACAATACTGTATAGTAAACTGGAATCGCTCTGACATATTGTATTTCTTGCTAGGTAATATGTCAATTTTTGAAATAACATATTGTAATTATTGTCAAATGATATTGTAGTTATAGATATATTTTGTTGTAAAAACTGCTATAAATTTGCCGTTTTTTACTATACTTCTTGTACTTTTTGCAATATCATATTGTAATTCCTATTAATCCAGATTATTGAAAATTCCATACAGCTTTTTCAGTATGCAGATCTGTATAGGTTCTTTTTGCAATATTTTTGTATACTCTCTAGGTTTATAGTGCATCATGTTGTAATATGATACAGTTTTCGAAAAAGCTGGATGAAAGTAATGTAGTTCATTTTTTTCGCCATTTATGGTAAAAATTACAGTTTGTATAATGAAATTCGCATTTTAAGATTTTAAATTTTCCAAAATTATACAGTAAAAACTGGCATACTTATTGTAATTTGTACATCAATAGCGGTTTTACTGTATAATATTGTAATAAGTAAAATACATATTGCAGATTCTACAATATTATTGTAAAAACTACAATGACATTGTGAAAATTGCAATATTATTGTAAAAAAAACGATAATACTGTACTTTTTACAATATATACGACAGAAATACAAGATTTTTATCTCAGTGAGGGTCACTATAACACGAATATAGAACTCTTGAAATGGTTGAAATGTTGTAATTGTAAAATTGTCATCACTGATTATTGCTGATTTCGAGAAAATCGTTCATAACGTACAGAAATGATTTCTATATTGGATCATTGTGAGGTTGTTGATTTAAGTAATTAGATCTGATTTGTTTTCAAAAATCCAGAAAATAAGGACAACATGTTGCTTTTTTACTAAATAATGTAGGTTATTCACTAATATTTTTAATTAATTAATAGCTAATTTCAGAAAATAATAAAAAAACATAATCAAAAAAGGCACAAGTATTCCCAAAAATTCAAATAATACATAAACCATAATTCAGAATTAACAAAACGCAAGAAAATAAATTCGAATGCATTTTCGAAAAAGAAAAAAAATTCTAAATGTTTTTTCTCGAATTATTTGACAATGAATGAAATTTTATAATCATTGAATTTGCGGAATACACGATTCCAAACTAAAAACAACGAAATTCGCTGATTTATGATCATTTTTTTTTAACATACGATACAACACTTTTACACGAGAAAGACCTTAATTTCGTAAATCATCTAAATTTTTATATTATTCAAATACTCATAAACAGTATTCTATTACAAAATCTTTCAAACAATTAATTACTTGTTTTTCAGCAATATCCCTCGATATGGAAAGTAAATTATCTAACTTTAACAGTAAAAAAACAATGATTATATTTGATTTTTCAAAAATAAACGTAATCATTACAAAATGTATGTAAACCAAATTTTTTTTTATTGTGTTATTCTCAAGTTACTTCCTTATATCTTGATAGTTTAATCATAATTGCGGGTTGAAAAAATTCACGAAAAAATAACAACATCAATCATCAACCAAACAAAGACCGTAACTAATTTCAATTTTTATTAATGAAATTACAACTTTCCAATTTTACATCGATTTTATCAACCCTACATTCTTCGGAAAAACCAAAAATCTAAAAATCATTATTTTTTGTACAATACACAAATATTTCCAAAATTCACTGAATATCTAAATGAAACTATTAGATTGGAAATTTTTAAATTGATCATATTTTTTTCAAAATTTGAATTCAAACTCGAAAGCACGAGAAACTTAATTTGCATAAGTTCGTAAAATATTAAAGAAAATATAAGAGCTTTTTTACAGAATAGTACATTTGTACTGCAGCAATAAAAAAAATATTCTAATAAATTGATCTTTAATTTTTTTTAATTCATAACAAAAAAACAGAACAATGATTAAATTCGCGAAATGTAATAACTTCAATAAATAATAAAGAATTTTTATTGGAAAAAAATCATCATAAGCATTTTAAAATGGCACTTTCTGTTTCATGATTTTGAAAATTTTTCAAACAAAAATTACGTTTGTAATTAAATACACATAGTAAGAAACAGAATACTCGATTTCGAACCGATTTCACATCTTTTCCATTTACAAAAAAACGCTTTTATCAAAAAAAAAAACCTCTACTTCGCAAATCATGGATATTTCCATATCATTAAAAAATTTAGCTCTGTATAACATTTTAAAATGTCCATAAAGACTCGAATATCTCTTTTTTAGCAACTTGATTTCAAATTATTCATTAAATATGAAAAGTCCATTCTTAAGTCTGCAATGATAGAAAAATAGCAATTACTAGTTTTGAACAAAAAAATAATATAACGAAAAAAATTCTACAATCTTCAGAATTCACTTAACAACGACGGTAAACAAATTACTGTTTTTATCAAAGTAATAACTATAAAATAACGATTTTCTGAGTGAGTGTTAGAAACTACATCCTTCAGACAGAAAAACTTCAAACAAAAAAGAATTTTTTTTGCATAATTCACAAATACCTATAAACAAATTTATTGAATATTCAAAAGCATCGTTGCAAAATGAGAAACGCAAGAAACTAAATTTGGATACACTCTTAAAATATACAAAAAATTAGAAAATCTTTTTCTCGAAAAAGTTTATTCGTACTGCTTTAGTAAATCAAGTTTTTGCATCAGTTTGAATTTTATACAGATTTTAATTTTTGATAAAAATAACCAAGATATTTAATAAGTTCGAGATATTTATTTATGTTGGCACTGCTTTTCAGAATTTTAATAAATAATTTTGTTCTTATGATTTGAATCATTCAAAATGATGATATTTTCGCTACAGTCTTGTAACATTGTAAATAAAAAAAAATTGAATAATAAGTGTAAATAATTTAGTAAATTTGTGTGCTTCGGCTAATTATCATAACTTTTCTCAAATAAACAAGAAAATACCCTTACACAAAAAAAAAAACACTTTCACTTTATGAACCATCTAAATTTTTTCTAATTATTAAAAATTAAAAAAAAAAAAGAATATTAGAAACTAAATTAAAAATAAGAATATAACCTAATATTACCAACACTAAAAACTTGGTAAAATTTCCATATAAAAGTATTGAAGTTTTTAACCCATGTTCTATATTCATAATTTATGGAGGAATCCCTAGAGCGTTTGGAAAATTTTCCAGATCGATTTATAGGAAAAAACCCATACAGAATATAGGTTACGAACTTCCAATACTTTTCTGGAAGTTTTTTAACAGTGTAGAATTTTTATATTTATATATTATAAATACTATAATATTACCTAATTTTACCTAATGAGAGCTTGATTAAAATCGAAAGCTCGGAGAAACCTAATTAAAAAATTTAATTCCCCCGATAAAAAAAAATTGTTTTCAAAGGACTGTTGTATTGATCTCAAAATATTCCTATTAACTGAAGCAATTTAATTTCTATTTTAATAATAAATATCTCAATTTAAAATAAAAGCGTCTTTTCCCTTTCCGCGTGGTTGTCCCACATTTCGATATCGATCGCAGGACACTTTAATTTCTCCTGATGCGCACATTTTTTTTACCGCCCCGATCGATCGGTTGGGACACTTGGAATCGCGCGCGAAGTGTTTTCTTACGGGCTCTTTCGCTATTTATCTACGCCGGCCTAATTATGCGCCCATTATCGGCACGAGGCGTCCGTCCTCGCGCAAATTACTCGCGCCGTAATTCCTCCCGAGGGTGTTTAGCGTAATTGAGCGCGGGTGTTTTCGACTGTCCATTGTTGGAGGTTGTTTGCGCGTCGTCATTTTGTCGATTCTCGATATTCGCGATAAAAAGGGTTGTTGCGCATTTTTTGGTTTCGATTGCCCCGGAAAATTATTCCAATAATTTCGACAATAGGGTTTAGAAATCCTCGAGAAATTTTCTATTTTAAAAATTGGAGAAGTCCCGTTTCAGTTTTTCGTAACTTATAAGTGTAGAACATTTACGATAAAAATTTTACCCAGATTTTATTAAAATGTAGGGTAGGTTAATTAATTGGTTAAAATCAGGGGGTATTTAGATTTATAGGATTTTCGAGATTTTAAGATCATGTAACATGTGGAACTATTAATGATTTTTTAAATGATTCGCGGAGCGTTGTTTATTCTTATACTTCCTTGTATTTACAGTTTTCAAATGAAGCAAAAATCAAATAATTTTAAATTTCTAATTTAAATTAGAAATTACTAAATTAAACAAATTTACAAATTGAATTAAAAGTATATATTAGATTCAATTAAAATATAATATTAATTTGTCAAATTAAAATTATTCATTGGTTTTTTCAACGTATCCAACTATTTCAGATTTCAAATGTATAAAGTTAAATAAAAGTAGATTATGCAATTTTTTCATGATGATCATTAAGTTGGCAGGATTCAGATATCTATAATGAAAAACTCAAATAAGTAAAAAAATTTTTTAATTGAATATATTATAATTCTAAGGGCTTGATATTTGAGTTTCAGAAATCATATATAAAAGTTTATACTTTAAGAAACTTGAAATCATTTCGGTACCTTTCTTGCGAACATTTCCTCAAAAATTTCATTTTTCATTAATTCCATGTCGTAAATTCAAAATTTCGAATTTAAAAGAATTGTATATTTCTTACAATTTTACGATAAAAATTTTACCCAGATTTCAATTGGTTGAAATGAGGGTGTATTTAGATTTATAGGATTTTCAAGATTTTAAGATCATGTAATATGTGGAACTATGAATAATTTTTAAAAATGATTCGTGAAACCTTGTTTATTCTTATACTCCCTTGTATTTACAGTTTTCGAAATGAAGCAAAAATTAAATAATTTTTAATTACTAATTTAAATTAGAAATCACTAAATTAAACAATTTTGCAAATTGAATTAAAAATGAGATTTAATTATAATATAATATCAATATATCAAATTAAAATTATTTATTGGTTTTCAAACATATCCAACTTTTTCAGATTTCGAATACATAAAGTTGAATGAAAATAAATTATACAATTTTTTCATAATGATCACTAAGTTGGCACGATTCAGATATCTATAATGAAAAACTCAAATAAGTAAAAAAATTTTTTAATTGAATATATTATAATTCTAAGGGCTTGATATTTGAGTTTCAGAAATCATATATTAAAGTTTATACTTTGAGAAACTTAAAATCATTTTGGTATTCGAAAAAGTATGGAATTTTCAAAAATCTGGATGAATAGCAATTATATGATATTGCAAAAAGTACAGAAGTATAGTAGAAAACGGAAAATGTAGAGGAGTTTTTACGACGAAATATATATATAATTACAATATCATTTGACAATGTTTACAATGTGTTATTTCAAAAACTGATATGATATCTAGCAAAAAGTACAATACGTCGGAGTGATTCCCGTTTAGCATACAGTATTGTAATAATTACTATATTTTTTTCTCAATGTACATAAGACGTTTAGTATATAAAAAGAATGACTGTAAAACATAGAGAAAGTTTCACTGTTAAAAATTCAAGCGGAAATTTTCCATTCCTGACTGGAAGTCATCAACTAGTTAAATTCTTGGAATTTTTCATTTTTAGGCACGGAAAATTTTTCAGTTTAAGAAGGAAAAATTCATTGAAAATGTCCCTTCTTAATACGGATAAATCCATACGAGGCTGAAAAATTTTAGTTAAAAATTATTATAATTTCCATTGGGCTAAAAAATTTCCTTTTACTCCAACATAAAAATTTCAGTTATTTTTTCAGTGTTCACAACAATTTTTATTCATTAAAGTCAGCTGTTCCAAATGAAGATAATAAAAAAAAAAAAAAAAAAAACCAAAACACGTGATTACGTGAAACAAAACTCCTCTTATTTTCTCAATAAAACCACCTTTTCACTAAATTTCTCATCCAACATTTTCCTAATTTTTCCCGTAAAAACAAGCCCTAAATCCGAAGAAACCAAAACCGAGCTGACGCGGAATTAGAACTGTGCTTTGACGTCAAACGATGCGTATTTTGGGCGTCGAGTCGAAAAAAGACGCTGTTTTTTTCCGGCGAAAAAACTTCCGCAAACGCATTATCTGCACGAACGTTGTTACTGATAAGAAAAGTGTAGGTACGCGTTAAAGAATAGCCACGGTACTAGTGCTTATCACCCAATGTTGATTAAAAAAAAAAAAAAAAACTCGCTAGAAAATCAGAAAATTTATTTCAAAGGATGAAATTTAAAAAATTGTCTAGCTAACGATTTTCCAGGTCGAATTTTCCCGCTATTTTCTTTCTTCCGAATTCAAGTGCTGTCAATAACCTGAATGAAATCGGAAAAACATCAAATGTGACAGTAAATTGATCCTCGGCCTGGAATTGGTTAAAAAAAAATTGCACTTGATTACTTTTTCGCTGCGCAGTCAAGTCGTGGAATATGGAATAGCGTGGGAAATTCTCGGGGGTGAAAACCACCCCCGTATGATGGCCATTGGCCAAGGCAACATTTTCAGGATTGGTGGATCATTCCATTGGATTATCCGCACGCCGACGCTCTGGTGACGCTGGCGTCGACGCCGGCGTCTCGACGCGCCGTTCCTATATATACGCCGTATATGTGCCGTGACTTTGGGGAAGCGACTTTTTCCGCTAAACAATTATCTTCTTTGTTTACGATCAATTTGTTGGTCGTAAAAAGCTCTCAAGGGAATGGAAAATAGGACGCCATCGGAATTCGTTCGATTTGCTTCAGCCAAGGGACAACAAAATTTGACAGGGTTTAGAAGTAACGCATTACTCTAAAACGTTACATTTTTTACGGTAACGATAACGTAACGCGTTACATTAATTAGAAAGTAACGATATCGGGAACGAGTCACTTTTTTTCGGTGACAAGTAACGAAAATTCGGTTATTTAACGTTACTTTTATCAGTCTCTTTAGGTTTTAGAACAATTTGAAACTTTTTAAGGAATGTTCTGAAACTGAGATGTAAGTAAATTGTAACTTCCTCATTTTTGAATGAGAAATTCTATATTTATAATTTTTAATTCAACAGTGTGTAATATTAGTGATTTGTATACAAATATCGACAGAGAATATATGCTTTTTTTTCCTTTTTCTCATAAACTTTGACAATTTAAAGCGTTAAATTTTAGAAATTTGCATGAAAATTTATAAAAATACTAAAAATCTACATATCTCAAAACCTATAGCAAGATCTTTAATATCAACAATGGATTCAAAAAAAAAATACAAAAAATACTAGATTTCAATTAGTTTCACGTTATTACATCCTTCGAAAATTCATGCAATTTCAGAAATCGCGAAACTTCAATTTCTCGAGCATTGAATTGTAAAACTATATGTGTATAGAAGTCTGTAAAAATACTAGAAAGTTTTTAAAATCGTAAAGGTACTGTAAAATTGAAAAAAATATTTAGGGCTTAAACTGTTTTCTACAAAATCGATCAAAATACTTCACAAATTTCAATCTTTCAATTCTAGGAAATCTTCTTTTGAAAATTCGAAGAGATATAATTGAAAAAAACCACAGAATTCTACAAGATTTTATAAATACTTAAAAATAGAGAAAGAAAGTACGTAGTAAAAAGAAAAATACGTGTAAATATACATACGGAACATGAAAAATTTATCGAATTTCAGAAATTTATACAGCAACATATTATGTATAAAAATATGGACGATCCTCGAAATCATAGAAAAACTGAAGAAATACGACAAGTACTGCAAGAAGTAAAAATCGATCTATCGAGACACTGTTTTCTGAAAAATCCTCTAAAACACGAAAAAGTTCCATTCAGTTTGAATTCTTGAGCTTAAAGTTCTTGAAATGTATAATAATTCATAAAAAAAAATACTGAAAGTACGTAAAAATACTAGAAAATTCTGGAGCATTCTATTATCCTGGAAAATACAAATAGTTTCATAAATATTGCAATCCTTCAGATGGTATAAAAGTACCATCAAAATGAAAAGAAATGAAAATCTTCATTGACACTATTTGCTGAAAAATCCTCTCAAATACAAATAACTTAATGAGCATGAAATACTCGAAATCTATATACCAATATACAGAAAAATAGTATGAATTTATAAAAAATACTAGAAAATCCTGCAACACTTTATACATACTAAAAGATACAAAAAGTGTCGAAAATTCTGAAAATCTGGGTAGAAAAGATGCTCTCAAAAATCTATCAAATTTGCAAATTTTTCCTTGCGGCTAACATTGAATGAAATTTCATACTCAGAAATTTTTCTAAGTTGAAAAAAATATACAAATTTAAACAAGCTTACTGATTTTTTCCTCCGAGTCAAAAAATTAAGACTACCAAATACTTTATAATTTTACTCACATAATAAAATTATTCCTGGAGGGCTCGCCCTGACAAACAGATCTCGAAACTCGAAAATAAATTAAATACGTCTAATCTATTTGGGATCATCCATAAACTACGTGACGAAAATTTCGAGACTTTTCGACCCCCCCCCCCCCCCTCGTGACGCTATTCCCATAAGCATTAACATGGAGCGCGACGTTTGATTTGACCCTCCCCCCCCTTTCCCACTAAGAGCGTCACGTAGTTTATGGATGATCCCTTTTCGTCTGAAACAATTTTTTCATATATGATATAAATATTTTTTAGTATAGAACGAAACCATGAATATATTGATATTGTGTTTTTATCCTTAGTTTTTCGATGCCTTGTTATTTACATTCAATTTATTCTAAAAAGTAATGTGAAAGTAACGCAACGTTACTTTTTTTTGTAGTAACGATAACTAGTTACTATCTCTTTTTAAGTAACGATAACGTAACGAGTTACTTTTTTCAAATAAGTAACGGTAACGTAACGCGTTACATTTTTTTAAGTAACTTTCCAAACCCTGAAATTTTATACAGAAAAAACAATTTCAAAGCGAACAAATTATAAATCAGTCTCTGCCAGCTGGGATATTTTTTTTATTCCTCTCAAAGTTTCAGAAATAAGAATATCTAAAAAAGTTGACTGGAAGAGACTGATTATTTGTTCATTTTGAAGTAAGATTTTCAGTTAAAAAGGGAAAATAATTTACATAGAAACAACAATGATAACAAATTGTATTATTTATAAACTTTACTCTTCTAGGCTGTAACTTTTAATTTTGGCACGTTCTAATATTGCAATTTTGGTGTTTTGGAGGTTCTGAAATTTCTCTACACTCAGAAAACTCCCGCGTTCAATTGAAAGGGATACCGTTTCAAAACGTTATGTTTCGACGTAAAAGGGATTCCCTTTCACTTTTTTAAATCCACCGTTTTTCAATAAAAGGGTTAGCGTTTCGGTTTGAAAGTAGATGGCTTTAGAATTCTTCCCATTTCATATCTAAATGAAAATTTCACTGAGTGTATCATTTTTCAGAATTTGAGTTGCAGTCATATTTTCCTAGTATTAACGATTTTAAATTTGAAGCCTTAGTTTTCATACGGTTTTTTAAACAAGTTCATGTAGAAAAAAGGGCGAAAAAAGGGCAAAAAAAGGAGAAATCGGTCATTTTCTATCAATAATTCTAACTTTCTAAAAAACTGTTCGAGTCCACATCGCAATTTGTATCGATAATAATTATTCTTAAGTTTAATCGATGACAGTTAATATTATCAGAGTCACCAGATTACTGTACAGTACTGTGAATGCTTACTAACAGATAATTTTGTTTATAAACAATTTAATTTTACTAATTCAGACTCAGACAATTATATAGAAAAAAACTGTAATCAACAAATTTTTTTATCATTAAAAAATTACACAGTATTTCAGATTATACAATTTTTCGGTGAGGATTATTGAAATCTGGTAGAAATTGTAACAGGTACAAATTAACAGTTAATTTGTATGAAAAAAGATATTCATAGCTTTATTTTAAAGATATGATTCTGATATAGGAAATTTTAAATTTTACAATTCTCGGATTCAAAATTTAAGCTCAAAACGTGCAAATGTTTGAAACATGACTAATTATTGATTAAACGATTGAAAAATTCAACAATTACAACAATGAATGTTCAAGAGATCGTAAAACAAACTTTTTAAATAAATAAAAAAAAAACACACCACCCTGATATCGACTGATAAAAAATCGATTCTTTCGAATTCATAATCTGAGGTATTAGTTTTTTAAGACTATTATTTAAACCAAATTTACTAAAACAAGTAAAAGAATTTTCGAAATAGTGCTGGTTATGGATCAAATAATTATATAATTAAAATTTTGACAGCAGTAAAACTTGTCATTTCTATATTTTAGACGGAAAATTTTATAGATTGTAAATAATTGTCATTAAAACACTGAATTAGATGTATTATTAATTATTTGTGTTGATAAATGAAGGAATTTCTTCCAATAACTGTTTTCAGATGTTTTTAATACAAATATTTATAATAAAAGATTTTTATCACATCGACTGTCAAATAAAAGTTATTAAAAATTGTTAAATAAACGAATCAAACATATTTATAGGTGTAGATTTGAGTAATGAAATATTTTAATGTTAGAATAACAAAAATTTGCAATCGCGATACTTAGGGTAAGGAATTTCTCACTTTAGTTTGTTATTAGAATTAATAGCGAATTCGCATCAAAAAATAGAATTTACTGCAATCTTAGGCAGTGATAATTAGAAAAAATAGAAATTTGGACTTTAGAAAAATGTGTTATTATGATATTTTGAATGTAGAATTGCAAAAAATGTAAATATTTTTTTTAACAAAAAACTGAATTGACTGCATTATTATTAAATAAAGTTGTTAAATAAAGAAACCTTCTATTATAATTACATATTCATTGTTTCGAATTCATGAATTTCCTAGATGGTTTTTTATCGAATATACTGCAAAATAAAAGAGTTCAAAAAATTCTAAAATAAAAGAATGAATAGGTAGACACTTCATAAATGGAATAAAAAAGTTTTAGATTTGTATGTATATACATACTTGTGATCTCGATATTTTGGATGATCAATATTCGGTATAATTATACATTTTTCCAGCTATGAAAATTAATATAAATTTACATCAATAACGAGAATGAATGTATGCTTTTTTATTCACTCAACTTAATAATACTGAAAAAAAAAACCAATTTTTCACTATAAAAAGTTCTAGATTGAAACTTGACAACAAAATGTGCAAATATTTCGAGAAAAGTGGTTTTTTTCCTTGAATGGCTAGAAAATCAAACGAAAAACAATATTCGATAAAGAATGTGTGATATTGACATTTAATTCCGAAAAATCATTCAATTCATGGCATTAAGCATAATGATGTATAAAAACATAAATTTGTTTTCTGATATTTAAAATTTCAACTAATCATAAACTTTCATGATGTCAATTTACCAAAATTCAAACGAAATATTAAATTCCCAAATTTTTTTGGGGGATTTTTTGGATGGTATATTCGATGAAAAAATTCGGCCTTGAAAACTCACGAGAGATCAATTTTGATGATATCAATTTTTCAACGATATATATGTCAGTTCAGAAAAGTATGAAGAATATAAAATATTTACTATATAAATACCACATCGATCGGGATTCAAAATCACCATTTCCAACCATACAAAAAGAAAAATTTCAAATTTCCACGCTCATTGACAGAAAAATTTTCGTTCAAACATGAGTCGAAACAATTTCAAAGCCTTCTCTTCACAGAATAAAACACTAACCCTTCCATTTTCAAACGGTCTATGTTTGGAAGTGAAAGAACCTATTGACGGTAAAAGAAAATCCCTCTCATTTTGAAACGGAAAATTCTGAAACGCAATCCATTTCATCTCTATGCAGAAGTTTTCTGAGTGTGAAAATCATAAAAAATGCCACAATACAGTGAACGGACCGAATAACCGGTCGAGACGCGTGACCCCTCGCAGCAGTAGAAAGAATGGTTAGAGAAACTGCATGAAAGTGCAAGGATTAGATTCGGATCATCTTTTTCCACTGGTTGTTACTCTACTTGTTATCGTCTGATTTAGTAAATTTTTTCTTCAAACTGCTCATAATACTTCAGTGCTTCCGTAAAGTTCAGTTGCGTTTCGAGATGTTTGTTTACTTAAAAGTGATCGATAAAGAAATTAGAGGTAATTTGGAACTAGAAAACCATACTTTCATTTGTTCTATTTGTAGGAAAATAATTACAGATTGATATTTTATCATAAAAAATGAAAAAATCTGAAAAAGCTCGCAATCACATTTATTTTACGAGCCCAATATTACCTACTTTGAATCAATGCTCGAAACTTGGCCGAGCGTTTGTTCAGTTATCCCTTTTTGCAAGTAGCAACAAACTTTTCCAGATTTTCTTTTTTTTTTTTTGATAAAATATCAGTCTGTAATTTTTTTCCTACAAATAGAACAATTAAAAATATGATTTTCTGGTTCCAAATTACCTCTACTTTCTTTATCGATTTCTTTTAAATAAACAAACATCTCAAAACGCAACTGAACTGTACGAAAGCACTGAGGTAATACGAGCATTTTGAAGAAAAAATTTACTAAATCAGACGATAACAAGCAGAGTAACAACCAGTGGAAAAAGATGAAAAATTTGACCCGCGGAGCGATCCGAATCTAATCCTTTCGCTTTCATGGAGTTTCTCTAACCATTCTTCCTACTGCTGCGAGGGGTCACGCGTCTCGGCCGGTTATTCGATACGTTCACTGAATTGACTAACACATTTAGAAAAAAGTCTCTAAAATTCTTCTTAACCTCCCAAAAACCCTTTATAAGGTCTCCCATCCATGTGAAAAACTAAAAAAAGGGAGGGGGGATGGTAAATCGCGATTGTCGAGGAAACGAAGGCGCGAGATATGCGGAGGACGCGGAATATATCCCGCGGGGCGCGCTTCCCTCGGGATTGACGGTGACAGGTGGACGCGCGAGAATTGAAGCTCAGAAATAGAAACGTTGGATGCGGGCACGAAAAAGAGACGGCCTTAAAATCTTCGGCGTATTCGCGGTGGAAAAAGTGAGGCTGACGCGAGAGGGACAGGTGGGTCTAAATAAAGACTGGACCGAGGCCAGACTCCAAAATGGCCGAGGCGCGTCGCGACGCCGTCGTCTTTGGCGCTTACGACACTACAGGGAAATCCCGAAACGCCGCGATTATGGCCCTAGTCAAAGGGGATTGAATTACGCGCATCTCCGGTTTTCCAGAACCCAGATTCAACGGCATAGATGCCACAACCACGCTATAAATATTACCTGAAAAAAGAATTCTTTGATACGACGAAAAGAAATGATATCTCAACTATTTTAGTTTAGTACACTTGAAAAAGTACCACGTACAGTTGAAAGGGATTGCGTTTCAGAACTTCCCCTAGCAACGTGAAAGGAATTCCCTTTTACTTCTAATTAATTCTTTCACTTTTAAACATCGACCGTTTTAGAATGAAAGGGTAAGCATTTCAGTTTGAAATTCGTAATTCTTCCTGTTTCGTACCTGAACGGAAATTTCTCTGATTGCGTGGGGAGACAAAGGCCAACTGTCGCAGTTGAAATTTCTCGTTGACGACATTGGGAACATCAAAGTTACGTACATTATTAGAAGTTTGATTAATATTTGGAATTGATTTTTTTCAAAATTTGTATTTAGTTAATGACGTTTTTATAAGATATAAAATTGTGGTGATAGCCTTGAAGATGGTCCAGATCATGACGAAAAGTCTAACGTAGTATTTGAGTTAAATAAAAGAGCATAATTTGCACTAACTCAAAAAAAATTTTCTTCTATTTACGGACAGTTGCTCCAAGAGACTGTTCTTATTTTAAGAAGTATCTTTATGTAGGCCATTTATGGTTAGGCGAAAATGAAAATTTCATTATAATGCTAGCTTTGCAGAAAAACAAACTTATTTTTGGATTTCCAAATTTATTTTTTGCATTCTACGAGAAGAACTGTTGCGTAAAAAATTTTTTTAATTTTCAAATTATGGTCTTGGTCTGTGAGTTTCATAGCTTATTTTTGGTAACCTAATTGAGAAAATAAACAATCTTTTTTTTGCAGTAGATACTATTATATAATTTCGAATTTTATTGTTTTTCATGTTTTTTTTTCTTCATTTGATTCGTAATATCATGTTTTCGTGAAAATTCCAGTATTCAGGAAAACCACCGCATTTCAGTACCAGGCAAACCGACGTAGCCATTTTTTTTGTTTTCATTCTAAACTGCGCCTGCATGTAAAAATGTAAATTATTTATTTACATTTGATATTACTTACTTAGATTATTATCAAAATTCTGAAAAATCAGTTTGCGAAAATTTTTTTTAATAAGGATTAAATAAATGAAGGAAAATACAATAACAATAAAAATAATCATGTCTTGCTACTTATTTTTGAGATTACAGAGTCAAAAAATTATATAATATATGATTACGTTTTACACCATGATTTTTTGTTTTATAACCAGAGCCTTATCTCGAACATAGATAACAAAAATCTCAAGGTCTGTTTTGGAGAAATTTCGTATTTATATTTTACCTTCATAGTCATACCTCATATGGATTATTCAAAACAATTGTTCATTTACATTTTGAAATAATGTAACTAAACATTGAATTAATTTAATATCTTGAAATATCGATAAGTAAAGATATCGGAGGTTAGCAAATCTTGCTATCCATATGGTTGTGACATCTATACCATTTTATAGTCTTTATATAGTTTCACATATACTATAGTCATAATAATTGTAAACTTCTTCTTTATGGTTACAAAAAGCAAGTTATTATAATATAATATTTTATATCCATCATGATAAAAGATTTTTTCATAAGCTCGAAGTATCCTCTGTCGAGAAACGAGATGTACATTTTTCCACCTTTTACATTTTATTTTAAGGAATTTAATAAATTGTATAAGAATAACCAAGTATTACAATTATAATATTACAATGAATTGTAATTGTAATATCGCAATGTATTCAAATGAATTACAATATTATGAAGTAGTAATGCATTTTGCTATTTCTAGTTATAAATTGATCTTTGAATTGCAATTAATTTCAATCATCATTGGATTGATGATATAACAATACATATTTTGATATTTATGATCATACTATAAACATTATGGGATATTTTAGATGAAAGTTAATGTCGATTCTAAAAAAACTTTGAAGAATTTAGATTTTCGAAAAATTTGATTACGTATTACAAGCTTTTTGTAAGTTTTAAAACATTTAATAAATTTTCAATAAATAATGACAACTCAACTCTTAACTAAATAACCATAACTAATGATAACTAATAAAAACCAATAATAACTAATAATAACTTAACTATAATAGTCATGTTTTTAAAATTCAAGAAAAAATTTTGCAATAAATTCCAGTAAATTTCATGTTTCACTTCAAACTAAAAAATATCTCATAAGTTCTACCTACTTTTCGTCAATTTTCTTTGCTAATCTCATTTATTTTCAGTGTCTTTTCTCTTCCCTAATTATGCTATTATTTTCTTAGATAAACTAAATTATCTAGAAAAATTACATTTTTTTCTATAACAATTATTTAATTTTATGCAATAAATAATAAAATAATCCAAAATATGATAATATTCATATTTTACATCACGTTTTGACTTTTGTAGCCAGAACACGTAATTTTATATTTTCAGGCGAAAATAATTATAAAAAATTAATTTCACAAAGCAAGAAATTCTTAACGAACTTGGTAAAAAGAAAATTCATTAGTTAATATTTCAAACAATATACTGAAGAGTACTTGAAACTACAAGATCGAAAACTTGTAAGAAAAAAAGGAATGAAAATATGCATTTGAAAAAAAAATTGTTAATCTGATTTAGACTCATTCATTATACACTATTGCCTCTAAAAATCGATTTTACTAAAATTTTACATTATTACAGAGCGAGTCATCTTTACGCCATTCATTCATATTTTATACCATCCCCCTTCCCTTTTTCCTGAAAATTTTCCAAAATCCCGACGTTTTTCCCGCGAAAAACGAAATCATGCGGTGATCAAGGTGATAAACGCTGTGTTATTGATAAATCGATAACCAAAGAAAACTCCACCACGTACAACACCAAAAAAATACAACACCAATAGCGACACCAAGTGTAGTGTAAGCTTTCACCACACACACAAGGTTATTAATGTTGGTTAGCGAGCCGGCAAATTTCCAAATAATAAATTTCAAAACACCGGTATCCCGAAAAAACCGATTTCCTCCTCACTTTAAAAAACCCTAATCCCGCCACCAAAAAAAGCAGAGGAAAAAGAGTGAGGTGGAAAAGTCTGAAAAGCGAAAAACCGAAAAATCCGCGAATCACTCGTTTTCGAAAATTCACGTTTCATTTGTTTAATCCACGTCTGCTCGATTAAAAGAAAAAAAAGTGTGTGCAGAGAAGAAAACCAAAAAAGGTGAAGAACAAAGAAGAACAAAACCGAAAACGTAAAAAAAAACCATTAACAAACAAATCCCAAATCTCTCAACAACTGCAATCATGGCCAATTATCACTTCAACATCACTTCATGAACGAAAAACAAAAAAAACCACAATCATAACGAAAAAGAAAATTAAAAAAAATTCGATCGTCAAGAAATCAGATCTCGAAGTGTTGGTTTTTTTTATATACCGGAAGGTAAAACATTCGTACGCAGGTACTTCATGGCTTCGTTTACACGTGTGCGTGTGCCGTAAGATATCGCTTTTTCGCTTTCGAAAATTTCCGTGCGAGTATCACGGACAGTCCTTCAAGAACCCGCATTTGACAGGATGCTGAAATGCCGTTACAGTCTTTAGGAAAACTTTCTTTTCTTTACTTTCTCATAAACCAAAAAATTCGAAATAGAAACAAAAATCCAGTTCATGAAATGAAATGTAATAATCCAACAAAATAAATGTGTAAAAATTGCTTTAACTCGTTTATCGTAACTTGTTTTGAATGTCATACACTAAAAACTCGTTCATTGTAAGCCTCCACTTTTCGCTCCAGCGGTCACGTGACGCGCTAGACCAATCACGAGGCGGTGGGAAAGGGAGGGGAGTCCCCCTACTACCGTGCGAACACGTCGCGTTCTTAATCGTAAGCTTACGATGAATGAGTTTTTATTGTAAATCTTTTTTTTTTGTAGTTTCGGCATCTTGGGAAATCGTTTTTTTGAGTAGTGGGATAAATTTTATGTCGTGAAAGAAAGTGATGATAAGTGTGTTATTTGTGAATTATTAATTACGGTACAAAATAGAGAGAATTCGTTGGGACTTACCCATATTGGCTGGGAAGAACTGCGGGGTATCCTGTTCGAATTCCGGCTGCAAATGGGAATGCTGTAATTAAAAACAATTCAGATAAAAAAATCACTTTATAGATACAAATTATTCTAAGATTCTAGATGATGATGAATGCATAATAATATTTAAGCTGAAAAAGGTTTTTTAGGGCTATTTTTTTTTCTAATTGCATGTCACGAATGCTCATGTCATTAGAATAAAAAACGAACGTGTTCTTGCCCTATTTTCTACTAATTACTCCCACAATCTATTATAATAGAGAAGTCGTAACGTCAGGGAGAGAAGTTTATTAATTTAAAATTATTGCATCGCTACGAGCGGGAGCCAATAATCGTGAGCCAAGTTCGTGTGTACGCGCGAGGAAGATATATAGCCAAGATAATGATATTGATGTGACGATGGCACGCTTCTTATCCGACACTGAACATGCATGCGTAAAAAAATATTGTATAAAAAACTCTAAAATTACAACAAATATTTTCAATTTCTGCTGAACAAAGCTTGAAAAGAGATATTTAATTTTGAAATTATCGAAGAGTAAAATAAATCTGAATTACAAATTTTGGAAGGATAAAAATGTAAATAAAAAAAAATGTTAATAGAAAAAGTATCATTATCATGCTGTGTAAAATTTTTTTTTATGGAGCATAGAAGGTATTTTTACACGTTCTGATTCTTTTATAAAATTTTACATTCTACAAAATAGAATGTTATGGCCTTTTTCCCGAGACAAGGGCGCATGCAACAAAATCTTGTGAATTTCCAAAAATGAATATTTTCCGTCTCTTGACATTTAAATTTTCGAATCATTAAATTTTAAGATCCGAATTATTTTTTTCCTACACTAAAATTCTTTTTAATTTTTAAGTTTGATGCATTTCTGTTGAAAATTTCAAGGTTGCACATATGTATTTGATTTCGATACTTTGTTATAAAATAATTTGCACGTGA
This sequence comes from Platygaster robiniae, assembly GCA_028476575.1. Taxonomy (NCBI): domain Eukaryota; kingdom Metazoa; phylum Arthropoda; class Insecta; order Hymenoptera; family Platygastridae; genus Platygaster; species Platygaster robiniae. The sequence continues at coordinate 22,486,582 of CM052025.1, read as the reverse complement.
GAAAAGTTTTCGTTTTTCAGGTGTTGTAATTTTGAAACATACTATTAATTTTTTTGATTTAATAAAATTAACATCGAAGCACCTGAATTTTGAGAATCGCTATTTTGAATTCATTAGATCTCAGAATTTCAGTAGACGTTTTTTCAAAACATCACTTTTTTTGGCATTCATTTTCCGCAACTTTCTAAAATTAAAATGTCAATCTTGAAAATTGACGAATTATTACAATTGAATAGTGAAAGTGTCACTTTTTTTTTAAATTTCTAGATATAATATTTAAATTTCTATTACAGAATAATTTTTATTAAGTATTTGCATTTGAATATTATTTAAAAAACAAGTTTATTATACAATTTTTTCATTCCGAAAATTAGCGGTAACAAACTGAAATTTTGAATTTTTTAATAGTTCCTAATTTTTTAAAGTATTTCAGATTCATTTTCTTCGCCTTTTTTATTACTGGATATTGACCTATTTTCTGACAATAATGTTCATTTGTTAATAATTGGTCTTTCAAATTCTTTTTTTACATTAATCACCTCAAATAATTCTAAAATTATAATTTATTATCAGTAATATACAAATAGAAGTAATTTAATTATATTCATGAATAAACTCAATTCAAGTAGTGTATAAATTAATCGAATTTTTGCATAATAAAATTATGTAGTCTGACATTGCAATAATAAATATAATTCACTGTAAATGATTCCAATTTAGTATCAATTGTATTACAAGGGACAAAATTCAGTATTTTTGATGCTGACTGTAATTTTAGTACAGGGACAGTTTTTCTGAAGAAATATTTATAACTCGATAATTTCTTGAAATTTTTCTTTCTAAAGACATTTATTTTTTTTTATTTTTTCAGCTTTCAGTGATATCAGTTTTCTGAAAAAAATTTTTTGATTCAAAAATGATTTTTCATCGTTTTTTGTTCTTTATACTGTACCCCACTATTTTTTTAAGTTTTTTTTTTTATTATTATAAGAATAACTATTATGAAAAGTGTCAACATCTTTCAGTAAAAATTATTAAAAAACATATCTTTCTAAACATAAATATTTCTAGAAAGAGTGATTATAAGAAGTCAACGTGTTAGAAAAAAAATATTAGAAAAATGAATTTTTTAGACAAATTTTTTTTGGAAACGACTGCATTGAAAAAATAGACCTTTAGAACACTTTTTTTAGAAACACTACAGCCAAATCATTTTTTTTTTCCATATTTAACTATGATTAAAAATGAAGAATCAAAATTAATATGTACCTTTTTACTCAAAACATTGGCTATTAAAACAAATAATCTGAAATCATTGATAAAAATCAGTTACAAAAAATGTCTATATTGCAGCTATTCAATCTCTCTGATTTTGCAGTGAAAATTTTACATCCACTACTATACGATATTTTACATTATCCACTACAATAGAAATGTCAATGATTAATAGTTTCAATTTTCTTCGATGTTTTGAATAATAACATAAAACATTGACAATATTTTGGATTTCAAAAAGAATTTCAATCCCCCCCCCCCCTTTGCCCCTTTTTCAGATATTCGTTCAACCTTAATTTCACATTATTCCCCTAAAATCAATCCTTACAAGAATTTCTTTGACACAAAATTTACAATGTAACAAAGTTAAGGAAGCAAACTTTTATTCAACTTTCCTACAGAATACGAATCTTGGGAAAAGCTTTTGCGAAAAATATTTTTAGTTTCTTGATCGTAGGGTAAAATAGTTTTATTCTCATCGTAAAGAAATGACAGAAAAATATGTGAACAGTTAATCATTACTAATGATTAACTGCTGATTAATAAAAATGATACGTAAAGTTTTAAAGTGAAAAAAATGTAATCGACAATGAGTAGTAATTTTTAATTTGTAATTTGTTGAAAATCAAACAGAAATTACGTTGAGTGACAATTTTTTATCCAAATTGGATATACTTATGTGTCAAATTTTTTTCCAAAAATTTAATTTTGAATGAAAGTTTTGAATACAACAAAAAACAACAATAACTAAAAATTCATCATTATTTAATTTTTTTTACAAAATTCAAACCAAACGATTAAAATTTTGAAATTTATAATATCGAATTTTCCATATACCAAGTAAAATATTTTATTCTTCCCATCGTTATACTTTTTAAATTCTTCATCAAAAAACTGAAAATTCAAAAATCTTAATTTATCTATAATATCAGATTCAGTTTGTTTTTGTTTAACCAGTGATTATCAACATTGCTTCACATTTGATTGAAATTATTTTATCTTTCAATACAGTTTCTAGCCAAATTTTCAAAATTTTTAATACATTTTCTCCCAAATTGATAAGCTTCTAAATATGTAATGGGTTTTCAGAATCCATGCTCCAAAAGCATGGGATACACGATCTATTACAACCTGAGTTTTTCTTTGCGCAGATGCGAACCTTCAAAAGACGGTTGGAAAAAATCGTTCTATTTTCTCGTGTAAAAAAGGATTCGCCTGCCGCGAGCCCGGGCAAAAAACGAAAGGCGCGATTTCGTCAAATGGCAATTTTAGCCAAAGGGCGAGTTTTGGCTCGGCGCCACCGCCAGGAAAATTGCAGGATCTCCAGCGGAGCGCATTTCTTCGCCCGAATTTGCGCCTTGTCAAAGTGCCAAGAACAAGGAGGATTCCACGTTGAAAACAAGATGGCATTTTTTGGCCCTGTTTCAACCACGCGCGAAATTTCCGAGTATCGTGTTTCGGGCTTGCTTGAAATTCTGACTTTTTCTAAAAATGGGAATAATCCAAAGGCTTGCAAACAAAATTAACCCTATGGATATTCAAAATATCGAATAAGTTGTTGATTCGTAATATCAAATATTAAAAAATTCCCAAATCCAGTTAAGCTTCAGCACTATAAAAAATCTATTCTTTCACAGAAATTGGAAACGGTAGAAAATTATTGCATCTCAGAAAAAAATTCCAAGATTTTAGAAAATTTTATGTATCAGTAAGAAAAGATAAATTTTAGATTTGTGGAAAAATTCTTCACTTGGAAGATTTTTGAAATCTTAAAAATGTCTTCTTGTAGAAAATTTTTATTTTCAAATTCAAAAAAACCGTAACCAAATTTTAAAGAATAACATAATTTTTCTTCGACAAAATCTGTTTCAATTATCTCGAATTTTTCGAAACTTTTTCTACATATGAATTCTACAAAATTGTTAAACACTTAAAAATTTTCAACCATCCATGAATTTCAAGTTTTGTAATTTTTAAAGACTTTCAGAACTACATGAAATTGAAAAAACCAACCAAATTCCAAGTATATAATAACTTTTCGAAACCTTAGGATAAAATAGCTTACGTGTTTTGAACTTGCTAGAAATTTCATTTTTTTCTAAATAAAAAATAATCCAAAGACAAGAGCGATAGAAACAATATCAGTATTTAAAAAATTAATTAATTATTCGTGGTCTTAAAATTTCCGAAATACCTAGTTCAGATAAAACTTCGGAACTGACATAAGTTTTTCTTTTGCAGGGTTTTAGAAATGATACAAAAGTTTTGTATATCCATAAAATCCTAAGATTTTGTTGAATTTTATGAATTACTTGGTCACAACAAGATTTTATATACTATTCAAATGAATGAACCTGTAATTTCTGAAATTTTGATTGAACAGTAGATTTCGAGATTCCAACATCATATTGTTATTAGTTATTTACGTTTATTAACTATAAAAATTTCCACGACATTCCCAAACCTAACAAATTTTGTACATTCTGAAAAGTAAACACTTTCTACTGATTTTTAGAACCCCATATTATAACAGTTAACAAATAAAATTTTGAATAACTCAAATAATCGAAAAATATTTTGTTTGAATAATGTGTTCAAGATACAAAAAATATTGTAATAATTTAAAGGTTGAAAAACAAAGCGAATCTTATCGCTATTCCAAAAATTAATTAAACAATTTATTCGTTCTGTCATATTTTGTGGAATTTCAAAATCGTATGAAATTTTAGCACTGACAAAAAAATTACTTTTATAGAATTTGTATACGTACAAAAAATTTGAATTCTTTACAATGCCAGCAACATTTTGTGGCGTTTTCAGTATTAGTTTGCCACAATTTTATTCTTAAAATGTAAAAAAAACTCTTTACCTAAAAAAAATCCGAAAATCTCGAAAAAGTTTCTATACAGAAAAATTTATGAAATTTCACGTCTTAATCTAAAAAACTCCACTGTTATGTGACTTCGAATAATTTCATAAAGGTTTTTAAAATTTTGTCAATAAATGATAAATTTTTATTCATTATTTCAAGTTTTCAATATGACACAAAATTTATAGAACCAATTCAATACCAACATTTGATAGTTATTTTGGAAACAATGCAAATTCTGCTATTTTTTACAAATTCTACAAATTCCGAAATTTCAGCTAAGTAAACACTTTCCTCTTCAGTTTTCAAAAACCAAAAATAAAACACTTCATCGATGCAATTTTGAGAAATCCTAATAATATAAAGATTTTCTGTTCGAATAAAATGTAAGAAATCCAAAAATTGATAACAAAATTTGAAAATTTCGTTCAATTCAAAAAACGTCCCAGATTTATATTCAGTTTCCAAATTTTATCAATAAAAATGTAAAACATCACATTATCAAACCTACCCCCCCCCCCCCCTCCAGACCATGACATCATTTATGAAAGCTCTTGAATGATAAAATTCACTGTATTTTTGAAACGTATGTACAGCTGCAAGGCTTCAAGTCGTCCAATGACGTGATAAATAATTATGAAAAACCTTTCAAGTTCCCAATTATCCACATCCGCAGGTCTCAGAAATAAAAAAAAAAAAACGTGTTTCGGAACAAAATCGTTCCTGAAAAATCGTAAAATGAATGTTTCGATTTTCTCAAAACGTCGAACTTCAATCATTATATCAATTTCATTTTCAATGTACCATTTTTCATACACATACAATAGGAAAATAAGTGAAAATACGGAAATATCACATTACTTTTTTTAATTCTCTAAAGATAGGAAAACAATAAGTCACTTATTTATAATAATCAATTCGCAAGTTTCACAATAAGTTTCTTCGACAAAAAAGTTGCGAGTTTACGTAATGCGTAAACGTGACGTCTTCATACGTGACGAATAATAATACAAGTATGAATAATTTTTACTCGTATACAATTTTGAGGATTTTGCTTTTGTGCTTGGGTGATTTCTCGACTTACGTACATCGTTGTCATTGTGAAGGTGAAAAATATTAATAAATGTTACCGGGAAACCCGGAAAATCAAGAAAACTTTGATTATAAAAACAGGAAGAACGTATTCAAAAAGAACCATCATGTTGCATAAATTCATTGTTTATAATTTTTTTAACGTAACCTTAAGGTACCTACACATTTTTAGCCAAAAATAAATTTCATCTTCTCAGCAACAACGACAAAGAAAAACTTTAAAAAACCATAAAAGCTCATGAAAACCCACAAAACATCCATGAAAATTATATACTGCTTTCATCCCACTAAAACACTAATCATGGAAAAAACAACAAGTATTTCCTGAAACAGTGAAAATGTCAAGTCCTGGTTAATAAAACTCAAAAGCTCATAAATCAGCCAAATCAACTATTTGTTCACTGAACTTAACTGTTTAAACAGTGACTCACTTATACACTGTTTCTAACAGTGCAATATCAGCTGTTTTGAATACAGTGAGCTTTTTAAATCTAGATCAGTAGGAATTTACTAATTTTCAAGGAAGCCCTACTGATTAAAATAAAAAAATTTATCAATCCACTAGAAATAAATCCAATCATTGAGAACGAGTGGGATTTAACTGATTGAATACGTAATTTAAAGACACTTTTTCGATCAGAAAGATTTTACTGTTAATTCAAATTATTGACAGTTTATTTATTAAAATCATGTTTGAATTTATTTCAATTCATTCACTGAGAATCAGTTAAATTTTACTGACTGAATCGGTAATGTTGAAGCTACTTTTTTGATCAGTGCGATTCCACTGTGCAAATCAATGACATTTTATTTCAATAATTGAAAATGTGTTCACTGAGAATCGGTGGCATTTCACTGATTGAATAACTACTCTCTAAATCTGGAACAGTTAATTTTTACAGTTTTCCAGTTTATGTCCACTGTTTCCCAGTCGCTTTTAACTGATAAAACAGTTTTTACAGCCATTTCAACTTTTTAAAACTTAGAGAGTAATACTGAAACTACTATTTAGATCAGTGAGATTTCAATGTAACGAAAAATCAATGACAATTTATTATTTTGGATCATTGAGAAAACGTTTACTGAGGACCACCAAGATCTCACTGATTGAACCCATAATATTGAAGCCACTTTTTCAATCAGTGAGATTTCGTTGATTGTAAAGTCATTACTTTTAACTGATTTTTCAGCGTCAATTACTAAGAAATCAGTAATATAAAAATTGACTATTTGAATCAGTGCTCATGTAAGTGATCCAATCAGCAGGATACAGTTTTATCCACTGATCAAGTTGTAACATGCTACTGATTTTTAAACATTAAGCACTGGGAAATCAGTGGAATCAGTGCAAAATCAGTTATTGTTTGAATCAGTGGTCATGTTATTCATTAAATCAGCGAGATAAAGTTGCATTCAATGATTGAACAGGTGAAGTTATAGCTTCCACTGATTTTCCAGCGTCAAGTACTAGAAAATCGGTGATTTAAGAATTCACTATTTGAATCAGTTGTAATGTTAGTGATTCAATCAATAGGGTATAGTGTCATCGACTGATTGAGCCAAAGTGGTAACTTTCCACTGATTTTGAAGCGTGAAGCACTGCATATTCAGTGATACTAGAATTCATTATTTGGATCAGTGGTGATATTACTCATTCAATCAGCAGGATAAAGTTACATCTACTGATTGAGCCAGTGATGTCGAAATTTTGCAATGATTTTTCGTCATTGAGCACTGGAAAATCAGCGATTTTAGACTTCACTATTTAAACTAGTGTTAGTAGTTACTGATTTAATCAGTGGGACGAAGCACAATCCACCGATTCAGCAGGAGAAGTCATTACTTTTAACTGATTTTTCATTAGCATAATATGTCATCCACTGATTGAGTCAGTGAAGTCGTAACTTTCCACTGCTTTTCTAACGTCAAGCACTGGAAAATCAGTAATTTAAGAATTTCACTACCAGTATCGGGAATCATGTTACTGATTAAATCAACAAAATAAAATTGCATCTACTAATTGACCCAGTGGAGTCGTAATTTTCTACTCATTATTCATCGTTAAGCACTGAAAAATCAGAGACCCTAGAATTCACTATTTGGATCAGTGGTCATGTTGCTCAATAAATCAGCAGGATAAAGTCATTGAACCATTCGCTGATTGAGCCAGCGAAGCTGTAAGTTTCCACTGATTTTACAACTTCAAGCACTGTAAATTCAGTGATTTAAGAATCCACTACTTGAATCGGTAGTTACTGATTCAATCTGCAGGTTATAGTGTCATCTATTGATTGAGTCAAAGTTGTAACTTTCCACTGATTTAGAAGCGGTAAGCACTGGAAATTCAGTAACCGTAAAATTAACTTTTTGAATCAGTAGTCGTGTTGCTTACTGAATCAGCAAAATAAAGTTGCATCCACTGATTGAGCAAGTGAAGCTGTAACTTCCCGCTGATTTTACAACATCAAGCACTGGAAAAACAGTGATTTAAGAAATCACTATGAAAATCGGTAATCATGTTACCGATTCGATCAGCCAGATAAAATTGCATCTACTGATTGGCACAGTGAAATCGTAACTTTCCACTCATTATTGATCGTTAAGCACTGAAAGATCAGTGTTCCTAGAATTTACTATTTGGATCAGTGGTCATGTTGCTCAATAAATCAGCAGGATAAAGTTGCATCCACTGATTGAGCAAGTGAAGCTGTAACTTCCCACTGATTTTACAACCTCAACCACTAGAAAATCAGTGATTTATGAATTCCCTACTTCAACCAATGGTTATGTTACTGATTCAATCAACAGGATAGTGACATCTACTAATCAACCCAGTGAAGTCGTTACTTTTCACTGACTTATCAGCCTTGATCACTGAAGAATCATTAGTTTTGTGATGTACTCAACACATCAGTGAAATGTTCACTGATCCATAATTCTCATTCTATACAATTTTAAAATAGAGGACCAAATTATACCCTTCTTCAGACACTCGTACCATACGTAGACGATCCACTGCCCTCCTGTATCCTATTTTCCCACCCAGGAAAAATCATGAAAATTCTTTCCGAAAACCAACGAAACATTCGCGGAAAGCATGTCCTTGATTCGTGCGGTATCGATTGGGGCATTTAATAATTCATCGGGATTTTCTGAGTTGACGGGCGATTCGTGTCGATCCAGGAAAGTCGTGTTTTCAAACGCGAGACACGAGCGCGCGCGGTATCTCAAATTCGTGCCCGATTGATGCTATCTGGGAATGACTGCATACACTCGTTAGAAGCGGCCGCAGACCCGAATCGATTACTTGCCATGCATTTTTTACCGGAGACCCCGTACACATTGTGGCGAGGACGCGCCGGAAACGAGGGACTTTTTTCGTGCCGAGTGACGCAACCGAAATCTTTTTCGACCCACAAAATAATCGAAAACACGAATTTTTTCTTTAATGAGATGAATTAATATTCTAGGATGAGGAATGAAATTATTGCAAGACTGAACGAAATATTTGTATAATTAAGGGGGAACACTACAGTAACTGTAAGAAAATGAGGCTCAACTTTAATCGTTTATTCTAAAAAAACTGAATAAGTTACAACATTTTGGTTTTTTTCTTTGTTTATCTAATGGTTACAAAAAATAAAAAAGTGATATTTCAGAAAAATATTGTTTCAAAAATGACGATGCAGCAGCATTTTGCCACTTCATGTTTTTTCTTACTACTTGAAGCTTTTCTCGGAAAATCTGTAACGTAAAGCTTAATTGTATTTTTTTTCTTTTTTGTGAACTGATTGTCTAGAGAACATCGTAGCCTTTTTTTTGTAACTTAAAAAATTAATTTTTTATAAAGAAAAATAACAGACCGTCGACAGCCGAAAATGATAATTTTTAATTAAAGATGCGTCATTTCAATAAAAATAGTGCTATCGCGAAAATCCTACGATGTTCTCTAGACAATCAGTTAAAAAAAAAGAAAAAAAATATAGTTAAGCTTTACGTTACAGATTTTCCGAGAAAAGCTTCCAGTAGTAAGAAAAAACATGAAGTGGCAAAATGCTGCTGCATCGTCATTTTTGAAACAATATTTTTCTGAAATATCACTTTTTTATTTTTTGTAACCATTAGATAAACAAAGAAAAAAAACCAAAATGTTGTAACTTATTCAGTTTTTTTAGAATAAACGATTAAAGTTGAGCCTCATTTTCTTACAGTTACTGTAGTGTTCCCCCTTAATTATGTTCGTAATGAGATATTCCTATATTATAAATTTGATTTTTTTTTATTTTGCATATTTTATCCTCAAAAACGTATACAGTAGAATTTGTCTTACTGTCGATCTTTCTATTTTTGTCGCCTGTTCTATTGTCACATTGTAAAAAAACTTTTACAACACGACAATATGACAAAATGACATCAAGTTTTAAATAAACAAATAATCCACGTTTTAAAATTTTCCACATAGCTTAAAAGGTTGAATTATTTTTTCGTAAATATTTCTACATGTTTTACACCAGAAGCAGAAAATTATAACACACGTGCCCCATTTATCCGAGAGGAAAATTTTTCCCATCGTAGAATCACGTTTTTCATCAATCGAATGGGGTGGTTAAAATGAAGGGAACTATTGAAATGATAAGTTGCCAGCGATGATTGAGTGTTTGATATGAATTTTTCATTAGGAAAAAAAGGTAATGTTAAGGGTTTTGTATGAGAATGAAGCTATTTACGTGCTCTATTCAGTTTATAATATTTATCACACTTGGATTACTCTAGACTAGTATTAAAAAAATCTTTTTGTTATAAGAAGCTTTCGAGCTTTCAAACAAAAAATTTAAATATTGACAAAGAAAAACAGACACAAGAACATGTGGAATCGAACCTTTTCTGCAAATAAAACTCGGTATTTCGTATCTATTTTCGAATTTCCTAAAAAATTAGTTTTTGTTTACGATCTTCAATAATTCGAATATTTTGCATTCCTCGATTATCTCAAATTTTGTAATGAAATAATAGCGTTAATATCTCGTTTATATTTTCATATTTGTTGTCCTCAACTATCATGTAACATCAATTACAATATTTTATAACTTTTCTGTGAATAATGCTTGGCTGCCGAATTTCACGAAACAAAAAACTGTTATTCTGTTCATGTTATTTTTTACAAGTTTCCTAAACTGTTATCTCCCTTTCCTAAAAAAAGGCAGGATAAGAGCACGTTCTTGAATGAGATAAAAGAGAGATCGCTGATGAGGAAAACTCACTCGTTTGTAGATTGCCTCTGGGTTTGGCGCCAAGTATCGCCAGATTTACGTTTGCTTTACGGCCATCGATTATGGGGTTAGGATCTTTACACGCTCTTTCGGCCGCTGGCCTATCTCCCATGATTACCTGCAACGCAAATAAAGTTTTTCCCTAAAAAAACCATAGCGAATCAAAGTTACTCTAAATTCTCTACGAAACATTTTTTCCTTATCTAACTCAAAACAAATAAACAAATATTTTTGTTCTAGTTCTGATTCTGACTCTGTCTTCAAAATTAAAAATTTTGGAGACTCGCACTCTCTATAAGGAGCGAAATTTAGGATAGGTAAAATATCCAAAAGTAACCACATTAAAATGCATCAATTGATAAATATTGCAGTTTTACCAAAATTGCCAGAACTTTTTGATATGAACGGAATAAATGAACATTTTTTGAATTTCAGAATCTGCTTGCAGTTTTTAGAACTATCGGCCTTTTTTGTGATATAAAACATTTATTGATTTTAAAAAATTTTGCAGGATATTACACGCTTTAATCAATTTTACAGATTTCTCAAAATATTCTATGATCTACAAAATTCATGAAATTTTCTGGATTTCTAGAAATTTTTTGAATTATTAACGATTTATCAAATTTTCGAAGTTTTTAAAATTCACCGTACTTGTTTAATATTAAACCTTAATCTAATTATTTAACACTTTTAAAATTTTATGAAAATTCTTAAAAATCGTTCGGATACTTCGTATTTTACATTACTCTTCAAGTAATAGATTTTTGTTTAAAAATAAAATAATATTATCACGCATAATTAGAAGAAACATGATAATGTTAACTGTCTATGAAATCTGTAAATATTTTGAACAATTCAACATATTTGTTTAATTTCTCTAACTATATACAATCTTCGTCATTTTATCATTTTTTTAATTTTTCAAAATTTGCCGAATTCCATATGCAGTACATACTATTTAGAAATTTTCAAATTTCACGAAAATGCATTTAGCTTTTCCGGATTTTTAGTAATTTTCTAATACTTTTCAATAATTTTGATAATTTATTAAAAATGGAAAACAATTATCAAACATATCACAAAAAAAGATGATAATGAACACAGCCTACAAAATTTATGAAATTTTTTTTAAACTGTACAAATTTTTCGAATTTTAGGAATTATTGACGATCTTTTTAAGTTTTCAATTGTTTTTTTATTTTTGCAAAATTTATGAAATTTGAAACATTTTTCAAAATATCAACACATTTTTAAACACCATTCAAATTTATCAAACTCAACGAGCTGTTTCTTAATTTAACTTTTTTCAAATTCTACAGATTTTTATAAAGAAAGGATAATATATTCTTATTCCTATTATTTCAACAAAATTATGATAATGAACACTATCTACAAAATTTATGAACATTTTTTGATCCTACATACTTTTCAAATTATTCGAAATACTTGACAATCTTCAAAATTTTGATTTTATCCTGTTTTTCAAAAAAATTTTGAAATACGAAACGTAGTTAAAACTATTTAAATAAATTAAAACTTCAAACAAATGTATCAAACTTATTGAGATTTTTCGCAATTTTCTAATGGCTTTCAGAATTTTCAAATTTCAAGAGAAAATGAAAAAAAAAAAAAAAAAAAACGTTATTGTTGACATTCCAAAGAAATACGATAAACAACGCAATCTACGAAATTGTTGAAAAATATTCAAATTTTGCAAATTTTTAGGATTTTACAGATTTATCGAAAAAATTTACGATTTTGAATGTTCTTATGGTTTTTTTTTTTTTTTTCAATTCCGAAATTTCAAACGTACTCTAAATTATTCAAAACTTTCGAAGCCAAAAAAAAAGGTGGAAAATTAATTAAAATTTTCCGAAATTTTTCGATATTTGCAAAAATTTTTCAGGTTTTTATGAAAGATGAACATAATCTACAATAAATGAACATAATTGTACACATTTTTTTAATTATTCAGGGTACTTGACAATCTTTATAATTTCTAATTAAATCATTAGTTATTTAAAATTTTCAAAATTCAGAACGTTCTTTGAATAGTTAAAATCTATTTGAACTTTAAACAAATGTTTGAAATTCATCTTCGAAATTTTTCATCATTTATACGTTTCAATTTTTTTAAAATATCATACTAAAAAAAGAAAATATGATAATGCTTATTTGAAAGCAATACGATAAAGAACAGAATCTAAAAAATTGATCAAAATTTTTTCGGTTTCTCTTGAGTTTCGAAAATTCAAAAGTAATCTAAACTATCGCAAACTTTTTAAGCTTTAAAAAATGTGAAAGTTTGACTAAAATATTCCGTAATTTTTTGATAATTTCTAAATTTTTTAGATTTTTATGAAAAATGAACATAATCTACGAAATTCATGACTTTTTTTTGTAATTATACACGTTTTACTGATTATTCAGGATTTTTGACAATCTTTAGAATTTTCGATTCTATCAATAATTATTTAAAATTTTCAAAATTCAAAACGTTATTTAAATTATCAAAATCTATCTAAACTTCAAACAAATGTTTGGATCTCATGGAAATTTTTCATCATCTAAACGTTTCAATTTTTTTAAATTTTCATACTAAAAAAAGAAAATATGATCATGCTTATTTGAAGGCAATACGATAAAGAACAGAATCTAAAAAATTGATCAAAATTTCTCAATATCCACACATTTTTGAAGTTTCTCAGAATTATTGACAATTTTCACGACTTTTCAAGTATTTTCGGTTTTTCCCAAGTTTCGAAAATTCAAACGTAATCTTAACTATTGTAAACTTTTTAAGCTCTAAAAAATGTGAAAATTTGATTAAAATATTTCGTAATTTTTCTATAGTTTCTATATTTTACGAAATTTATGACTTTTTTCGGTAATTATATACATATTTCGAATTATTCATTATTCAGGGTACTTGACAATCTTTAGAATTTCCGATTGAATCCTTAAATATTTGAAATTTTCAAAATTCGAAACGATGTTTCAATTATTATTATCTATCTAAACTTCAAACGAATGTTTGGAACTCATCAAAGTTTTTTATCATTTAAAAGTTTCAATTTTTTTAAATTTTCATACTAGAAAAAGAAAATACGCTCATGCTTATTTTGAAGAAATGCGATAAAAAACAGAGCCTAAAAAATTGATTAAAATTTCTCAAAATCCATACGTTTTTAGAGTTTCTCAGAATTTTTGACAATTTTTACGACTTTGAAAGTTTTTTCGGTTTTTCTCGAGTTTCACAATTTCATTTCAAACGTAATATAAACTATTTAAAACTTTCCAAGATATAAAAAATATGCATAACTGATCAAAATTTTCCGTAATTTTTCAATACTATCCAAATTTCTCAGATTTCTTGAAGAAATAAACATAAACTAGGAAAATTATGACCTTTCTTTATTACACTACAAATTTTTCAAATTTACTAGAATAATCGACGTTCTTCGAAAATTGTTATGTTCTACTGCAATACATTCCAAACAATCGGACACACAAATTCGTTATCTTTGACATTCTTATTCTAAAAGTTCATTTTTTATTTTTTCATCCTTCTTTATCTTTCTTTTCTTTCTGTGATTAAAATGATTGAGAAGACTATCATTAAAAAATTATAAAAAATCTATAAGTTTGATCACTTATAAGCAATGAAGGTTATTAAACTTCAGTAGAATCCAATTTTCCGCGACCAATTAGTCACTCGTTCAGATTATTTCGCGCGGTGTCGAATTGGAGGCACGAAATTCTCGGATTCGGTGGCGATAAAGTCCGTAATTAACAGTAAAGTGACATTGTAAGAATCGCGTTTCGCTTTATCAGAGACGAAAAGCGGTCTAAGCGAGTATCAGTCAAAAGGCAAGCGTGAGAGAATTGCACCGAGACCGTGATTATCGCGTCGCTATCGCTCAACGCGCCGCGGGAATAATAAGAAACGACGGATTTCCGAGTGCTACCTTGATAACGACCTTTTCTTTACTAGTTTTTCAGAAGTAAATAAGGCATTTTTAATTTACTCATTTCTGATTGACTTTTAAAGACGAATTAAAGGATTTTGAACTTGGAATAAATCAACTGATACAATAATTATACATAAAGAATTACTTAAGTTAAAATGCAAAAGTTTTTGAAAATATTTTCCTCAAGCTCCCAATGTTCATAAGTAAAGGAAAACGACAAAAAATTGTTTTTATTATTAGAGCAACGAATAGTTTTGATATTTATCAAATATTATCTAACGTAACTATTTTTTACATTACCCTTTAGTAAAAATAGAAAACTAATGTTCTTTCGTTTTCTTTCATTTGTTTAACGTTTGGAACTTCAGGGACGTCGAAAATGTCAATTTCTCATATAATATTATAAGAGTACGACTGCAGAAATATTTTATATAAATTTTAGAATTATGATGGTATAAGGTTATTTTTGGAGAAATTACCATAAACCTTAGAACGGTGGTTTCATTAAACTGTTTCTAATTAAAATTCATGAAATTTTTAATTAATTCTGCATATTAAGAAACTTCGTTTTACTAGAATTAAGATAAAAAAGGCCTGTTTGAGTTTCAATAAAACATAATGAAATTTATAATATTTTCTTCTGGAGTTTTTTTTTTTTACTAGAAAATATATTCGTTCAAGTTTTCAGAAATACTTGTAAAAAAAAGAGGTGAAGCGATCGATCCAGTTTTTTTTTATCAAGAATCGAACTTTGTTGAGATATTATCCGATGCCGGATCGAAATTCGCATGGAAAATTGATTGTTTAATCAATTATCCTTAATGAATGAATTTACTGCAATTTACTTTATTTTGGAAAAGCTATAATTAGAATTATGCGAGTCTCAAATTAATTAATGTCTAGATCAAAACTTGATTGCAAAATGTGTGAATAGTTAGAAATATTCAAATTTTAGAATAAATTTATGAAAGTTAGGCAATTCAAAAAATGTATGATTGAATGAATAAATTGTTACTTGGACTTTCAAATAAAAAACACACTTCACTTTTATCCACCTAATAAAAAATCAGTTACCTTTTAAAAATTCTACATCCCATGAATTTTTACTTTGTTTGAAGTCAAATGAAAATTGAGAGTCACAAATAAATGCAACCAGAAAAAAAATCATATTGTTCATGTATTTAATTAATGAAAAATGAAGATTTTGAGATCAGGAAACTTTATGATTTCGATATTTTCGAACAAATATCTTTACAATTGTAAATATTTTGCATAAAATAACTGAATTCATTGCATTCTTAGATATTTGTGTGAATAAATGGAGAAATTTTCTAATTATTATTGTTTAGTGATTTAATCTATCAGTTTCTCATACAGATTTGTTTTATTTGATTTACAAAACTCGATTGCGAAATGTGTACATAGTTAAAAAAAATTCACATTTCAAAATAAATATTCAAAAGTTAGGTAATCAAAAAAATTTATTTTTGAATGAATAAATTGTTACTTAGACTTTCAAATAAAAAAACACACTTTACTTTTATCAACCTAATAAAAAATCAGTTACCTATCGAAAATTCTAGATCTCATAAATTTTCTTTTTTTCTTCAACCAAAAATTGAGTCAAAAATATATGATACCAGGAAAAAATGATATTGTTCATGTATTCAATTAATGAAAAATGAAAATAATGAGATCAGGAAACGCTATGATTTTGATATTTTTAATGAAAAATCTTAAAAATTGCAAATTTTTTGCATAAAAAAACAAAATTCATTGCATTCCTACACATTTGTGTCAATAAATGAAGAAATTATCTGATCATTATTGTTAAGTGTTTTTATCTATCAGTTTTCCATAAAGATTTTTTTATTTACTGTCTTCTTTGGCACTTGTTGATAAAAAAAAAAAGAATTTATGTATAATATGAAAGTTATGTATTGAAAGTTTACTACAAAAAGTGTGGATCATTCAAAAATAGCAATTTTCTGCAAGTATGATTAAAAAAGTAAACGAAAAACACTCTACAATAAGGAATGTTTAACTTATATATTTGGTTTCATAGTCATTGAATTGATTTTATTCAGAAAAAAAATAAATAATGAAAGTAGATTTTGTTAGTACATTAAAAACGTCGATTACACATTTAATGTCATAATGTCGATTCGAACAAAATTCACGCAAAATATCTCGAGTCGCAAATTTTTTTTTTAATTAAATCTATAACTATGATTTTTTTATTTTCTATTAATATAAAAATAAAGGAATGAAGACATGAAAAGAAATATGGGGATTAATTATTGAATTTCTTAAAAAAAATTTACTCCGAGGATTACTCAAGGAATTAATCAGTTTTTTTCTTATTAATCTCTATTGATTATCGGATCCAATCAATATCTAGTGAGATAAATTTTAGGCGGGGAAATTGATGCACAGCAGATAATCTCTGATAAAACATCATTTAATACTTCTTTCCCTATTTTTTTTCAAGCTTTCGGTCACTGAATTCTGACCCTCATCAGGCATCAGAATATGAATTAAATACGTAAATACAAAGTCTCCCTAAAAAAATTTTTTCCCAAAAAATACAATAAATTTTTAAAAACAAATTGAAATGAAAATACAATGCAAACAGGAGTTAAATTAAAGTTCAGAAGCCTAGGAAACCACTGACAACATAGGTCAATACTCAAAATTCAATTGCCATGCTATATCGTAAATCCAAAGCATTTTCGGAAATTTTAAAAAAATCGGAGGCTATCAGCACTTCCGTGGAAAAACTGTGTTGTAGTGAAACATGACTAATTCGAAGACTGCTTTCTTATTGAATTTAATAAATCATTGTTTTCTGTTAAATTCTTATTTCGTAGTAAATACGATAAAAAATCAGCAATAAAATTCATTTTAAAAAAATATGTAAAAACCAGTAATTTTTAATCAATAAGCAGCGATTTTTCGATTTGTTAAAACAAATTCATTTCTCTTATCATTTTTTTTCACGGTATGTTATTTTGAATTAAGTAATTAATTAGTTAATTAATTATCAAATGCAAGCACGTGAAATGCGCATCGTCTCTAGTATCGTAAAAATAATAATATTTTTCGATTTCCTTTTGCTATATTTTTTCGCACAAAGTATCTAATATATTCCTCAGTGTGTCATTTTCGACTAGAAGACGCGAAAAACTAACTTCATTAAGTTTCACAATATTCAAATAAAATGTATGAAAAGTTTCTTATTTTTAGGTTTAAATTGGAGTAAATAGAAAGTTATGTACTTCTATACAATGAGTTACATTAGATATTAGTGTATTTTTTGCTTTACAAAAAAAGTAACTCAATTCCATAATTTGCGTCGAATGATACAATATGCCGATTTCTACCCATAATTCACTTTTTATTATTTATGCAACTAACTACTAAATTTCACGGACCAAACTTTTCCCAAATTTTCTTTATATTTTTCCGAGTTAAAAAGTCCTTTTCTATTTTTCACAAAACTCAAAATCAAAAAAGATATTCGGGTATAAAATCTAGGAAATCTGATTGGTTAAAACTTGTCACTCGAATATCTTTTTTGATTTTGAGTTTTGTGAAAAGTGGAAAAGTCGGACAAATATGAAGAAAATTTGGGTAAAGTTTGGTCCGTGAAATGTACCCCTAGAGAGGGTGCAATTATTGTTTAAATTTTAGACTTGAATAACTTTTTAAATTTTGAGTTTTATAAAAATTGGTAAAGGACTTTTCGACTTGAGATTAAATAAGGAATCCAAGGTGTTTTTTTTTTATATGTGACTTTGGGACACCCTCTATATTTTATATACATAGCTGTAAAAAAATTTCATGTAAAAAACATTGTTATAAGCTTGATGTTTCAAGCAATAAGTTTTAACAATTGTATAAACATGTCTTTTATTATAGTTTGATTTTTTACTATGAAACAATAATGAATTGGTAGCATTTGAAGGCTATTTAGATAATCAGTAACTGCAGTGGTATATATTTATTATTATGAACAGTAACTATTTACTAAAGTATTAGTAAAAATTGACTTTTTCATCAACTGAACACTTATCTTTTAGTCATAATGCACGAATAAGACTAGTCAAAACCTACTTTCTGTAGTAGTGGATTTCTATTAAAGTTTAAAGATAGTTACTCACTTTTCACTTTAGTCAAATATTACTAATTTCATCAGTAAGCTATATCACTAATTCAATTAGTAGAATTTTACTAAAACTTTAGTTGCTCCATTTTCACTTTATCAATTGATGAAATTCTACTACATTGAGAAGTGGAAATCGTCACGATGACAATACGTTTTCAATTTCTATTCAACATCTGACAAGAATACATCTGCCTGTTACAAAGGGTTGGAAGTCAGTTGCGCTGTTCAGGTAAAAAAAGCCCCAAAAAAATTTTGGGTTTTCGAACCAAATCGACCCTCGCCAACGAGATAATATAGAGATCGAGATCTAGATATAGATCTTTTTATTCCCATTCTTTTCAAGATCGTCATAATATTGTAAACAGTATTTTGAGTTTCTAAAGAGCCGCACCTAACCCAAATAATTTCGCTTTTCGCGGCAAATCCGTTTCGATTATGAAAATCAAAATCATATGATTGTCAATACAGTATAATAAAATACTAAATAATTACTAAACTAGTAATAAAATACTAAACCTCATTGACTTCAGAATTCGAAAATGATTTTCCTTCCTTCTTCCCCCAAAAACCAAAAAAGATAAAATATTGGAGGAAAATCCTTATCACATTCCTGAAGTGATGACCGGCATGATTTCCGGCACAACCCCTTTTTTTACCTGAACAACCTTTTTACCTAAACGGTGCAACTGGCATCCCACCGTTACAAAGATATGTATTCGTATCGGAACGAAATCATATTGTCTTGTAGGTATCATATTGTCCTGGTGGGTATCTGATATCGTTCCTTGCAGCATCTGTCCAGATTTCGAGGGCAACTAAAAAGTATTGTCCCTTGCAGTATCTTATCATCACCATGACAATTTCAACTCACAGTGTATTAATTAGTAGTTTTTAAACCAATTCAAATTGAGAGGGTGATTCAGTTGGATCAATTGAAACTGAAAAATTGTGTTTCACAGTGCATGACGAAAACCAGAAGCACTCACAAATCCATATCCCCGGCTTTTGCCCGTTTGCCTATCGGTGATGACAACAGCCTCTTCGATGTCCCCGTAAACATTGAAGTGCTCCCGAAGGCTCTTGTCGGTCGTGTGATAAGGAAGGCCGCCGACGAAGAGCTTGGTCCACGTGGTGTCTTTTGGCTGGGGCGTCGCCCCGGCCAGGGCGCCGAGCCCGGCGACGAGGTCTTCTGGCCCGGGAGCCCCGACTCCACTCACGGCACTGAGACCTGCCGCGCCAGGCATCAGCATCTTCCAAATTTTCGCCTCAATCGTGCCTGCTTTTTTTCAACCCCAAGCGCCCCTGCTCTTCACTAAAAACCAGCTCTAGCACTTACGTAAAGGGCCCCCTCTTCTAGGCACCCAATTCTCTTTTATATTTCTTTTCTGACTTGAAATTTCAAATTTTAACCCGATATCGCGATCATTTGTTGATCTTGATGATACACTGAAACAGAAAAACAAAACAAAAAATGAATTTCGGGATGTCTGAACGAAATTTGAAGTTAAAATACTAAGTTTAGAACAAAATTCAGTGAACGGATCGAATAACCGGTCGAGACGCGTGACCCCTCGCAGCAGGAGGAAGAATGGTTAGAAGAACTGCATGAAAGTGCAAGGATTAGATTCGGATCGCTCCACGAGTCAAATTTTTCATATTTTTCCACTGGTTGTTACTCTGCTTGTTATCGTCTGATTTAGTAAATTTTTACTTCAAAATGCTCGTAATACTTCAGTGCTTCCGTATAGTTCAGTTGCGTTTCGAGATGTTTGTTTACTTAAAAGTAATCGATAAAGAAATTAGAGGTCATTTAGAAGCAGAAAATCATATTTTTAATTTTTCTATTTGTAGGAAAATAATTACTGACTGATATTTTACCAAAAAAAAAAATAAGAAAATCCGGAAAAATTTGTTGCTACTTGCAAAAACGGGATATCTGAACAAACGCTAGGCCTAGATTCGAGCATTGATACAAAGTAAATAATATTGGGCTCGTAAAATAAATGTGATTGCGAGCTTTTTCAGATTTTCTCATTTTTAATGATAAAATATCAGTCTGTAATTATTTTCCTACAGATAGAACAAATGAAAGTATGATTTTCTAGTTCCAAATTACCTCTAATTTCTTTATCAATCACTTTTAAATAAACAAACATCTCTAAACGCAACTAAGCTTTACGGAAACACTGAAGTATTACGAGCATTTTGAAGTAAAAATTTACTAAATCAGACGATAACAAGCAGAGTAACAACCAGTGGAAAAATATGAAAAATTCGTCCCGCGGAGCGATCCGAATCTAATCCTTGCACTTTCATGCAGTTCCTCTAACCATTCTTCCTCCTGCTGCGAGGGGTCACGCGTCTCGACCGGTTATTCGATCCGTTCACTGAATTATTCCTGGATTTCGGAGTTTAGTCGTTCGCATTTTCCATTCAAAGATTTTTTCTGCATGGAGAAAAATATTTGGTTACAGTAACCAAATCATTTAGTAAAGTATGGACTAACTAAAGTTTTGGATATGACAGCTAATTTTTTTTTCATTCAAATTTCATACCGCTTGTCGTAATGAAAACTTAGGTTGTCGTACACAAAACTTGAGTTGGTCTATATTTTACGAAATTAATGGTTGGGCAAACCAAATATTCCTTTATGCGTGTCATTGGAAAAATTAATAACGATTCGTCATAATGGGGTCGTCTACTTTTAAGGCTCTTTTTTTCAGCCTTACTTCACCAATGGATTAAACAAAAAAACTACTCAAGATTTATTCAATGCAGTTTTTCCCATTCGTAAGTTTATTTTTTATCTTTTTACATTGTTTTTCACAAATAATTACAAAAACCCCCGTGACTTCAAAAGTATATGAACAGACGGGGTAACCGATTTTACCAAGGTCTGTACATATCCAGTCAAACTTTTGTTTGGTTTTTTTTTTTTTTTCTTTTTCATATGTTGCCAAAGGTTTACACGAGCTTTTAGTGAAATTTTACTTAGTTCAATGGTAAATTAAATTATCAAGATATGAATTCATGATTTTTAATAAAATCATTTTCACTTCGAGGGTCCGCCGTTTCGGGAAAAAAACGTAATAATTCATGAGTACATCGAAAATATTTTTTGATAATTAAAAGAAACACAAATTCCTGTGAAATTTACTGATTTAAGTATGGGCCATTTCATCTTAAATCGTCCAGGTGATTCAAATTATGTCTTTTTTTTTGCATGGGAATTTTTTTCAAGGCATCTCTTTAAAAATCTACATGACACCTTTTTTATTTTCACTTGAATCTTCTTTCATTGTAAGAAATTTTTGTAGTATCGGCTAAAAAGTTTATTTTGATTTAAGACCGCAAGTTAATTTTCTTTGTGATTCAATAACTTAGGTGAAAAATTAATCAGTGATACTTATAGTTTTTTTTTTTTATTTTGTATGCAATTTCATCTTGTAAAAAAAATTCGATACTTTTTTTTATTATTTCCTTTCAGTTGTGACAATAATTTAAATTGTCATTCAAAATCTATTTCATTGTTAGCATCTTTCGTCCTCTTTCCAACGATCCATAGATATCAATTATCTATTAGCTACACATTTGGAGGGTTAACTTTTGATTTAAATACCCAAAAAGGTATAAATCGATTTTGTTGATTTTTCCGTCGTTCACAGCATTTTTCGTCCTCTTTCCAAAGAAGTACAGAAATCAATATTCTAACTATTTGGAGTGCCAACTTTTGGATAATATACCCCAAAAACGTATTAAAAGATTTTATTTTTATTTTTCGTCTTGAATATCTTTTTCACGCTCGCAGCACAGAAATCCTTTATTCTTGTGTTTACTACTGTCCCGTGAAAAACGAATTCTCTGCCACCGCCTTTCGCTGCTATTTCTATGCCGCTCCAAGTTCGAGCGGCATAGAACTTGTTTTTTCACGACACAACAGTAAACAAAAGACAGAATGATTTATGTGCTGCGAACGTGAAAAATATCTCTCGTGTCAAGGAGCATCAAAACTCGCGTTTTACTCGTGCGATTTGCTCACTCGCTACGCTCGCTCGCAAAACTTCGCACTCGTAAAAACGCTCGTTTCTGCTCCTTGATACGAAATATACAATTTTGTCCTTCTGCTAACGATGTATAAAAAGCAATAGTCCAACTATTTCAAGTGCTAACTTTTGAATAATATATCCCAAAAAAGTATCAGATGATTTTTTTTATTTTTGGTGTCAAATATGTATCATTTTTCGTCTTTTTTCTAACAAGGTACAGAAATTAATAGTCTAAATATTTGGAGTGCCAACTTTTAATAAAATAACTCAGAAAGTATGATTATTTGGTTTTTTTTATTTTTTGTCCTAAATATCATTTTTTATCCTCTTTCCCACCAGGTATAGAAATTATTTGGTTAGCTATTTGGAGTGCCAAGTTTTTATTCAAATGCTCCAAAAGTGTACCTAACGATCGATTTTATTATTATTATTATTATTATTATTATTATTATTATTATTATTATTATTATTATTATTATTATTATTATTCACGTAGAACTTTTTATCATCTTTCCAACGAGGTATAGAAATCAACGGTCTAGCTGTTTGGAGTGCCCTTTTTTTAATAAAATACTCCAATAAAGTTAAAAAATTTCGATACCTACAAATTTTGACTTTTCATCAGTTATTTTTTTTTTGCATTTTTTAAAATTTTCAAGTTCATTTAGAAGAACAACATTATGTATTTTTACGATCTATTCAAAAAAACATGCAACAAATTTCCCAACAAAAATTTTCTTTTGTTTTAAACATATTTTCCAAATTTAAAAAAGATGCATTAGCAGTCAACAACAAATTTTTCTTATAAAAAAAAATATAAAAAACTTACGCAGTATGAAAACTTTTATTTATTTTTAAGATAAAAAAATTTTGAAAATCTATTGAGTTTTAGAATTTTTTGTCTACGAAAGTATATATTCTTACAGATGAACTTAAATGAAAATCATCATGATCGGACTATTTTTGGCGAAATAATAGAATTTAAATAAAATCAAGCATAATAATAATTGCAAGAATATCATTTCGACTCTAAAAAATCGTAATTCCTAAGTAAAGAATTTTTGCATACCGAAATGAATGTTAAATAATGTTGTTTATTTTACTATTTCATTTGAAAAAATTAACGATCAGCAGCTCTACAATGTAAAACTTAAAGGGTCACAAATTTTTTTGATTTTTCTATGAAAATCACAATTTCAAGAAAATTTCTTCTACGAAAGCATGTTCAAAAATTTTTTTGTTCCAATAAAACTTAGTCTACAAAATAAAACAAAAATTATAACAATTGGACAATTTTTTACCAGGTTATTCGATAATTAACAAAAATTTACATGTGGCAATTAAAGAAACTCAACTTTTTGGCCACTATTTTGAAATTTCTTTACGACGAAACAACTGAAATCCAAGCGAAAAGAAAAAATACGTGTCTCATCGGCTATAAAAAAATTTCCACGCAAAAGAAAAAAAATCCAACATGAATCACTTGAACTATTCAAGATGAAATGACCCATACACCATTAGCAATTTTTTATTCAAATACTTTCATTACAATATTCCAACAAGATTCACCCAAGCAAGGAAAAAAGGAAGATTCTTCGTCGTCAAAAATTTATCGCTACCACAATAATTTCGCGCTTTCACAAGGTGTCGTAAAAAAATTGTACATAAGATCCCCCGACACTTAGCTGCCAAGAATTCAGCTACTGTTTTATCAGCTCAACAGCTGTCCACATAATTAAAACTGGTTCAAGTTTCACAGCCCCCGTCACTGTCGTGTTCATTATCATACATAAATATTTGTTATCATTTTTTTACGAGCATCAGCTTATTATTTCCCAACAAATGGTCCCAGAAACGAGACCAAAAAACATTGCCAATGACATTACACCTTCGCCAGTCGATTTTTCAATACTAAAAAATTTTATAACAAAGCATTTCAGCAATGTACAGATCCTTGGATTTTTGTAGATGAAAATTCGTAGGTGTTTAGTCACCTGAGAAAACACGAAAAAAGATATGCAAGCAGGCTCGAGAGATTACGATAAGTTTCAGAATTTTATCAAGCGTGATGGTGATTTCAGTTTTTTTTAGATTTAGTTTACTGAATTTGTAATTTGATGAAAACTGCTTTACAAAACACGTATCATGATTCACTGTGATTCCTGACTTATCTTTTTTTTCTTTAATTAGCGAAAATTTTTCGAAATTCAAGTTACGCCCGAGTTCCATAATTACGTCATTCAAGAATTAATTAACTGATTAAAAATTCATCTTTCTTCTTAAAATATTTGACTCTCAAATCAAATCTAATAATTATATCAAGAAACGTAAAATTAGTAACGAAAGTTTCAAATTTATATAACATGTTACGTTTTACAGTAGCCTGTTACTAACAAGTTACTTCCCTCTTTTGAAAATCTAAAACATTATAAAAACATGCCGAAAAGATTTTTTTAGAAGAGAGAATTCATGGTGAAAGCTACACCTAAATTCTGTCACGGGACTTGCAAAACGGGACTTGCCCCCCCCCCCCCCCCTCTTCAGCGACCCTCCTTAACCATAGTTCAAAGGGGAAGATCCTTAAAAAAAAAAAATCCAGTTTCCGCCAGGTCACAAAATGCACGTGAAAAGAAAGTACCCAGGTACATTATTGTATACAGTGACGTGTCTACTTTGGGAAAGGGGTTCAGAACTATTCCACCCTTTTTTCGGTACTTTCATGTCTGCAGAGAATACATTGTGTGATCAACCATGATTCAGTTTTTAAAAACGATTTCAAGGCAATAAGTATGATGCAAACCGAACAAAAAAGATTGCTTGTAATTTTTGAAAAGAAGAGTTTTTTTATTGATATTTTCACAAAGCTTTTTCTTTTTTTGAAATTGATAGAAAAATTTTTTTATTTTTGCGATTATATGAAATAACTGTGTATTTTGGATCGTGAATTTCGTATATTATTTGATTTACAATTTTGGAATTTTTCACCTTTTGAAAATTTTTTTTTCGTAGGACAATAAATTTCACAGAATCCAAATGCATTGAAATTAATTGTAAATTCTAACAATGGATACTTCCTTTTAACTAATTTTTTCGAAATTCGGAGCATCATCGGGAAATGTGCTGGGCGTCTGCCGAAATTCGCTGACTTCATAATTAGTGTTTATTAGTGTGAAAATTCGATGTATAAATTTTTGAATTACTTTTTTAGATAATAAAAAAAATGGGGAGCGAGAATATTAATACAAACTTGACACAGTTAATAATTTTGATAATTATTTATTTTTACAGATGGCTAATACTTTGTTACTAATGAATTACCTATTGCAAGTAACCGAGAATCAAGTAGGAATTTCTATTACACGTTTTAGTTATCAAGTAACATATCTTGAAATCACAACTTAAAAACTTCTCCCCTTATCATTTTCTTTTCGCCTATATGAATCACTGAAAAAAAAAACTTCCTGACCTTGGTCTAAATTTTCTGACAATTCTCTGACTCACCTTAACAAAAATTTAGTCCCTGACCTTCCTGACTTTCTCTGACTGGTCATTTCCCAAATATCAATCGTACTTTATAGAAATTCTTAACAATATTTGAATGACATTAACAATATATATAAATGTACTTGAAAATTTTTGAAAATTTATCTAAAGATTGAAAAAAAAAATCTTTACAAACCTATGAAATGGACTGAAATTATTCACAATTTCCTCGTCTGCCACTATACCAATTTTTTCGAACTTCAAATACGTTGCGACCTTCTAATACATTCAAAACTGAATTCCGAAAAAATAACTTTTTTCCAAATAATCCGAAACATTTCAGAATTCAAATAATATTTTTTCCTCGGCATAAACAGAACATTGAAATGTTACGAAATACCCTTGGAGTTCATGAAAAATTTATAAGGAAAATAAAATTACCTCCCTAATTGTAAGAGATTAAATGATATTTTTTTCTCTTAAAAAAATTTTTAAAATAATACTAATAACCTGAGCAACGATAATTTCAAAATAAAAAGACATTAATAACAATATTAGACATTCAACCGAAAAAATTGACAGCTAAATCATCTCAAAAAACTTTAATATTGAATTAAAATAAATCCTCCCCCCCCCCCGCCCCCCCCCACCTTCAAAAGGAACCCAATTTAAAAAGGGAAAAAAGTAAATTCACTAAAATTCATTCGCAAACTCAAGAATATATTTAAAAGCTTTTAATGCTTTGTTACGAATTCTTTTTTGAAAATATCAACCATCATAGGAAAATATTAATCGAGTTTCACGAGGTTGGTAAATTTCGAAACTATTTTAATTGGTTTAATAATGAATTTTAGCAATATAATATGCATATACTGAAAATTTTTGTAGGTATGTACATCTGAAAAAATTTTGAGAGGTGTACTTAAGTACCCTAAAAACCGACTAAAATCACTTTAGATTTTCTTTTTTCATACTGTACTATTTTTTTTCTAATATCGAATATCTTTCAACTCTCTAATCGATTAAAAGCCTTTATTTATTTAAGAAAAAAAGTTTTTACAACTTTCCAAAGAATCCCCAAAGTACAAAACAGTACAAAGTAAAATTTTTTGAAAGAAATGTCGAAATATCGAGAGATTCTTGAAAATCCATAGAAATTTTTGAATAACAGTAAAAAAACTGTATTGATAATAATGGCCTGATAAAATGTCATTCTTTAAAGAAGAAGAAAAAAACCAGAAAAGTTTGTATCAAAACAAGAAACACCCTATTTGCAATACCAGACATTCAACAGAAATATTGATAGCCTCTCTTTATGTGCATGAAGTTCCAAACGTTTGAAATTAAACGAAAAATGAATAAAGACTAGTATTTTATAAAAAATGTTTCTTGTTGCTTGCAAGGATATCTCGGTTGAAATAACAAACTTATTACTCACTAACAAAATATTTGTCTCAACTCTGCCCATGAGAAGAATAAAAAATCCATTCATTTTCTCCTTTCGTTTGATTTTAAACGTTTGGAACTTCAGGTACATGCCAACCTCTGATACATTTTTAGCTCAACTACCTAAAACAATTTTTTACAACCCCTCTATGAATCCCGAATAAATGTATTAAATTTTATCAACATAATCTTTTAATCTAGGAAAAACTAGGGAGGTTTGAACCTACAGGAGGTTCGAAATTAAGCAATTTTTTACGATACTTATTTATTTAAAAATTGAATTAAAAAAGAGAATTGAGTAACTTATCAAGCAAAAAAAAAACAGGGAAACTTTATTTTACAATGATATAATGTTATGTTTAACCTTTGCTATAATGTCATTGAATATAATGAAACATTAAATCAACATTTTTATATTAGATTCAAACCTCCCTTATGATATAAGGTTTCAAACTAATTTCACAGTATTAGTAAAACACAAAAATTTTCGTATCTGCTACAGATAAAAATTCATGAACCTTTCATGAGGTATAACAACACCATTTTATACTTCAATCCTGCGATTTTCGATGTTTAGCAACAATGACAGCTATTTATATGCGAACATGTTCAAACCTCCCTAGTTTCCCCTATATGATTGGTTTTCACAATCAGTGGACGTATTTTGACTGATCAATAAGTGTATTTCCACTGTATTTCAGTAAAATCACGAAAGTTCACCAAACGACCTTTTTTTCCTAAAAAACCCGAAAAATTTTTTTTCCAATAGTCAAAAGACCCTCCTGCCAACACAAAACTTTCAACCGAAAAAACTTACGTCACCCTTTTCCAAAAAAACTACAATCTGAAATGCAAATCCTCCCTCCCTCCTCCCTTTTTCAAGTGCAACCCTATTCAAAAAAAAAAAAAAAAAGGCCCATTATCCCCTGACACGATCGCGAGAGTTCGCAAATGCAGGCGGGATTTTGGATACACAATATGATTACGTACACCGGTTTTTCGAACGATGTAACGGCAGCTGGCGGTGCGCACTGTGGTGTGCAGTGTCGCTTTGAAAAATCCAAAGGTTCGGATCTAGGGCCTGACAGGCCCCTTCGAAAAACTTATTGGTAATGTGTGTGTGTACATACATATATATAAAAACATACGTGTGTATATATACAAAGGGAGGTGGGGTCCCCCACAGGGGCAGGGGGTAGGGGGAGGGAGGTCAGGCTACCCGGGGAATACGCGCGCTGAAAGCGAGCATATCCGTCCAACGGACCCTTTTTTCAACGCGAACCATAAGGCCCACGGGCTGCTGCTGGTCCGAGTACATAACAGGACGTCTAACGAAATCCTGGAAAAAATTCCAGATCTAATGCTCAATTCCTTTACTGTCTCAGAAAAAAAAATAAAAAATATGGTAAGAATTTCCTTTCTAAACTAGAATATTTTTAAATTAATTTCGAACGAAAAAAAATGTACATCAAGTTTTGATAAAAACAATAATTAGTATCATCAAAATTGCTCAAAAATATTTTCAAAATTATATTTAGAAGTGCCGAAAAAGTATTGCAATACTTTTTAATTTAAAAAAATTCATGTAACGTGTTTCTTATTCCTGGATTTAAATTTCTTCCAGAACCATGAAAATGAAAAAAAAAAACTTCTCGTTCTAAGAAATTCTAATCACTTTTGCAAAATGTTAGACAACAAAATTTTTTAACGTAGCTTCTTTTTTAGCAAAAAAAAAAGAAAGCCTAAACGATTTCGTAATTTCCATCTTCTTTATCAGACGCCAAACGATAAGGAAACAAAAACTATCTACGCGAAATTTCCATACATCCGAACCGTGCAAAGGCCCAAACAAAGCGCGTTATGCAAATTTGAAAATGTCGCAATCACCAACCAAGCTCTCGTCATTTCTAACAATTACGTTCTTTGCTCTTTCGTACAAAACGATACATTTTGGTGAAATCGAGAATACACCAAACTATTGTACGACAGGAAGTTCTCGAGCACAAAAAACATGCAACTTTCAATCATAAAGGACTCCCTAAAAAAAATTTAAAAAACGTATACACTGTCGTGCAAAAGTCTTCAGACACTCAATTTTTCGAATGTTATAAAAATACAAGAGCATAAATATTTTAGAAAAGCTTTTAAATTGAATGAATATTACTCATAATGCACGAAAAGTTATTTTAAATTTTTCTGGAAATCGAAAATAAATATTTTGTTTCCTTATACATGTCGAAAAATGAATGCAATTCTAATATAATCATAAATTTTTAAAATTGCATCAAAATCTCCGAGAAATTCTTCGAGACGAAAAATAAATGATTGCTTGTAATAACATCGTTTGGTTTTCAACGTACCGAAGAAAAATTCTACTATCGATAATTCTGACCAATTTCACACCAAGTATTACGCTTATCAAAAAGAAAATTTAATATGAATGTAAAAAAACATTAGGAAACGATATCGGCTTTAGCAAAAAGTTCATTTTCATGAGAAGCATACGATCTGGTCCTTGAACAACTGATGGATATTATGCTTCGAAAATTTTTTTCGATCGATGAGAAATTCGCAACAATATTGAAATGCTTAGTTTTTAAAAAATAGTTCCAACAATTTGAAATGACAAAATAGTTTATATACTTTGTAAAACACTTTTCACGTTTCCACTGGATTATTGAATTTTTTATTGACTTTAAAAATGTCAAACATTCGCAAACATTAAGGAAATGTATCACGTGTTATGTTCTGTATAATAGTGGTATTTTTTATTTCATAAATTGTTTGAAATTTTTGATAATAATGAAAAATACATCTTTTTAAAAACTCGTACATGATTTTGCTACAACATTAAAAAATCTTCATAAAAATAATTACTTCAGAATTTTAATTTTTTCTATTCATAATTCAATACGATTTCAAATATTCTTCACACTTTAAATTTTGCTTTCTTGATTCGAAATTCGTATTTTTCATGAACAAAGTTTTTTCAAAAATCGATTCTCACACATTAGATCGTGCGTTTTTCTTTTTACATTTTAAAAATTTTATTTGTGAATACAAAGTGTGAAGATTATTTCAACATTGATGGCAAATCATATTGAAATAACAGTAAACTTACTGTACGATAACATTATAGTATAGCGATAATGTTCGAAATCGTCATTTTACATTACATTCGGCTAAATGAAAAAATTAGAATTCTTGATTTGACGAAATTTCGGTGTATCAATTCAAGGTTACTCTTTTTTCGTCAGAATAAATTATTTTTATGCAATGATATTTCATTCAATTTTCAATGAGAATGAATTTTCCACTTCCATTCATAAATTGCAGCTAATGATACATTCCCAAATTTTATAAAACTTGTAAAAAAATTCACATAAAAATCGTTATAAAAAACAGTCATATTTGTTACCAGAATACCAGAAATCAGTGAACGGATCGAATAACCGGTCGAGACGCGTGATCCCTCGCAGCAGTAGGAAGGATGGTTAGAGAAACTGCATGAAAGTGCAAGGATTAGATTCGGATCGCTCCGGGGGTCGAATTTTACATCTTTTTCAACCGGCTGTTACTCTGCTTGTTGTCATCCGAAATAGTGAATTTTTACTTCAAAATGCTCTCAATACTTCAGTGCTTCCGTAGAGTTCAGTTGCGTTTCGAGATGTTTGTTTATTTAAAAGTGATCGATAAAGAAATTAGAGGTAATTTGGAACTATAAAATCACACTTTCATTTGTTCTATTTGTAGGAAAAAAATTACAGACTGATATTTCATCATAAAAAATGAGAAAATCTGAAAAAGCTTGCAATTACATTTATTTCACGAGCCCAATATTTATATTCATAGTGTCGAATTTCAAACTCCGTGTAATTTAATTTTTTATGCATACACTAAAAACATTTTGAAATAAGAATTTTGTTTTAGAGCCACAATTCCTGCTATTTCGAAAAAATTAATGCGAAAAAATATTTTTGACAATTTACCATCGACTTTTCTATCGTTACAAAATGTAAAATGTAGGACAATAACAACGACAAAAAATAACTTCCGAATTAAAAGTTTTGAAACAGATATTTTAATAGTTGACCAACTAATTGGAAAACAATCAGACTCTGAAATCATATGTATCAATAGCCAAAATTTTACGTGAAACGTAGAATGTAGACATCAATTGAGAATTTTCATTTTCAAACACATAGAACAAATGAACAAAATTTCAAAATCAAAAATTCTATTTTTCCATACTTTTAAAATATTCCTCAAATCTAGTCATACTGAATAATTCAATTCATTTGAATATCATTATATTGTATAATATTTGATTTTATGATTATGTATTCTTATACATTTCGATAAATAGATTGATATCAGTAAATAAAATTACATAATCACAAAAAGTTATCGATAAAATTGAATTTTAATGAAACAATAATGACGATAAATTAATGACACCTTCAAAATATCACTGGGCAATAAATTATATTAAAATACATTTAATAGCATGATATTTTCAAACATTACATATAAGATTGTGAAATTTAAAAAGTTGATTTTTCGAATGATAGTTATTGTATTCAGAAACAAAAAAGTATTTCCATACACCAAAAACTCAGATTCTCTTGCACCAGTTTCTTCGCACCCAAAATCCCTTGCTGATTTTGACTCATTTATTCTTCTTTTTCTTCTAACTTTGCACCCCTTATAACATGAAACCAAAAGAAGAGTAGGAATAAAAAAAAAACGAGTTTCGTACGATTTGATTCGATTAGCATGAACGAGTAATTCCGAATTTTGAGTATATGTAAAAAACAAAATAAATTTTAATAATTCAATTTCTAAGTATTAACTGATTCAAATTCTTCACGAATAAACATTTTTGTTAAAAAAAGTGAGCATATATTGATAGAAAAAATTCGAAAACATATAAAAAATTAAGAAGATTCAATATTTCAGACTTAAAGAGTTACTCAGTAAAGTACCATATAATTTTTAAAGGGAAAAAATAGCAAAAAAACTTGTTTTTCAACAAACATTTAGATTTTGATAGTAAAAATTACTGTAGGAAAGAAATTTTATTACTACACACACTAATATAAAAACAATAATTATTCCAACCTTTGAATTTTCATACTTATCTGTATATAATCATGGTTAAAAATTCAGTATGAAAAGTTTCACAAGATGAATATTAAAAAATAAAAATATTTCTGCAAAAAATTGCCTCTCAAAATTTACATTTCAAAGAAATAAATACATTAAATTTAAATATTGTTTCATTGTTTGCCACATGAATACAACACAAATGTCAGATTTTTTTGAGTGTAAAATTATTATGAATCTTACAATATGATGATAGTATTCATTATCATAGGATCAATTCTAAGAATTGAATGCATTGAACTTATCAATTCTGATTATTTGGTGTCTCATGGAGAAATCATATTCGTGAAACATTTGTGTTACATTCATGCAACATTATTACAAATTAGGAATTATGCATGAGTGTTATGCTTGTGCAACACACCTGAAACACGCGTGTTGCATCTGCAAAAATTATATCATGCAACAATTCATATAACATTCATGTTAACCATTAATGTATTAAGAATATTAATCGCAAGATGTTGCTTCATGCTACATTATAAACGTCATATGTGTGCAAGACGAATGTTTCATCCATGCTACACGAATGCCAGAGTTTTTGAGGATTAAATTACCATAAATCTAATATAATTATAACATTTTTCATCATAAACTGTTATAAGTTGAAAATTCACTCAATTTTAAAAATCCCCGTCATTCCTGTGGCACGGATAAAACATATGTGCAACATCTGACAAACATTCCTTTTGCACAAGTGTAGCATTTATGCCTCTAAGTAAATGTAGCATGAATGCAACATTTATGATTATCATTCACGTTATACAAATGTTACATAACTTAATTTCTGCATATGCAACACATGTGTTTTACCTGTATTTTCAAGAGTAACATTCATGCAACATTCAAATAATGTTGCATGAATGTCACACTAATGTTTCACGATCTTGATTTTTCACAGGTCAAAATGTAACAATCTGCAGAATTGAATACATTTCATTTACAGAATTCAATTATGACAAAATACTTCTCTCAAATAAAAATGTTCGATTCACAAAATATCAAACTTAAATATGCCTAACCCCAAATTTCAAATCCCTCAAATTTAAAATTCAAATTACTCCTAAACAAAATAGACATATAGAAATTTAACAATCACAATATCAAAAAAATTTTCAAAACACGTTTTTTTCGAAAAACCCCTGAAAATTTTTGCTGCATGCGCCACTGCCCCCTTTCGAGCCCCCTTTGACGTCGTCACTGGCCCAGAGGCTCCACCCCCCTCTCAACGCGGGAAATTCAAAATCCGTGAGCCGGAAAAAACGAGAACCGTCGCACCCCTGGCCAAGGGGTCGAGGGGCGGGGGGAGGGGGGGCGACGGAAAACGTATTTCGAAGGCAAAGTCACCACGAAACGTCTCCCGAGCTGCGGGTTTATAAATAAACATCGCGGAACACGTGCCTTTGTCGCCATATTGCCCCGAGCGAAAGATGCTGCGGCGACCACAAAAAAAAGGTCACGAGAAAAAAAAATCCCCGCCGGTACGAAAATATAAATACCCCAAAATTACCCCTACCCCCTCCTTCCCCTCTCCACAAAGAGTTCGTCGACCCTCGATTGTTATTTTCCATTTTTCACGACAAATAATAAACTCTGAAGAACTGCCCTTTTCATTTATGGGAGGGGGAAAAAAAATATAAAAAAGAGAAAATGTAATAGCGCGGGAAATTTGAATTACCTTGTAGTTTTTCCCGCGTTGCTCTTTCTCTCTCTCTCTCGTGTAATCCCAAAAAGTGTGCACTATTGGTCCGGGAACTGAACAACAAGACGAACGCGAAAATAAATAAACGATGACGTGAAAAAATCGCGGCACTGAGTTTTGGGGGATGTTTCGGGTTTGGGGGGAGGAAAGCGATCGGAAAATGCGGTCGCGGGGGGACGAAAAACGGGTATAAAAAAGACGGAACTGCGCGATTTTGACTCCCGCGGTGATGAGCGAACGGCCGTACCACGTGCGAGCGAGTGCCGACGCCGATTTGGGTTCGCTCGGTTTTTCGAACGATTTTGCATTTACGCCGCGCTCGCGGCGTTTCCATTGGCTCGGGGCACGAGCCAATGGGAGGGGGTATGCAGACGCGTACGTATTATTGGGATCACGATTTTCTCTTTTCGAAATTCGGTCTTTTCGCAGGGCCGTCGCGACGGAATTTCAGATGAAGGGGCAAACTCGAATTTTAGAATGGTTCATGCATATTTGCGTCAATGCAGGGTTTGGAAGTAACGCGTAACTGGTAACGAGTTACAATAATTAACAAGTAATGATGACGTGCATGAGTCACTTTTTTCGGTAACGAGTAACGAAAATCCCGTTACTTTTATTTGTCTCATTAAGTTTTTAGCACAATTTTTTACTTTCTATGGAATGTTCTGAAACTGAGATATAACTAATTTCGAATTTCTTCATTTATTTCGAAATTTTTAATAAAAAAACTCGATATTTATAATTTTTGAAAGAGCAATGTGATGTATTAGTAATTTGAGTAAAAATATTGACGAAGAATATGCTTTTTTACTTTTTGTTAGAGACTTTGACAATTTAAAGCGTTGAATTTTAGAAATTCGCGTGAAAATATATAAAAATACTTAAAATCCATAGACCTCAAAATCTAATATAGGAGGATCTGTAAGATCTAGAGATCCTGCTAGAAAATCTTATGAAATATTATGAATCCAAAAAAAAATACGAAAAATACAATACTAAAAACATTAGATTTTATTAGGTTTCATGTTATTTGATTCTATAAAAAGAGTGTCATTCATTCGTAGGAGTTCGTTTTTGTCAGAACGTACTTTAAATCAGATGTTTTAATATATGTAATTCCAGGAATCGAAAAACTTCAATTTCTCAAGCTTTTAATTTTAAAAATATATGTTTATAGAAGTCCATAAGAAGATAAGAAAATTTTTAAAATCGTATTACTCTCAGAAAAATACAAAAAATATTGAGGGCATTCTAAATCCATAAAGAAATTGCTTTTTGCAAAATCGATCGAAATACTTCAGAAATTTCGAACTTTCAATTTTATTTCTTTCTGTAAATTCGAAGAGATATCTTTAGAAAAACTCAAAAATTCCACAACATTCTATAAATACTTAGGAATACAGAAAGAAAGTACGTAAAGAAAAATACGTGTAAATATATGAAACATTGAAAATCTTTCGAATTCCAGAAATTCATACAGCAATGTATGAAAATAATATACGATACTTGAAATCATAGAAAAACTGAAGAAATAGGAAAAGTACAGGAATAAGTGAAAATCTATTGATACACTGTTATCTGGAAAATCCTATAAAACACCGAAAATTTCATTTCGTTCAAATTCTAGAGTTCAAAATGCTTGAAATGTAGATAGCAATTGACATTATAAAAATACTCGAATTACGTAAAAATGCTAATAAATTCTGCAACATTCTATCATCCTCAATAATACGAATAGTTTCGAAAATATTTAACAATCCATCAAATCGTAGACAAATTGAAAAATATCAAAAAAATCAAAGGAAATGAAAATTTTCATATTAGACACCATTTGTTGAAAATTCCTCTCAAATACAAATAATTTTATGAACTTTAAATTCTAGAGCATGAAATTCTTGAAATCTATATGTGACTTGGAATCAAAAAAGAAGGTTGAGAGTCGTTTGCCATAAGGCCCATTTTGTCTTCTCCCTCTTTTCTGTATCCTCGCAGTCAGATACACAGTAATGTCAGGGAATGTTGCGTAAAGACGATCGCTAGCTCATTTCGAATGAGTGTACATAAAAGATTAAGGTGCCCTGTGGAATGAATAAATTATCTATAGAAACATGCCCCGTTTTTTTTTGCATTCACTCGTTCTGGTGTATATACTTGGATATCGGATTCCTAAATTCGTTTTATAGATGCTTTTCCTGCAACTTGCAACTTGCAATTTCGCGACTTACAATCCTATATAGATGTTTTTTTTTTTTTCATTGTTTGTATTAGCTAATTTTGAGCTATACGCTCAAAATTAGTCCAATAAAAATAATTAAAAAAAACATCTATATAGGATTGAAAGTCGCGAAGTTGCAAATTGCAGGAAAAGCGTCTATAAAACGAATTTGGGAATCCGATATCCAAGTATGTACACTAGAACGAGTGAATGCAAAAAAAAACGGGGTATATTTCCATAGATAATTTATTCACTCCACTGGGCACCTTAATCCTTTATGTACACTCATTCGAAATGAGCTAGCGATCGTCTTTACGCAACATTCCCTGACATTACTGTGTATCTGACTGCGAGGATACAGAAAAGAGGGAGAAGACAAAATGGGCCTTACGGCAAACGACTGTTAAACTTCTTCCTTGATGCCAAGTCACATATATCAATGTACAGAAAAATCTTACAAATTTATAAGAATACTAGAAAATCCTGCAGCATTTTATACATACTTAAATATACAAAAAAATGCAGTAATTCTTAAAATCTGGGTAGGTATTGAGATTCTCTAAAAAATCTATTAAATTTGCGAATGTTTCCTTGTGACTAACATTGAATCAAATATCATATTCAGAAATTCTGCGAACTCGAACAAAATATAAAAATTTGGACAAGCTGATCGATTTTTTTTTCAGAGTGAAAAAGTACGAATTAACATTTTTATTATACCTATCTGAAATAAACAATTTCTATATAACAAAACCACGAGTACGTTGATATTGTTTTTTTCAGCCTTAGTTTTTCAATGTCGTGTCATTTACATTCAAATTATTCCGAAAATTATTGTAAAAGTAAAGGGACGTCACTTTTTTTAAGTGGTAACGGCAACGATTTACTATTTCTTTTCAAGTAACGGTAACGTAACGCGTTACATTTTTTTAAGTAACTTTCCAAACCCCGTGTCAAAGTATTGATAATTATTTATGAGAACATCATGGAATTATTGTATTTAACCATGATAAAGCGGGTATAATGAAAGTTATTGGGAAGTTTTATGTTTATAAAGATTTAAATATTAAAAATTTGGACTATTGAATAAATTTTGGAGAATAACAGTATATTATAAAGAAGATTGTCAAAATGGTTTATATTAGTAATGATATTACATAGTTGAATTGAAACATTCATTTTGTATATGAAGTATATTTCAATAATTTTTTAAATATTATGAGCAGAATCATCAGGCGCGTAGACAGAGGTAGGTTTTAGGTTTTAAAACTCTTCCCGAAATTGAGATATAGTTACTATTTCATGTAAAAATAATAAAAAGTGTAACAGTACATAAATATAAATTAAAAAGAATAATGCAGAAAAAATGAAATGAGTACAAATCGTCAAGAATGTACTTACTGAAAACTAAAGAAAATGACAAATGGTTTCATGTAAGTACTCAAAGTCAACAATATTCAAGTTTCTCAGCTAAAATAACATAAAAGTTTTTTTAGTCAACCATTCACACACAAATTATCGAATATTTGTCGTAAAATTTCAATTTTATTCCAGAGCCTGGATTTTCTAGTTGATTTTCGAATTTCGCAAAAATCCTGGTTCATCGACGATAAAAAACCCTCTCGATCGTGAAAATGTCGGGTTATATGATTTCATTTGAAAATTCCAGCTGAGATCGTGCACGCCAATTTGGACGTCTGCGACGACCCGAGCGGACATCGCCCTTAATAACATTTTTATTTTAAGTACAATTATTAATGTAATTTTTTTTGCACTTTCAAACATTGCTTTAAATATCTATTAAATAAATTTTGAATACTCTGCCATCATTTTCTCACAAATAAATGGCAAAAAAGCACTACATTTCCGGGTCCTAAAGGGACCTCCCACCTTTAATACTCCGAACATGGCTCCAAGTCGTGAAAGCCGTCTGCCATCCCATCTAAAACCATAAAAAGTACACATTTTTTTGATCTGGAAATTACCATGGTTTATTATAAACATGCCCCATATACAACATCAACTGCGTACGCAGTACTCAACATTGCTAAATGTCGAATTAAGCAATGATAGTTATCCGAAAATGATGTTTGTGAATATTTTTTAGAAAAACTAAATATTGCAAAGTGGTTTTGTAAATTCAAACTTGATTGTAAATGTCTAGTTTGAAGTCTGAAAAAGTTTTAGAACAATTTCTTTATTCCTTCTTGAATTATGCACGAAAAGACGATTCGCTCCTTACGAGCACTCGTAAATTCTCGCATATTTTAGCATTTTTTTTCTCAAGAACTAAGTACACAAAATACTTGAAATTTAGCGTACACATTTTTTGGGTTTAATTAACAAATTGAAATTTTTTCAGAAACATTCCCTTATTCTTGTTAACGTGCTCATAATACCTTTTAAAGTAGATATTCTGTGAAAGAATTTTCCTAAACATTGGAAAAATACAATTAACGTTAAATTTTAGAGCATCAAATTTATAAAAAACTTATTTACGTATCTTCAATCAATATAAATACTCGAAATCTATTAAAATGCAAAAAATTTCAAAAAATCATATAAATACTAAAAATACGAAAATATAAGATATCTATAAATCACAAAAAATCCATGCAGGTGTGATTTTTCAGAAAATCTATGGAATTATTTAAAATCGATTTAAATTTAAATTCTAGAACATTGAATTCTAGAAATGTAGATATTTCTGAACAATTTTCAAAAATTCACACGATCTATGAAAATACAGGGAAAAGTTGGAATATCTTTTAAATACTATAGAACTAAGAAAGTACAAATCTATAAGCACCAGAAATCGATAGAGCTACGTGTAGTTTACTCAAAAATCTATAAAATGACTGAAAACCGGCTAAAATTTCAATTCTACTATATCGAAATCTAGAAATTAACATCCTTCTAGAAAATCTGAAAAAACACGAACGTCCTCTAAAAATACAAGAAAAACTACAAAATCCTATGCATACTAAAAAATACGGAAATACCAGAAACCTATGAAACACACAAAATTTGTATGTATATAAGTTTTCCAAAAATATATATTAGAATCATTGGAAATCGATTGAAATTTTAATTCTCGAACATCGAATTCTTGAAATGTAGAAAACGCTAAAAATCGTGAAATAAATTCAAAAATCATGTAGGTTTCGTAAATAATGAACAAAACGCAAGAAATACTGAAAATGATTTAATGCTCCAAGAGTATGTAAATATGATTATTTTTTAATTTATAGAACTTTGAATTCTAGTGCATACAATTCTAGAAACTTATAAAGAAATGCATAAACATAATCGAAAAATCTTCAAATGGTTTTAATACTATGAAAATACGAGAAAATTCTAAAAAGTATTGGAAATTACGAATTTGTCTGAAAGATACAATGTTTTTCAAAATTACTTGAGGTACTCCATTTCGTTGAAATTTGCAATACTATATTGTCAAATACTAAAAATTTATTCAAATGCCAGAAAATATTACAAAATTTCATAGAAAAATATGCAATACAAAAATTCTGGAAGTCATAACATACTGAAAATCTCAAAAATCTAGAAATATATGAAAAACTGTTCAGAACTTTCATTTCTAGAGTATTGAATTCTAAAAAGCTATATAGAAACTCTTGATACATTGGAAAATACTTCGAGTATATATTTATAATAAAACAAAAAAAAATTATGAACAATATCAAAAATAATAGAAAAAAATCTGAATTTCAGTGATTTGCATGAAAGTCACAAAAATCGACTTTTATTATATTATATACGAACATGAAAAATGCACTACTCTGAACTTCAAAAGTTGCATAACATTGGAGTCCTGAAATCCGAAAAATTGAAAAATGCCGAAGGAAATAATTTTTTTTGAAAAACTCCTGAAAATTTTTTCTACCTACGCTTCTGAGAATGATTTTGAAAATATTTCAAATAATTATCCTATAGAGAAAATAGATGAAAAAATTACCATTTACATAAATTTATAATCATCGGAATTGTAGATAACAATTTGAACTCTCATAAAAATTATGATTTAACTATCTGATTTTTTTTAAACTGATGAACCCACAAGTAATTCAATAAAAATAATGTAAGAATAATCAATTCAATTTCATTTTCAGAGATTCAAACAATTAACTGGAGTACCAATTATTTATTAAGTTTTTGAGCATTGTCATAGTATTAATACCTATTTATTGTTAAAATTTATTGACTTATTGAAAATATTGTAATTAAAAACAATAATTTTGACTTTTTAGAGTATATCATTAATTTTTTAAATGTTATAAATTTTACGAACGGGTGAGATGAAGCGTTCCAGCATTTATTTTTCTGTTTGAATTGATATCAGTGACTAATCTTATTTGTAAAAGTTCTCATCGTCATATTTTGAAATGGATTTATCAGAGACTGGTATGTTTATTCAAAAATATCATATACCCTCAAAGTTACGAATTGCCCTTGTAATACATTTGGTGAATTTTCAATATCGTATATGAAAATAAATACTTGCAAAGCAGCGATGAGTTATGCAGCTCAAATCATGACTCCTGAGGTCGTAAAATCCAGAGAGCATGAAAACCATGTACATTTTTCATAAAATCTTCAAAGATTTCAAATGTTGCATAGATTTCTAAATATTATAATTTATCATGTATTTTTTAATATTCTAAAATTTTATTCAATTTTCTAGTATTTTGATGGATTCCTATGTAGATTTTCAGATTTAGATGCTTCAAAATTGAGAGGTTTTTTAGATTTTTACTATTCTTACAAGTTATTAAGAACATAATATTTACATAAAATTGTAGTATGGTGGGTATTCCTATTATTTTTAGTCTTTTTCATATTTTCTAGCATTTACAAAATTTCGTAGTATTTTCTAGCATCATTCTAGATTTATAATATTTCAATGGATTGCTATGTAAATTTAAAGAACTTGAAGCTTTTTATTTCAAAATTATCTAGATTCCAAGTGATCCAAAAGATTTTTCAAAACATAGTTTTTTCGTGGATTACGGTATTTCAGGGGATACTTGTTTTTTCAGTAGTATTCATATTTTTGAATTTTTATACAATTATAATGGTTTTCTGATATTTTAATTGTTACCTATATGCATCAATATTCGAATTGAGAAGTTCTTTAGATTTTATGTAAAAATATTGTCGAATGAATTTTATCTTATTACGTTTCGTATATTTTAATATTTGTTTCAATTTTTGTATTTTTCAGCACATCTTCTACGATTTTGTAAAAAAAAAGAAACTGATAATTATCTATATGATTAATAAATTACAATAAATTACATGATTAACCGATAGCATGGTGAATTTATATTTTTTAGTGATTTGTAAAGCACGCGATGCACCTTAAATTTATCTTGATTTATCGAGTTTTTTCCGTGATCCCTTTTTGAAAATAATAAGTAAAAAGGTCTGAGACTCAAAACGCCTCTGAAGAGACACGGAACATCTGCCGACAATAATAATTCCAACAGCTGATACCTCATCTAAAAATCGAGTTGTCCTGCTCCCGAAGTTTTTAAATTATTTGTCGAACGTTTCCGATGTCGATTGCATGATTTTTTTTCAATTTCCTGCCTCTGCTCTATTTTCTTAATCGAAAAAACCAATAGAAGCAAAAACTATTTTAGAAAACGAATGGACAATACGATGATTTCTCTCACCTGGAAAAATGCAAGGCAAAAAAAGATGGAAAGTGTAAATTTTCAGATGATAGAGTGTCTTAATAATTATTTTAAGAAATTCATATTCTAATTGTTATATTTTCCTGCGACAAAACAACTGAAATTGAAGCAAAAAGAAAAAATACATACTCAAATACATAATCACTTGAACAATTGAGATTAAATGACCTTTTCATATTCAAGACTCGTAAAAACGTTGGCAAACCTAAGATACAACAATTTTGGTGAACATGAGAAACTCCTGTAAATGAAGATATTTATCGTCTCTTTTGTAGCGTCATAAAATCGCGCGTTAACTGTTGCACTTTCTAAAATCGTCTTGGCAGAACTTCAATATTTTGTCACAAATTCACGTGTGCATTTCGCGTGTACCGATTTTCCGAAATTTTCTTTTCAATTTCAAAAAACAAGTAGATAACAAGAAAAGCTTAAGAAATGAAAATTAAATATATTTGCAAATCCTATAGCTATATTGCGTTAATTCTGATGAATCGTGTATAAAAATGTGATATTTTCGACGCTGGAAAAAAACATATTCTTCTTACGAAATAAAACAACAACAAATCTTGTAATAGTCATCAGGAGCGTAGGCAGAAAAAATTGTTGGGACGTTTTTCGAAAAAATGTATGCCCTTCGGGATGTCAATTTTTCGGATTTCAGGATTCAAAATTATACAACTCTTGAAGTCCAAAGTAGTGCATTTTTCATGTTTGTAGAATGGGATTTGATTTTTGTGATTTACATGCAAGTCACTGAGGTTCAGATTTATTTTTACAATAACTTTAGTATTTTTTATAACTTTTTTTGTACTTTTATAAACGTAAATTTGAAGGATTTTCAAATATGATATGATAAAAATTTTTATATAGCTTTCTAAAATTCGATACTCTGGTAATGAAAGCCCTGAAAAATTTTCGACATGAAAAATTATACTTGAAATATTTTCAGTATTTTATGGACTTCCAGAATGTTCGTATTATATATATTTCGTATATAAGATATTTTTATAGAATTGTGTATCATTTTCGGGCATTTTTAATTTTTATAGATTTAGGATTTGATAATATTTTATTACAAATCACAAAGATCTTGAGTATTTTGAATAATTTTCTAAAAACAGTGTCTTTCACTAAGATTTTCAATACTTTTTGGAATTTTTTCATATTTTTGTTCTAATCAAACCATTTGACGAAGTTTATACTATGTTTATGAATTTCTTTATAGGTTGCTAATTGTATGCTCTAGAACTCAAAGTTTTATAAATTTTTCAGAAAAACATTTTTACATACTTTTTGAGTATTCAATAATTTCCAGTATCACTTGCGTTTTAAATGTATTGATATACATAGCTGGGTATGTTAAGTAAATAAATCTTAGCGATTCATCAAAGTATCATAATTTATTTCATATCTAAAGATTTTTTCTTGCGTTTTTTATTATTATTTATGAATCCTGGAATGTTTTTCAGTATATTTTACGATTTCTGGTGATTTCGTACATAACTTTCTTGTATTCCTATATTTTTAGTATTCATAGAATTTTGTAGCTTTTTCTTGGTTTTTCAGAAATTGTGGGTGTTTTTTAGATTTTCTAGAAGTACGTAGATGTTGATTTCTCGAATTCAATGTGTTAGGATTCAAATTTTAGCCGATTTCCAGTAATTTAATGGATGTTTGGGAAAACTACACATATCGGTTTTCAGTGTTTATTGATTTCTTGTACTTCAGTATTTATTTTAGTATTTTTAATATTTCTTAGCTTTTTCTTGTGTTTTCATAGATCATGTGTATTTTTTTGAATTCTTAAAAAGTACCTACGTTTCAAGAATTCGACTTTGTAGAATTCAAATTTCAATCAATTTTCAATAATTTCGTAGATTTTTGGAGAAATTACACCATTTTAAATGTTACGTGAGATCTGGATTTCTTACAATATATTTTCATTTTGATAGCATTTCTACGATTCTATAATTTTTTGTATTTTTATAGATTTCTAGTATTCATACAGATTAATAGGTATGTCAGTTTTTTTCAAAGTTGATGATCTAGAATTCTAAGTTGAATCTTTTTCAGATATTTCAGAAAACAATACTTTGACAGAATACTTTAATTTTTAGTATTTTTTCAGAGTTTGTAGAATTTGAAAGATTTTCTGGTATTTTCCCAGATTTATACTGTAGGCTTCTACAGCTCAATGCTTCAGGGTTAGAATTTTTCTAGATTTCTAAAACTTGTGTGAATTCTAATATATCTGTATAATTTCATTAGGTTCGAACAATTTTCCAAGTTTTTGTTTTTTTACGTTATTATACGCCAAATTTTACGACGTTTTTTATACGCCAAATATTTATGGTAAGAATTTTGTTTGAGAAAAAATTCTTTTTGAGCCAAAATCATTATTATATTTGTGTTATTACAAATTGAGAGTCATGAAAATTGTTAACTCTGAGTCCTTACATGAAACCATTTGTTT
Source organism: Platygaster robiniae (assembly GCA_028476575.1). Taxonomy (NCBI): domain Eukaryota; kingdom Metazoa; phylum Arthropoda; class Insecta; order Hymenoptera; family Platygastridae; genus Platygaster; species Platygaster robiniae. The sequence goes on along the minus strand of CM052025.1, from coordinate 22,441,683 downwards.
TTTCTCAAGATTTCAGTGAGTGCTTTTATGATGATTTCTACTTATTTCATTTTCTTGTATTATTCTTTATAATTTATATTTTTCTTGTTTATTCTCTTAATTTTAATTATTTTCACATGGAATATCAAACTTGGATAAATAAAAGTTTTATGGATCTGGAGCGTGAGGAAAACGATCATTTTTCCCACAGAGTCGATTTCAGAATAAAATTTGAGTAAATTGTAGAAGGTATAGAAAAAAGCTGTTGTTTTTTCAGTTTCTCGGCCAGGGTGAAAAACCCGCGGAGCAAAATCCTGGACGGGATATCATTACCCACATTGAAAAGAGACCCCATAGGCTCATGGCACGCGTTTCGAGCAGCTGTCCCACAGCTGTCTTTCTACCCCATGCCCACCCGGCGCATATGCACACGAAGTTCACCTCGCTAAAGTAGACGTACGTACATAGACGTACTTTCATTCGCCACCGTAAAAAGTAAATCTTATTTAAGGATGCTACATTTTCAAGAGCAGTGTCTCCAGTCCCAAGTTTTATCCCCAATCGATTCATAACTTTTCAAAGATTTTCTTTTCAAAAACTTTTCAAGGGAATTTTCACACTCGTAATGATACTGTACACGAACTACAGTAGTTTATACAAGTTACTGTAAATTCAGGTAGTAATAATTTAGTGTACTACCTATTTCTTTTATCTCGTTTTCAGAACTTCAGCTTGCAAGATTAGAATTGACGACGAAGTATAAATGTCATTTTGTTCGACTTTCCAAATCAGTCGGGAATCTCAACGGGATGTCCAAAGTCTGTTATCATGTAATGTACTGTTCTTTTTTTCTTGCAAAATATGAGTTATAACGAAATATAAATGTTTGTTCGATTTCCCAATTCGAAATCGCAAAGGGATTTCAAAAGTCGTTATCAAAATGATATCAAAACTATACGTTAGATGAGCAAAAGTATTAGAAACTAGTTTTATCAACGTCATTAAAATGATGAGACTGTTTTTCGTTCCTTATCACTAACATTTCAGTAGGTAATCCAGCGACAATTGACTTTAGAAATCACCGCCTTATCGAAATGGAACTATATTCTATTATTGTAGAAGAACTTTTATGAAATAAAAGAGTAAAAAGAATTTGAACTTTCATAGTGAAATTTTTATTTCTTCGAGTTTCCAACGTTTCCACTCTGTTAATTTCAAATAGTCAATTTTGACTATTTCATAGTCATATGTGACCAATGTTCCTAGCGAAAAGAAGGCTACCAGTAAATAGTCAAAAATGACTATTTGAATAAGTCAAAATGCATTTACTACTGAAAATAGTCAAATTTACTAATTCAAAGGTTAAAATTCGATTACATAAAATCGTTAATTTAATATAAAAAAAAAATTTCCCCTTGCTCCTGGCATAATTACAAAACGCAAAATCAAAAAAGATATTTGAGTCTAAAGTCTAATAAATTTGATTGGTTAAAACTTGTCGCCCGAATATCTTTTTTGATTTTAAGTTTTGTGAAAAATGGAAAAGGACTTTTCGACTTGGAAAAATAAGAAGGAAATTTTGAGTAGAGTTTGGTTTGTGAGTTCAACCCCCACTTATCGAGAGAGCACAATTATTGTTTAAAGTTCAGGCTCAAATAACTTTTTAAAATTTGAGTTCTATAAAAAGTCGTAGAGGACTTTTCTACTTGAAATTGAATAAGGAATCCAAGGTGTTTTTTTTTTATATGTGACGTTGGGGCACCCTGTATTTTTCATTTATTAGAAAGAGATGACAATTTTATCCGAAAAAAACTTTGCTTGAAGTCTGGACTCGAACCCAGGACCTTCTGAAAATAAAATGTTGATTATTGAAAAATAAAGATTGTGTCTTAATTTCAAGTTATCTTCCATCAATTTCTTACTGATGCAAAACTGGTTGTATATATAATAATAATCACACTTTTTATGAATCACATTGTATGCACACAGTCATTTATTGTATATATTTATACAGCTTTCTTTAAATGTATACAGTAAAAACTAATGTCTATAACAGGATATATTGAATACTTAATAACAAATTACTGTAAATTATACCATAGTTACATAAATTGCAATATGTTCTGAATTAAATGATGGTGACTAAAATATAATAATGACGTCTTGGTTTCAGACTGTACTTCAATCAATTTCATACCTTTTCGAAGATAATTGCATATAATAAACAAATGAACCGTACACTACGCACTGCTTAATCTATAATCAATGCAATCAAATATAATAAATATAAAATGTAAGTTTCTATAATTACTGAAAATTTTTGGATGAATAATAATAGTGTAAAATATTTCAATAATATTACTATCAATGCTATATACATAATAATCAAGATTTATTTTACTGCTGTTCACAATATTTTTTTCGAATTTCTCTTCTTAATACAATGTGAATATTTCATTCAATTTGTTTTTATTTCACTTATAAACAATATTTCGTTGATCAATTTTTCACTGTAAAAAACTTAGTAAAACCAAGGTTTTGAATGAAACTGATGATTTTATCACTCATATCCATATCTAGCACTTACAAAATAAATTTGAAAGATATATGTACAAACTTTTTAACTTTGGAATCGAAGTCTTAAGAATTTGAAATAATTACAACATTTTTTCAACAATTGTTCATAATTCGAGTTCAGATTTTTAGTAATATGAACTTTTTTGTTTATATAAACTTTTCAAATTTTTCTGTAACAATATTTCAATTTTTAGGTCTTCTCAGGGCCCAACAAAATGCACTTCTTCCTGAATTCTCCGGACGGGGCCTATTATATTTAAACGTGCCGAGTCATCTTGATTTGTAGGTCGGTGTCACGTTTCTCTTTTTTTTCAAATCTCTATCGGTTGTTTTGAAAAATTGTGGCGAGAAAAAGAAAGTCATCAGATATTTTTCCCACGCTCTAGAGCTCCCATAAATTTGCTTGGCTTGTTTTTTCATCAGGAAAATTCTCCACGTGTTTTGCAGGAAAAAAGAGCGTGGCAGTGAAATTTTTATTGAGGAACAAACTCTAATTTTGGAAGAGTCAATATTTTATCATAACACAAAAACATATAAATATAGTCTAATGTATCAATTGAAGCATCAAAAAATCTGAAAATTAATTTGGAAGCTTTTAATCAAGGAAATATATAACTTTTTGAATAAAACTACATATTTCTAATGTCTCAGTAATCTTCTCGTACATCTAGAGGTTTCTAAAAAAATTTCTAGAATATTTTGCTCTAGGATTCAGTTTTATAGATTAGAAAACTCGAAACAAGTGGTAATGTTCGAAATAATTAATTATCTATGTTCAAGCAAAACAGAAAAATATGTGTCGTTTTTTTTTTCGAATTCCCTGTTTATAAACCGATTACAAGCTTGTAGTCCGGTGTTGAAATGCTTTTTTTTTCTGTTTAGAAATTTTCGCCGACAGAGTTTTATTCAAAATATATATTGTTTTTGAAATCATTTATTATATTTACTTTTATTCCAGTTACAATTGATTTTATATCAGGCGCGTAGGCAGAGGGGGGTTTTGGGGATTCAAAACCCTCCCGAAATTCTTATAAAATTAATCAATATTTCATGTAAAAACGAAAAAAGTTATATCGATAAACAAAAAAATTTAAGTTGCAAAAAAATGCATGAAAACGGTAACAGTATATATTTGATAAAAAAGTAACAATTGTCAAAACGTAGGATTACGTAGAAAATATGAATCAGAAAAATTGTTGTAACCCAGTAAATAACCACAAAAACTAAAAATCTACGAAAATGGTAAAAACTGACAAAACTTTGAATCTTAGATCAATAAATTCTTTAAATCTATATAAAATCCATACAAAAGTATTAAAAATCTTTCGATTAATACAAACTCTAAAAAAATAATGAAGCCAATATAATTCAATGAAAAAACTGTTTTCTGAAAAATCTCGACAAACACCTCTACGATGTATAAATTTTGGGATTCTAGAGCATCGAATTTTAAATATACTACAAATCTATAAAAATTCTAGAAAACGCAACAAAATCTTTTAAATGTTTCAAAAATACGGAAATAGAATAACACTATAAAACATCCAAAATCTATGTAAATGTGATTTTATCATTAATTCTTGAAATCACTGTTGACAGATCGAAATTAACATCCTAAAGCATCGAGTTTTTTAAATCTCTGTAGCGATCTACAAAAATATAAGTAATCTATAAAAATACTTAGAAATCCTCCGGGGTATCGTATATTATACTAGAAAAATGTGAAAAATAAATTTACTATTAGTTTACTTGCTCACTAGATTACTAGTTTACTATTTTTCTTTTTCACTTGTTTCCCATTTTACTATTTTACAATTTCAGTACTTTACCAGTTAACTAGACATTTTTAAGAACATAAAAATCATGTAAAAATCATTTTTTAAAAAATAATAAAACTTTCTGCCCTGGAGGATAATTATAAATCAAATACTATAATTATATAGAATTGTAGAAATCATACTAGAATTTCATAAATATAGAAAACAATAAAAATACATCCGATTCGATTGATACAATTAACACAAATAAACATACTTTTATCTGTAGAAATACTAAAAAAATTTAGAATAAACGTATTGCAAATCTTCATAAAAGAAACTGTCATCTGAAAAATCGATTCAAATTCTCAAAATCGTTTCAAGTTTCGATACTATAGCATTAATTACTAAAAATAATCTATTAAAAGATCCATAGAAATTGTAGAAATATATAAAAATAGCAGAAAAAAATACAAAATTTGATGAATAATATACCATACGAAAATTTGCTCGAAAATCAATTCAAATGTATAAATTTTGTAGAAGTTTGATTCCTGGAGCATTAACTTTCAGAAAGTTTTGTATTATTAGAAACCCATATTACTCAATATCAGATAAAGCTTAAAGTGGTATAAATATCAAAAATATAAGTAAAAAAATTGAAACCTCAGTTACCAATTGAAAATCACGAAAATCGAATTCTATTATTTAAGAACATGAAAATTGTGCAACTCTGGATTCCAAAAGTTGTATAACTTTCAAATTCCAAATGTCAAAATCCGTCCCTCGTAATCATATTGTCAAAGATGAATATATTTTTCAGAAAAACCCCTTATGAAATTTTTTCTGCCTACCCCCCTGTTTTAAATAGTTACATTTGAAAATAAAAATATTTTTTGTTGAAAGTGCAGAATTTTTGAGATTTCAAAAGTTTAAATTTGAAAGGGTGCAGTGTTCACATGCTGTTAAACGTCGAATTTCATAATTCGAGTGTTACGAAAAACACGTGTCGCGTGAAAAAAAAGGCGTAATACGGTAACGAGTCCGACCATGCCCAGCATTTGCGGTTTTCCGTCCGTCTCGACGTACAGGAAACGCTCCTGGAGTGTCCTAAAGGATACGGGGCTATTGGGTTTCGCGAGAAAGAGAAAAAGAGCGTTCGGCAAGTGTGCTCTTCCACTCAAAAAATAGAATAGGGAAGGGAAAAAAATCGCTTTCGCCGCTCTTCGGAACCGGAAATTTTGGGGCGTTCAACCCCAGCTAAATATATTTAGATTTAAAAGGCCAGATGATAGGCGAAAACAATTAATTTACATTCACGAAACAGCGGTAATAAAAAGGTTTCCATTCACAGTATTATCAGCAGAATGGATCAATTATATTATTGTATCGTGCATTTTTATTGTGACGTTTGGACAGCTACCAAGAAAGGTATTAAAAAATGTTATTTGAATAATTTTGATTTTTCTAATTTTCTGAGCATAGGACGAAAAATTTGTAAGAGACAATAATCCTACATAAGTTTCATAATAGTATATTACGTACCGAGGGCTGGAAAACGAGTTTAGAGATTTTGAACTGGACGAGAAACGAGTTTTCTGTGCCAGAGGTACGTAAATACATTATGCTTACAGATCAAAAACACGCAATCCAAGCGTGCGACTGGAATTTTTAAAATTCGATATCTTTGAAACAAGGGCTTAATCCAGAAAAGTTAGAATATACTTTAAATATATGTTATTTGGAAACACGCAGATGAAATTTAAGTTCAATCCGCGATATATAATGTAGGGGTTCCCCTTTATTATGAGATTAAGATGTCAGAAAGAAATATTCATATTCAGGAGTGATATTTAAAGAATCATAATACATTCGATGAATAAATGTTGTCTTAAATGTTTATTCTGAAGTACTACATTGTAATTTTGGCATGTTATGACTTCGCTCTATCGAGTGATTCGACTTTTTCTATCTTTTTCAAAAACCTCCCTATGGAAGATTATGTAATACCTTACCAGTGTAATACCTATTACAGTAATTAAAAAATATCGATATCGTGCTGCGGAATATATATTTAAATAGAGGAGTTGCCTCAAAGTAAAACTGCCGATTTTTTTTTCAAATTAAAGATTAGGCTTCATAAATAACTTCTGCGTTGAAAAAATGTGATTTTCATTGTCCAATTTTTTATAAATAATTTTTACAAGTCGCTAAAATAAGGTCCCACTAAAACGCTACGTGATTGGTCGGCGCGTCTGTGACGTCACTAATGTTTGTTTATTTTGATCTCACTATGCTACAACACGGGCCGCGCGCGAATTTTACGGGAAAATTCAAATAATCGGGAAAATGAGCCGTAACCCGGAAAATGGGTTTGTTCGCAATACCTCAGATAATCTCCCGAACGTGAATTTAGCAACGATTTTCGCATATTTTGCGAAAAAAGAGTGTTTTAACGTCCCTGAATCCAGATTCTATATTATTAAGATACACATACGTGAGAAAAGCGAAAGGAAATGCATTGTTTTTTTTTTTGAGAAAAAAACGAAACTCAAACTGTTTATCATCGTATTTGTCTATTTAATTTTTTTTCACATCTATTACAACGGAAAAATGTAAAAACCATGTACAATACAACATTTATTTACTTTTGCGCTTTGACAGCTCTGGATTCAGGGACGTTAAAAAACTCTTTTTTCGCAAAGTATGCGAAAATCGTTGCTAAATTCACGTTCGGGAGATTATTTGAAGAATTTCGAACAAACTCATTTTCTAGGTTTCGGCTCATTTTCCCAGTTATTTGAATTTTCCCGTAAAATTCACGCGCGGCCCGTGTTGTAGCATGGGGAGACCAAAATAAACAAACATTAGTGACGTCACAGATGCGCCGACCAATCACGTAACGTTTTAGCGGGACCTCATTTTGGCGACTTTTAAAAATTATTTATAAAAAATTGGACAATAGAAATCACATTTTTTCAACGCAGAAGTTATTTATAAAGCCTAATCTTTAATTTGAAAAAAAAAATCGGCATTTTGATTTTGAGGCAACTCCTCTATTCTGTAAGTTTATTCATCTTCAAAATTTTAGGTTAGGTTAAAAATTTGAATACGAATATTTTAATTTTTGAGTAACAAACCCATATTCTTGAGATATTTTTTATGAAATACCTAAATTGATAGGGATTTTTTTTTTTCAATGTTTGCGCGAAACAATTCTAAAAACTAAAATTTCTTCGTCTTGAAGATTGCCTTGAAATTAATAAATCCAAAAGAACTTTGCAATGGAAAAATTTCTTCAATCTTTGAATCCTGTAAGAAATCTCAGGAAAAAACACGTTCATTTCACTAATGCCCGATTGTTTTCCCAGATCAACAAGGTTATAATTTGTTTAATCGTAAAGTCAAATTCGCTTACTTTTTTTTGAACTTCATACGATACATCCTTATTATTTTATGTTTTGAAAACTTTGTATATCTTGATCGAACTTATGATTCTCAACAGTATATAAAAATTTTCAGTGTAAAAAAATTACCATTCAATTTTTGCATGTTTATTTACAGAAGTGAAAGAAAATAACCTAGAAAGTCAGATCGACCTAATTTATTGTGTAATTTCGTGCACTTTGACATTACTTATACAATATTTCAAAAATGCGTTACGTTTTTCAATAAGAAATTTTGGAAATCGCTCTCTTATTTTTGCCTTACTCTGATAAGTAAAAAAAGCTTTCAAAATTCTAAAATTCCTATAGACACTTTTTTCCGTTCTTCAAGTGTGTAGAGCCCGAAAATCCTTCTTCACTCTGCAACAACGCTTAAATAAAAATACTCCTGCGATGTTTCTTACTACATGTCCTCTTCTGCATATACTTCCACGTAATGTTTAGTTAATTGATATTTCAGATACAAATAATTTACGAAAAGAGAGAGAGTTTGCTAGGAAAATTACAACATTGTAAATATCTACGTCATACATATTAGTCGTTAAATAAGTAGGAAACTAATGCATAATATAATTGAATCTTCAAAATTTTTTATAACGATTGATTGTCATTTATTGCAGTGCAATATTTTGTTTGCTGAGTATTTTTCAATAACGTGAATATACAGTTACATATATGGGTCATTCCAGGTCAGATTTATCTTGCTATCTACTACTATAAATACTTGTCACTTTTTTCTCACAAGTCTGAGGATTTAATCTTTTGATCTGACGGGCTCATATACAATAACACTTTTTATATTGAGAAATATGCGTATACACTACTTTCCTCAGCTGCGAGTCTCGAAATCCGAAGAAACAAACAATGTTTCTCATTGTTATGGATTAGTATAGAGTTTACTTGTACAGTCCGAAAACGGTGAAAAATTCGTCTCTTTTCCTGAGACAGTTACCATTGTATATCAGTACTGACCCAATGGAAAGGAGCCCACCCAACGCACTGAGTACTACATCGTAGAATTGTTATGTTATGTTTATTATACGTTAAAACACCTAATGAGATGAAGTTCTTCCAACTTGTTATTTTTATTTAATAATTAAAGAAACAAAAGTTTTCAAGTTACTACATTGTAATTGTGTTGTTATGTTATCATTTAAGCAGACCCTCAGATTCTATTTTCAGTTTTTCCACGCTTTCCGTTGCTTCTTTTTCGCCTCGCGTTTCATGATCAATTCTTAAGTTAAGTATATAGGCCTCCCTTTTTATCTGATCACGGAATTTTCGAGGCGTCATTGATATGCACGACTGAATGGACATGGATAACACACCAACAATGTCGCTACAACAACAAGTTATACTTAGTGTAGGGATTAGGAAATAGGCTTGATTTGAAAATTAGGAAGGGTAAGGGCGAGGAGTCGATTTAGTATCTAGGAATGGAATAGATGGCGAGGATGAGAAGCGAGAGTGGTGTGAGAAGAAGGAATGGGCAGTAGGAAGTAAGATGGAAAGACGGAATGATCGGTGTGGATCTAAGTTCGAGAGAAATGACGTTTTTATTATGTAATTCTTAGTACGTTTCTAAATAAATAGTTTGTACATTTAAATGCGCGTCCTCGAATATTAATTTTCCTACAAATTTGGGGGCTCAACCGGGATATGCTCACGGAATATCGAAAACTGACGTGAAGTGAAAGTGAGAAAACGTGGTCGCCGTCAGCCGGCGAGAGAAAGAAGAAAAAGGAAACGACGACGACGAAGATCCAAGACGACACCAAGGACGAGAAACGGTGAAACGACGACGAAGCGACGCCAAAATCGAGCTGATTGAGGACGATCTGTGAGGAAGACGAGAGGAGAAATTTCGAGCAGCCATATTGGAACGCGCCGACAACCGAGGGTGAGGGGAAAGGCGAACGGCTCGAGACGTTTAGAGGACGCGAGATTGACGCAAAAGACGGCCATCTTAGATCGGCACACGGGCGACACGAGCGAACAGGTCGAGACACGTTTTGACGAACGAATCAGCTGCAAGTCAAAGGAAATAGTGTGGAATAGAAGAAAACCCCTTCAGTAAAGGCAGTATCGTTTCATTTTATTATTCTTTTTCATATTTACACATTATTTTCGGCAATAAGGGCAGGCAAGGGATAAAATTAAGTTGATCACGGGATAAATTGGAAATGGAGAATCTGGCTCAAATAGAATTTATTAAGGGGCAATTAAAGAGTGCACCACGCGCTTCAATTCGGGCTTTGCACCTTGTTGTTTTCGAGAAAGAGGGAGACCGAGATAATCGGAAAAGATTGCGTGAATTTTCGGGGTTCACTTTTGCTGAAGAGTCGGAAGAGTTTAAAGCAAAACTCGAAATTGCAGCGAAACTTTCGGTAGGGGATCTGATATCAATTTGTAATATTTTAGGATTGGAATATACCGGGAACAAGGAACAACTGAGGCTGCGGATCATCAACGCTTTAATGAACATCGATTCGCTAGTCAAGGAGGGGAACGAGTCGAAGGACGACGACGACGGCGACGGCGACGAGACCGACGACGGGAACAGCAGGAACGAGAACCGGGAGGTCGACGAAGCGCATGTCACCCCGGAACCCGAAGCGGCTATTCGAAGACGAAGAGAGACGCAGCCTAAATTTGCATTGAGTTTCCGCCATGTCGAGGGGACGATGCGAGAATTCGACGGCAGCGACATCTACCCTGTGGAACGCTGGATTGCCGACTTCGAAGAATCAGCTGTCATGTTTGAGTGGTCGGATATTCAGAAGGTAGTTTTTGCGAAGAAAGCATTGCGGGGGCTGGCTAAATTATTCGTGCAGAGTGAGTCAGGTCTTGGGACGTGGGGAAGATTGAGGGATTCTCTTATTGATGAGTTTTCGAGGAAAGTTACGAGTGCTGAGCTACACGCGATGCTTTCCAAGCGAAAAATAAATGATAAGGAGTCTGTTCAGGAGTATTATTTGATCATGAGGGAAATTGCGGCACGAGGGGCGATAGAGAACGACGCATTGTTTGAGTATGTGATTGAGGGGCTAGGAGATACGACTAGTAATAAGGCAATTTTGTATGGAGCAAGGTCTCATAGCGAGTTTAAGGAGAAATTGAAAATTTACGAGAGAATAAGGCAGAATGTTTCAAGAGGGAATAGCCAGACAATTAAGAGTAGGGACTCTGGGGTTTTCAGGAAAACGCCACTGACGAATGAGAGTGTGAAATCCGTGGGGGAAAAGCCGATAGGGAGGTCGAATCCGAATGTTCGTTGTTTTAATTGCGGTATGCCAGGACATAAATCTATGAATTGTGATCGTAAAGAGTTGGGAACGAAATGTTTTAAATGTAATAGATTTGGACATATCGCGAGTAAATGTACCAGTTCAGATAGGAAGCCGAGTAATGAAGGGTACCCTAGCGTAAACATTGTGAACTCGACACTTAGGGACGAACCGTGCAAGGAGATTGTCATTGAGGATGTGGGGATTAAGGCACTTATAGATACTGGAAGTCCAGTGAGTTTGATTCGTGAGGACGTGTACGGGGGATTGAAAAGACAGAAATTGAGAATTGTTAATAGAGCCATTGCGGGTTTCGGAAAGGGTCAGTTGGTGACCAAGGGGTATTTTGAGTCTTTTGTGACTATTGAGGACGACGAATATTACCTAGGGTTTTATGTTGTTTCCCAGGACGCTATGATGTACCGCGCTGTTATTGGGAGGGATATTCTTAATTAGGCGCAATTGAATTTCACTCAGGGCGGGGTTCTTATTGAGAAAGTGGAACCGATTAACTTTATGGCAGCGATGGTATTGCCGAGTGAAACTCGGGTAGATTTGAGTACGATTGTTGATGCAGAGATAAGGGACAAGGTGGAGTGTTTGGTCGGGGAGTATAGGCCGGAGCCTATTCTCGGGACGGATATTAAGGTGAGGATCACTCTCAAAGATGATAGACCGGTATACACGCGTCCTCGTCGCTTACCTCTGCAAGATAGGGAAATAGTAGAGAGACAGGTTCAACAGTGGGTCGCAGATGGAATTGTAAGGCCGTGTTCGTCTGAGTATGCGAGTCCGGTGCTCGTGACGAGGAAGAAGGATGGGTCGCCACGCGTTTGTATAGACTACAGGCTGCTGAATGCGAAAATCGAAAAGGATCGTTATCCTATCCCTGTGATTGAGAAACAGATAGACAAGCTGAGGGACGCTCGGGTTTTTAGCACGATTGATTTGAAGGATGGGTACTTCCATTTGGATGTCGAGGAAGAGAGTCGGAGATACACCGCGTTCGTTACAACCGAGGACCAGTATGAATGTTTGAAAGCCCTTTTTGGTTTGTCTATCTGTCCGGCGGCGTTTCAAAGGTTTGCGAATACTATTTTTCGGGACTTGGCGAGGCAGGGGATCGTAGTAGTGTATTTTGATGATGTCATAATCTTGGCGGCCTGCCTGGATGAGGCACTCATTCGATTGAGGATCGTTTTTGAGTTGTGCAGTGCTTACGGGCTTGTCATCAATTTCAAGAAATGCCAGTTCATGAAGAGCCGGATCGAGTTTTTGGGTCAGGTTGTCGAGGGGGGTACGGTTTATCCGTCGCCAGAGAAGATTCGAGCCGCTGAGAGCTATCCAGAACCAAGGACACCGAAGGCATTGCAGAGCTTCTTAGGCTTCACCGGTTACTTCAGGAAGTTCATACTAGGCTACGCCGTAATTGCGAGACCATTGAGCGACCTACTCAGGAAAGAACAGTCGTTCGTGTTCGGGCCAGAACAAAGGCGGGCGTTCATCGAGCTCAAGAACGCGCTTCTCACAGGTCCCGTGCTGAAGATTTGGGACCCTTACGGAGAAACTGAAGTGCACACGGATGCGAGTCACCTCGGGTTTGGGGCCATTCTTATGCAGAAGTCATCGGGCGAAGAAGCTTTTCACCCGGTGCACTACATGAGCAGGAAGACCAGCCCAACCCAGCAGAGATATGACAGTTATGAGCTCGAGGTCTTGGCTGTCATCGAAGCTTTGGCGAAATTTGGGGTTTACCTTAAGGGTAGGACATTCAAGATAATCACGGACTGCAAGGCTTCCGAACAGGCGATGAAGAAGAAGGATCTGTGCCCGAAAGTATGGAGGTGGTCTGCCTTTTTATCGAGTTTCAGCTATTCCATCGAACACCGCAGTGGTCAACAAATGCGACACGTCGACGCGCTGAGCCGGTATCTAGTGATGAATTTGCAGGCCGACAACATCTCAGCTAGAATCGTCAAGGCTCAAGAAGACGACGAGCATATCAAGGCACTGAAAGAGGAAGTAGAGCTAGGGGAAAGTCGCGAGTACGACAGTCACGGAGGAGTTCTGTACAAGTTTGTTGACGGTGCCGATCTTCTGTGCATACCAGCTTCAATGGAGAACGAGATCATCAAGATGGCTCACGAAAAAGCTCACTTGTCAAGCCAGAAAACTCAGGACGCTATAAGACAGGAGTATTTCGTGCCCAAGTTGAGAGAGAAGGTCGACCGTCTGATATCGAACTGCATCAGGTGCATCATCGCGAACAGAAAATCCGTAAAACAGGAAGGTTTTCTTCATTCGCTGCCTAAACCAGATGTCCCGCTCCACACGTATCACATAGATCACTTGGGACCTCTGCAATCTACGGCAAAGCAGTACAATCACATCCTAGTGATAGTAGACAGTTTTACCAAGTTCATATGGCTCTATTCGACGAGGTCTACGACTGCGGCCGAGGTGATTGATCGACTGGAGAGGCAGAAAAGCATTTTCGGAAATCCTCACACGATAATTTCGGACCGAGGAACGGCCTTCACTGCAGACGAGTTCGAGAGGTACTGCGAAGGAGAGGGGATACGGCACTTGATCATCACCACGGGGTTACCTAGGGCCAATGGACAAGTAGAGAGGATCAATCGCTCCATAATTCCTGTCCTCACTAAGCTGGCGGTCGAAGATCCTACAAAATGGTACAGGCATGTGACAAGATTGCGGTACACGCTTAATTGCACGTTCCAGCGCAGCATCCAGACTACCCCATTTCAGCTCCTCACGGGAGTAAAAATGAGGTGCCCCGAAGATCTGAGGCTTAGAGAGTGGCTGGACGAAGAGTCAAGGAAGCATTTCGAGGAGGAACGTGAAGTGGCCAGAGTTCGAGCTAAGGAGCAGATTTTGAAGACCCAAGAAGAGAACCGGGCAACTTACAACTTGCGCAGGCGGGCACTCAGGGAATACAACGTTGGAGACTTGGTCGCCATCAAGAGGACGCAGATGGATCCAGGCCGGAAGCTTCGCGCCAAGTTCTTGGGGCCATACCGGATCACGAAAGCGAAGCCGAACGACACCTACGACGTGCAGCGGGCAGTCCCAGGGGAGGGCCCACAGAACACCAGCACTTGCGCCGAGTTTATGAAGCCCTGGGCAGGCTCATGATCCTCATTCGGGGCGAATGTTTCATTCAGGATGGCCGAGTTGTAGGGATTAGGAAATAGGCTTGATTCGAAAATTAGGAAGGATAAGGGCGAGGAGTCGATTTAGTATCTAGGAATGGAATAGATGGCGAGGATGAGAAGCGAGAGTGGTGTGAGAAGAAGGAATGGGCAGTAGGAAGTAAGACGGAAAGACGGAATGATCGGTGTGGATCTAAGTTCGAGAGAAATGACGTTTTTATTATGTAATTCTTAGTACGTTTCTAAATAAATAGTTTGTACATTTAAATGCGCGTTCTCGAGTATTAATTTTCCTACATTAGTTTAAGCTTCTTTTTCTTGTTTGAAATAAAGACTTTTATCATAAATAGAATTAAAAAGCGACTACCCTGATACATCGAAATTTCACATGCATGGGCGAACTCAATGTATCATTTGTAATGTATCTCAATAATGATTTTCGAAACCTTCTATTCTATTTGAGCATTTTGTGAATCGAATACTTAGAAAAACGATAAAATGTATAATTTAGGCGTCGTTTCAATATCAAACATGAGACTGACTTTGATAAAAAAATACGCGATCACGTGAAGCACTCGTTTCCTGCATGATAACTTCACGAACAAATCATCGTCTGGAATAATGAGTCGATGAAATGAGTATTTCAAAATTACTTAGAATATTTCATGCCTTGCAAAACGTTCTATAGAACATAAAAATATGTCCTGAGTGTAAATAATAATATGAATACATTACATATCGATGAATATTTTTATTCCCCGATCACACGTTCATACATCAATGAACAAAATTCGGTCTAAACCCATTCACATCCACAATCTCAGGTTCAAAGTAATCCTGAACATTCTCAATATCCCCATACCTTGGAGGACTTTCATTTCCATAAGAGTCATAGTTAACATTAACATAGTTGTTATCGTAGACATTATTTATACCATCCCTTTGTCCCTGCGAATCAAAATAAAAATGGTCTCCCGAACTGGAAGTTGTGGTAAGAGAAATATTGTCTATTTGCTGGGGAAAACCACCATAATACCCATGAAAATTAGAGTCATTAGAACTCGTGTTGTTAGTTGTTCCAGGGGTTGTCGCTGTTATTGCAGAATGCGTAGTTGTGGTACTCGTGATCACTGGTTCCTCATTCGATGTCTTTATTGTTGTTATTTGCTCTTTTTCACTGGGTTTCGAAGTTTCGGGTTCCATTGTTGTAGTATCTGGTTTTGATGTTGTGGTCATAGGTTTCTGCGTTGGTTTAGGGTGTTTTTGAGGAGCTGGGTTTGTTTTTTTGGCAGTTGTAGGCGCTGTTGCCATTGTGATATTTTTATGGTCTTCATTTGCGAATAATAATTCTTCCTTGGACATTGAATTGTGCTCGTTGGTTACATCAGAGATTATTGCAACATCTTCAGGTTTGTTCTGAAAATGAAGTAACGAAATTCAAGAATTATTTATTATTTTACTCGTTTAAATTTTATATTTGTGTATTCCTTTACTGTTTGATTTTCTCCATCTGCAGAAATGGAAACAACTGTTGAACTGTCCTCGTGATTCATTTCTCGAAAATCTCGAAAATCGTCTTCATTTGTGTTTGGAGCGTCTTTTGAAGGTTCTGCAGGGCCCCAAATTTGGAAAATATCCGTTGGTATGAAAGATTGGGAGTTGAAAGGGAAAGGTTCATAAACTGCAGCGAAATATGGGGACCATCGAGAAATGAAATTTTTGTTCGATTCCTTGATGTACGAACTGGGAGTTGCTTTATTCCCTAAATCCATCAAAAATGCCAATCGCCCGAGAAATTTTCCTTTTCTGTTCGAAATTTGAAGAGGTTCGGAAATTTCTTCATTGTGTCTTTCGAGGTCCTGTTGTCTGAGGAGTGATCTTGAACTTGTAATCCCGGGATTGATTTCTAAAGTATAAAATTAATTAAATAATTTTATTATAAAGTGGAATACTTTAGTGTATTTTCAAAAAAGAACAGATATTTTTAGGTTCACTACTTTTTGGTATCAATCGTATTTCTTCAGTATTTCTACAGTTTTGACGATTTTTTTGGCGTTTTTATAGATTTTTATATCTAATATCTAGAATTCGATGATTGGGTGAATCAAGGTTTTTCCAGATATTTCATTTATAATTTACATATATTTATTTTAAGAAAATTTTTTTCAAATGGAATTTCAGTAATTTGATTGATTTCTAGTATTAAGTAAATATTTCTCATCGTCAATAAAATTTAATAAGATTCTCAGTGTTCGTTGAAAACTATCATTTTTAAGAATTTTATTATACGTGTCTAGAGTTCAATAATTTTAAATCTAGAATTCTCATTAGATATTTTAAGTGTATTGATAAATTCGTAAGAAAACAGTATTTTTGTCAGTTTTAAATATTTTACAGTAATTGATAGTTTATGCAAATTAGATACTTCGAAATTTTAGCGATTCAAGCCTGCAAATAAAGTTTTCTTTACAGTTGTTAGATGACGAGATTCTTACCAATTTGCCAAAGAATTTTAACCTTTTTTTATCAAATTTTCAAAGTAAACTTATTTCGAATCGCAAATTTTATAAGATTCAGTTGAAAATGAGAAGATAATGAAACTTGTGTAATTTTCAAACAACTTCTGGTATTTTCTGCAGGATAATAATTTCAAGAATGAGAAATAGTACAAGTTCACTAATAAATATTGTAAAACTCAAGAAATTCGATAGTAGGAAATTGTTCATCTATTAATATAAGCTAATCAATTATTGAAAGTCCTGAATTCTGCAAATTTTTCAGACCAAGTAAAAACTGAGAATTTAAAATGAAGGATAATCAGAAAATTTATTCTTAAAAATTACAAATTATCTAAAGGAATACACATTTTACTGTTCAAAAATATATGCATATTACGATACTTTGAAAAATTCAAATTCATTTTAAAAATTCCATTAAGCAAGCAGGAAAACTCAAAAATCAATTTTCATAAAAAAAAATTACAATTGCTGAGTTTTAATGTAAAAAATTTAACGATGACTCTATTCAATAAATTTCTAGACTAACTTACCTGCCAAAAACAAAAATACAAAACAAACCACAAAAACCATCTTTACTTCCTCTAAATCCAACCCAAACTGAATTCAAACAATAACATTCATGCGGGTTCTTTTCGTCCTCCTTTTGTAGAAAGCGCCACACGACTTATCACTGATAAAAAAATTCATCATCAATTTCAGACGATAAATACATCATGAGGGCTTCCTACAATTTCCTCAGAGAAAAAGAAAGTTCGCGAAAAACACTCGATTAAATTGCCATCAAATAAATTTATTAATCAATTAAATCAAAAAATTGATCACAATAATTTACACAAGACGATTGAAAAATAAAAACGAATGCAAACGTATATACAAATCAAAAACCAGTCTTTAAATCTTACAAAAATTATGATCGACGCATGTAAAGCATTGTATTTATTTCAGATATGATTCTTCTCAAGTGATCGATGATTTCTTTGAGATGAGTGTTCTTCAATTTCACTTGCTGTTAAAAAATGAAAAAAAAAAAACGAGTTATTTATTATAATTGATTCTAAACAAAAAAGTGGAGCACAATTTTTTACCTCAGTTATTTCTTTGCATTCTTCGCACATTAGCCTATAGGATTCTGAGGTCTTTTTCTCGTCAGGTTTCGCTTCAACTTCGTCTTTTAAAGGAATCAAACTCTCAATGTGTGTGTACTCCAAACCCTGTAGTTGACAATTTTCATTGCATTTTTCGTAAACGAGCCTTAGTCGTTTAAACAAAAATTCGAGCATCTTCAGGTGCTCTTGAAGTTTTCCCTTTTTTTCGTTGGCAAGGCTAGCTCCCGACCCAGTACCTGAAAAACAATCAATTATGATAAGTTTTTATAACTATTTTATAATGCCAACATTTATTATTACTGCACGAAACAATTGCTGTTTGCAAAATAGTTTTGAAATGCAAAGTAAAGTTAAAAAAAACACACATTAAAAGAATTGTTTTCTACACTTATCCCAAATTAAAATTTTATTGGAAAAATTTCTTTTCTCAAAATCCAAGACCTTACCATTTGGTAATTGCATGAGTTTCATCAAGTTGAAAACTTCCTGCATTCTCGTGACGATTTCTTGGACTGTTTCTTGTCCATATTTGCACAAACTTGCTGTAGTTAATTCTTTGTTTTGTTGCTTTGGTTGCTGGACAGGGGGAGGGGGAGGTTGCTGACGGGCAGTTGGAGCCTGTGACGGAATTGCCTGATTTCCAACCTAATAATTTTGTACGGAAATCTGTTATTGTTAAAATTTTGCCAATCAATAAAAAATGAACAACTCAGTATTTCAGATTATATAGTTGGTGAATGAGAGTTTTGAAAAATTATAATTCACTTCAGTATAAAATGAATTGTAGCTTGTATCGAAAATAAAAAAAAAATGCATTTTTGAAAAGTTTTCATTATGATAAAGAGAATTTAGAAATTAATGAATAAATAATTTATACCTATAACGTATTTTTAAGTGATGGAATTTTTACAAATCATGTATATAAAAACTGAAAAATATACCGGAATTTTTTCAGTCTAATTAATAAAAACTCTCACCTACAAAACAGAAATTTCAAGACTGGAAAAAAATGAAGCTCTGATATTCGACCTGACTGTTTTGCTGAGCGAGAACTTGCTGTTGTTGTTGCTGTTGCATCTGCATTTGTTGCTGCTGCTGCTGTTGTTGCAAGTGTTGCATTTGCTGTTGCAGAACAGCATTCTGTTGTTGTTGCTGCTGTTGCTGCGCCATCATTTGCTGCGTATTGAGCATATTCATAGCGTTTGGATTCACACCTGTGTTCACTCCGGGTCCAAATTGCTGTTGGTTTGCGATTCCTAGAAAAAATACATGAATATTTATTGCACACAATCCAAAAAATTAATTTGTTTATTTTCAAATTCATGATATCTGCTACTAATTTGGATATCAGAAAATAACGGAAAAAATCTCAATTCATCAGATTGATCTGGACTAAAAAATATGAATTTCAGTTAAAGTAATGTCGAAAATTCTTAATTCTAAATCCTGATTTCAATTTTATTATAAGTTCAATGTGAAGATATGAAATCGGAAATACTTCTTCCAATATTGGAAAATTGAGGTACACAAATTCTTTGTAATTTAATGGATTGTTTGTAATTTAAGAATCAGTAAAATTGAGTTTACCTTGTTGAGGACTCATTAGACCAGAAACCATTTGACCACCGCCGAATTGATTTCTCATGGTGGTTTGCTGTGTGTTTGGAAATCCTGTAGGGTAAGGGTGTTGTTGTCCAGCCATTATGTATTATGTAAGATAACGATTGTATCACCTGAAATAAAAAGTTTCTCATAGATTTTTTGATTTTTCAGTCATGCATAAACGAACAGAAATCAAATTTCTGTTACAAATTTTCCTACCATGTTCGGAATTATGAAATTTATGACTCTGTAGAAATTCAAATTTAGCCATACTTATATAAAATCAATTTTTCCCTGAATAACAATCCAAATACAAATAAAAATTAAAGTAAATGAAACTATAAATATTTTTGTTATTAATGAATATCTGTAATCATATTTAATTGAGATAAAGTAGATATAACCTAATAAAAAAAATTTCTTATACATTTTTTAATTTTCCAATCATTCATTCACAACAAGGAATCCCATTTTTAATAAAAATTCGCATGTTTCATTTAGAATTATTATTTTATACTTTCGGAGAATTAACAATTATTTTGAAGTAAATGATGAAAATGATTGAACTAATTATAATTACACAAAAAATATTATTATCAATAGTACATAATTATAATAAAATAATAGAATATAATTATAGAATAATGTTATTATAAAATTATTTTGAAGTTTATATTATTCAATTTGATTATTCACAATTGGTGAAAGAAAATTATTATTAGGATGATTAGTATTATTATTATTATACATAATTTCCTGAACTAGAATCTCAATACAAAAAAAATAGACTTAAATGGAATAGAGATAAGATATTTATAATTTTGAAAGATACAAATTTAACTATTATTATTAGAAGTTTAAGAATATTCATTTTCACTGATTTTTAATTAAGATAATGAATCTTTTACCTAAAAAAAAAGTTTCAAATGGACTTTTTGAATTTTTAATGATACATGCACAATCATAAATCACATTTTTGTAGAAAAATTTCTTGTCACATTTTAAATTATTGTGGGAATTTGAAAAACAAAGTTAACATGTATCAAATCAACAATAATTTTTAAATAATTGAGAAATCCTCACCAATTAACTGTTATTATACATTAAATATGTAATTGAGAGTATCATTATATAAATAATATATTATACAAATATCAAATAATAATGGTGTAAGAATATTTATGAATTGATATATCTAATGTGGTTATTCACAGTATGTATTAATGAATTTTTATCATCAATGATATTATTATCCATGTTCCGAGTTAAAGTGAGAATTCGAAAAAGAAGGTAAAATTTTAATTAATCAACAATTAACAATGAATAATTAAATAATACTCTTGCATGAATTATTATTACTATAAACAAAATAATAATAAATGTCGAGTAAACTTACATAAATAATTTCATGTATATGTATAAATGTGAATGTCTGTGCATCACAAAAAGTAAAAAAATTATAAAATTTTTCATAAGTCGCAAAGAGTCACATAATCATAATCATAATAGTAAAAATTACGAAAAGTCACAAAATCACAAAAGGTTACAAAGCACAAAAACGTGAAAAATATGATTTTCAAAAAAATCCCACCTGAGAATTAGTTCTGCTACGCCCCGATCTTGATGTTTTAATTCACGCACTTACAATTAGTGCAGTTTTTAAAAAAAATATGTTTGGGGCGTACATTTTCAATACAGATTGAGAAATGCGTACACTCTTATTTCTTCAGCCACGAGTCTCGAAATCCAATATCAAATAATACAGTTCAGGCCTGGTCGGTGTGGAGGCGCTATAGTAAAGCGCTTCTCGTTCTTATTGTTCAGTCTAGAGTATACTTCAAGACGACGAAAATGTTGAAAAATTGGTCTCCTTTCCTAAGAAAGTTACCATTGTTAACTGGTACTGATCCAATGGAAAGGAATCCCAACCCAACGCAGTAAGTACTACATTGTAACTTTGTTATGTTATGTTATTTCTATAAAATTTTGACTTCTTGTCTTATTTTCATTTGATTTTTCTTCAGGTGTCCAATTGAACCATGGGACACCTGGTACATTGTAATTTTGTTATGTTATGTTGTCTAAATAAATTTTTACAAGCGGCCCAACATTTAATTTTGGAAAATCTACTTGTTTTACTGCCAGTTAAAAGAACATTGGAAATTTCTTACTGCCAGTAAAACAGTGAAGTTTTCGAACGCTAGGATTGGGTAAAAACACATCAAGTGAGACCAAAATTTTTGCATGATCTTTGCCAACTTCGAAATCATTTCATGAATGTGAAGGTACATAAATTTAGAGTCTGCATTTTAAAAAGTTTTCTAAAATTCCGGTCTTTGTTTATATTATTAGCCTTTGAAGTCATGGGTGGATTATTTTTTGCAAAATTCATATCTCTTCAACCGCTTATAATAAAAATCTGAAATTTAGTATAATTATTGAAGTATAGGAAGGTGAAACTACTTAATTCCTCGGTTTGATATTGTTTAAAAAAATTTTTTTTGTATCACTTTGTTTTAAACAATTGCAATTTACAGAAACATATCCACCTCAGTTTTCAACGATACGAGTACTCAAATGTGTGGAATTGACTAGCCTTTGAGAATCTGAAAAAAATTTTTGTGCACACTGTTAAATCCGGAGATAATACATTTATTATGGCGTCGTGCATGGCCGGCAGAGAGAGTTTTGCTATGAACCATTACAATTTATAAACTGCATGCATGCCATTTTCGAAAAATTTCAGTATCCGAATACAGGCCATCTATTTAACTTTCAGAATCCGATAGATCATTGTTTTCAAAGTGTTTTTATCTGGAAAATTCAGATTATAAAAAGTGCCACATATGCTTGGTTGGGAGTTCTTCGCTTTTAATAACTGCTGTAGCCAAAATTTTGCCAATATGATTTGGAATGAATTTTTGATTCCAAACACACGATACTGTTTTATTGTTTTCCTCATGAAAGGCCGGTTTCTTGTATCTTTTTATGTCATAAAAAATTTAATATTCCATAAGACCACATATTTGCAGCTGAGAGCGCTGAGCGTTACTTTTATCATTAGGTACGTTTTACCATTGACGAAAAAAATTATGATAACATCAAATTAATTTTGAAAAATCAATTCATACTTTTATTAACAGTTTTTTGGCGTACTGACGTTATTATTTGTACAACAGAGGAAAGAAATAAAAAATTTACATTGAACCGGAACAAAGCGAACGAAGTGTCACAAAAGGTTACAAATCATTAACACTCATAAAAATTCACAATATCATGAAAAACTGGGCGTCCCAAAGTCAGAGGCTTACCCAAAAATCATTGATTTGTCATTAAATTGTAAGACACTTTTTCTTTCGCTTTTTTTGAGAATTACTAACACTTGAACAGTTATTAAGGATTCAATTTAATTTACTAACTTTCAGAGAGGCGGGGCTTTTTATAAAAGAGACTCTTTCTTTTTTCTCAGCTTATTCTCATGAGATATTTCAGGATGAAATTAGAAACAAATTTTTGACGCAGAAGAAACTGAACATTCTTAAGTTAAAAAATTCAAATTCAAATACTAAAGAAACATTAAAATATATGTTTATCAAAAAGGAAATAATTGTAAATAAAAAATTTTGATTTTTAATTATCATATATAAATGAATTATAAATTATTTAGGTCGAAAAATTTACATATTTTCTGAAACAAAAACATTAGATTTATCTAATTTTACCTACTCAAGAAATAAAACATTATAACGTTTTTTGAAATTTGGCGATGTTGAAAAAAAATTAATGAAATAAAATTTATCAACACGAAATAAAGGGAATTTCTTCCAATTCCAAAGATAACATATGCAAATTTTTTTTTCGACAATATAAAAGTTGCAAAAAAAATGTGACTCACCTTTTTCTTTATTACAATGTCAAGACAGCAATTCTCAGTTTCCCCAAATTAAAAAATCTAGTTTGTAAGAGCCTTTTTCCATAAAAAACTCGAAAAAGCAGTCGAGTATATTTATTTGCTCCAAACGCTCCAAACAATACAAAACAGGAAAACAATAAACCTAAATAAATCACAATAAACGCTCAATCCAGCTCAATCTAGCTCAATCACAGAAGATTTTGACATCATTTGACATGGTAAGACATTTTTTGGAATTTATGACTAATTGAATGTCTTTTTTTTCAGTCTAACAACAGAGATTAAAAAAAAATAAAACATCCTATGAAATTTGTCATATATATGACAGTATATGGTCTATATACATATATAGTCTCCATACTCTCTATGGTCGATATGGTTTTAAGACTTTAGGAACACATTTAATTGTTATTGTTATTATTTTTTTATATATAGCACTGTTGTTTTAATTCGATTTCAAGGCGTTGTTCCACCCTTTTTTTGTTAACTTCTTCAACTGTGTTCAACTGTGAAAGACAGAAAATAAGAAAATAAACAAATGGCTTTCCAATGCAGTTTTCAATACTTTTTTATTTCGAGCGTTGTGCTGTGTTTTTTAA
This sequence comes from Platygaster robiniae, assembly GCA_028476575.1. Lineage (NCBI taxonomy): Eukaryota > Metazoa > Arthropoda > Insecta > Hymenoptera > Platygastridae > Platygaster > Platygaster robiniae. The sequence continues at coordinate 22,417,725 of CM052025.1, read as the reverse complement.
TTGGGCAAGGTGAGTTCATTGCCCTTGAAGTGGTAATTGACAGTTTGGAATGATGAATAATTCAAACTTGAGTCATTCAAAATATTTTAAATATTGATTTTCTGAGAAACTCGTCTTTTAAACAGTCATCCCAAGTCTCAATTTTTAGAAATTAAAACTTCTGTTTATACTTTGTTTTTCAGGGGTTAATATTTTTTGAACAATTGTAATTAAAAACCGAAATTCATTTCATAAATGTTTTTTTAAAATTAGGAGAATACCAAAAACATTATTCGGAATTAAATTATAAGCTTTGAAACGTAAATATTTTGGATTGCAAATTCAAGAATCTAAAAATGGTTCAATGTGAAATAAAACATAATCTGAAAATTTAGAATTTGCATCTTGATGACTAACAAAAAAAACAAATGAGGAATTTTTTCATTTTCTATATAAATTCAAGAATTTTCAACTTGAAATCAAAAAATAATATTTCCCTGTTAATCAATGATATTTGGAAATCAGTGAAAATATAAGATTGCATATTCAAGAATAACAATAGTTTTGTTTATATTTGCTTTTAATTTGAAAACGAGGGATTTTCATTTTCATAAGTGTGAAAACACCGATAAGAAAAGTTTTTTTTTTTTTTTTTAATCAATTTGACCTCAAAGTTTGGAAATTGTTCAAAAATGTAGAATTTTCGATTTAATAATCCAAAACTATTATTCCTACAATCATCTAATTAAAAATTTCGTCGATTTCTTAAAATATAAAATTCGTTAATGATTAAATTTAAGTGTGTTTTTAAATTGTGAATCTTTCATAATATCCATAAAATGTGGAAGGATTTCTAGCTTTTTTTATGTTAATAAAAATAATTCATTTTTCTTATAGCCATATTTCAGTATATGTATTATTGTTCATTTATTACAAAAAAAAAAGTTCAATTAAGAATTCTAGATGTTAAATCTTGAAAAATTTCAGATGTTTGAAGTTATCATTATTTATATTTGGTTTTTAAAATTTTTCAAGCATAAGTGAAATTCTGAATTATAATGATAGTTTCAATTTTTAAATTTATCTTTCTCAATTTTGAATTTTGCCGCAAAAATCTGACTATTTTGGAATTCATAATTTACTCCGAAAGTACAAAAATTTAAGAATGAAAAATAAGACTTCATTTTGAAAATTTGAACTTGTGACTTTGAATTGAAAAATCCAAATTTGAAAATCTATGAAAAAATTTAGGATTCATAAAATCAAGAATAAAAATAGATTATTTTAGAATGAACAACAAATTCAAAAATGAGTTTTTAATGTCAAAATCAATTCGAGTAAAAAATTTTGCAATTGTAGAATAGTATAGAACCAATCAATTAAAATTTAAGAAAAATTACTTTAAATGTAATAATTGAAAGTTTTGTTGGTTACTAAATATATAGAAAAGGTAAATGATGAAAAAAATATATTGGATGAATTTGTTGAATTTTTTATAATTTTTCCCTAATATGTTATATACAATTAAATCAATAATAAATAATAAATAAATAAATAAAATTTAATAATAAAATCAAAGTAATTTATGTTTTCAGTAACTACTCGCTAATGTAAAGTCATTATAATATTACAAAAAAAATTTCAATTATGTCAAAAATTTTATCCTACAAGAATCTTAACAAACTTTTTAAGTTTTATGATTTTTACAGATGATATTTTATGTTTTTCACTATCAGTAAAATTTTGAAAATTTTATTTTGTACTTATGAATACTTGTTTCTAGATTCTCGATTTTCCATTAAAAATCCCAAAAATTTGAAATTAATCTAGAATATATTCCACAGTTGAAAAATTTTATAATGAAAAATAGAATTCCATTATGAAGAGTTTAACTTCTGAATAAGTAATTCAATCCAAAATTTTTATCAAATTCAAATTGAAGACACTTTTGACTTTAAATCGAAAAATAAGAATTTCAAAATTCGTTAATAATTACAAGATTGTATATCAGGAATGTATACAGTTTAAAATATACTAATAATTTTAATTTGGAGAATTTACATTTTTATTATTTAATTCTAAATGCATAGAATTATTTATTTACTGTATAAAATAACAGTAATGAAATCGTGATACATTTTATCATTTTTATGAAATGTGTGATCATAACTTGTTAGTTTTTAGTTTTAATCGAATTAAATCATATTTTCATTAACTATGTATCAAGATGTATGTATCATAATTAAAAAATTTTCCGATTCTGCTCCAAATTTGATCTTTCAGAAGTTTACATTGGAAAGGTGATAATTTTATTTGATTTTTCATGTTCTTTCTAGTATAAGTAAAATTTTGAAAAGTATCCTATGATTTTTTAAATTTCTGTTACTAAATTATTGATTTAGCTTCGAAAATCCCGAAATTTCGAAATCTCTAATTTGTTTTGAAGTAAAGAGAATTTTAGGATAAAACACTTAAAAACATGGATAAATGCGAATTAAAATTTAGCAACCATAACAGCCAAATCTTACTGCCATCATGTCTGAAAAATTTCAAAATTATAACAAAGCAGTTCTATTACTTACATCTCTTATATTTCAATTAAGGTTCAAATTTTATAACTGACATTCGATCCTAGAGAGGAAAAATTAATTTCACTCAATTTTTATACATCAATATTATTTCATTGTATAATTATGAACACATTTTTCAAATCAGTGTAAGTTCACATTTTTTTAATTGAATCATTTTTTTTAGGAATGTGCATAAAGTGCTGGTATTGCAGATCAGATTTCGATCCAAAATGTCAAGATCCTTTTGATAACACAACAGTGCCCATAAAAGATTGCGCAGAAGAACGAGAAATGCAACATTTACCAGGAGTAAAAGCAACAATGTGCAGAAAAATCAGGCAGAAAGGTACAATAAATAAACAAATTCAATTAAGTAATAATTCAGGCTTATTCTAAAAATCAAAGCAAGCTTACAAAATTTTGAAATTTCAAAATACTTCCTCATATACTGAACGTTTTTTTCCAACTTTGAGTAATCTAAAATGTTAAGAATCGAAATTTTTAGTATACATAATGTGCTATAAAATGTGTAATATTGCAAGCAGTGAAATTTTAGAAATTATTAAAACTCGTTTTGAAGTTTTATTTTTTAATAAATCTCACATTAAAAATTGAAGTATGCCTAAAATGAAACTTTACATTTAAATTGAAGCGTTGTATTTCAAGTTGAATTATTTTTTTTTGTTTCAGAAATATAAAAGTAAATAAATTGTTTTAACAATTCACTATCCACACTATTATTGTAAAATTATGTAAAATTCAACATGGTAAAATGTTAAAAATAATAACTGAGGAATTAGAGCGTACATTCAATTTTCAAAACAAATTTTAACAGTGCGATTAAAAATTAAAAAAAAATATTATTTACAACCAAACTTTTTTTTATGCGTAGTCAATGGGGAATGGCGATATTGGCGAGACTGCGCGTATTTGGGAGAACCAGGAATCGGAGGTGATGAAAGGTTCTGTCTTATGCGAACTGGTACGTACAACATTTTCATGGAATACTGCACTTGCAATACCAAAGATGGTTGCAACTCGGCGACAAATCCACGTGGCAACAATGCCCTAACTTTCATCATAATCGCCATGCCTTTGGGCCTAAGTTACTTCATATCTTGAGTACTTTAAGCGAATCGAGTTGCCAGCTCTGGGAATTTCATCAAATTTCGTATTTCTGGAGGTAATGTCTTGAAAATCAGTTTGCAGAAGGTTTTGTGATAAAATGTCAAAGGTGATAGTGACACCTTGAAATTTTAATAAGTGTCTTTAGGTCTTGTTATATCAAAATGTATAATTCTGAAATTCATAGCAATTTATAAAACCCATGAATTTTTAAGTTTGGAATCTGAGAATCTTAACATTGGGTCAAGTTTCCAAACGATTCTCCAGTTGTCGAAAATTATCAATGAGGTGGCAACTCTTTTAACAAATTTTATCGCTACGTAAATCCGTCCGATTTTTACGCTTTAGATCTGATAGTTTGTAAGCAAAATTGGTGCCTTATCAATCTTTTTCAATGAAAGGCATTTTTATGCAATCCTGACTTGTATTGGTCTTTATACTAGAAATTGTAAGATATTTAAAAATGTCTTCAAGTCCAATTGTACATATATTAGATAGTACAAAAATTTTTTGGAGCTCTATACATACTGTAATAATCAAATGTTGAGTATTTTTGTAATGTATTGCAATGCTTTGTACTGAAAATCACTTCGTATTTTTTATACAGAGATTATTTTGCTTGTACGCAAATGTACCGGTGAGTTTTATGAAAATATATACAGGTATTGATATCAAACGATTTATCGCTTTTTTTTGCAAAAATTAGAATGCAATTAATTAGAAGAATTCACATTTCCTTGTATGAGGAATCGAAATTTCCATATAAGGTTCTCAATTTAACACTTTCTTATAAGGATTCGCGATTCCTGTTTAATATTTTTAAATTTGCTTATATAGAAATATCACTTTTCCTATGAGTTTAAGTAGCATCGTTTTTTTTCTATAAAGATTTAAAAAAAATTCATCTTTTATGAAATTCCACTATTTTTGTAGTCAATTTATGAAATCTTTTTCAAACTTATATGAAACTATTATTTTATAAAAATTATTCTCATAAAATGAAAAAATCTCTATAGTATACACTTGTAATTGCGGACCTTATAAATTCCTTGAAGAAATCTACATTTTCTTAGGTTTATGGCAAACTTCTTAAAATTTATGAACATATAAAATCTTTCTTAAGTGTCCTAAAATAAATTTTTTTGATCTGAATCATTGCTAGCGGTAGTCAGCGAGAGGTGAGGGGTTCCACCACACTCTCGCACCGAGCAGTAATATTTACAAAAAACACTTGGTTTTGAAATGTCACATATTCATCTTTTCCTTACATCTTTTTAATAAGGTCAAGATTTGACAAATTTCTTTTTGCAGGTAGTTCCTACATGAAAAATGAATCACAAAAACGTTTTTTGGCGACTTGCAAAGCCGCCAATTATTCATATTCGATCGTTAAAAAATTGAATTCGCGGATTTCACGAGTTTTTAAGTATGGATTTTATTAAGAGATGACTGGCGCATGGTAAAACAGGTATGTGCAGTTCGCAAATATCTATCTTACCAACAACTGTGCTTATATTTTTTTGCTTTATTTTGACATATGGGTTATGTTTACATAAACGTAAACAATAAATATACAGAAGTGCAAAATTGATTGTTTAAGTTGAAATGATCATTTCAACTTGAATTTGAAATAAGAGTTGTCATGAATTTCGTGATACTTTTATTACTTAATAAATTTGTTGGATTTTACAAAATCTATGCTGCAGATTTAGTTAATAATATTTTTTTCTTTTTGCGGTTCCAAAATTCAACGTGTTTTATGATAATAATCATGGAATGTTTGTACACACTGATGTTGAAAAAGTGGTAAAGCTGTTCAATTTTGAGAACAACTGAAAATTCTTTGAATATTTATATATATATATTTTTTTAATAAAAATTTTCCAATATAAACAGATGTGAATAAGTTTTACAATTTTTTATTTAAACTTTTTCTAAGAAATCGACATGTATATATATTTCATATATTTTATAACTTTAATATAATTCTTGTACTTCATTGTTTGACCTGTCAGTCGAAATTGTTTGAATTCTCTAATTTCAAATATTTTCTAAATAATTAAATAATAATCTTATAATAAATAAAAACCTTATTTAATGAATAAAATTAACGAAATTACATGTCTGCCATTTTGGCACTTGCAATAAAAATGTATCGTCAAAATTGACGATGAATGAAATGTGTAATCAATTTTTATAGGTGTATAAATTGAAACAAATTAATTTGTGTTTATGATAAATAAAAATATTGTCAAATTTGACAATTCATGAAATGTAAAATTATTTTTTACAGATTATTTAGAATTATTCACTCAATTTTAATAAAACTTCAAGTTCAATAAAATTGATTAATCTGATGAATCCGATTTGAAAAATATTTCTTTAAAAAAAAAAGTAATATATTAGTTGGTTTCACAAAAGTAAATACCTATTTATAAGAAAAAGAAATTTTTTATTTAACAGAAATTATGGAAGTTGAAAAAAAAAGATTTTGTAAGATGAAAGGATTAATGCTAAGTAACTTAAAAATTAAAGTAAACCAGTAGCAGTTGACAGTGATTTATCAAAAAATATCCATATCCCCAAAAAAAACATTTCCAATGTAAAACTTGGGTTGCGTCTAAAAAGCATACCAAAAAAAAACCAAATCTTTCCTATACGCTCAGTAAGGGCTTATATCCATTAGAGTAAGTAAAGTGATGTGGTTTCGCATATAAATTTTTCTTTAAGGTTTCTTTCATTGAAATTATAACATGATCATACGTGGCAAATTTCATTTTCAAAAAATCTGGACTCTAGCATTTCCAGTCACTCACCTGCTCGCTTTTCCTGACAAATCGTAATTTTCAAACTTTGTTGTTTTTTCGTTAATAACTTGTAAATACTTATAAAAATTGGATTTGCCATTTTGAGTTTATTCAATGTTGAATTCAGAATGATTGTTATTCAGAAACAAGGGGAAGCATAAAAAGTTGATTAGCATGTACACCAATCACTCAGATAGCAATAATATTTTATTCTAAACTATTGTGAACCAAAATTGAGGGAAAAAATTTGGCGCTGCTTGTGAATTTCTCAAAAATTATAGTCATAAAAACATTATTGAATTTTTATTGTCTTTGACAAGGAGCGAGGGAGAAATAGGATGGTGATTCAAAACTAATTATTTGTAATTGTGATAAAAAATATTGTATTTATCATTAAACTATGATACAGAAGAAAAGGAAGGAATGGGGTGGCACTTCTAATTAATCAAAATTTACGCAAAAGATCTATTCGAGATGACAATACAGTAAATCAAGGAACTAGTGTACATTGCCTTTACAAGTCATAAAAGCGGGCAAGTGAGTGACTGGAAATGCTCGAGTCCAGATTTTTTGAAAATGAAATTTGCCACGTATGATCATATTATAATTTCAATGTAAGAAACCTTTAAGAAAAATTTTTATGCGAAACCACATCACTTTACTCACTCTAATGGATATTAGCCCTTACTGAGTGTATGTATAGGGAAGATTTGGTTTTTTTTTGGTATGCTTTTTAGACGCGACCCCTCACCTCTAAAGTTTTACATTGGAAATGTTTTTTTTGGGGTTTCCTTATAAGAAATTAAAAGAAATAAAAAAAAAAATAAAAACATATTTTTGAAAAGAATGTCTACATTATATTTAAAAAATCATCTTAGAAATTTTTTATAGTTACATCTAATCAATTATTCATTTAAATGTTAATTATGCTTTACATCGCTTTTCCTCTCACATTACCTCAATTCGCCAACATGTCCCCTTGTTTCTACATCATCCCAGATACAAAATATCATTAACCACTTCTCTATTCAGCTCCAGTTTCCACTGCTTTATTCTGGAGGGGCATTTTTTCCTCTAAATTTTTAGTCTGTTAGTAAGCGATTGAAAATTTCATATTTTATATGCGACAAAAAGATTTCCTGTGAAGTTTTTTCTTGAAAATAGGTGTCGTTAATGCCCTTCTTTTATATAATCCGTCATAATTTTTTTCTATATCATTTCGTCAATCCTTGAAAAAATAGTCTATGGTTATCTGGATATATCCTTTCTTTATATCCAAAATGTTATTTTTGTTGAATAAAAGTGCTGATGAATAATCCTTCCTCTTATCATAATTATCTTGATAATATGCTTTTGAATAGAAAACAATACCTTCATGGCCTTAATCAGCACTTCCTCATCAGGGCCGGATTTAAGCAGGGGCAACTGCCCAGGGCGACAAAATTTTGGGGAGCGGCAAATTTTCGAAGGTGAAAGGAATCTCTAAAAAAAAAATGATGACCTTTTTTTAAAAAAACAATCGTTTTTCGATGTCCTCCAAAAAAGTGATGACCTTTTTTTTTTAATGATTCATTTTTGAAAGTGGGCGGCATTTTTTCCTACTGCCCCGGGGCGGCACTTCGGGCAAATCCGGCCCTGTTCTTCATACAATCAAACCGTAAGAGACTGTTGACCAGAATAAAACATAGTACATATTAGATATCTATTCCTATTTACAATGTTTACTATATGTATGTTCCATTTCAGATTCTTATCTATGATTACACCTAAATATTCAGTAATGTAAACCCTGTTTATATGCGGACATTGGCAATTAATCGCGATTTTCATTCCTGCATAGACCTTGATGAACTTTGATCGTCGATTGTCTCAATATTTTAATTTAAATTTCTTTAAATTCTTTATAAGATTTTAAAATCCTCATAACCTGTAATATCCTTATAAGGATTTTATAAGATTCAGAATATTAGGACTATCATAAGTTTTTGCATACAAGTTGTTGAATTTGTTCAAAATCAATGGCTGTTATGGATTGATTGATTAAGAATAACCATTGTTGACTTTTTAGAATACTGTGTAATAATTATTTTCCAATGATTTAGAAGAATAATTGTTTGTTTATTGGAAAGATTGCTATCTGATGACCGATGTTCCTGGACTGGGAAGTGCTTTTTCCCATTATTCACCACAATTTCCTTCTTCTTTCGGTCCAAGAACTAGTTGAACAAGAGTGACTTTTCTGCCTGCAAAAATATTTGTATTGAATAATTATGAAAGATACAAGAAATGTTTAAAATAAGTAGCAAACATCACAATATTTAAAATGTAGCCAAGGCGATTTAGATATATCATATATCTATTCAAAGCATTAATAGATAAACAAAGAAACAATATCGAGCAATCCAAAATTTACCCATTTTACTCTTTGCTCTAAATTTGATGACAAAACTGACATCATTGAGTGATCCTTCTATAAGGTTTTCAGCTATAATTTCCGCGGAGTTTAGGTCGAATTCCTTTTCAGCGCAGGGAGAAAACCAGTCGCTTTTCCAAAAACTTACAACTTCTCCGTTTTTTACAATAGACTTTTCGATGTACTTTCGACCTTTGACCTTTTGGTATTTTTCGATTGCTTGTGTGGAGCACCGAAATCGCAGAAGGTTCATGATGAAACGTCCACCATTTTTCCTCCCGTTTTTTGGTTTGTACAAGGACAATTGCAGTTGCCATTATCGTATGGATTCTAAAAAAATTTGAATACGAATATTTTAATTTTTAAAAAATTTCTCCAATCTTTGAATTATGAATACAATCACCAATATGGAGTTTGATGAATGAAATGAAAAAAACTGTAATACCAAACTTATGAACCCTCAAATTCGAGTTTATGGGTTCCACTTTTGCCCGATCTTTGGCACTCACGACTCTGTTGGAAACATCTTTCATCGTTATCCACATGTCCTCAGTACTCACGTCGCTTTTTTTGTCCTGTTCGTTTACTATATTTTTGAAAATGTCCGGATGAAGAGTAATGATTTTTCCTCCGATTCTTTTTTTCTTGCCAAGAAATCTGGACTTGTACTTTGGATTTTCCGAGAAATTCTATTTTTTCCATCTTTTCAACAGTCCAAACCGATTCAGAAATTTTTTCTTCGGGGTTACCTTGTGAAAAGTTCTTCGCTTATACTTTTTTATTCCATGTTCGGTTCTTTCAGCTGATTCTTCTTGTTCTTCAATTCCTGTATGCGACATTGATGTTTTTTCAAGAATCGCGTATAGAGAGATCATGAGGTATGGTGAAGACTTCTTCTCGACGCGTTTCAAGTTCATCCAAGTCCTTTTCTTTTTCCTCTCTAGGACGAAAATGAAATCTTCGTTCCACACGGGCTGAGGTTCGTTTTTTGGGTAGTTTCGAACCTTTCGTACGTAGAGGATATTTTAATCTGTGAAATTTAAAATAAAAAGATTTAAGATACAATTTCTTGTTCTTATATAATGAAAAGTTTAATGATAGATCGATAATTTTTAATCCGAAAAACGATTCAAAAATTATAAAATATAAAAAACATCAGAGTATCGCATAGTAATACAGAGTGTTACTTATCGACTAACATTGTTTGTAAACATTTTTATTTTACAAATTGGCAGACTCAGAGAATCGGAGAGATGAAAACACTTTATTGAGAAAATTGTACTAAATCAAGTAAAAATGAATGCACAGTGTTTCAGATCACATCATTGAATCAAATATCACATCATGAATAAAATAAGTAAATTTTTATGAACATTTCAAACATTTTAATTGATTATTAACTATCATTCGCTTTTTGTTTATATTTTTTAAACTTTCATGTGTGTGTCGTATTCAAACATTTTCGTACAGTATTTTTTTCTGTTATCTTTTCAGTTAAAAAAAAATAATTACATTGAATAATATTTTCTTTCAAACTTACCGTTACGAGGTAAGATTCGACTTTGGTTAAACCCAAAAATTGTGGCAAATTCCTACCCCCCAAAATCGTGACTTTCACTTTTTTTCCCTCGGAGAATGCAGTATTTTAATTCCAATTTCCGGTTTGCCGGAAATACTGCTTGCTACGCACCGTACCGTTTCTAGAAATCTTCAAATTTTCACGATTGCCATAGTTTCTGTAACAGTCCAAAAAATGATCATTCGATACAATTTTTATTAAAAATAGTATGTTATTGACAGTTTTTGGGGATGCCTGTTTTGACGAAACGAAAAAATCATTTCCAAAACTGTCAATACGATATTTTATCTGTAAATTGTGCCAACTAAATATGTAGTTGGTATGACCATATAGTTGACTATAATGTGATTATTTGTGTGGGAATTGTGCAAATTTTTTCTGCTGGCTTCATGCAAACTGGAAAAAGAAATGGTTTATATATCTTTCTTCTAATGATCAGAGAATTTTTCTTAATATGAATGATTATGATTTTTAATTTTTAATATTTATCTGAAAAACGTAACCCGTATTAGCGATATCGAAAAATCTTAAGTTGGCTGAAAAATTTATATTAAATTTGGGAGTACTTCAAATATAGTTTGTATATTATGTTTAACATTCCAAAAATTTTGATGATCAAAAAAACATTAAAAATTTCGAAGATTACATCAATAGTCATTAAAAAATTTGAAATATTTCTTAAATTTAGAAAATCATTGTACAATTTTATGAGTGTGGTTATTATATTATTTTTCAAATTATTCATGATGACAATGGTTTTTCTTTTTTTTTTATATCAATCTTAGAAACTTGATAAACATTAGAAAATAATGAATAAATATTAGTTAGTTGGATGAATAAAATAAAGAAAAAATTTAGATAGTTTTGAATAGTTTGTGTTACAGTTAAAATTTGTAACATTTTAAGAGAGTAAAATACATCAGAAATTTTTGAGTTCGTCACAAATCTTAAGAATTCCAAAAATTTATAGATTTTCGGATAACATTCTTAAACTTATCAGATTTTGTTAAACACCTCATTTTGAAAACATATTCTATAATGATAATTAAAAATTTTTTAATATCAATCGGAAAAACTTGAAACGCATTCAAGAACTACGAAAAAATTAACGACTTGGGCAAATTTTTATAAAATTTGAAAACTTAAAAATATTTTGTATCGTGTCTGAAGTTTTAGAACTTTCAAGAAATAAAAAAACATTAAAAGTCCGTGAGAATAATGACAATAGTTCGAAAAATTCAAAATTTTTGAATAGTTCGTATTCTTATTGAAATCAAGAATTTTTGAACAAACCATGAAATATAGAAAGTTGTTGAGATTGCCAATAATTTTTGAAATTGACAAAATTTTGTGAAATACTTTTATGGAAGATATTTATAACCTATATAGATTGTTTGTTTCATTATCATATTCCTATGCGTATGATAATAATTTTATTTTATCGACTTCAAGAACTTTATAAGTATTGAAAAATTACGTAAAATATAAGCTAATAAAACAATATCTTGTGAAATTCAAAAAGTTTTTAAAAGTTCTTACTATGATTAAAATTTTGAATATCTTAAGAAAATAAAAAATATCGGAAGTGTTTAAGTTGTCAATCATTCTTAGCCCTTCAAAGAATTAAGTTGAATTTCAAATAATGTTCATAAACTTCGTAGACTGTGTTTATATATTATTAAGCTTCGAAATATGCATAGCACTGTTTTTTATTATTTTCGTTTAAAAATTCTAAAAACCTGAAAAATAATTAATAGCTGCAAAATTCAATAATCTTCTTGAGTTCGACGATTTTTCAAAAACTTAAGAAAAATTTGAATAGCTTTGTTTGTTTCGAATGTTTCAAATTCTAAAATTCTCAAAAACTGAAGAATTTCAAGTATTTAAAGATTGTAAATATTCCTCGGAAATTACGAATACTTTTAAGTTAACGAAATTCCTTTGAATTCTGAAAAATTTAAACTCCTAAGCGTCCATTTCCAAAATCTTTATGAAAATCCATAGCAATACTAGAAAATTCTTCAAATCGTATTCCTTTTAAAGAAATACGGAAAATTCTTAAGGTTCTAAAAAATGGTACAAAATTTTGTTATTTTTCGAAAAATCAAGACAAATTCTTCAAAATCCCGGAATACTCATGCTACTAAAACAAAGTCTGGTAAAATGAAGGAATCCGGTACAGAAATTGCAGAAATTCAATTGAATTTTTCTTTTTGAACTTTCGAACACTTCGTTAAAAATACATGCAACCACTATAGACTCTAAATAATTTCGACAAACTCTAGAAATAATGTATATAATCTCCCTACTCATATTTCAATTTTCGAAGTTAACAAACGAAGCCCGAAAATTCTAGAAAATTCTCCTAGTACGTTAAATAAAATTTTCTTTAACTTTCCTGATGAAATCACACATAGAATTGTTCGGAAAATTATTATCTGGAGTGTCACAAAATATTCCTTTCGTTAAAAAACCTTCAATAAAGTATTACCTAAAATTTCAGATCTCTTAATTCCTTAGAGTAAATTTTCATTCAACATCAAGTCAAAATACTGTCTATAAAACAGGTAATGGAAATGGCTATGGAAATTCATTCTCATAGAGTGATGAAACTCACGCATACAAAAATTCAAGTTATATACTCCTTTTTAAATCATAAGTTCAGTTTTACTTTAGGAAATGTAAAATTGAACTATTTTACTTTCTTTCACTCTAATAAAACTATAAAATCACTCCAATTTTTCAACTCCGTAATTCCTGACTACCGGAAATTCACCGTTTTCTCGTAGTTTACAGATAATTTTTTTTTCATGAATTGTTGAAGTTGAATCGTGAAAAATGTATTAAGATTTTCCGGAATAGTTTTTACATCCACTCAATAATAAGCTGTTAATAGCAATTTCGCAATCGTATACTATCGCGAAAATTTGCGAACGTAGTCAATACTTCATTTTGACTTCAAAACAGGCCACGATTGTTTCTGAAACGACTCCAGGAATTAATAACGTAACGACTGATATTTTTTGAAAACTCAAGTTATACTAATAACATTATTTTTAACTTACGATTACCAGTGTATTAGCAAATATTCATACGTTTATCGATTAGTTTTTTTTTTGTTCAATTATTTCGAACATTTCGGATATTGCAGTATGGATGGAGTCTTTGGACAATGTTTTATTGGAAAAAATGTTTCTCACGATGCAAAAGAAGAAAATTTATGGAATTTTAATGTTCCAAAAGTACACATGTTGAGTTTTAATAACACTCGAGTCTGCAGAAATCGTAAGAAAGTTTTTTAGAATTTTCATACTGAATAAAAGATAGTGCATAATTCTAATTCAAATTTTGACTGCTCGTAGAGCTATCTGATTTTTTACGAATAAAATGCATAAAAAACACAAAATATTCAAGACTTATTATAATTACTGAAAACACTTTTTTCGAAAAGATTTGCAATTAAGTAAGTTATGTCAATGCCAGCAAAAATACTTAGGGGAGCGCTCAAAAAACTATTTTTAATATTTTTAAACACCCGAAATTTAGAAAAAACACTGATGTCCACGTTTTGAAAATAATAGTTGGTGATTGTTTAAGATATAAAATTGTTCAGTTTGTGATTACTTGTGCGGTTTTTTGTATTTTCATTTAATTTGTATTTTTCATATATGTGGTTAGTAAGATTAATTCTTATTTGCTTAATGAAATATTGCATTGATATATCAGTTATTTTTTTGAAATTGAGATTCTTCATACTATAAAATTTTAGAAAGTTGAAAAGGTATACAAATTTTGAATTTTGGTGATGATTTTATCATCGTTCGTCTTATTAAAAATTATATTTCTCAAATTTTTAGTCAAAATTATTCAGTTCAGAGCCACTGATCTGGCTTGCCGGTTCAAACCGTTCAAAGGATAGTCATTTTTGACGTCGGACAATCAGTGGTAATATGATAACGCTGCTCAGCGAGTACATGTAACTGCCACGGAATACAAAAATTACCTCGGCAAGTTCATAGCAAAACAAGCGAGTGAACGCTTCCACCAAACAACCCATTCAAGATATTTTATGTACAAATTTATTAATAAGCTGAGTAAAGAACAGTAAAAGCTGAGTTAATCGATTTGTTCGAATAAACTCAGAAGTAAAATACTCCTCGGTGTCGAGTTTCCTGTGTTTTATTTACATTTGTAAACACTTAATCTTTTCAAAATATATATTTAAAATCCAAAACGCTCCAATTTCGAATTCCAATTTCCACTCAAGAATCGATCAACAAGTAGCCATCATTTCAAGAAGTATATTTCAAAAAATTACATCCATCGATTGTTTCGAGCTTTCGGCTTCAAATTAGGCCCTCATCAGGAACTATATTAGTTAACAACAAATTATGTCATCTATATTATATTAATACAAATCAATTTCCAAAACTTTTCAAATTATGTAACTTACAGTCGATATTGAAGAGAAAAAATACATGTTCGTTTACTTTCCAGTGCGTTTACATCTATTGTTTGCGAAGATTTAATATGTTAAATTAAAAAAAAAAAGTAAATCACGACTAAGTACGCACGCGTTGCTCTGGATATGCATTCAGGTAAAATTTCAGCCGATGTTGGACAGTTCTTCTATTAACCTAGTGATTTTGTGGCAAGTTTTTGCGATGTTTCCATACAGAATCATACGTTTCTGATTCAGGACAAATTTGGAAAAGCTGATTTTTCTTTGAAAGTTTCTTCAATTTGACTGACCGTGTCCGGGTAAATGCTCATCCCTCTCGGATTGTTGTCACAGAGTGAAAGGATCATTTTTGGACTACTGACGGCGTGATTTGAGTTCTGTGTGAAGGACGCCTGAGTTTTTTTCATCTTCCTTCCAGTTAGAATCAAAGAAAAGTAAATCGTTGTACACTATTAAAGAGTTTTCAAAAAAATTGAACAGTGTAGGTTGTAACGGGTTTATATATATATGTCTTGATGGTAGCTTTCCATGGAATTATGTATAGTCGATATAATAGGGAATTTTGATATCGAGTGGAGAATGTTGGATCGATATGAGGCGGATCGATGGGTATCGATTCTCATTCCCCTTCTTCTTTTTTTTCTTATTCTTCTTCTTCTTCTTCTTCCATATTTTCTTATCTCTTTACTGATATTACGTTTATCGGTGCAATAAATTACGGCTTTTCCAGTCAAACAATCTTTTATTCTGTGTAAAAACACGACGCTTCGAATCTCCCTTTTTAGGTCCCTTTTCAAATGTTTACGACAAATTTATTATACATGTTATCAGTAATTGAAACTCAATATCAAAAACAATAACAAAAAGAAAAAAACCAAAAAAAAAAAACAAGACTATTACCTGTCACGTCTCTGCTAATAAATATTGTCTTTGTTTTTATGAAAAACCAAAAAAAGTTACAAATTATACAGAAAAACTTGGAAATAAGTGGATGTCAAAGATCTTTCATGAGCTTTCAAACGTGACTAAATCCGTTTTATCTCTATCTGTTGATTTCCGAAAATATCCTATATCTATAAACGTACACATTGATCTCAATAACATCAATAATGATCTCAATAGCATCTTCTCCTTCTTCTTCGTCTCCGAAAATTAGGCGTCTCCGACCGCCATTACTGCATTTGTTCGCCTTGGCCTGGTTTTACGTCATAAAAGGGCTATAGTAAAAAATCTTTATACTTTCAATATTGAGTGCGGAAATCTTATTGAAAAAAGGGAGAATTTTATTCTAATTAGTTTTTTTGTCGCGAGTTGGTGAATTTTTTGGCAATTAATTGTATCGTTTCATCCAGAAAAGGATTTCCGCGATTCGTTCTATGGAATTAGAACGAGTTCGGGAATGAAAGATTTTGTGAGATTGCGCAAGGATTTGGCTGTTGCTTTTTTTGGAGTGGTCGGCATTTCCATTTTCGACGCTCTTTTGGACTTGGAAGGATTGGAGTCTTTTATTGGATTGGTCGAGAGGAAGCCATGTTTCTGGAATAACTCTGGGCCAGGGATCCTCGTCATAAACCTTGATAAGATAAGGATTGCATTTATTTTGAACTTTATCAACGAAGGGGAGAGGAAATAGTGCTCATGACTGCTCGACAATTTTTCGTGATTAGTTGATAATTGTCATGATTGGGTCGACAATGTTGATGATTGATTTATAACGTACATGATTGGGTCCAGAATGTGGATGATTGGGTTGGAAATGTTTATTATTGGTTTGCAATGTTTATGATTTAATTTTGTTAGTTTGAATTGGCGATGTTAAAAAGTCAATCAAGTAAAGAAGAATTCATTTAAATCTATAACCTCCAAAGTATAAAAGAAGAAAAGGAGATAAAAAGTGTAGTTGTCATAATTTTGTGTAACAAATAAACAAATTGAAAATGAATAAAAATGTTACAAGGTCCTACTCAGGCCCGTGCACATAGGAGGGTTTTTGAAGGACCCCCTCAAATTCGTTTGAAGGACCCCTTTGGTGGATTTAACATTATAAAGAAAAAACCTGCTTTCCATCTTCTCCATCTTCTTTAACAAGCTGTTTGATTACTTCCTTCAGAACATTTTCGCGAGTTGGACTGTCAGTTACATCTGGAGGTTTTTGGGAGTGCTTACAACAACCACCTATTTTCGTTACGGTGACTGTTTTCTCCGTGCCTCTTTCAAGCTTGTCTATTATTTTGACACTATATCTTCTAACGACCTTTCGCACTTTCATGGCTTTTCCTCGCTTCCCGGTTGCGTGAGATTCATCTCTTCATCCCCATACTTTTTTATTTCATTTCCTTTGTCGCGTCTGCCGTAGTAAAACTCTATGAGTTTTTTCTAAACTTTCGTTTATTATCAAACCCGTTGCTGTTGGTTTCATTGTGAAATAAATAAAAATTCTGGCATGAGTTTATTTGAAGCATTGAATGCTGATGTGACCTCCCAGATACCCTGGGCTCTTACAGTGAGCTTGTAATTTCCTTCCTAAATAAAGCACTCAAATATTTTTAGCTAAAAAAAAGGTAAATAATTATTCACAGTAAAAGCTAGCCAGAAAAATTATTGAAAAAAAGAAAAAAAATTCCTAAATCAAAGGGGATTCGAAACTTGAATCAGCGTACTGCGAAGAGGAAAGCGATATAAATGTGTATCAAATTTTCAAAAGAAAAAGTTTTGTAATTATTACCTTCGTCGGTGAAACCTTTTGTGGCTCTTTTGACTCTTCTTTCGGTTTGGACTTTAAGGCTTTCGAGTAACTGAGTCTTGGCATGTTTTTTACTTCTGCAACAGTTTCAAAGTGCGTGATATGTGCTAATACTAATACGATAGTACGTTAGTTATATTAAACGGCGTTAACTTCAAAAGTTTTTATATCATGATGAATCAACAGAAAGCGGAGACAGGTGAAATTCGATTTTCACGTTTTCTAAAAATAGCGCGTCGCGTTGATGACGTACTCCCCTCGCGCTTCCCAGGAACTCGGAAAACCGAGTGGTGCTAGATTACCCCCAATTTTGGAAAAAATTTTATGAAATTCCGCTATTTTTGTAGGGACTATATGGAATACAACTTATGTAAAACTTTGATTTTATAAAAATTATTTTTATTCAGCAGCAAAATCTCTACATATATACACTAGTAATTGCGAACCTTACAAAAACCTTCTAAATTCATTAAAGGAATCTACATTTTCTTGGGTATACGTCAAACTTCTAAAAACTTATGAGAATATAAAATTTTCTTAAGTGTCACAAAATAAATTTTTTGTATCTGAATTTCCTTATAAGCACTGAATGATTCCTTTAGAGGATTTTATATTTACTTATGAGAAATAGCAATCAATTGTAAGGTAAAAAGTTCTTAGAAGGTTCCAAGTTTTTTCGTAAGGATCTTGAATTTCTTTCATTTTAATTTTAATTTCTTTATTAGAATCTAAAATCTTTTACTATCTTCATAGGAATTTTATGAGTTTCAGAATGGGATTATTATGAGTTTTTGTATAAAAGCTTTCGAATTTATTAAAATTAGATGGCTTTCATGGAGTGATATATTTAGAATAATTATTGTTTACTGTTTAGAATAATATAGAATAATATTAATTTCCAAAGTAATTTAGTTTTTATTAAATTATTTTACGATTATTCAGAATAATTATGGTTTTCAATTTATTAGGAAGCTTGCCATCTGATGACCGATTTTCTTGGCCCGGCAAAGCATTCTTTTCATTGAACACCGCATTTTCCTCCCTTTTTCGATTTGGAGTGGAAAAATGTTTTTAGTTCATCAACTTCATCAACATCATCAACTTTTTAAAGTTACAAACTTTTATCGACAATAAGGGTCGAAGTGAAAGTATACTGTTATAATACAACATTCTACAATATTTGTTGCAGTCATGGATATTATTAGCTGCAAAATATAGAAGATTTGGTAAAAAAAATAACGTTCATCATACCATTTCGCAAAATAGAATTTGAGTAAACGATGTATATAAAAAAGGAAACGAATAAAAATGCTAAGTATTAAGAATGTATAATGTATATAAGACTGTGTCAGACTCGCTCATTATTTAAAACTTCTACAAGTAACAGTGTTTTTTTTTTACTTCATAGTTTCTTGATTTGGGTATAGTCAATACATTGAATGGTTCATTCATGAAGTTCATTTTCATCAATTTGGTTTATTAGGTTTTCATCTAATTAATCGACGATAAGTGTCAAAGTAAAGAAATTGTCTCAGTTAATTAAAAAAAGAAGAAATGATTCCAAAATTTTCATCTTATTAAGGAAAAATATAATCGAGACAAGCTCAAAGAAAGCGTTTTTTATAAGTGGAACCTCATAGGACAGCATTGTGATATATATAAAGTTCCGTCCAACACAGACAAAAGTTCAGACGAGAACGCACACGAAGTAACGAAAATTAGTTACGAATAAATCGCAACAGAATATGTAATAATGAAGAACGGTATTTCAACAATTGGGAGCAAACGACTGTTTGAAATTAGCAAATTGTTGAACTCACGGATCACAAACGTTCTCATATCGACTGATAAGAATTCATTGCATTCGCTGCAACGAATTGTCCGTTAATAATGGGATATTCTTAACATCATATAATATCGTTACAAAATGTTACAAGTGTTACATCGGGTGAAAGAACGACCTGAGGTTGCACATACAGAAATAGCCTTATTTTTAAATATTGTAAAAAAAATGGAATACCAAAATCACACTGTAGTACTTACTGCTTTTGGTTTGAACTCCTTTCCATTGGATCAGTACCGGTTTACAATGGTAACTGTTTCAGGAAAGGAGACAAATTTTTCAACAACTTTGCACTCTTCAAGTACACTTTACACTACATAATAAGTATGAGAAGCGCTCTGCAGCGAAGTCTCTTGTGGTGAGTCGCCGAACTTCATTGAGTTGTTCCCGTTTTCGAGACTCGCGGCAGAGGAAATAAGAGTGTACGTATACGTCAATAAAAAACTAAATATAGAAGGTACGCGTGCAAAAAATTGATTCTCTAAAGTAAATAGAATTTGACTAGTAGATAATGAGAAGAAAAAAGATACCATATTCAAAATTACAAAATTGTCACATCTAGAAATTTGTATTTGTAGGTGAAGTTTATTCCCAAGTTGTTTTCTATAACTCGTAGAATACAAACTTTTTTTTTAGTTTCGTAGTTTCGTAGATTTATATATGTTTTTACTTTTAGAATTCAATGCTCAAAGATTTGAATTTTTAACGATTTCGAGTAGTTTTACAAAATATTACTTAGATTTGCTACATTTTTCGAATTGTTGGGAATTTACAAAATTGTACTTAATGTTTTCGTATTTATTCAGCTTCAAACAATTTTTAATGTTTCAATATAGATTTTGAGAATTTGTCACTAACGAACTCAAGGTATTATAAATACTTTGTTCTTAAATATTTCCGGAAATTCTAAACATTCTGAGGAGCTTACTTCTCTCGTAAATCTCATTATTCATGTTATTCAAAAAAGATGGAAGAAAATTTATTTAAATTAGAACAAAAGTTACGTTCGAAGAAAACTTCTTTCACTAGAAAAAAAAACCACATAATTAAAAATCCTTAAATGAACATGTTTGGTAAATAATATTATCCTACTTTTCCATACAAATGATCTTTTGACGAACGAGTTTCACACTCTATCCTTGAACTGATGAAACGATGAAATTGCGGTTCAAATTTGATATCATCCCTCCCGAATATTTTTTTTATTTCTTCCAAAATCTTCGTAAACTTGCTCGAATTTTCATACTTGAGCTGTGTAGTCATAAGAGATGATTGCATATAATGCGTCAACTGGTTCTAAATTTCAAATGTATAATAAAGTGAGATGAGGGCGAAATAAGGTACTTCAAAATCTTCAAACACTAGAATTTTCATCAATTCGTTAAAATTGCTTTTTAGCTTACATAATTTATCGAAGACATCCAAAATTGTAAAAGAATTCGTCAAACCCATTTAAAGGACCACCCTAATTTCAATAGTCTGTCAGTATTCTGTCTTGAAGACTGTCGCATAATAAAAATCTCGGAACTTGAAAATATTTCAGCTTTCAAGTATCGAATCATGATTACACTAATGTTTGTTATATAAGACATTGTCAGTACGATATAGAAACAAAAAAAATGTAAATCGTAAAAGAAAGTTTTTTTTTCTTAGCCAAACAGAAAGCTTGATCTTCATCTTTCAAGAACCCAATAAACGGGAATGCTCAGTTTTTTAATAATACAAAAGATTCCATTTATTGTCATTAATATTTATTCAACTTTTCAATCGAATGACCCAATCACGATAGAATAACTTGAAATGATCGGGTCGCAATAGAAATAAAACAAGTAAATACGTCAGAACAAATGTATACATAAGGTTCACTGAGATATTAAGTTATTTTAAAACGCACACTTCCTATACCTATAAGAATGATTATCGATTCTTCCAATTGCTTACGAAGGACGATATGACTTCATCTTCTCAGTGCATGCTTTTTGCACGATTGCTGCAAATTTATACACCAAGAATTCAAGTACTGAAAGTTTTACATCATCCCTTTCTACTCCAGTCAGAGTCTCATCAAAACCTATTATTTTGAAAAAGAAAGTGTAAAAATACGAATAATATTCAAAAAAAAAAAACATTCCAAAGCTCTGTCATGTAAGAAAAGAATTTAAAAAATAGATCTAATACGAAAAGGTAGCAAATCCTCTAAAAAAAACTTTGTCCCACCTTGCAGGTTTACGTCAGAAAATCCCTTCATATTGACTGCACAACTGCTCAAAGAGTTCCTTGATTGTTCCGAAATTTCGCCTTTATCGAAGGATACCGTAAACTCCATTTGTCCTTTCGAAAGATCATTTACAAACGTTAGAAAGACATCAATATTGATATGTCTTTAATTATGAACGAAACATTTGTCACATACCACTATTACTATTAAATGCCAAATCATTATTACTAAGAAATTTTCTGGTAAGTTTTGCATGTCCAGAAAAGAGGACTAAAGGAGCTGTCATGTTGACAGTGCATTTCACACCCTTTCCGAATGATTCTGCACCTAATACATCCACAGTTGCATCTCTCACATAAACGGTGTAATCAATGTCCTTGATTTCTAGCATATTTTTTGATAATCCCCCAGCAATGTTACTAACCCAGAGCTCTCCAAGTGGACCTTCGAATTCGCTCATTCGCAGAAGTTCCATGATTTCCTCCGAATGATTTTCGCACGTTATATTAGATATCTTCTTTCCTAACGGTAACGATGAATCCAGGAAAAATCGCAAAATAAGAAAAGTGTTATGCATATCAAATATGTTCCATATTCTGCATTACTCATCTAGTAATTTTCGAACTGCATATGGGTCATTTTATCTCAAATCGTCAGGCAGTTAGGGCCAGGTCTTTTTTTTCATTGAATTTTTTTTTAATTTTCACACTGAAAACAAAGAGACATGTTTTTTTTTCTTTTCGATCGATGTTTAGTTCTTTCGTCATTGGGAATTTTTGAAAATCCGTCTAAAATCTCGATTTTGCCTAATTGGTGCATGGTAATTTTTTTGCGGATTATATAATTTGGCGAAAAAAGACCGATATCTATAATTTTTCTTTCTTCGTAGGTACGAGGTTCTTCTAAAATAAAGAAATTTATACGAAACATTTATATTATGAAAAAATTTTTCTATATCATGATTTAAAAAAAATCAAAAAGGTTTTGATTATCAAAATTTCAAATTGTATCAGTTTTTTTTCTTCGTATTTTTTTTTAATACTTATATATATATAAACAAAATAATGTAGTAGCCTTTTCTAATAGCGAAAATTCCTTGTTTGGGAGTTACGATCTTAAAGTCGGTGTTTAAATTGTGCAGCAACTTTAGGTTACATTGATCTTTCATGTTTATTTCAGTTAGAGGCACCATTTACCTACAAACACAAATAAATTCATGAAACCGAGAATTTTTTGCTAAGTTATCGCATTCGCAAACAAAAAATTAATAGGCTCCAATAGAGCAAAATCAAGTTTTTGGTTCGATTCATAAATAATTCCCAACGACAAAAGAACTCAAAAGCAAGAAAAAAAAAATGTGTCCTATCAATTTTGATGTAGACACTAGAAAAAAAATTTGATGCAAAAAGAAGAACTGACCATAACTGCCTGGACAATTTGAGATGAAATAACCCTCATATAAAAAAGAGTATAGAAATTTCAAAGCTCCTTAAAAACTCTGATACTTTTAATTGGAATGGGAAAAAATGGTTTTGATTTTCGAGAAATAATTTAACTGGATCATGGTTTCTACGCTTATGCATTGAGAAAACTATAGAAAATCGGAATTTGCCTACATATGTTTATTGATACGTATATGTGAATAGAAAAAGTAGATGAAATTCGTAATCTATATCTAGGTGTATATTCATGTCTTCCTTTTTCGTCATAAAACCAAATATATCAACTTTTGGAGCCTCTTGAGGTTTAAAAATCCAATCCAAAGGCAAAGAACAGGAGAAACAGGTTATGCATTCCCACAGTTATGTCTGCTTATGGCCAAAAAAAATTGATATCTATAAGTATATGCTTGACTGAAAAGTTATAAGAAGAATAATCTTTTATCTTTATTTTATACTGAGGTAAAGGTTTATATGATACAAATTAATGTGCACTTGATAACGACGAAAAAAATTTCTATTCCAATAATAGACACTCGATATTAGTTATGTAAAAATTAACCTTGAATTACTTTTATATATAGAAGGCGGCATTTAATAATCACAAATAAAGAGGCAATGCGTAGTGGTGTGAAAAATATTCATTTCCCTTTTTTAAAATTTTCTCAACAGTCATCAAATCAAAAATATAATCAGGTATTTGTTTATTGACAGTCAGTAACGTTTATTTGATGGAAAAAATATTTCATTTGCTAATACCAAGGTATCAAACAGTTCTAACAATGATGACAAATTTGACAGCTGAACTATGGAATAGAATATGAATCCATATATGAAAAAAATTGAAAATGGTACTTGCAGTACAGAATGGGAGTGTCGTTCTGCTAAGGGTCTCTGAGAAGTAGTTTTTTTTTCAATGTTATACTGCAGAATAAAAGTCTCATGACAATGCTGTTTTATATATTTGCACTGAGTCTAGTCGTAAATGCAAAGATATTCATAGGGAAATTTTCAATCACCATTTAAACTTGAAAGCTAGCAAAATGTATTGTGAAAATGACGATGAAAAAAATGGAAAGTTTTTAACGGTATTAGGTAATTTATTTATCGAATTTTTTTATGTTCCTTTTTCAACACTTTTTCTATTTAAAATTTTTTTCCTATCTCCTTTTTTTGATAGTGATTGATGATCACGCCTTGAGCGCGTGATTTTCACATGCAAATTTCACATAATCATTTAGAATTTCAATGTTATCACGTTGTGTTTAAAATCTAACAATTTATCAAAATGCAAATAATTTTTTATTTTTTTGAGAGAATTTGCATTTCTCAAGATAATGCCTGCCGAATTTTGACACGGGTGAATCTGATCATTATTTTTTTTAATCAATAGGAAGAATTTCGATACTTTTTATTAATGTTCTTTTCACTTAATATACATAATATCAATTCATTTTTTTATTTCGAAAATTCATTGATAAAGTATTATTTAAAAGAATGATACCTACATTTGATTTTGGCAGATTTGTCGAATCAAGTGTATGATCAAAATTAATTTTCAAAAAAAATAAAAATCGATTGTGACACTTTTTTCTGAAAAAATCCTTTGAAACACGGAAAATATAACAAACTTCGGATTTTAGAGCTCAAAATTCTTGAAATCTATATCACAATTTTTGTAAAAATACTAGAAAATCCTGCAGCATTCAAAAACATCCTAAAAAATAACGATAGTTTTAGAAATACTGAACATTTCTTGAATTCGTAGAAAAGCTTCAAAGGAACTAAAAAAAGGAAAAGAACTAAACGTCAGTATGGAATTTATTTTCTGAAAAATCATTCCAAATACCAAAAATTTTATGGTTTTTGAATTTTAGAGCATAAAATTCTTGAAATCTATACATATAGTAATGTACGGGAAAATAGTAAAAATTTCTAAAAATATTAGAAAATCCTGCAAGATTTTATACATACTGATATTTTGATAAATGCAAAAAGTGTCGTAAATGCTATAAATCTTCATAGATAAGATTCTCTCGAAAATATATTCCATTCGCAAATTTTTCCTCGCTGCTAAAATATAATGAAACGTTATACAGATTGAGAAGTTTTTCGAACTTGAAAAAAGTTTTTAAATTCGAATAAGCTGATTGATTTTTTTCAGGGTCAAAAAGTACAAATTATCGTCACTTAAATAGAGGGCTCTTGTTCTAGAAAAACCACCGATCTTGAAAATATGTTTTGTTCAAGAAAAAAGTTTTGTTAAAACTAAAAAAAATTCAAAACGTCTAATCTTTTTACGTTTCAAACTATTTAATAATATTTGAAATAGTTCCTAGAATAAAACTACAAATACGTTGATGTTGTTTTATCGTCCTTATTTTTTCGATGTCTTGTTATTTGCATTCAATGTATTCTAAAAAGTCACTTGAAAGTGGTAACGGTAACTAGTTACTATTTCTTTTCAAGTAACGGTACCGTAACAAATTACTTTTTTCACCTAAATGATACTGACGTAATACGTTACACTTTTTCAAGGAATTTTCCGGACACTGTACATTATTATATTTCATGACATTATATTTGTTTATACATGTTTTTAGAAAAAAACAAGTATTGTTGTAAATTTTCAATAAATTCAATTGAATCGAATTGAATTTTTTGATCTTCTAATATCGCATAAGAAAACTCGCAAAACTTTAGTAATTTTTTTGGAAGAAATAACCTTCTGTTGTTGAGCCTGTTTTCAGTATGATGAAAAATAAATTGTAAAACTCTTCAGTAATAATCTAATGCAAAATGTGTTTAAAATTTTTAAAAATGCTCAATGGATTTGAATAAATACTCTAATGCAATAACAGTTATAAAGAAAGTTTCTTTGAGAACTTAAAAAAGTTAGTTTCTTCAGGAAACCACAATAAGTGGGATTCTAAGACATGGCTGAAGAACTGTTTCCACAAACGTGCGAAAATCAGAAAGTCACTATCGTAACTTTGGGTAAGGATATTTTTGCAGTAATATATATTTTATTGGTTATATCTACCTGACAAAAATGTCGAAGAGGTAAACCTAGATTTTCTATTAGAAAATTCAAGAAAAATGTCGTTTAATAAAAAACCACGGTCTTCTCATACTCTATGACGAAACTTTCGAACACTGTTAATCTGAAAATTTTCACTGAAATTTTCGAAATCATATAGCTTCATGTCGAAATATAGATAAAATCTATTTTTCGTAAACCTAAAAACCTCAGTATAAATATTTGAAAAAATAGAGAACTATTTTTTTGATGCTGTGTCCGAGTTGTTAGTTAGTTTTAAGCAGTAGGGACGCATTTTTTTAAATATTATATTGTAGGAATTCCCCCACCCCCGCCTTTTTTTCTTGAAACGTTAGTAAGGCACTACGTAAAATTTTTTTTGAAATTTAAACGCATCAAGTGTGTTCATTTTTTGTCACAACACATCGGAATTGATGATTTTCCAAGATCATCTCTGTGTAATTTTGAAGTTCACTTAATTCGATGTCATGTGATAAAATATTCATCTATATTTAGTTTCGTGATAATAAAATGCTTTTCTGGAACATGGATGTTTGTTTTCTCTTAGCTTCATGAAAATCATTTTTTGTGTCGGAGAGTGAAAAATTATTGATATTGAATGTTTGGAAACTTCTTATTTTTGAAGATGTTAATATAAAAGTTGTCGAGCTGGAAAATTTTGAGCAGACGTTTCAGATGAAAATTACGATTAATATAATATGATTTGAATTGTTACGACGAAATCTGCAAAATAAATTGCAAGTTACAATATCGTGACACTTTTTACCTCTAAAACGTAAGAACTATCAGATTTTTACTCAGTGCAGTAAAAAATATTACAAAAAACTGAATCTATAGTTACATCGAATCTAAAAGCAAATTTTGAAGTGAATAGAAATCTAAAAAAACATCACATCCTTCGAAAGTATTAAGGATTTAAGAATACCAAATAAATGTCGAGGTTGAAAATTGATTTTCAGATTATGAATATTTTTATAAAGTTTTTCAGAATTTTCCTTTTGAGTGAGATCGCAAATTCGATTTTTCACACAGGATAAGGTAACATGTAAGTAAAATAATTGCCACATCAATCGATATTTTGTAATCGTAAATTCATGGAGAAGAAATACAGTCTTCCATATCGAACGGTTTTTCGCCTTGTATTTTCAAAGAGAATTTATCAAAGCAAAAGTACATATTACATCGGATATACAATTTTCTAGTTTTTCGCATGCAATTTCTCAAAGTACACTTTGGTTACGAAAAACAGCGATTAAAAATTGAATTTCGCAAAATAATTACGATCATATTTTTCACATTATAAACATTCTTTGCGTGGCACCAATATTTGTACTTTAAAAAATAAAATGGCCACCAGAAGTGAGCGTACATGACTTTTTTTGGGGAAAGATAAAAATGAAATTGTTTAGGTGAAAATATTTTTGAAGGAGCTCTATAAATTTTCTTCATTATCGGTGGCCATTTTTTATCTTACAACCAGCTATTTTTAGTCTTCGTATAAAAAGTTACTGAATTATTTGTTTGAAATGGACGGCTTTTATGGGGCGATGAATGCATAATAATAATAGTTTGTTCTTGTTGTCCTTGTTCATTCGAAAGCCTGCCATTTGACCACAGATTGGCCTGGTTTCGCGAGGGCTTGTTTCCATTGTTCGCTGTAATTTCCTCCCACTTCCGGTCCAAGAGCAAAGTGACCAACAGTGACTTTTTTGCCTGCAAAAAATTGTGTATCTTTATCATAAAATAGAATACTTAAAATTATTATCACAGAAGATATTTGAAACGTGAACCAAATGTTACAAATTTCAAAAATTAATATAATACGAGTAGACAATGGTAAAGAAAAACTTTCGAATTTCGAAAAACAATGAAGGTTTTGAAATTTTTGAAAGTTTTAAATGTGATTTCTGCATGAATGTTTGTTTTTCCAATTTGTCCTTCTATTTATGCATTCTGAACTGACAATAAGTTACTTGTGAGAAAAACAGTTTAGAAATGAAAGAAATACTTTGTATTGCGTTATTTTAGAAGTAATTTAAATTTTTCGAATATTTAGATATTATGATGGAAGAAGATTGTAAGATTTTAAATTTTTACAATTTTTAGGTATTTTCCAATCTCCAAAATATTGAATAATGGCTCATTTAAGTATTCACGAATAACATTTGTACCCAGCTAATCAATTGAAATATCGTCAAAACTATTCGAAAATTATAAAAAGTATAAAAGACTCTTGAACAAAAGTAAAATTTTCAAAAAAATAGACATTGTTATAACTGACTATAACTTTCAAAACTGTCAAAATACATATTTTCTCGCATTTATTCGTAAAAGGGAACTGCCCTGAAATTTCATGATTTGACGAAAACTTCGTTATGTTTTAGAAAAACTCATTGATCTTAACTCTCATATTTTCAACAGTTTGCAAAATCTTTCACCTACAACGTAAAATTATTAGATTCAATTTATAAAGAGTCGAAAATTCATGTTGAAATTCGGGATTTTCTCAAGTAAATTTTTAACATTGCGCCACAATCGACAAATTTTCAATCTTGGGCAATATTTTACGAACGAAGACAATTCAAAAAATGCAAAATTTACCCATTTTATTCTTTGATACCAATTTGATGACGAAACTGACATTGTTGAGCGCGCCCTCATAAGGGTTTTCAGCCATGATTTTTGCGGAATCTGGATCAAATCTCATGCCAATGCAGGGAGCAAAGCGGTCGCTTTTCCAGAAATTTGTGACTTTCCCATTTTCCACAATTGACATTTTTATGTACATTTGACCTTTGAGCCCTTCGTGTTCTTGCATCGCTTGCATGGAGCAACGAAGTCGTAGTAGGGTCAGGATCAAATTTCCACCATCTTTTTTTTCGTTTTTCTCCTGGTACAAGGACAACTCCAGTTGCCCTTTTTTGATTGGGTTCTGAACAAAAATTTTCATTCGAATATTATGGACTATTATAGAATAGCCTAGATTTTGTAGATTTTCAGTATCGATGAGAATTTTCTGAATTAAAAGTTTTTTTTTTTATCGTAGCGGTCTAAACAAGCTTTCTGTTGGATAAAGAATTATATTTAAATAGTATACTATATCTGTGACTTCCCGCCATAATCGAGAAAGTCACACATGCCATAACGTCCAAAATTTTATGAGAATATCATGTAAACTGAGCCTCATGGCACAAATGACTTTCTCGATTATGGTGGGAAGCCACAGATATAGTTTTAAATATTTTTAGTAAATTTGCAATGCTTTTATCAGTCTGGAAAAGCCGTGCAACATTAATTTTTAGACTGCAAAAAAAACTTTTTCTATAGAATATACACCGTTTGCAGTTTGAAATTCAAAGAATCAAATAACTTGAACTTTAAAACTTTTCCAAATTTATATGTGAATTCTGAGAAGAAAATTGATAATTATTGCCAATGTGGACGTATGAAAAATTAGAGAACTCATCGATA
This sequence comes from Platygaster robiniae, assembly GCA_028476575.1. Taxonomy (NCBI): domain Eukaryota; kingdom Metazoa; phylum Arthropoda; class Insecta; order Hymenoptera; family Platygastridae; genus Platygaster; species Platygaster robiniae. Next base: position 22,388,015 of record CM052025.1, on the reverse strand, counting down.
CCAATCTACTTATTTTTAATTCAAATATTATGTTTATGAAAAAGGTTAAAAATTAAACATGAAAAACCCTGAATTAGAAAAAAAAATTGAAGAAAAATGAATTTGAATAGAATCCAGGACACAAAATTCATGATTTGTCACAATTAAAGTAAAAAATCAATGATTAAAATGTTCAAAATGATTCTAGAAGAAATAATATATGGGTCATTCCACCGAAGATTTACAATTGAAAATTTTTTTTCCACGAATTATTTTTTTTTGTATTTTTTGGTCGAAAATGTTTGACGCGTTTTTTTCTTTTTTTTTTTTTTTTTTTTTTTTGACGAAATATGAAAAACCTATTATTTATGATTTTTGCAACTTTTAACACTCGGAGAAATTTCTTGTAAAAGTACCATGTCTTACAAGAAATTTCTCCGAGCGTTAAAAGTTGCAAAAATCATAAATAATAGGTTTTTCATATTTCGTCAAAAAAAAAAAAAAAAACTCGTGTCGAACATTTTCGACCAAAAAATACAAAAAAAAATATTTCGTGGAAAAAAATTTTCAATTGTAAATCTTCGGTGGAATGACCTATATGTTTTTCTGGAAAATCCCTTCCGAAAATTTCTTTATGGTCGCATCTCTGGCATAGGTTTTTGGTTTGCAGGTCAAGTGTTTCACATTGCATCATCGAGAAGGAAAATGAGTAATTTTTGAACTAAATATTACCCAAGGTTGGATAATTATTTAAAAATATGCATTTTTTTTCGATACGATATTAAACTATTTCTCATATTTTGCGTAAAAACTCAAGTTTTTCGTTTTTAAGAGAGTAGTGAATTTTGACCTGAGTCTTATATGAATTCTAATTTATTATTTTCGTCAATTAAACTTGATTACACGAATTTTTCGTATTTTTTCAAATATTGGAAAAAATTTTAAACTTGAGAAACGTTTAAAAGAAATATAATACACAAAGTAATAATTTCAAATGATTCAGAAAAACAGACCCAAAACACGATAAAATATACAGATCTATATATTTTGTCACAATATGTAGTGCATCTTTTTGCTTCATGTGAATCAATTAAAATAAATTATTTTTGTTTATAAATCGTGCACGGCCGATATAGACAAAAAAAATTGTTGATGGATATTTTATGCACTATAAAAGAGAAAGGAAAATCGAAAATGTACTTAGATTCAGAAAATTTTCTTTCATAACCTGTTTATGCATGAATTATGATTTTTAAATATATTACCATTGCAGAAACAATAAGTTGGAATGAATCTGCGACTCCTGTCAAAATTTATTACTCTCTGAAAAACGAAAATTCGAAATTCTTACCGTATAAAAGTTTGATCACACATCTAAATCAAACATACGTATTCGAAGGAATTTTCAAATATCAGCAAATAATATCACTCATTTTTCTACTCAACAATGCAGTATTATTAACATTAACGTCAACCAAAAAGTAAAAAAAATTTGCTCATGTTGATGTGAAATTTGGGTAAAACCCAAAGATCCTCTCAGGAGATGATAATCATTAGCCACGATCGTCACGATAATGATTTTACGAGTATTCATTTTCATTTTCAAAATCTGCAATTTTCCATAAACAAAAAGGCAAAAAAAGGTTACACGAAGCGATGTTGAAAATTATATTTTCTTTTATTTCTCTCGTTAAAGGGTCAAAATCTGCAATTTTTTCACAAATAACTCTAATTGTTCATAACTTTTTTTTGAGCTAACCTTACGAAATCTCTAGGTAATACTACTTTTTGGTAATTATACTTTATTTTATTCTTCGATTTCTTTGATTTTCCCAGTTCAAAAACTTTGTAATTTTTTGACCTCATGAATATAATTGCAATTATTCAATTATCTGTTTAAAATAGTAATTATGTTTAATAATATACTGTTTTTAGACGAAATGCAGTGAATAATGTCTCATTATGTTTCGTTCTTGCGCTGCTAACATTTTCATTACCGCTCGTTATGTCGCGTACAAAGAGTCACGTAATCGAGGTCTCGGGTCTGGAATTCAATCTTGCCCACGCCCCGAAAGTGCTCTGAATTTTTATTTTTAGTACAAAAAATTGAAATTTCATTTAATTTTCTTTCTATTTTCCCCTCAGCTCGCCAAATTTTGAACTATCTAGAAATGAATAATTTCATTTACCAAATTAAATACCCAAACTGTGAAATTCCTGAATCCAAAATTTCCCATTCCTCAGTAAATAAACTCTCGAATTCCTAAATTTTTCTTCCTTCAAAAAAAAAATGTACTAATCATGAATAAGATATATGAAATTGACAATATGGAATATCAAATTTACGAACCCAGATATTCAAAAATTTTGACGATAATCTTACTCGATCTGCAGCCCCAGAAATTCCACTCGAAATCGGTTTCAAAGTTCTCCAGATATCTCCTGTACTAACGTCGCTATCATGTTTCGGCTTGTGCGGTTTGACGTCAAAATTTTTCGGATCCATAGAAATCGTTGCTGCCCCAATGGTTCTCCTCTTATCGAAAATTTTCGGCCTTTCGAGATTACCCGAGTCGTCCGATTTTTCCGAGCCCAATCCAAACATGTTCCATAAATTTTTCTTCGGCGCATCCTGGGAGCCACCTGGGGTGTCCTTTTTTTTCCCATCCTTGTTTTTTTCACTTTTGCTTTTTTCAGCCATCTCCTTTTTTCGTTTTTCTTTCATGTCTGTCGCGATAAGTGGTTTTTCCTCGAGGATCGCGTAGAGGGTGACGATCAGTAATGTCGAGGACTTTATTTCTTCCTCGATGACTTTCGTCCTGCTGAAAGTCCTTTTCGTTTCCTTTCGTAATTGAAAAGTGAATTCCTCGTCCCATCTGGGCCAAGACTCGTTTCTTGGGGTGGTTTCGAATTTTTCCTTCCCTGGCATTAATTTAATCTGAAAAATATATTATTTCGTTATAATGAAATAAATATATTTCAAAATGAAGAAAAGAAAAATATAATATATTATTGTATGATGAATATATTGTTGTTTCAATGGATTTTGTTGTTGTTATTTCTTATTTCATTTCTACGAGTTTCTTGAAAGAAGCTGAATTGTTATGTTTGTTTATTCTATTTTTTTCTTTCTTTTCAACATTTTCATTTCACAGGCGACGGTAGATGTTTTAAAAAAGGGAGTCATTGTTTATTTGTTTTCAAAAAGTCAATTTACCGTGACGATGTAAGAATTGACTCTCGTCAGACCAAAATTTTGGGGCAAATGCCTAGCGCCCAATATTGTGACTTTGAGAGTTTTTTCTTTTGTAGAATGGACGACTCTGAATCCAATTTCCGGTTCCACTGGAATAACTCTGTCGTTGGTTGTAGCAGATTTTAAGGTTGAGTCTAAGAAATTTTTCATCCATGCAACCGCCATGGCACGTGTTTAAATGTTCCTTCGTTTGTGAAATTATGGAGTCCAGTTTCTGGAATTTACGATACAAATGTTTAATTATATTTTTTTTATATAAGATCATGTGGTCCAGGCGTAAAGGCGGAGGGGGGTTTTATGGGTTAAAACCCCTCACAAAATTCTGATAAAAACAGTCAATATTTCATGTAGAAATGAAAAAAGTTACATCGTTAAACAATAAAAAAAAATAAGTTACAAAAAAATGCATGAAAACATTAGGAGTATATGTTCAGTAGAAAAGTAAAAATTATCAAAACGTCAGATGACGTAGAAAAAATGAATCAGAAAAATTGTTGCGACCCAGTGAATAATCAAGAAAAATAAAAATCTACAAAACTTTGAATCTTGGATCATCAAATTCGAGGAATCTAGATAAAATCCATATAAAAGTATTAAAAATCTTTCGATTTATACAAACTTAAAAATAATAGTGAAATTAATTGAATTCTATGAAAAAACTGTTTTCTGAAAAATCTTGACAAATATAAATGCCTCTGCGATCTATAAATCGTGAGATTTCAGAACATCGAGTTCTGAATATATTATGAATTAATAAAATTCTAGAAAACGCAACAAAACTTCCAAGTATTTTAAAAATACGGAAAAAGAATAACAATATAAAACATGAAAAATTTATAGGAATGTGATTTTATCATTTATTCTTGAAATCACTGAGAATTGATCGAGATCCGCATTTTGAAACATTGAGATTTTAAAATTTCTGTAGCAATCTAGAAGAATATAAGGAATCTATAAAAATACTTAAATAACCACCAGGGTTTTGCATATTATACTAGAAAAATGTGAAGAATAAGTGTAATAATTTACAAGCTTCGTAATTTACTCGTTTACTAGTTTACTAGCTAACTAGTTTACTAATTTACTTGAGAACGAGTTTACTAGTTTACTAGTTCACTAGTTCACCGGTTTACTAGATTACTAGTTAAATAGTTTACTAGTTTTTTATTTAACTAGCTTACTAGTTGACTAGCTTAGTATATTACCAGTTTACTATTACAAATTTGACAAGGTTACGAGTTTACTGATTAACTAATTTACTTGTAAATGAGTCTGCTAGTTTACTATTTTAGTTTTTCAGTTGTTTTCTGTTTTACTATTTTACAATTTCAATAGTGCACTAGTTTACTAGCTTACTTGTTTACTAGTTAAGTAGTTGACTAGCTTACTGGTTTGCTAGTTTACTATTTTTCTAACTTACAAGTTTACTAGATTATCAGTTTACTTGCTTACAAGTTCATTAGTTTACAAGTTTACTAGTTCACCAGAAATCTTACAATGCATAAAAATTATGTAGATATTATTTTCCTAGAAATTTGTAAAACTTCCTGTCGAGGAGCATATTTATCAAATAATACTATAATTATATATAATTTCAGAATATATTCTAGAAATCATAGAGAAAACAAAAAAATACATTCAATTCAATTGATACAATTTATACAACTAAACATACCTTTCATTGCAGAAATAAAAAAAAAAAAATGTTGAATATAAGTATTTAAGGTCTTCATAAAAGAAACTCGTCTCAGAAATCAATTTAAATTCTCAAAATCGTTGAAAATTTCAATACTGTAGCATCGATTTAAAAAAATCTATTAACTTATCCATAAAAATATTAGAAGTATATAAAATTACCAGAAAATACTACAAAATATAATGAATAATACACCATACGAGAACAATATAAATAAATGATGTGCCTTTTATCTGTGTGGTTAAAATTTGCTCGAAGATTAACTCAACTATACAAATATTTTAGAAGCTTGATTCCTAGAGCATCGAATTTTAGAAAGCTGTATAGAAACACATATTACTTAATATCAGATAATCCTTAAAGTGGTATAGATACAAAAAGTATTAGTAAAAAAAATTGAAACTTCGCAATCAGTCACTAATTAATAATCACAAAAATCGAATAGCATTATTTACAAACATGAAAAATGTGTGACTCTGGATTCCAAAATTTGTATAACTTTTGAATTCCGAAGTGTAAAATATTTTAAAATTGCTCTATTGTAACCATATTGTCAAAGATTAAAAATTATGAAATTCCGAAGGAAAAATATTTTTCAAAAAAACCCCTCCCGAACATTTTTCTGCCTACGCCGCTGATGTGATCCCTGAAGAATGATTTTTTATAAATTTGATATGTCGGGGTGTGCAAACTAAGAGGGCATTCCAAAAAAAAAAATTTTTATGTAACGTAGAAAAATCTCTTGATCGAGAATGTTAATAGAAAAAAATTGGGCAGTTGAAGGTTTGGAAAAATATCTGGAATTTATTGAAAATATGTATGTTTTTTTTAATTCGATTTATTAGTTGTAAAGGAAAAAATTCGCCATTAATTTATTAATTATTTATATCGATTCATACATTCATATATATTTATATCATCAAAACTTTTCACATTTTACAAAATACCAGATTCCCTAAGATTCTGGAATAAAAATGAATTTTCAAAAGTATTTGGCGATATGTGCAAAATAAAACCTTTTTAAGTTTCAAAATATTTAGTATTATAATATACAGTTTCTGTAGTTTCAAAGAATATTCAAAGTTTTCACTTGTATAAAATTTATTTACATTTTCTGAATTTCTGCGAACTTTTTGAATTTTGAAGAATTATTGGCAATCTTGAAAGCTGTATGTTTTTGCAAGATTTCGACATTTTACATACATTTGTTGACATTTTAGAAAAATTGTAGTAGGCTAAAACTTTTTTGGATTTCTCAACATTTTATGAATATTACACAGTTTCTGTAGATTTATGGAATTTTCGTAATTTTTCACGATCTTCAAAATTTATCAATGTTTTCTGAATTTCTACAAATTTTCATGATTTTTTAGAAAAATTGACAATCTTGCAATTTCCAACGTTTTTCAGTTTGACAAAGTTTGAAGAGTTTTTGGATTTTCATTGAAATGCTCATGTGCCTGAAGTTCCAAACGTTTAAAATTAAACGAAAAGAGAAAATAAATGAATTTTTAATTTCTGTCACGGGGAGGATTGTTTAAATTTTTTTTTAGTAGACATAAAGTTTATTGTTTATACCAAAAAGTCCTTCGAAGCGCCAGGAAATTTCTTTTCTTGAATACCAGTCTTTTTTTCTTTTTCGTTCAACTTTAAACGTTTAGAACTTTATCTATTTAAATTTACGAAATATTGATACCCTTACGATAAAACTTTTATGAAAGTTGAAAAAAAATTATGAATATTGCGCAGTTTTTCTAAGTTAATGGAATAAAGTTCTCAAATTTTCTACAAACTACAAAATTTATCGAAATTTTCTGAATAATTTTAAATTTTCCGAACGTTTTTGGAATGAAAAGCAAATTTCAAATGTATTATTTTCCGATATTTGGAAACAATTTTTCAAAATTTATTGTAATATTTAAATATTGACCATGTTTGCATGATAAAACTTTTTTTGATCGATAAAAGTCTTATAAATATTTCACAGTATCTGTAGTTTTACGGAATTTTCGATACTCTTCCAAAATAAGCGAAACTGATTTACATTTTTTGAACTTTTGCACGTTTCCCAAATTTTCCAAAGAATAATTGACAATCTTCAAAATTTTTCATATTGTTCATTTTTTTAATTTCTAGATTTTTTGTTGAAATGTTGAAAATAATTCATAATTATTCGAAGAAACTGAGAATCATTTTGAATGATTTAAAATATTATTTCCAAAAATTTGACAAAATTTCTTTTATTATATTATCGTACATTAGTTCAAATCATAATTATTTGCATTTGTCAAAATAATCGAGAATCACTGTTAGTTGGAAGGTATTCTAAATTATAGAAATCATAAAAATATTTCATTAGTTTTGTAGTTTTACTAAATTCTCAGAATTTTTCCAGAATCTGAAAAATTCATCAACACTTTCTGAAATTTTACATATCTATTCTTTCGATAACTCCTTAGAACGATTGTCAGTCTTCAAAAGTTTCAATGTCTTTATTTTGAGGAATATTTTTCGTGTTTCCAAATTTCCTATGATATTTTGAAAATATTGACTTTTTTCAGACGAAGGATCTTTTTTAGTATTTTAATAAATTTCGTAAATATTACACAGTCCCTATAATCTCATAGAATGTTGAGAATTTTCTAAAATAAACGTAAATGATCAATATTTTCTTGAGTTTTCTAAATACTTCGAACATTGTAAATTGCAAATTCAAACATGAATCAGAAACGTGCATTGCACTGACAGCAAAAAATCACCAATCGAGTCATCCAATCATGTTACAAAAAGAAGCTCATTAACATATTTCATCAATGAAATCATTGAAGTAACGCACCAACAGACCTACTTATTCGAAGTGTCTTTAAGACTGCATGACGTGGAGAAATTCGAATCATCCAATTTGTTATTTATTTAAAAAATGCACGTCTTCACGCTGACATGAGAAACATTATTCTTACGATGACAAAACAATGTGCTGATAATAACGAGTTCTCAGGTGTACTATTACGTACACGTATATATATATATATATATATATATATATATATATATTCACATGCACACGTAATTATTACCTTCTTTTGACTGTAAACTAGATAACGATTGTTTTCGAAAGGATTCGAGGCTTCAATGACGGAACGATTCAGATTCTCTTGAACTCGACATTATTGTAAATAATTACTTTTAAACTCGCCAATGAACATTTCTTTTAATAAATAAAAAATATTTACGTCATGGATCGTTTGAACTGTGTTTGAATTTTCATAGTAATTAATAATTATTTTCAATCCTCATATTATGTTTCATTTTTAAATTTATTACATATATTTTTGTTACTTTCAATTTTTTTTCTTATTATTGAAAATTAATGTTGAACAATTGTTCTTCATTTTAGCGACTTCTTCGATTTTATCAATGTTTTGTTATTCAAACATTCATGAAATCTTTATAAAGGTTTTTTTAAATCCCTTATTAGAAAATTTGTTTATAAGAATTTTCATCAATCTTTGCTGGATTTAATCAAAATTTTAAGTAGATTTCATATTCAACAGACTGCTTTAGATATTTTATATTTTCTCACAGTGCAGTTCATCATTGTATAAAGAACTTGGTTTTTTCTAAATGATTTTATGAAGAATTGGTAAAAGTTTGCATTCCAAGAGATAAATTTCATGTGCTTAGAAACTTGAGAATATTATGTTTTCATCGGATTTTTGTGGTTTCTATCCATGTTGAAATTTGATAGCAGAAAATGATTTCTGTAGAAAAAGTTTTCCTTCTAAAGTTTAATGAATTTTTTAGTTAAAATTTCACGTTTACACCTACTCCTCTTAAATTTACCAAAACCACATAATTTTTGAAAATGATAATTGTAGTTATAAAGTTTACAAACTTTTTTTGAGTGGAATAAACTTCTTCATTGATAAGTTAGAATTTTTGAGGGTTTTCGCTTTTATTTTCTGTTTTTCAAATCTATTAATCTCTTTCTAAAAAACTAGTTTATTTGAAGTTGAATCAATTTTTTCATTCAGATTAAATTTAATTTCTCGAAATTTCATTGGAAGAAAAGATTCTCGAAGTTAATGTTATAAGACTGAAGTATGAATTTTTTTGGTTAAATGTTGTCTTATTTTTATTTTGTTTCTTGCAGTTTCACAAAAAACCAATCATTTTTCGAAATGACATCTTTAGTAATAAAATTCAGTAAAGTTTCACAGCTGTACGAACTTATATTTATTCAGTTCCTGGAAGATTAAGATAGTAATTGAGGCCGCGAATTCAATGTAATTCCAGATTTGAAAAATGAGACGAAGAACGACAAAATTATCACCTAAATTCAAAATTTTTATACCTAAAGGACTCTCTAACCAAAACTTTTATGACTTTCAAACTGTGTTATTCGAAAATATAACATATGTATCAATGCAATAATTAATTAGGTAAAGAAAAATCGATATATCAGTAACCAAGAATTTTAATAATTCGAATTGTATTAATATAAAAAACTACCAAACTGATTACAAACTGGAAACTTTTAAAATGAAAACAATAACGAACTATTATTTTCGAAACAAGGATAACAGTTTTTTTCTGAATTTCAAAAACAGCAAAATATTCAAAAACTTTTTTTGGGCTCTCTCCTGACATAACTTACTACATTGCGAAAACTTTTCGATAAAATTGTTTTCAGTACAATAAAATCTTCATATGTTTTGTGTATTTCATGCATTTTATTCGTGAAAAATCATATAAATTTACTAGCAGTCAAAATTTTTGTTAGAATTACTATCTTTTATTCAGTATGAAAATTCTGAAAAACTTCGTAATTTCTGCTGACTCAAATGTACTTCTCAAAACTTGACATTATATACTTCTAGGACTATATAATTTGATAAATTTTCTTCTAAATAATGCATGTTGAGAAAAATTTTTCCCTTTCAAACGTTGTCCAAAGATTCCATCCACACAATATCTGAAATTTTCGCAATATTTTAAATTAAAAAAAACTATTCGATCCACGTATAAATATTTTTAACCCAGACGTGATGGAGAGTAAAAAATAGTGTTTTTATCTTGTGTAATTTGAGTTGAGAGTAACATGAATCGTTTCGTTATTAAATCCTCGAATTCTTTTAGAAACAATCACGACTCGCTGTGTAGTCAAAATGAGGTAATAATTACGTGCGCAAATTTGCGCGATAATACATGCAATTGTTAAATTGCTATTAACATCATATTTTTGAGCGAACATAAAAACAATTCCTGAAAATCTTTATACATTTTCATGATTTGACTCTAATAGTTCATAAAAATAATTTTTCTCCTATTTTTATTCTGTGAAAACAAAGTTTTATCGACTTTAACAAATTTGTTTACTGTTACACAGATACTGTGATACTGATAACATTAGGACTGTTCAAAAACAGGAAATTTCCATTCGGATAGTACAATCCCCGAAAAATAAAACTACATAAAAGTCACGATTTCAAGATCGAGGAATTTTCCCAAATTTCTGGATTTCACTTAAGTCAAATCTTATCTCGTGACGTTCATTTTAAAGAAAAATTTTATTCAATGTGAATATTTACTTTCAAAACTAAAGGACGTCTGTAGAATAAAATAAAATTTTTCGAATGAAGTCTAAAGAAGTTTTTATAAAGCTAAATGAACTTCTAATTTTTAGAGCAGTTTCGTTAATAAAGATTCCATTTCATTTTGCAATCAGTTGTTTGTTATTAAAGTTATACAAAATTTATTTCTAAAAAGACATGAACAAATTCATTCTCATATGTGGATTTCTTGAAACTTCATTGGAAGAAAAAAACTTGCGAAATAAATGTGTTTATGAAGTTTAATGAATTACTTAAGATTTTATGTCTGATTAGAATTTCATTTTCGCTGTAACTTTACGTAAAAAAAATAATTTTTCAGACTTCTTCAGGAAAAAAGTAAATCGAAGTTTTCATAAAGTTCGATAACTTTGTTTCAAAGTTTAGTTGATTATTGAATTAATTATTAATTCACTAAATTTCACTACGACTTATATTTTTATGAAGTAAAACAAATATTTCTTCAAGTTCAATGTATTTTTCAATTAAATATACAGTCCAATCATTTTTTTCTATCTTCAAAATTCATCGAAGAAAAGAATTTTTGCAACAATGTTTGACCGATAAAATTTATTGCATTTTCTGGTGAAGATGTTACGTCTTATTCCAATTTCATAGTTCCCGTAATTTTACCAAAGATAAGTGATTGTTTTAAAAATTACACGAAGTAATATTTTTTTTATTTATTGAGGCTGGTGAAGTTTTTGTTAATTAAATGAATTTTGTATTATGAACTGCTGTCCAATCAACTTTTGTTTCTATAATTTTTGAAACTTCATTCAAAGAAACAGCTTTGGAAATTAATGTTTCACAAATTAAGTTCAATTTTCATTTTCTATTTCCTGCTTTTTCTTGAAAATAAATCATTTTAGGAAATAACTTTTCCAGTAATGAAGTTCAATACTGTTTTTATATAGTTAAGTGTACTTTTTATTTATAAAATTTTGTTAATAATTCACAGGTTTTAAGATTTATTTATTCTATTTCACAGTCAATTATTGTTTCCAAGTGAATTGTTTAGTTAATTAATTCATAACAATCAACTTTCGTTTGTGGGTTTCTAGAAACTTTGTAAAAAGTAACAAATTTTAAGATAAATGTTAAAATTAAGATTGATAAGTTGTTTTAGTTAAGATTTTACCTTAGATTTGAAATTTGTGGTTGCTGTAATTTTACCGAAAGACATAATTTTTCGAAATGACATCTTCAAAAATGAGTTTTAGTGATGTTTTCATACAGTTGAATAAACTTTTCATTCATTCGGTTTACTTAGCCAAAGTTTTAGGTATTAATTTACCTGATTCCGCAATTAACTGTTTATTTATCAAGTCTGATGAAGGTTTTTTTATCATTGAATCCATTTTTTATTTGAGAACTTCATTTCTATAGTTATTGAAACTCCATTGTAAGAATCAACTTTTCAAATAAATTTTTTACAAATGAAGTTCACTAAATCGTCAAATTTTCATTTTGTTTTTTTGGAAGTTTTTTGAAAATCAAGGATCTTACGAAATGGGATCTTCAGAAATAAAGTACATACAATAAAGCTTCTATAAAGGTTAAAGAACCTTCAATTTTCAAAGTTTCGTTTATCGAAGGTTTTTGGATTAATTTACTTTACTTTGCAGTCGAATCTTCATTCATTATGTCAAAAACAGATTTTTATATAAAAAAATTTTTTGGTTTCATTAAAACATTCGTTAAAATCGACTTTCATTTTTACTTTAATTTCTAGAAACTTCTTTGAAAAAAAAACAACTTTAAAATTAAACGTTTAATAGAAGTTTAATGAATTGCCTTGTTAAGATTTTACGTCTGATTTGGGTTTTGTATTTGCTCTAATTTTGCTGGAAATGGAAAGAAATAATTTTTCGGAACCATATCTTCGAAAGTGAAGTCTAACAAAGTTTTTTATAAATTTCGATTAACTTTTCGCATTAGTAAAGTTGAGTTTATTGAAGATTTTATTATTTACTTCTTCGATTTCTCAACTAATAGTTTTTTGATCAAGTCTACTGAAAATTTTCTTGAATTCGATGTATTTTTCAGTTAAAAAGTAAAGTCGAATCAACTTTTATTAATGCATATCTTCAAGAGTCATATTCGTTCATAGAAACATATTTCTAAATAATATTTTACCAGTGAAATTTCTTGTGTTTTTTTATTCAAACGTTACGTCTAATATCAATTGTAATTTCACTGAAAACAACTTATTTTTCGATACTACATCCTCATAAATGAAGTTATACTACGTTTTTTTCAAAGTTCACTTAATTTCTCAAGCACAAAACTTATTTCATGGAACATTATGATATCAATTTTCCAACTTATCAATTATCAACGTATTCCTAAAGCTATATAAAAAATTCTGAAATGAAGAAACACAGTCAATATATATACTTCTAAAAACTTCATTCAAAGAAACAACTTTCGAAAAAAAACTCCTCATCGTCAATCCCAAGGTACAAATGTTTCTAAATTTCTCTTCCTTAAAACTTCTTTGTCAGACTCAAATTTTTTACCTGCAAAACACAATAAACACTCCAAATCGGTAAATTTACAAAATATTCCTATACTTCAAAACTACGTGCAAAGAAATGTGGAAATCGAAGCATCTTGGATATTGATGCGAAGAAGTTTCGCGATGTGTATACCTGATGTAGGCGGAAACGTTCAATTGCGGCTGTAGCAAAAGCGAGTCGCGATTTCGTTTCGATGGAACGAGGTATGAATAAACCGGCACATGACGCGTGATTGCCCGATCGCGAGATAAGAGCCGCGATAAGGGATTTCTTGGAACGCGTTCCGGGACGTCGTTTCGTTAATGGGTTAATTGGGGAACCGTTGAGTAATTTCGCGTGGGCTTTCGAAGCGGGGACTGAAGCAGACTGACAGCTGACTTGAGCTGACTGTGGATCTGTGTATGACTTGGAATCATGCTCGCAATGTTCGGGCAACACGGGGGATCATTGCCGAGTACCGAGCATATTCAGACGAGTCGCTGGGAGTGGGTTTTGTTATAAAACATTACGGTGTGCATAGAAACCGCAAGGTCGCACCAATACAGGTGCAAGGAGTCACTTTTTGCGACGTGTTGGAAATCGTGTACGTTTCCTGAACTGTAATGTAAGATTCATCAGGGTTTGGAAGTGACGCGTTACTCTAAAATGTTACATTTTTCACTCCCTGGCAAAGTCTATGCAACACTGTGGCGTTGCATTTGCGTTGCACTTTTTAAATCACTATAAAAACGATTTAAAAAAAGCCGCGGGAACAATAATGTGATAAATCATCGATAAGAAGCATTTTCAATAGATTGCAGAAGGAAAAACTTTGGAAATAAAGTTGCACGAAAAGAAATAGAGAAATAAAAAAAATTATTTTTCCATCTTACTCTTCGATTTTACTCCTACTTTTTATTGGATTGAAACGTATCATCTGCAAAATCAAATTCAGAAAGTTATATATGATTATGTCAAAAAAAGGGTAATGTATTAATTTACGCTCAGTTTCAAAATAGCACATGCGATTTTGAGAATAAAAAGTAAAATAAAACAAAGTTTTCCTTTTAACCCTAATCTGTCGAAATCAAGCGCCTGTCAATCGATTTTTTTCTTTTGTTTTGAATAGGAAACGTCAGTTTTGGGATCCATTAAAGGTACTTATAATTCGATTTTCGATAAAAATTTACTATTTTCACAAAGTTTTTTCAATGATTTTCATCTAAAATACCAAAAAATATCATTTTCTTAAGTTTCAAGGAGGAACGCACAATAAATGCAATAATCAAATGAAATAACGTTGTGCAACAGTTCTATCGAAATTGAGAAAGGTATTTTATTCTAGTTTTCCTGAAAATTAAATGGTTTCTAGAGTTAGTTTTTGAATAATTACGACAAAAAATTATGTAAACTCCTTCTTTTCAGAAGTTTCATGGACGAACACACATTTATTACTCTAATTATTTGAAATTAACCAATGCAACGCAAGTGCAACGCAACTGCAACGCTATATCGTTGCACTTGCGTTGCACAAACTTTGCCAGGGCTGTAACGCGTTACGATAATAAACAAGTAACGATAATGGGAACAAGTCACTTTTTTTAGGTAACGAGTAACGAGATTCCCGGTAGTTTACGTTACTTTTATCTGTCTCAATAAGTTTTCAGCACTATTTGTAACTTTTGAAAGAATGTTCTAAAAATGAGATAGAAGTAATTTTTAAATTTATTATTTTTGAATAAAAGATTCTATATTAATAATTTTTATTCTTTTTATTTATTCTATTCAACGGCCATAGCACTTTTGTACAAAGAATAATTTAATTTTCTACAGTAAAGATATTCAAGTAGTCAGATGGATGTAATAAATATACAAAGTATGTAATAAACTAAATAAAGAAAAAAAAAATAAAAACTCGAAAAAGCTAAAAAAATTTTGATGGAACAATGAGGATTTAGTAATTTGTAATATGTAATATTAATTTAATTTAAAAAAATTGTTGTTTAATTTATAAATTTGTAATTTGTAATATAAGTAATTTGTGTAAAAATATTGAAGAAGAATGTGCTTTTTTCCTTTTTATTTGAAACTTTTACAGTTGAAAGCGTTGAATTTTAGAAATTCGCATGAAAATATATTAAATTAAAACCTATAGATCTCAAAATCTATAGCAGGATCTGTAAGATCTAAAGATCCTGCTAGAAACCTTATGAAATATAATGAATAAAAAAAAAAATACTAAAAATACTCGAAATACTATATCGTCATA
Organism: Platygaster robiniae; assembly: GCA_028476575.1. Lineage (NCBI taxonomy): Eukaryota > Metazoa > Arthropoda > Insecta > Hymenoptera > Platygastridae > Platygaster > Platygaster robiniae. The sequence goes on along the minus strand of CM052025.1, from coordinate 22,372,702 downwards.
AGTTTTATGTTATTTGATTTTTTTTTAATTTATGCAATTCCAGAAATCGAAAAACTTCAATTTCTCAAGCTTTGAATTCTTAAAATAAGCATATGTTTATAGAAGTCAATTTTTCAAATCGTATAACTTCTGTGAAGAATACAAAAAATATTGAAGGTACCCTAAATCTATAAAGAAATTGTTTTCTGCAAAATAGATCAAAATACTTTAGCGATTTCGAATTTTCAATTTTATCTCATTCTGGAAATTCATAGAGATATCTTTAAAAAAAAAAACTCTAAATTTCCACAACTTTCTATGAATACTTAGAAATACAGAAAGAAAATACGTTATGAAAAATACGTGTAAATATATAAAACATTGAAAATATTTCAAATTACAGAAATTCATACAACAATTTATACATATAATGAACGATCCTTGAAATCATAAAAAAAACTGAAGAAATACGAAAAGTACTGGAATAAGAAAAATCAATCAAGACACAGTTTTCTGAAAAAACCTGTAAAACACGGAAAATTTAATTATGCTTAAATTCTAGAGTTCAAAATTCTTGAAATGTATGTATCAATTTATATTATAAAAATACTTAAATTATGTGAAAATAAAGGAAATTCTGCAACATTCTATCATCCTGAAAAATACGAATAGTTTCAGAAATAACTACTGAAAAATCCTTCAAATCGTAAAAAAATTGAAAAAGTATCGAAAAATCGAGAGAAATGAAAATCTTTATAGACACTATTTGCTGAAAAATCCTATGTAACACAAATAAAATTTAATGAACTTTACAGAAAAATAGTACAAATTTATAAAAATACTAGAAAATCCTGCTACATTTAATACATACTGGAAAATATAAAAAAATTTAAAAATTCTGAATATCTGGGTAGGTACTGAGATTCTCTCAAAAATATAAAAAATTTGCGAATGTTTTTTGTGGCTAACATTGAATCAAATGTTCCCTTATTATAGATTACCTTATGAGAAATCGAATTCTCATTAGAAATTTCATTTTCTCTAAGGTTTTCATAAGCATCAAAATTACTAGGGTTCGTATTCAAAATATTTTGTTCAAAGGTCTAGAATATGTATTATGTGTTTCGATTAAAGCAAGCAAGATATGTGGAAATCGATATTATTGATATATGAAATTGTGTACATTCAGAAAATTTGAGTGTACCTTCAATGAACAAAGACATCGTAGTAAATTACAACATATTATAGAAGACTATTAAATCACCAGGAATTTTATTATTGTTATCAAACAAAATAACACTTCACCATTTCACTTCTTTGATTTTTGGAGTATCGATTTTTTATTTAACCTACAATTAGAAACAGTCAAAAAAGAAAAACATGCTACACCTCCATACTGATTCTGATTTTTATAAAGGGTTTTGTAAAATCTTTTTTACAATATTTTTAGAGATATTTTACTAAATAATATAATAATGTCATGAAATCTTTATGGAGAATTCTCAGCCTTATGAAAACTTGATAAAAAATCGTATTTTTTTAATGTAAACTGGCTTGAACTTTAGAATTTCGCTAAATTTAAATGAATTCTATGAGAAGAAAATTGATATTCATATTCAGACACATAAAAAAGGAACTTAATAATACCAAAATACTTCTTTTGAATTCGAATATGTTTATTAAAAAGTATCGTTATTCTACAATGAGAAACCCTGAATTCCGAAGGTAAAATGAAACGTATTTTTTAATTTAAGTAGAATTCAAATCGTAAAATTAAGGATTCATCGTAACTAACTGAAAATTATAATGAATAAAATACTCAAAATATTTAAAGAAAATGTCATGGAAAACCTCTCAAATACTCAAAATATTTCTATAAAAAAGTTTATGCGAATTGCTCATTCCATTTTCAAAATATAATACAACAAACTGAACTGACTCTAAAAATCCATTAATGAATGCGAAAAATTCGAAATTCGTTTCTCAACACGATATGTTTCGAAATAAATACATTCCACTAATCAGACACATAAAAAAATGTGACTACAAAAGTTGAAACTTCACTTCCAAAAATGTAGTGTAGTACTTCTGAAATCCCAAAAATTTTTGAAAATCCTTTAGATTTCAAATTCCACAGTTTCTGGTTCAAGAACTAGAATTTTTCTGATTGCAGAACTAACTGCATTCCACTTATTAAAAACTTTAATTTTTTGTATAAAATCAAATCATCAACAGGTAAAAATTTTGAATCTTTTTTTAATTACGCCACGTTGTCATGCAATTCAGATCGAAGATATTTTTTAATTGACTCCGAAGGTCACGTTTCAAGTTAGAAATCCTTGCATATAATCACGTCCGATGAAAAAATTGAACATTCAGAAAGCATCGGCTCCGAAGTGAACAATTTAGCATAATTTTTCATCTTGGAAAATCGTGAAATGTGTCGTTTCCACTTTATTTTTGACTCACAATGTTGACATTTTTCGTCACGTTCCAATACGACGTAATACGAAAAACAATGCATTTCTTTTGACTTTTCAAAGCGCAGACATTGATAATTAAATGAAAAATGAATATATCTCAACTGGCACTTTTTAGTAAAAATTCGATATTTTTAGATTCTTATCCTGAAATTCATGTAAAAATTACTTTTGAAAATGAATTTTCTGTCATCGATGAAAAACTTTCATACTTTCTCTCACCTTGCATAATAATTTAATTACGTACATTTTAACTGAAGTATAATCATAATTTTATCTAAATAAATAAACAATTCTTTTTCTTTACTTAGTGCATGTCGCTTTCAGGCAACTTGTTGAAATTTTTAATAATTTCAACGCGCCGCAATTATCATGTCTTTCTGCGCAGATCATCCTAAGGCCGAGGAGTGATGATTTTGTTTCAACAACGCGTTGGAATGTGCATAACATTAACCATAATTTAAATAAAAGGCATCTCAAATACGCAGCATTGTGCGCAACTTGTCTATAATTTTCCGGGAAATTCTTCTTGTTCGACCCCAATGAACATTTTTTTTTTTTTTTTGTGAAAAGGCAAAAAAGATGATTTCACTGCATTTCATAATTAATGAATAAATATTGCTAAAATTTTTTTAACCTTTCAAACTCAACAATAAACAAATGTTGGTTAGGGGCCTATCCTGGATTATGCGACTCCTATTTGGTCCCCATATGCTTCAGCAGATTTAATTGAGAAAATCCAATTTGTGCGAAAACCTTTTTGTTTGGAATAATTGAAGATGGTTTGCCGTAACTTTTAAGGTATGTAGTAATAACATTATGTCACAAAAGTTATGGTTTTTAATAGTGTATTGTTAACTTGAAAAAAAAAGTATTTTTTCATAAAAAAATATCAACAATTGGCGGAGTTATGGCCCTTTCCCCGAAACAACTTTTTTTTTAAGAGGCTTGCGGTGACCACGATGCAAATCGAACAGGTCATCTTGAATTAGAAAATCTTGAATGATTGAAAAAACGAATATGACGTTTTTTCTGTATGCAGAACGTTTTCCCCGAGATTTCGATTTTTTGAGCTTTGAAAATTTTATTTAAAAATTCTTATCTGCAAAATAAAAACTCTTATATAAAAAAGCGATCGTTCAAGAACTAGATATATTCTTCGACTAATGAAATTTTTTTGATTTTCTGATTTGACTTGACTTGTTCGACTTGCATCGTGGTCACTGCAAGCCTCTTCAAAAAAAAAGTTGTTTCGGAGAAAGGGCTATAACTCCGCCAATTGTTGATATTTTTCGATGAACAAATACTAGTTTTTTCGAGTGAACAATATACTATTAAAAAACTATAACTTTTGTGACATAGCATTATTGCGTCACATACCTTAAAAGTTATTCCAAACCGTTCTCAATTTTTCCGCACAAAAAGGTATATAACCCCTTCAGACAGGCGCGTTGGCAGAGGGGGTTTTGGAGGTTCGAACTCCTCCCGAAATTCTGATAAAATCAATCAACGTTTCATGTAAAATTGAAAAAAGTTACATCGATAAACAGTAAAAATAAAAGTTACAAATAAATTCATAAAAACTTTAGCAGTGTATATTTAATGAAAAAATTAAGAATAATTTGAAAGTAGGAGTACATAGAACCTAATGGAAAATCAAGAAACATGAAAATCTACGAAAATGATCCAAATTTACAAAACTTTAAATCTCAGATCATCAAAATCTAGAAATATATATAAAATCCGTAAAAAATCATTAAAAATCTTTCGATTCATACAAATTCTAAAAGAATGATGAAATTAATTGAATTTTTATGAAAAAAACTGTTTTCTGAAAAATCTCGACAAATCAAAACAAATTCTATAAAACGCAACAACATCATTTAAATATTTCAAAAATACGAAAAAAGAATAACTTTATAAAATAGGAAAAATCTATATGAACGTAATTTTATCATTAATTCGTGAAATTACTGAGAATAGATCGAAATTCGCATTTTAAAGCATCGAGTTTTAAATCTATGTAGCAATTTACAAAAATATAATTAATCTTTGAAAATACTTTTAAATTCTCCAGTGTTTCGTATATTATTAAAAATGTGAAAAATAAGTTTACTAGTTTACTAGCTTAATAGTTTATTCGTTTACTACTTTACTGACTTACTAGTTTTCAGTTTAATTAGCTTACTAATTTACAATCTTACTGGGTACCAGTTTACTATTACAAATTTAAAAAGTTGACTAGTTTATTCATCAACTAATTTACTTCTTAAAGAGTTCGCTAGTTTATTATTTGACTTTTTCACTTGTTTACTATTTTACTAGTTTACCAGGTTACTTGTTTCCTAGTTTAGTAGTTTACTAGGTTACTAATTTACTATAAATCTTTCGAAACACAAAAATTAATTTTCTTAGAAATTTATAAGACTTTCTGTCCTGGAGCATATTTATTAATATAATACAGAAATTCTATACTTATAATTTTAGGAATTATTCTAGAAACTAATATAGAAAACAATAAATATACATCTAATCCAATGTATACAATTTATGCATTATACAATTAAACATACTTTCAACTGCAGAAGAACTAAAAAAATATGGAATAAAAGTTTTGAAAATCTTTATAAAAGAAACTGTTGTCTGAAAAATTAATTTAAATTTACAAAATCGTTGAAAGTTTCAATGCTATAGCATCAATTTCTAAAAACCTATTGAGCGATGCATAGAAATATGATAAATATGTAAAAATATTGGAAAATACTACAAAATTTGATGAATAATATACCATCTAAAAATAGTATAAATTTATGATGTACCTTTTATCTGTGTGGTGAAAATTTGTTAAAAAATCGTTTAAAATATATAAATTCTCTAGAAGTTTGATTCCTAGAGCATCGAATGTTGAGAGGGTAATGAAATCTCTGATAGACTTGATTTCTTCGATTCTTCACTTTCCCCTTGGGTACTGTAAATTTTCAGGAAGATAAAAGTATCCTAAAATGAGTAACTTCCATTCAAGTTTGTAACCCTGGCGGAAAAGAGAGGACGAAAGATAGTCCTCCCTATAGTCCTTCTATAGTCCTCTCAAATAGACTATTTGTTAAAGTCTAATTATAGCAAAATACTGTCATTTTAATATTGAAAAACTATTTCCATGTGTGAATAATTACCCGCTTTGCAAAATTAAAGTAACGAAAATTTATATTTCCATCCCATTATTATTAATTATTCATTAAATAAACCACACCCTAACGGAACGCATCCGACCAACTTTCGAGTATTACCCGACCACTGCGGTCGGGTAGTATTCGAATTTCCGTGGAATATTGGTCGGGTGGTAGAAATATAGCAACCTAAACCACTGTGGCTGTAAATTTCAGTCATAAATGAGTAATGGACTGTTTTCGCTACCATTAGGTTAAAAAAAAGCACAAAAATCGCAGTTATTTCACTGAAAACTGTGAAGAACATACGTCTATCATTTTCGTCACTTCAAAATAATTGACGTAAGATATACATAATTTTTCCATTGAATATTACGAAAAACAGTTATTAAAACATCCTGCAAAAACTAATTGCAATAGATATCGTTAATAATGTATTAAAAATGTAAGGCGACCAATTGCCGAACGTTACCCGACTATGGCGGTCGGGTCAGTTACATTAGGGCAGTCGAAAGTTTCACTGTCAATCCTGTTTCGTCTGCTCGAATGTGCTGAAGCGCGGGAAATTTAAAAATAAAAACGTTTCGATTTTGTTGACTTATTTATATACAGGCAATATTTTGAAAAAAAAATGTAAAATAAAAGTATAATATGATATAATATGATTAATATAATATAATATAATATGATATAGTATAATGTAATATAATAACATAATATTATATCATATCACATCATTTTGTATTACATTATATATTATATTTTATAGTATTATATCTTATTTTAATATATCGTACTTCTACAAATTATACTATAGTATATTACTTTACATAATAATATATTTTTTTATATTTTATTACATGTTATTATATTATAAAATAGTATATAATTTAATATATCGTAATATTATATTGTCTTAAGTCATATTTTTTATATTATATTGTTATTTATACTATTTCAAAGGATCGATGAATAATAGAAACTTGTAGATAATCATGATGTATATAGTCATAAATTTATCATAATATAATCTAATCATAACACACATTATAAGTATATTTCAAATTTCCCGGGTATTTTTTGATTGTCCCAGCAGGCCCAGCAGCTGGCTCATCACATATGATCACATAAATCACTCAGTCCTCACATCGTCCCGCGGAGGACTATAGATGGACTATAAACAGTCCACCTATAGTCCTCCTACAGTCCTTCCTTTTCCGCCAGGGGAAGAACATTTTATTTTCCAAATGACAAAAAGTTGTTTACAAAGTTGTCGTTGGTACTTTGTTTTTATTCCATAAAAGATTCCTTGAAAAAAATTGCAATGGGTATTATGCGTATCATTTAACGTAATTTTTGAGATAGGAAAATTTTTTTACCTTTTTTTTATAGCAGTTACACTCGTGAAAGCAATTACGCTCACTGATACGATTATTAGCAATATTGTAAGTATCCATGCAGTCGTACAATTGGAAGATTCATCTGGAACATGTAGCTTTCGATTATCATATTATTTGATATTAATAAATTTTTTTATATTACATTATGTTATAAAAACTTTAAATTAGTTGGTAGTTGTAATGAATCTTATAATATTTCAAAATAATCATATAATAATGATTCAACAAAAAATTGGTGAATTTCTTACTCGTTCATGAAATTTTGGAGACCGTAGATATGAAAATATTAATTAAAGAAATAAAATGTCAGGAATTCGAAAATTTCAACAATATGAATTTTTTGACGTTTTAAGAATTTCCATTAATCGAAATTTCGAAAATCAACAAATTTGGATGACACTTTTTCGATTTTGAGAATTTCAAGATTTCATCTATGCATTGAAGAACCAAAATTTCAAGAACCCGGAATACAATTTTTGTACTTCGTAAATATTTCGTGAATTTGAAAGTTTTAGGATTTAATGATGATATCAAAAAATTCAGTGAACGGATCGAATAACCGATCGAGACGCGTAACCCCTCGCAGCAGAAGGAAGAATGGTTAGAGAAACTGCATAAAAGCGTAAGGATTAGATTCGGATAGCTCCAAGGGTCGAATTTTTCATCTTTTTCCACTGGTTGTCACTCTGCTTGTTATCGTCTGATTTAGTAAATTTTTACTTCAAAATGCTCGTAATTCTTCAGTGCTTCCGTAAAGTTCAGTTGCGTTTCGAGATGTTTGTTTATTTAAAAGTAATCGATAAGGAAAGTAGAGGTCATTTGGAACCAGAAAATCATACTTTGAATTGTTCTATTTGTAGGAAAATAATTACTGACTGATATTTTATCATAAAAAATGAACAAATCTGGAAAATTTTGTTGCTACTTGCAAAAACGGGATAACTGAACAAACACTAGGCCTAGTTTCGAGCATTGATACAAAGTAGGTAATATTTGGCTCGTAAAATAAACGTGATTGCGAGCTTTCCCGGATTTTCTTATTTTTTATGATCAAATATCAGTCTGTAATTATTTTCCTACAAATAGAACAATTAAAAGTATGATTTTCTAGTTTCAAATTACCTCTTACTTTTTTATCGATCACTTTTAAATAATCAAACATCTCGAAACGCAACTGAACTTTACGGAAGCACTGAAGTATTACGAGCATTTTGAAGTAAAAATTCACTATTTCGGATGATAACAAGCAGAGTAACAGCCAGTTTAAAAAGATGAAAAATTCGACCGGCGGAGCGATCCGAATCTAATCCTTGCACTTTCATGCATTTTCTCTTGCCATTCTTCCTTTTGCTGCGAGGGGTCACGCGTCTCGACCGATTATTCGATCCGTTCACTGAATCGCCTTTCGATTTCTTAATTCTTAAATTTTTTACCCGAATACGTCCTTTGTCCAGGCAAAGAAACATGCAAAACAGCAACATCCAAAGGACCAGGTTTCAACGCCTTGAACCCAAAAAAATTACAAAATTTCCCCTTGAAAAATAAAATTCAGCTTATACTTAACTCACAGTCAAAGTAAAAACGATGAAAGATTCATCCCTGAGAGAATCCGAAATTTCTTTCAATCGAATATGAACGATCGATGAATTTTCTGCATGAACAACTGGCTCGAAAACATTTGTGTAGCCTGATAAAAGGACAAACAAAAATACATGTAACAAAATGTCACTAGTGAAAAAAAATGCAAATCGAAAATGTTAAAATATTACTTGCTGATGTTTCGCATTGAAGATCATATTTTACAGTTTCGTCACTTCCTTCACTCAAAATGATTGGTCCATTTTCGAACTTTATATTTCCGTTCTAGAATAAAATGATTATAGAAAGAAAATAAGATTCATTTTTTGTATTTTTTAGTTAGTAGAATGAATAATACTGTTTGCAGATCGAATGTTTTGTAATTCGCGATGTACAGAGGTTTATTGAACCGAGGATATGTTAAGTTTTTGTCGATTTTTATGGATAGTAGAGTTTTTGAGGTTCTTTTTGGTTCCCCGCTATCCTGAAAATAATGAAAAATTATCAAATACAATAATCGAAGATGCTCATGGGTTGGCTGAATAAATTATTGAATTTAATGTTATACGATTATCAGGGCCTGAAGCCAACGCAGTATGTATTTTTAATTCAAGGGAAAGGTTGATTATAATATTTTTCCGAAATAAGCTTAACGACATTTTTTCATTTTCGATAGATATCTCAAAAAACTTTGAAAATACCGGAAAAATTCTGGAAAACCTTCATCAGACAGATTTTCGCAAAATTTGAAGAGTTTGAAATACAACTTGCAAATTTCATGAAATTAAAAAATATTGAAAATTCTACGGATCATTATCGAGTTATTCAATGAAATTCAAAAACTTTGCAGAATTTCATAAAATGTACATATATTGTGTATGCTGTTTTCATTATATTTTTTTGAAAGATGCATAAAGATCTTTCTACATTTTTTGATAAATATCGTAAACACTTGGAAAATTTTTCGTAAAATGAAAAAACATTGAAAATTCGCATAAGATTGTTATTGATTCTATGAAATGAAACTTGGGAAAATTGATTAAAATGTTGATACATTTTATACTGAAAAATTTTGATCAGTAAAAACAGATTTTTATATATAAGATTTAAGATTTGACAAGTTTTTAATAGTTTGTGTCAGGTTAAAATTTTTGAAAAATTCAAAAGAATCGAAAGACTGTAAATTCTAAAGATTGTTATTAGTTTTATAAAAACTGAAAAATTTCTAGACTTGGATAAAATTTTTATCCATTCAAGAGATTGTGTTCATTATCGTATTTTTTCGAAATATGCATAAAGATGTTTTTAACTTTTTTCGATGAATAATATCTAAAAAACTTGGAAAATATTCCAGACTTCTGGAAAATGTAGATAGACGTTATTGAGAAGATTTTCGGAAAATTAAGAAAGTTTAAAATAGTTTTTGTTAAGTTTAAAATTTCCGAAAATCGGAGAATATTGAAAATTCATATGATTTCATGTATATATATATATTTTTTTTTTAATTCAAAAACTTCGCAGAGTATAAAATGTCTACCATTCTTTGAAGATTTTGATCATTATTGTATTTTTGCGAAATAGTATAAAGGAATTTTTCTATTTTTTGATATATATTCAAAAAAACTTGGAAAATATTTAAAAATTTGTAAAATCTTGATGAGTTACGGATTTTCAGAAAATTCGGAATGTTTTGAATTGTTTTTCGGGTTTTTGTTGTGTAAAAGATTGTTAAGATTGTTTTTAAGTTAATTCTACAAATTTCAAAAACTCTGCTCAATTTCATAAAATATTCGTCAAATGTATGAACATTATGTCAAATATATTTTGTAGATTGTGTTAATTATATTTTTTTCATAAATATTTTTTTCGATTTTGTGATAATCATCAATTTAAAATTTTCAGGAATATTCTAAAATTCTGAAAAATTGTCTAGTTGGACAAATTTTTATAATGACGATTTGGAAAGTTTTGAGTTGTTTCTGTTATGTTCAACATTTTGAAGGTTTCGAAAAACTGAAATACATCGAGAATATCAAAGATCGTTATTAATTCTATGAATCGATTCAAAATTTCATTAAATGTTCATATATATACTGTTTTCATTTTTTTTTTGAAAGATGCATAAAGATTTTTTTCAATTGTTCGATGAATATCGAAAAAAAACTCGGAAAGTATTAAAAAATTCTGAAAAATATTGAAGAGTTGGACTGATTTTAATGAGATTTTGAAAATTTCAGAAGAACAGAAAACATTGAAAATTGTATAGGTAGTTATTGATTCTATAAAATATGAAAAAATACCCGAATTCAATAAAATATTCATTTATTTTGCGAATTTGGTTCATTCTTACAATTTTTTCGAAAAAGGTATGCATTTAAAGATCTATTTCCAATTTCCGATAAGTATCTAATAAACTTGGAAAATATTTGAAAATTCCGAAAAATCTCGATGAGTTGAACTGATTTTTCTAAGATTTAGAAAGTTTCGAATAGTTTGTGTTACGTTAAAAATTTTGAAAATTTCAAAAAGTTGGTAAACATTATGGAAATTCTTAAGATTATTATTACTAGTTCTATGAAATTCTAAAAATTTCTAGAATTCGATCAAATGTTTATGCATTTTGTAGATTGTGTTCATTATCATATTTTTCCGAAATACGCGTAAAGATGTCTTTCGTCTTTTGAAAAACATCTAAAAAATTTGAAAAGTATTCCAAAATTCTCAAAACCCTCGCTGAGTCAGACAGATTTTTAATCAAATTTAGAAAATATTGAATTGTTACGAATGAAATGAAATCAATGAACTGAATGGAATATTATGTATGAATTGTTTGTGTTATGTTTAAAATATTCGACTTTCGAAAAATTAAAAAACATTGAAAATCTTTGACATTGTTATTTATTGATATTGGTAGACATCTATGAAATTGAAAAAATTTGCAGAATTTGATGAAATATTCATAGGTTTTGTAGATTGTGTTCATTTTTCGAAGTATTAGAAATTTTCAGTATTTAAAACAATCTTAGAGATGCCCAATGAAGCACTGAAAATTAATGAACGTATAATTTAAAAAATAATTATACAAGATTTCCAACGAAAATCTTCAGCACTTCGCAATTCCATTTTAAATTCAAAAACTTGACATCTTTTATCAAATAAAACCTATTGCAATAATCATCATTCATTAAAATCATCTTTTTGGACAGTAAATAATTACTTGCAAATAATTTCAAAAAATCATACAGTTGCTAAAAGGTCCAAAAACGCATGATCCCTGAGGTTTAGAAATCCTGTGGTCCTCAAAGTCGCGTGATGTTTTTTTGTATCATTCTCGTCTCGAAAATCCCAATCCACTGATAACCCATAATTTTGTGCGTCACTGGAATTCAAACTGAATGATATTTTTTTGTTTGTGATATCTATATCACGTGCAGCGACTTTTGCTCCAAATAATTCCAGTTTCAAATTTGGAGGTAATGGCATTGGAAGTACGTATTCATATTCTGACTGTAGAAATTCTGGGTCATGATTGTTGGTATCTTCTATTTGTTGGTAAATATCCTTGATAAGGCAAAAAATTGTTTCTGTTATTGGTATATGATAGGAATTCATATATTTTGCTGGGTATTTTCTAATACAGCGATATACGCAGGAAAAAAGTTCATAATTTTGAATCCTTGTTCTTCAATTATTTATTAGGCAAATCTCAAGTTGATAAATTGAAAAATTAATAATCAACAAAATTTTCAATCCTATCGAATTATTATAGTTTACGATAACTGAATTTTCATTCTTTTCATAATATATATTGATCGAATGAATGGTTTTAATTCAAAGTTACATAAATTTCGTTAAATAAAAAATTTTCCTTCCTCATTGCTTTTAAATGAGAGCTTGCACTATTTCGATATTAAATGTTTTTAAAAATCTGCGTACGCTGATAAAATTTACCATTGTTCTTGTTTTTCCATCTTCACATTGAAAAGTTAATTTGACCTTGATAGTATCCGAGTCCTGTAATTCGAATAAAGAAGGGAAATTCAAATTTAATTTGTTAATATAAGTAAACATTTGATTCCAAATTCATGTAATTTCAATAATTCCTCCATTTTACTAACAACTTAGGGAGTTTCATTAAATATAGCAGTTTGAAGTAAGAGAATTGTATAGAAAAAAATCGTGAGCATTGATGTAACAGTTGAGTTATTTTTAAAGACAACAACAATTTTCTTCGGAAACAGAAGAAACGATCAAACATAAATAAAAACTTCAAAGAATTGAGACATCGATCACTAAAATTCAAAAGTAAAAGCACATAAATAACATTATTTACTTACGATATACCTCCTAGCAACAGACAGTTTGGAGGCAAGCACGAAATCATTGTTTTTGTGATACAAAAACATAATACTCATTTTTGTGACATGAAAGCTCCATTCAAAGCAGCACAGCTACTTTGTTACGTCATTGGCTACCTTCAAATTCAAATTCAAACGCTTCAAATCAAATGAACTTTCCTGGCGGAAAAATTTTCAACCAATGACAACCATTGACAACCGACCATGGTTTTTAAAGGTTGTCACTGGTTTTCCCCTAGCAAACGCGAGTTTACCAAACGTTCACTCAAAGTTAGTGAATGTTTAGTGAACGTTCGGTGAAAAAACGGTGAACCCACCTGATTTCAGATGTTTGAACTGCTTAAAAACGTGGAAAAAGCGTTCCAAAGCGTAGAATGATTTATTTGATGAATTTAGCAAAAGTAAGGTATACGGAAAGTTGCTTACTTTTTTTATTAAATGCGAAATTGTGATTTGTTGTATTCCGGACACATGAAACTTCAGTCGGTAAAAACTCGCACCTTTTTACTCGTTTTTACCGACTGAAGTTTCATGTGTCCGGAATACAACAAGTTACAATTTTGCATTTAATAAAAAAAGTAAGCAACTTTCCGTATACCTGACTTTTGCTTAATTCATCAAATAAATCATTCTACGCTTTGGAACGCTTTTTCCACGTTTTTAAGCAGTTCAAACATCTGAAATCAGGTGGGTTCGCCGTTCTTTCACCGAGCGTTCACCAAACATTCACCAACTTTCGGTGAACGTTTGGTGAACGCGCGTTTGCTAGGGCCATTAGTCGACCATAGTTTAAATTTTGCCTTCTCACTCCTTTTTTTAAGTTATTTATCCTTAGACGGTAGTAAACTTAAGTAAGCGACACATTTTTACCGAAAAAATACCCCCAAGCGTTTATTTTGTGATTTCTGTCATTCCATTGTTTTCGTTGGGCAGGGTCGTATACATACCTTAGATGTGCCCTCCCTTTTAGACAGTCTACATACTGACATCTTTCGTTTTAATTATGCTGCGAGTATAATAAAATATATCTTTTTAATACATCACATATAAATTAATTTTTTCCTACACATAATCTTTCCATTTATTGAAAAAATGTAGTTGCGTTATGATAGCGAGATATTATTTGAAAGTGTCAGAACAGTCGGTAATGATGTTCTCATTACCGACTGTTCTGGCACTTAGTTCTCTCAGTGGCGCGCGACTCATTTTTTCGACTATAAATAAACAGCTGGAATGAATTTAGCAATAAAAAAAGGCGCTTTGAAAACTTCAACACGATTTTTGGGTGATATCTGAATTTCTATAGTATCTACACATGTAACTGATTGGTTTCTGTTGTACTGACATGCAGCAAACTTCAAAAATTTTTTTGACATTGTTACGTATGTATAGCGAATAGCAAAAAAAATATACATAAGGTTTTTTTCTTTCTAACTTATCAAAAAACGACTTTAGGAACCATTGCGATAAAGAGAATAGAAATTATTAAACTTTGACATTTGCCATTATCGTAAGAGCCTTTAATTTATACGTTCCTGAACAACCAAAACATTGCAATGACACGTATCTCCAAGAAAAAACGCTTTCGAAATGTATTTTGAGTGAAAACGTGTCATAGAGGTCAGTAAATAACCTTTTAAAGGTAAAACTGTGAAAAAATTGTTGTAACAACGAAAATAAAATTCTGGTTAACCAACGGAAACCACAGTGACAACCCTTGAAAACCATGGACGGTTGTCAATGGTTGTCATTGATTGAAAATTTTTCCGCCAGGGTTTGAATTACTCAAGAAAATTTAATAAATCCTATTTTTTGTCTAGATTCTATAATTTCTAGTTATTAACGCAGTATAGTCTACGAAAAATTCAAAATATCTAAAAATATGAGATAAATAACCAAACTAACTGCAAAATAATCAACCAATAAAACAATAAACACAAAATTGATGATTGATGAATTGAAAGAAATAAATGATGATAAGTAACACCAAAGATACATAAACTAAAAAATTCTGTATAACATGGAATTTTTAAGAACCTAATTTACGAATTATTCAAAATCAAATTCAGAATTGAAATATTATTAAAAAAACTTGAAATTTCTTTGGAGATATTTATAAAGCCTATTTTTTGTCTAGATTCCAGAATTTCTAGGCATAAATGCATTTTAGCCTACAAAAAATGCAAAATATCTAAAAATATTAGATAAATAATAAAAACAAACTGTAAAGAAATTAACAAATCAAACAATAAACATAAAATTGATGGTTGAATAATTGCAGTGAATAAATTTTAATGATAAATAACACTAAAATACGTGAACTATAAAATACTTTACAACCTGAAATTTTCTAAACCCAAATTTCAAAATCTACAAATTTTTCGAAACACCCAGAAATAACTAATATCAAATCTTTGTATATCATATTACAGTCTATGTAATTAAAAAAATTTTTTTTCGTATTTCATAAATGCAACTTAAAAATTCCTTTTTGCTACTTATAAAATATTCTTTTTTGTCTGTATTCCAGAATTTTGGATCAAAATAATTTACCCGTACAAAGGACAAACATTTCAATATCGGGTTGATCCATACAAAAACTTTCTAAACATAACAAAATTAGAATGTACCAGGTGTCCGACGGTTCAATTGGACGCATGGTTTCAAAAAAATAAAAACAACAATCAAACGAAATTTTTACTTTTACCGAGATTACAACATAATAATATTATGTTGTACTATATCATAATGAAATCACAATGTAGTACTTACTGTGGTTCACTGCAGTTTGTTTGGGCTCCTTTCCATTGGATCAGTACCGATATACAATGGTAACTGTCTCAGGAAAGGAAACAAATTTTTCAACGCTTTCGTACCATTGAAGTAGACTCGACACTCGATAATAAGAACGAGAAGTGCTTTGCCGGAACGCCACCATAGCGACGACGCCTGAACTGTTGATTTCGGTTACAAATGTTGTGACTCGCGGCAGAGGAAATAAGAGTGTACGCATTCCTCAATAACAACTTGGGACCATGTACATACATTAGAGTGTCGCTTATTTTGGTGATGTTGGAATTCGCCTCATTACGGGGCTTTAAATCAATAAAGATATTTAAAAAAAACTTTTCGTAAAGTTTAAAGCAAGTCAGACATGATCAACGCTCGCCACAAAACGACTGAAGTTTTAAATGGTATTAACATGTAGTTTTTTACACATTTTGTTCTAAAACTCTTAACTTGTGCAAAACTTATGACAAATGTTTGAAACTTGGCATAGTATGAGCGTATAATGTTATGTTTGAGAACAAATTTTTCTGGATTTTTCTATCGCTGGTATCTATGTTTTTCAAGCACCAAAGAAGTACATGTATGCCTTTTTTGGTGCTTGTAAAACAGAAAAATCCAGAAAAATTTGGCCTTTAACGTTACATTATACACTCAAACTATGCCAAGTTCCATGCATTTATCGTAAGTTTTGCACAAGTAAATAACGTAACAAAGTAACTACTTTCAACTGAGATCCCTTGTCACGAAGTAAGGTTTTTGTATCACAAAAACAATGATTTCGTGCTTGTCTTTAAACCGTATCCAAAGTTTAGGAACAGTTTGAAGACACAATGTTGCTATGGCCAGAACATAAAAAAAATTTATCATGTTGAGCAAAGAAGGTTTTTATTGGAAAAATATTTATGAACTTTTTTGACATTTATGACACATGATTTTGCATACAAAGTATACAAAATGGACATTTTTTCAAGTTAATGTGCATTTTGATTTAGTACCATTTTTTTTTTAAGCAAAATACTCGAGAAAATTGCAAATCTACCTCTTTCTCTTCGTAGTGTTGAAATTCCTCGGTTAAACTCAGAGAAATAGCTCCATTTGAAAACTCGGGATAAATATATCCCTTTTCATTTTCCGGGTAGCTTTCAATTTTCGTGATGTTCTTTATATTTTGAGTTTTTAATTCCAGCAATTTTTCCTTAGAAACTTCAGTATCCTTGATTTTCATTAAAGTATAACCAACTCTCCAAATATCGTCATTTATGATATCACCCGTGAGATTCTTTAACTGGCAATTCCCATCGTCTTGAAAAAAATTAGTTGATTTAAAACGAAACTGATTCTATATTATAGTGGTAAAATTATGATTATGTCAGAGAGAACTATTCAAAAATATATACTTTCTAAAAAAATCAAAGTTTCTTCTTACTTTTGCAAAATTTCATTAATCAACTCTTAAGCAATCAAGAATCTCGGTGTTTAAAAATGTTAGGACCATACAGAAATTTTCCAAGGATTGCAAAGCTTTGAATTTCTGCAATTTTAAAATAGAAATTTTGCTGTCTTGAATTTTCAAATCTAGAAAAACTAAAAAATCGAAGCTTGGAAAATGTTTGAAGTTCATGTCTGAATACGTGAAAATTTCTGTGATTTTCATTTAAATCAGGAATTCGACTCTTATTTTAGTTGTGAATCTTTCAAATTTATGCTATTATTATTTAAGTTACAGATAATTTTAGAAAAAAAAAAAATCTTAACTTTATGACCCGAGTTAGTATATTGGGAATTTTTAAAACTGAAGTTTCTTTTACAAATCAAAACTTTTTTGAACCTTGAAAATTGCTCAAAATTTCGACAATTTGGGTTATTATTTATACTCTATTTTAATAAATTTTTTTTTATTAACTAATAAGTATAAACAAATGTTAAATTAAGAAAATGAAGTTGAGCTTGTACTTTATTCGAATATTTTTTTCACAGAAGAAAAAGAAATTGAGAATAAGTACTTCAAATTCAGTTGATCGTTTTTGAAAGATTTAACAAGCAGTTTGTAGAATCATAAATTTCCAAAAAACCAGAAATATTAGAAAGTTCTCAAGTTTTCCGGATTGATAATTTTTCAAGTTAAAAAATTTACACTCTTTAATATTGTAATTAAACTTCAAAAAATGACTCAGTAAATATATAAATCTCTACATATTTTTACTATACTTAATAAAATTATTAATGTTGATGTCACGTACCTGTGGCGTATATTACTGTTATTTAATTATATATCTGCCATAATTTATTTTATCATTACAAAATGAAATGCCAAATACTACAAATTCAAAGTATGTATGAGAAAATTTTTGATTTACTTTGAATTGCGAAAGTGAGGAAATAAATCAACACTCCAAAAAAATAGAAAAAAAGTTTTTTGTTGATGTTTTTCTAATTAGGGAAGAGTTCCTCAAGGTGGACACCAATCTTCAAAACAATTGTAGAATCCAAACATTACATGTTTTGTACAATTATATGTTTCCTGAAACCTTGTTTCATCAACTTACTATTTATGAAACAGAATTTCGATATCATCAAAATAACTATAATTTTAGACGGTTTTGAAAAATCTGAATTTGAATCTTTTTAAAATTTTCAAAACCACAATATTCTCACCTGCCAACACTTCTACCACAAAAAAAACCGTGATTACAAAAACAAGAAAAAATCTGCAAGACGTCACGCCCTTCCATTCTTTGGAGCACATTTTTCGACCGCGTTTTCCACATCGGCGTCTCGCACTTGAATTTTATCAACCTAGCAACTTATCGGAAAATCGAAACTGATAAAGATATCGGGAGTTATTAAGTTCGCAGATAAGCAAAACAATGTACATCCTGCATGAAATGGATTTATTATTATATTTTTCGGAAAAGTTCTCTCTATATTTCACGAAACCATTTGTAAAATCGTAAAATAAGCCGCGGTAAAATATTATACATATTTATCAAAACCGGCCTATGCTTACATCTAATAACAATCGGTATTATAAAATATGCAAAAACAATATTGCCGAGACTAGGGAAAATATGCTGTACAAAGTCGCAACAAATTGGTGGATTTTTCAAAAACCGCTCATCAAGGAAAATTATAAAAAAAAATTTCATCTACTGTATGTTTTCTAACAAGTCGTCATCAGTTTTTTCAATATATTCGATAACTCAGATTTCATGACCATGGTAATTCATCAGTTGTGTTCTTGAGAGTTAAGAAAAAATTTAACAATTATTCACGAAGCGGTTTTCCAAAATTCCGCTCATAAAGGAACAGAATGAGAAATGCTTAATAAATAACAGTGACAGGTTCAAGAAAAAATAATTGTGCAAATGTGAAAAAATGGTGATGGGAACTTTGATTAAAGAAAAATATCAACTCTGTTTCATGCAACTATACAATGATATGATAACAAACGCTGAGGGAGAAGAGAAAAAAACATCGAATTTCCGCATTGTTCGCATTTTGTTTGTTAATTATTAGATAAATGAGCATTCACAATGTGAGACATTGAAACATATCAAATTTCACTTGTGTTGCATGTTAAACAAGTAACAACATTTTTTCTTTCATTTTCGAGCAACTGAAATAATAACGTATTTTTAAAAAAAATTTATTCAAAAGAGAAGTTCCAAACGTCAATATGCTTAATCATGAAGATCAATTAACCTAAAGAATAAAAATTATGGAAAAATAATAAATTTATAAGTTGTACGATTCTCTCATTATATCTCATATTTCCACGACAATTTTCCACAAATATAGACATTCTACTATTTTTAGGACACAAAACTTAAAACTGGAATTTCGAGAATGAAAATTTAACAAGTTTAAAGTTACAATAAATAAAATCATGATCGAAATCACTAATATTACAAATTTCCTCATTTGATTAAAATCTGTTATTTGAAAATTCCAATTTTTTAAGCTAGTGAAATTTGTACAGCAATGCTATTTTATTTATTTGAGTTTGATTTGTAACATGGAAGGAATCCACGAATTTGTGAAAAATGCAGAAATCTGTGACATCATTGATAAAATGTATTCACCAATATCAAAAAATGTAAAATGGGTCATCAAAAAATAAATTTCTAATTCATAAAAATGAAATAATTTTCCATAATCAACACAAGTGTTAAAATAAAATACAATTCTCAAATTAGTAATCCACATGTCCCACATTGCTTCAAATAAACAAAATGACTGTATTACCATTCAACAGTACTTTATACAATTTCACCATATAAGTTAGACCCTCTTTCGTTACAAACGCTTCACATTACAAAAGTTTAAATATACACGCCAAGTTTCTTCTATTTCCAGAAATCATTGCATTTTTTACAATTTGCATCGCTATACACATAAAATTATTTACTTCGACCGCGTGACCATTTGTTCAATTAATCAATTTTTTTCATTTTGTCACAAAAATGTTTTCTTTCAAAACTTGTCTCTAAATTCAGAAAAAAATATGAAAAATCAAGAAATGCCAAGTTAAAACAAGGGACAAAAAACTTTTATTTGATTAAAAATATTGAAGTTTTAAAAAAAGACAAAATGGGATTGGTTTTTTTACTATTCCATACCATGACTTCATATTTCGTTGGAGGAATTGGTCCTTGAACTACCTGCAGGATTCCCCGTTGAATTTGACGGCTGAGGTACAGAATTGACCATATCACTGAGGGAAATACAAAACAAATTAATTCGACGATCAATAAATTAATCATTAATGTTAAGAAGCAACTTTTGCTTACAAACCTATCAGTTCCTTGACTGTTCTGATCTTGGTTTTCAGTGTTGCTTACAGCTCTGAAAAAAAAAAAAAAATTAAAATGAGGGATAAAAAACGACCAAAAGTGCTTCTTTCTGTATGAAGACCAACTTTTCAGCAGAAAATTCTGACCCATGGAAAAATTCGGTACAATATTAAAATAGTTATCAAAAATTTATGCAGACTTTTAAAAACGATCAAAATTTCTCTAATGACAATTGAAGTTCTACACGTTTTCGACTCAATGAAGTATATTTCGTATCAAGGGGCAGAAATGAGCATTTACGAGTGCGGAGTTTTGCGAGTGAGCGAATTGCACGAGTGAAATGCGAGTAAATGCTCCTTGATACGAACTGTATTTTTCACGCTCGCATTTCGAAAATCATTTATTCTTGTGTTTACTTGCCAAAATTTGAAAAAATAAGTGTAAAGACACGATATCTCTGTTTCAAGCGGCCGAGGAAAAAATAAATGTACCGTCTAAAATAGTAAAACATTGCAAGGATTCTCTATCGCTGTCACTCACACAACGAAAAAACACTCTTTTTACTTTCGCCGCGAGCTTTAAGGTCACGCGGCCTAGAATTCGTTTTTCACAACACAAGAATAAATGATTTTCGACATGCAAGCGTGAAAAATTTTTTTTAAACGTTATAAATTTGTTCAAACATGATTTTCTTGATAAAATGTGAGGCTCCGCGAGGAAAGGCGTTTAACTCAAAAAGCGGCAAGGTCCATTCTCAACTCTACAGACCAAAAGAGAAAGGACCTTACCACTTTTTGAGTTAAACGCCTTTCCGCGTGGAGCCTCACGGATGCATACACTGAAAATGAGTGATGATACCAGAGAAATGGAAATGTTGTTTAGAAATACCTAAATAAAGCAGCTAAACTAGAACCAACTGTATCTTCATTAGCTTCTGCTGAGCTTTGGTCTCCTAAACTTTGACGACAAATTGGACACGTTCCATGCTAAAAAAGCAAAAAAAAAAGTTATACAAAAACAAACAACCATTTTTGGCACTGACAATGATTATTATCATACCAATTGCAACCAAGGTACAATACACGATGTATGATAAATGTGCTGGCAAAGAAGCTGCTTCACAGGTTCGGAAAGTTGAAAATCTTCCCAGCAAACAGAGCATTGCAATTTGCTATCTGTAAAAAAATGCACAATATCTCAACAATCTGTCATTTCAACATTATTAGGACATTTTTGTTATAGTCCTATTATTTACAACATATTTGAAATTAGTGGAACGTATTGCAGATAGTATTCACAAATACTGTATAATGATAGTCCCAAGAACCAGATTTCAGAATTAACGAATTTTTCGCAATGCTCAGAAATTTCGAATACTGAATAATCGAGTTATTTTTTCGCAATCTTATCAATTTAACTTCAAATTGTTTAGAGTTATTTATTAAATCGTATTTCTTGTCAATCTAAAATTTCTAGTCATAAGCGCAGTATGGCCTGTGAAAAATTCAAAATATCTAAAAATATTCAATGTATAATCAAAGTATGGAATAATAAACGAATAAAACAATAAACATGAAATTGTTTATTATTGATTGGAATATGTAAATCAATAAAAGAATAAGGGTAGTTTTTCTAAAAAAAGTGTTCTAAAATTCTATTTTTCTAGAGACCGTTTTTTTCTAATGCAGTCATTTCCAACAAATTTTTTTCTATAACAAGTTGATTTCTCATAATCACTATTTCTAATGAAATTGATGTTTTTTAATAATTTTTAATGAATGATGTTGACACTTTCATAATAATTTGCTTATAATAGATAATAATAATAAAAAAAAAAATAGCGGATTATAGTATAAATAACGAAAAACGATAAAAAAGTCATTTTGGAACGAAAAAAAAATGTTTGAAAAAGTTGATCTTAGTAAGAGCTGAAAAAATTAGAAAAGCATGTCATGAGAAAAAAAATTTTTTTACAAACTATCGAGTTAAAAAACTTTCTTTTGAAAAACTGACCATGTACCCAATAAAAAACTACTCAAAGTAAAAAATACTGCAAAACATGAAACCCTCTAAAATGAAATTTCAAAACCTACAACTTTTTCAAAATCAAATTCAAAATTCAAATCTTATCAAATGAACTCAGAATTACTCTAGAAAAATTTAATGAATCCTATTTTTGTCTCGATTCTTGAATTTTTAGTTGTAAACGCAGTATAGCCTACGAAAAATCCAAAATATCTCAAAATATGACATAAATAACGAAACTCACTGTAAACTTATCAACCAATAGAACAATAACATAAAATTGATGATTGATTAATTGAAATAAATCAATGTTAAGAATAAGTAACACCAAAGATACATAAACTAAAAATCCTGTATAAAACGTTATTTACTAATTATTCAAAATGAAATTTAGAATTGAAATATTATAAAATAAACTTGAAATTTCTTTGGAGAAATTTATGAAGCCTATTTTTTGTCTAGATTTCAGAATTTCTGGGCATAAACACATTTTAGCCTACAAAAAATGCAAAATTTTTGAAAATATTAGATGAATGATAAAAACAAACTGTAAAATAATTAACTTATCAGATAATAAATACAAAATTGATGATTGAATAATTGCAATGAATAAATTTCAATGATAACTAACACTAAAATACGTGAACTATAAAATACTTGATAATATGAAATCTTCTCAACCCAAATTTCAAAATCTACACATTTTTTCAACACCCAGAAATAACCAATATCTATTCTTTGTATAACATATCATATTCCATGTAATTCAAAATAATTTTTTTCGCATGTTATAAATGCAACTTGCGAATTCCTTTTTGCTACTTATGAAAAATTCTTTTCAGTCTGTATTCCAAAGTTTTTGGTCAGAATGGACCCTCTCATTGTCTAGGCATTATGTTATCCATTTAACTATTATTTTTCGGAAAAACCGATAACAACTCTTTCATAAATAAGTCATTTACAATTTCTTTTTCAAATCTGTCTAAATACAAAAATTACATGTTCTATCACAATTGATTTTTTTTGCAATTAACTTTCAAGTGGTGAGTTCCAAAAGTACTTCAAATAATTTCCAAGTCTATGCAAAATAATTTGTGAAACGTGAAAAATCACACTCACCAACTTGCGCTTGAGTTACAGAAATTGTAGGGATTTCTTCTATTTGCTTTTTTGCAAGGGGTGGGGGTCCAGTTCCGTCCATTTGGTTCAAAAGCTGTGTCACGATGGCATCTAGCCCATCGCGACCCCAAACATAATCCCCAGGATTTCCCAAAAACAAGCCGAAATTGAATCTGTAAATAAAAACAAACAAACAAACAATATCAATGACCTAAAATTACAATAAAAGTAAGATTTATAAATTTTATCGTCATTCATATTGTACAATATGATACAGTCTATTATACTATGGAATCAAAATTCGAATTAAAATAAGAAAATCAAAGCAGCAACTTTGGTAATAACTTTTGAACATAAAAAATATTATCTGTACAATTTTTTAAAAATACGTGATTGAGCATATCTATTCGAAAATTTAGTGACGTATCAAAATTTTGAGAATATATATTCAATTTCGTTACATATTGAAAGTATGAAGATGACAATTTTCTTCTATCCTCAATTGCAACGAAAATGGATATTTCAGTTATTGTAATATATGAATTATATTCATATAATAATTAATACCCATACATCATAAAATTGATTAGTACATCAAGATTAATATTATTTATTATATTCCGATAGTAATAATATATTTATGTGTAAGATTTATAAAATGGATGAATACAAATGAAATTTAAAATTTAATTATGATGATAAAAAAAAACCTATAAACATCCATTTCTAAAACTCACAATGAAGTTGATGCACCTGCTTGAAAAGGAAAATCGACGTTCATGCTAGACAACTGACCCGTGAAGTTGAGTATGAGATCTTGAACAAAGTTGTCAAGAGCAGCTTGCGAATTTTGTTGACCTCGTGAGCTGAAACAACGTAAAATAAATTAAATAAAACATTTAAAAACCGAAAAAAGTTCTCTCACGAGTTGCAACCTTTTACTGTATTTTATTCTCTGAATTTCTAACTTAAAAACAAAAAAAAATAAAAAAATACTTAAAGATTTGATAAGAAAATAACACAGCACCAGTACATTTTTTCATGATTACTACAATTGTTACACACAGAAATGACTAAATCTTTGAAAATAAGAAAAATAAAACAAGAATTTTACACGTCCAAAAATCATAACTGTTTTTTCGAACGTGAAATTATTCTATTCTTTCCAATTTTCGAAGAAAAAGCACAGACACAAAAATCTGTAAAATGAAATAAAAAATCATTATGAAAAAATTTTTGCTCAATTTTGAGAAAAAAATCTGAGAAAACATCGAGAAAATATAAAAACAACTGACATTTCTCCAAACATAGAGTTTACAACATTTTCAGACAGTTTCCACGGTAGCAACCTTTAAAATCCACCTCTCCCCATAAAAAAGTCGTTTCACCACCAGACATTCACATTCATGGTATAAATTGGTTAAAATATTTGTACAAAAAATTCTTAAAGAGACCAAAGAGAATGCTTGAAAATGAGCAAAACCTCATTTTCCAATAATAAAATGAAATATCGATCATCAAAACGTCATGTCTGGCGGTATACCACATGAGAAGGAGTGGCATACCGAGATTGGAAGGCATTCCGAGATTGGGAATGGCGCGTGCAACCTCTACGGCTGGTTCCAGTTTGTGAGTTGCTCGTTCCTCCAGAGCGAAGCCCGCTTTCTGACGTCTCTTCTGAGCTGCCAGTCTTCAAAAATAAACAAATAAGGAAACATATAAATATACATTGAATTTGTGTGAAACAAGCTAAAAAATTTGTTGGTGTTTGAAAGTTACAAAAATTTTCATTGTAAGTGTTTTTCAATGTTCTTAATTTAACTTACATCCATATCAAAGAAATTAAGTTCGTCGGTACTAACGCCCAAACTTGAGTCCATGCTGTAGCCTGCATTTTCCAATTCTTCGATAAACCCTCCAGAACATAATGGGCATTTGTAATCCTGGAAACAAACATCGAGCCACATTTGTTAATTAGAGGAAATTGAGTGAATGTGTATGAATATTTGAAAATTTTCCAATTTCTTGAATTTTATCAATATGTTAAGATCATCATGAAGTCTCCATACAATATTTATTGTTCAATGAATGAAATTAGACTGAAATTAAAATGAAATCAGATTATATAAGAAGTTTATTCAGATATCCAAATAAATTTAAAAATTTAAATCATGTCAATCAAAAATTTATGGTATTCAGTTTCATGCTCTTAGAATAATTAAACTGCAATTTTAATGACTTTGATGTTTATAAATATATTTTTTATACATTGGTAATTAATTAGAGACTAAAATTGAAGTTTAGTTAATTTGAAGGTTCTAAATTCACAAATTATTTTCAAGTTTACAAGAAGTAATTTTGTATACTCAATTTTTCAATTATATTGTTTATACTTCGAAATTTGAATTTGATACAACTTTTTTTAACTTGAAGCAGGAAATCAATAAATTTGCTTTTGCTACTATTTGTAAATTTATAAAACATCTTGAAAGAATTCTATAAAATATTCAATCAATTATAATTTTTCAACGATAAATTGTTTACAGTAAATTATAGACATGTAATTGCATTGACAAATGATTTAGAATTTATTTGAAAAAGGTATGCCTATCAGTTGAAAACTCAAAACAAAGAATATAATGTTTTTTGATAGTAAAATCCAATAAAACACGCTAAAAATACTAAAAGAGAGGAAATACTACTCTAAGCTACTCAATCAAAAAAACTTAAATACTAAGGGAAAATAATGAACAACGGTATAAATTAACGTTACGAATATGTTACTTTATTAATAAGTAATGTATTTCATTGTGTTATTCATAATTTACTAATTCTTCATAAGCAAAATATCGGTATTTAAACACGCAACAAATTGAAATTCAGAAAAATAAAATTATAACAACATTGATTATTCTATATTGTTCATAGTTTTTTGGAACAAATTCTTGCCTATGCTTTATAACTTCATTCAAATATAATATTTTTCTAGTATTATTAAAAAATTTTACTCTTTTTATATGCAGTACTTTAGAGATTCAAAGAATTAAGTGCTCTAGACTTCAAATTCATCAAATTTAATACTTTAGTTTTAATTTAATACTTTCAGTTTTTTTGGAACTTTTCAGTTTTTCTATGATTTATATGATTTTTCAGAATTTTGTAAGCTACTCTTATTTTTTAATATGTAGAAAATGTTGCAGGATATTCTTGTACTTTCATATATAAATTTCTACCTTATGTATATATATTGTTGAAAAGATTTTGAGAATTTTGTTCTCTAGAATTCATAGTTCATCAAATTTTTCGTGTTTCAAAAGATTTTTTTAGGAACAGTAACCCAATACTTTTTTTTTTCTTTTAGTATATTAAAAATTTTTGTAGTTGTTTTACAATTTGAATTATTGTTCAGCTATAGATATTTTTCGAATTAGAGGCTCTGAGTTGTATTGATTTGTAATATTCTACATATTTACTAACATTTTGATATATTTTCTTTCTATACATACTGATATTTATGGTTTTTTTTCTTTATGTTTAGTGTTTATAGAATTTTTCAGTTTTTTTAAAGATATCTATTTAAATTTCAGAATATTTCTTAAAATTGAGAGTTTGAAATATTTGAAGATAGATCAGTTTTGCAGAAAACAGTTTTTCCATACATTTAGGGTGCCTTCCATTTTTTCCCCATTTTTCGGAGACTTTTACGATTTGTAAAATTTTTCTGTTAATTATATTGACTTTTATTAATATTTCGTGAATCTAATGCTCGAATTTCCAGAATTCCATGCGAGAATCTAATGTTCAAAAAATTGAAGTTTCTTGATTTCTGGCACCATATAAATTTTTGAAGAATCTAATAGCATTATTTAGAAACTAATTTAAATCTAGCATTTTTAGTACTTTTCATATATTTTAGGTATTCATTAAATTATGTAAGATTTTCCAAAAGGGTCTGTAGATTTTTAGGATCTTGCTACATATTTTTTTAAAGACTTGTAAAATTAAATCTTTACAATTTACAGTTTCTAAAAAAAGTGAAAAAGCATATTTTTTACCAATATTTTTACACGAATTATGGAAAATTAATTTTGTTACATGATTGATTATGAATGTAGAATTTTTCCTTCAAAAATAACCTGATTAAAAACTACTTATATCTCAGCTTCAGAAGATTTTGAAAAGTAACTACCGATTCTACTTAAAACTTGACAAGATTAATAGAAGTAACATGGGATGAATAATGGTATTTTTCAAACTGTAACCGAAAAAAAGTAAATCGTTCCCGTTACCATACAGCAAAAAAAGTAACATTTCTTAATAAAACGTTACATCTAAACTTTCATTATTACTTTTATTGAATGAAATATATTGAATAAAAGATTATAAATATAAGAATTTAAAATATAAATATCTACTTTCTAGTTGCAATTCGTTGTGCATAATACCTAATGAAAAAATATGATAATTGTAAATAAAGAACGCCCAGTTTTTTTCATTGAAAGCAGTTTGTAATTAAATTTTCAAATCAATTAAACTGATTGACGAATTCTTTCTGCGTTTATGAAATCTGATTAATCATCACTCGTTATTGAAAAAAAAAATTGTCCTATAGAAATGATTTAATTAAAAAAAATACCATGATTCATAAGTCATACTACATCATTACAATTGATTCCAAGGGTAAAATCGTAGAAGCCAGTAAAAGCTAAAATCTGTCACACATACAAGTGTCAAAAGCTATCTCTAAATCAATACAAAACGTAAACATCGACGTTTCTGAATCCACAGCGACATCGAAAAATAAGTTTTCAAAAGCAAATGACTTATACGACTCGAAGAAATATCAATTGCATCATTGTTTCCGAGAAAAAAATTCTAAATAAGCACAAGAGCCGTTTTCGCGAATAGAATATTGTAGACCTCGGGGGTAAGGGGGGCATGGAAAATGGCGGATAAACGAAGCAAAAAAATCACTATTTATATTCTGTTTTTCGAGAAGATCACGTAAATCCTATGCCATAAGGGTAGAAAAGTATTTGATGATCGAAATTATGGTAATTTCAATTATTGACAATAATGGCACAAATAATTACTCCTGACGTGAAAATTTCATAGATTTTATTCAAAACTTACGGGTAGCAGGTTATCAATCTCGCAACTACATTCGTGGCAAAAAAAACGTGATAATTGAGGCGTGTCAACCACTGCTTCAGCCATTTTCGCGATTATTGTTACTTTTGTATTTATTATTAGAATCTTATTTCGTTCTTATTAGTTCTTGTTTCTATAACGCGATTTTTGTCAGCCACACACCACTACACATAACTCAACACAAGCAAACACAAGTATAAATTGGTATAAATGTGTATAAATGGTGTAAGGATATATATATACACACAATGCCACAATTTCACAAAATGTTACCTGATCACATATGTCAAAATATCATAGACTCAACCAACCAACGAAAAACGAAATATTGTGGTCAATTGTGATTGTGAACTCGCACCAATTTGCATTTTGTCTAATTTTGTCAATTGGTGTCAATTGGACAATTTTTGACGACACAATTTATTCATTCGGAAATTTCATTAGTTTCAATTATTTATTATTTATAATGTGCCGTAAGTTTGTTTGATTATATAATTGGTTTTTTTAAATGTGAATATCCATGGATTGCAATTGAATTTCCCATTTGCTATCCAATTTGTCACAAACCTATTGGGTAGATATTAGCCATTTCCTCGGTTAGTTCTCCATTTGGAAAACCAATTGGAAATTTTTAGCAGGGTCTCCTGAATTTTGAGATAGGATCCTATTGTTTTGGAAAAACTAAAAATTTTGGATCAGCCGGTTTTCCAATTGTGGGCAAAACAATTGGAAAAACTGCCAATTTTTCGTTTTTGTATACATCGAATAATATTGATTTTCCAATTGGATATCCAATTCAAATTATGCTAATTTATTATACTAATCAATGCTAATGATCAATCTTTTCACGTTCAGTTTTTCAGTGGAAAAACCAATTGGGAATTTTTAGTAGGATCAATCGGATTCTGCTCTAATTTATTTAAAATATTAGAAAAAAACTTGATAAACCATGAATCAATTGGAAATTCAACTGGTTTTCCAATATTCCAATATAGGCAAAAACGTTGGTGAACCAATTGAAAAACAACTTATAACGGAAAATTTGAGTATTGTAATAAATTACAAAGTATTTCTGGAAGTTTTTTCCAGTATATGAAATTTCAGGAGAAATATAATATCCTGTATTTTATAGATTTAAAATTATTATCAATCAATGATTCGAGTTACGAAACTACAATTCTGTGTTCAAATCACCTTTAGGACCTATTAAAATACTCTGATCCCATTTATGACACGTTCTTCATCAGTCGAAAATTCGGGGAACCCATTACCTTGGTAAATTTGAAATTCGACAATCTGTGTTTTGATATCAATCATTACAGTTAGAAGTTAGAATTATTTAAATTATCAATAATTATAAATAAATACTGTTCCTATTAAAATGACTTAATTTCGATACTTTTTTTACTTAAAGATTATTACAAAGAAGTATTTGAATATAGAATAATTCTAGTCTTATAGATATGTGAAATACTTGAGGAAAAATTTCATTTTTTAAATGTTTTTATTAAGATTAAAATTACCACGCAATTAACATTTTTCTTCAACAAGTCTTTAGATTGTATTCATCAAAAACGTTATTTGCTAAGTTACATATCATTGTCATTCAATAATGCTTTGTTATCCATTTGCTGTCTGCCCAAATCAATCCTTATTTGCTCAACGTTTTAGCGTCATTCTTTTTTACTTCCGGCGAGTCATTGCTTCAATAATGATCTGCGTTATCTTCATGTTTGAAGAGAAAAAACTTTTTTTAGCATTCTCATGAAACCTTTTTCTAATATTATTCAGTAACATATTCTACAATAAATGCAGGCGAGTGGATAAACCCCGCTCGTTACATATTTTCAAATGTTTTTAAAAATCGGTAGTTTTTCATCTACAGATTTTCCTGTATATGTGCCTTCAAGTCATCTTCTTATTGAGATATTATTTGCTTTTGACTCTTTTCATAGCTTTTGCAGGCATTGGTTGCTTCCCAGGTGTCTGAAGTAAACAATAAATCTTTTAAAATACAATGCGATGTACATAAAAATTGCAAATATGGAAAAATTATACCCTTACCACAGAAAGAACGACTTGATCTTTTTCAATGACAATGTCTTTTAAAATATAAGAGATATAATGGTTCAAGAACATTTCAACTCTATTCAACAATATTCAATGATAATTGAAAAAATTTTATTTATCAATACCGAAAGGAGAAATATTTGTTGCAGAAAAATATTAACAGTTTTATATTTCAAACTTTGAAATGTTACCAAATGAATAAACATTATAAGAGTGATATATATTATAGAACTTTTGATCTCGATTAATATAAATTTGTGGAATTGATTTTTCAGAGACTTTGGCGAATGAAAAATAAAATTCTTACACATATGTATTTTAATGAAAAAAAGGCTGTATTTCGAGAGTATCAATTTCTGAAAAATTTTTAAAATAGTATATTTTGTACCGATGACCTGAGGCGTGGCTTTTAGGACGAGGACCAATTTATTATCTGCCGAAGCTGATATTTGGTCCGAGGACAAAGCCATGTCCACGGTCTGAGGTGCAAACTATACTTTTTGCAAAACACGCGAAAAAATTGTACTTGGAGGACTTGTACGGCAGCGTCAAATACGCCCATTTCCGATCGGCAGATGCTTCAGGCCCTGGAGACACGTGCTGGAGCAATGCGTCACTGCGTGTGTTTTTGCTTCAGGGAGTAAAGCGCTTGTCGGGCGGAAATGGTTGTGTTCGATGCGGCCACACAGGTCCTCGAAGTACATTTTTTGCAAAAATACTTCTAAAGGAAGTGTGTGAGATCAAGTTTTGAAACTCAGCAAAAATTTGACAGAAAATCAACTATCCCAATAATAAGAGTACCCGAAAATTTGAGTTCAGAAAAACTATTTTCTTTTCCTATATGAAAATTTAAAATAAAAATAGAACTGTATTGAGTATTTGATATTTTATACTCAATATTCAATATTACACATTATTATTTTTATTATATTATCGCAAACTAATACTATAATATTCAAAATTTATATTATTTTATGTATAAAGTATATTATATTTTAATTACTGTACCATATAAGAAAAGCCATTTACTAACATTCCATTATTTCCCATTAAACTAAGCTAAGAAATAGAAAGAATATCTTCTATGCTAAGACTAGCCACTTCAAAAGTAAGTATACGAAATTGAATTATGAATAACTGTTCGAGTGTTGAAAATTTTCAAAAATTGCAAAGAAAAAAGTGTCTTGGAGTTTTATGAGTAATGGTTTTCTGATGAACTGCCGACTACTGGACACCCTGTATAATATATGTTTTTTTTATTTACCATAATAATGTCACACTTGCGACATCTTGACTACATCTTTTTTTGTATCTGCAATAAACAGTCATAATTAAGAAAATTCATGGAATATTTCTTTGGTTAGTTTGTTTGCTTAGGTAAACAGAATGTATTTTACCTGACTTCTCAATTTTTTGTCACATAACCTTACTTGGAAATGCTTTCGAAGCAAAAAACTACGGAATAATGATTGCCTTTTCTGGCCATTCCAGAAAAATCACATTACTGGATAGTTTTACAACATAATTATCACTAAGCAAAAATTTTTTATTTCAATCACATCTCAATATTTGACAAAATTATTCATGAAAACTTATTTTTTTACTAGGCTGAAAAATTTGTTAAATAAACTTTTTTTTATTTTCTCTTTTGCTTCTTTTATGGTATTTCTACTCTTTCATTGATATTTCAGCATTTCCAATTGAAATACAGAACATCTAGAGATTTGGTGTGTGCCTAAGATTTTTTTCTTTTAAAAAATCGTTCAAATTGACTCCAAGAACACATGGATAACTTGGGGCTGATATGGAAAAAAATAAAAACCTTGATGAAAATCGATGTAATCACTATGATATTTAATCGATAATGTCATCATGAACATCATTGTTGTCGTCAACAATGTTAGAAATGAGTAAACAGTGTGCAACTGGATGAATAATTTTTTCAAGTGCTGCAATCAATGATTTGGCTTCTTCTGCAACTTTGTTATTCGCGTCATGTCTTGCCAAATTGCAAGTTCGAATGGCAAGAGCCGTCAAACTAATTGCTTGAGGATGAGGGTTCATTTGTAATGATCTCAGCACTTTCAAAAGCTCCAAACGACAAACAGGATCTGAGCAATAATCAATGTGCTTATTTTTTCTGTGGTAGTAATCATCTAAAGTTCGCCCTACCACAATTTGTGTGCTCTGCAAGAATAATTGAACATTTACATCAAGTAATTAGTATTTGTTAAACATATTTGGAGTTAAAGAAAGAAAAGAAAGATATTTTTAATTTATAAAAATCAATCATGATAAAAAAATCAAGTTATAATTATTTATTCAACAATGTAAGATTCTGAAAATTTAGATGAGAAAACAAAAGAATTGTAACAATCGTTACATACGAACAATATTAAAATAAAACGAATATAATCTGGATTCAGAATCTGAAAAATTTTTTATTTGGAAAACTCGTTTTCATGTTTACTATAAATTGAATAAAAATTCTTATTTATGCAATGAAACATTTGAAAAAAATGTATACCTTGTAAAATGAGGCATCAAGCCCACAATTTCCTTCGCAAATGATGTATCGCAGTGCAACCAAAGCTTCAATGCACAAATCGATATCCAAAAGATGTTTTGAAGAAGTTTTTTGTTGCTCCCCCAAATCTCCGTTTTCATATTGACTGCTTTTGAATCTTTTCATAACTTTTGCAGACATTGGTTGCTTCCCAGGTGTCTGAAGTAAACAATAAATATTTCAAGATACAATGCAATGCAAATATAAAGTTGCAAAAATGGGAAAATTGAATCATTACCACAGAAAGAACGACTTGATCTTTTTCAATGACAATGTCTTTTAAAATATGAGGAATAAAATGGTTCGCGAACATTTCAACTCCTGAAGCTGTAGCAGAGTATTTTAACCATGTCGACAGAGCTTTGTATGTTACAATTTTGACTGTTTTGTATGGCCTGCAAATATTTGTTGTTTCGGTTTCCTCGATCCATTCGAGATTTTGCTTGATTAGCTGCAAAATGGTGACTGAGAAAGGTAACAATTCCTGACTAAATCTACAAATAAACAAAACAGAGAAAAAATAATTTATTATTTGAACAGGAAAAATTGCATTGAAATTTTTCAAGTAAAGATTTCACGAACCCGACGATCAAGTTTTCCAGAATTGATAGTAAACCGACATGAATTTTTATCAGGAGGAGGGACATGTTGTGTTGTTTGACAGGGTCCAAGTTTCTGAAATTCTGAGGTGTTTTCGACAAGCCATGACAAAGAATTTGAAAAATGTCGTTTTCTTTGACTGCAGCTTTTCCAATGCCATTGCTATAAGTAAAAAGAAATATATATTTTTATTTCAAATTTGTCGACTTGCACAAGTTTTCGTCATAGAAGTTTTCAATTTCACATTGAAAAAATAACAAAAAAAAAACTTAAAATCTTTAAGTTCTTTATGAAGTTGAAGACTTCTCATTTTCATATTTTTTTTATTTCAGATTCAATTTGATATATTTCCTGATTTTATTTTTAAAAAACCAAATTAATGAAATTTAGATATTTTCTGTGAATCTTGATAATTCTTGAGAAATTTGGCGTCTGGTTTTTTCTATTTTTGATATACAAAGATTCTGTTATGTAAAAAATCTTATGATAATGTCTTATATTATTCGATTCTTGTATTTACAACTGTTATAAGGTTTTGATGGTTGAAATTACTTTTTGTCTATTTCACACAATGCAAAATAAATGAAATAGGATTCTGAAAAATCAACCAGACACTCAACATTGTTAAAAACTTGAAATAGTATGTCAAAGACTTTGAAGTCTGTGAATTTAATAGGTTTTCAAAGTAATGATCAAAATAATTTTTTTATCGATTTTTACATTGATAAAATTGAGTAACAAATACAATGGAAATTCAATATCTCGTGTGCAGCTTGTTTCATTCTCAATTTTAATATTTTTATGCTTCAAAAAATTATATGAAAATAATGTTTTCTATGTTGTAAATGTAAATAAGTTGGATTTCACGTTAAAATTTTTTTTCACAATTGAAAGAAAAAAAATATTAAAAAAAAAATTCCTAATGTAAAATTATTCAAGAAGTGAAATTTTTCATACTATAATATATAAAAATGATACTTTTTTTTTATAATGGTGATTATGTAAAAATTCGTTTACCTAAGAAGAGTTGACAAAAATGTGCAGACATTTTCAAATCTTTGCCCCAGCTCTTCGTAATAGGTAGCGATATTTTCAGATGGTAATGTTGGCAAGTCTAAACACTCTTGATCATCCTTTTCATTTTCCGAAATATCAAGAAAAACTTCATCCAAAATTGCTTGTAGTGTATTGCACAAGATGAATTCATTGTAAACTAAGCAATTGTAGTTTCCTTTGCTTGGAGGTGCTTTAAAAAAACGCTCTGTAGCTTTGATTAAAAAAGCAAAACCAATTGATGCTATTTCTACATTTCTTTTGTTTTTACAGTCAAGCAATGCGACGAAGATTTTTTTTATTTGTGCCTGAAATAAAAAAATAAAAAAAAATTTTTTATTCATCCCTTCCAAACATTCAGTTTTCATAAAAAAGGTTCTTATAGAAAAATATTCAAAAATGTAGAAACTAAGTCTGACAAATTTAGATTTGCCTATTGATTCACTTTTCAAAAACTTGTATATGAAGATGTAATCCGAACTTCAAAAATAAATCTTTGTTAAAAAAATAAAATTCTCTAAAAAAAACGTATAGTCAGGTAAGTCCCAAATTATTGAAGTATTGAAAATCAAAAATTTGACGAATAAAATATCAAAAATTTTGTAGAAATATCATTTTCAAACAAAAAATTAAATGCATGCTGAACTTTCTTTACCTGCAATTTTCCTGAAGGCTCGGGATAATGTTTTAGCAAAATTGAAACAAGGCGCAACATGCCACCACAAATTTTTTGTGTCCCAATGTTTTCCACAATGTCGATAATTTGCTTGGCAGTCTGCGTTGAAATTTGTTTCTGAAGCTGTGAAACGTCTTTAGCTTTGACAACTAAGAAAGCCATAATTTCACAAGCTTCATTTTTTTCTCGCATGTGACTTTCAGAATTTTCTAAAATCTGAAGGGATTTAAAGATCCAAAAAGTTACATTTTTGTACAATATTTCGTCCGGCAAGGTTTTTAATAACAAGCTCAATTGCTTCATGCCAATACTGCGTTTTGGAGCCGTATTTAGCATGTTGTTGATTTGCCCAATTTCTGTTGGATCCATCTGCAAAAAGAAACTTTGAATTTATATCATAACTTTAGATAGAAACAATACGTGTTTGAAAAATACAAATTATAAATATCCATTAGAGTGAGTGGATTCGAATACTGTTCAAGCATGGTATTTTGACATTAATCGATAAAAGTTCATTTAAAAAAAAGATTAAAAGAAATTTGCACAGTTCAAAGTGGATTTAAAGTGATTAAATAAATATAAAATAATGCAGTGCTTATTCGCACAGTTAGTGTATTTTGTGTACCTTGTATTACACAAAGTCAGGCTTCGTGTATTTCTGTATTTTTGTGTACTTTATGTAATATTAGCTGATATTTTTCGTGTCTTTTTACAGAGTTTTTGCGAAAAGCGAGGTTCTTTGGGTAGATTTTTTTTTTTACGTGTGGAACAGTTTTTGAGCGTTTGTAAAAAACAACCTCACCCAAAAAATCTTGTTGTTCGCAAAAAACTCAGTTGATTTGTTCTTGGTTAAAAAACACGAAAACTGATATTACACGAAATACACAAAAAATAGCAAGATACCTGAAGTTTGACTTTTCGTCTAACATGAAGTACAGAAATGGTGCGAATAAGCACTGCCCTAAAATAAAATAATAGGAATATTATTAATCAAGATGTAAGTAATTATAGACAAAATAGTTTTAAAAATAAGTATAAAAAATATAGAATCTAAACATTTGGATTTTCAGCTTTAAGTTCATTGAAGAAATCATTCTGAAATCTACAAACTAAAAAAATATGGGAACTTGAGTTATACAATATTTCGCAATTTAAAAAAATTGTAATATTACATTTTAAGAAGTTCACGTTTTAAAACCCGAATACTGCAATTTAAAATTGATAAGTTATTATTTAAAATAATAATGTAAGAATATAAACGTTGGAAATTATGTATGTGGAATGGTAGGAATAGAGATGTATTAGTAAATTATGATTAAGTTTGCGTATAAAAATGAGTCAAAGAAAATTTAGGAATTCAAAAAATATACATAAATGATATTGATTTTTAAAAGGTCGAATTAAATTGATCAGTCAAATTCAGAAATTCTGTAACATCTAAACATGATCTAAACGTGCAACATTATGCACTCGATTTTTGGGAATTAGATTGTTTGAGAAGTAATATAGATGATATGAAAAATGTGGAATATACAGGTTGTTGAAATTTATACGTACGACAAAATTTTGTTCAATATGATATAAAAAAACTAACAAACTGACAACAGTTAATTGAATATTCGAAACGGTAAATAGAAAATTTTGAGGTTAGAACAACAATGCTGAACAATGCCGAAATCGCCGAAATTACCAAACAAAACAATTTTAAACAATGTTAACCAATTCGAAACAATATACAAGAAAAATGAGAAAAATCCATCGACATTATAACTGGACCGACGGTCTTGCCTGCAGGGTTCCCAGTATAAATGGCGGCGGCCCCGCCATCTATCGGATCATTCCTACACTGGGAAAAAAACACGTCGTATTAACCGTAAAATCCGGATTTGCCAAGTTAATGCAAACCGTGAAGGTGAGTTTACATGCAAGCGACTTGCAACCTGCAACTCGCGCAGTAATCTATTGCGCAGGTTTCAAATAAGACTTGAAATCTGCGCAAAACAGATTTCTACTCTACGCATCCAATCAGCAGCAAGCAACGCAAGTTACAAATTGCAAGTTCAACCTACGCAGAACGGATCACTGCTTTACGCATCCAATCAGCAGCAAACCACGCAAGTTGCAAGTTGCAAGTCGCTCGCATGTAACCAGGGCTTGACGTTTCAACGTTAGGTTGGCGTTGCTGGTCACGGCGCATTCACCTCGTCAATCCAGCCCCGATTGGCCACGGGGAATCAACGGGAATCCAACGCTGAAACGACCGAATTTGATATATATATATATATATATATATATATATATATATATATATATATATATATATATATATATTATATATATAGTGATACAACGGACAAGCACAGTTGACCGTCAGATCAGCATTGGCAGCACACGGGGATTTCCCGTGGCCATGGGGCTGGATTGACGTGAAAGCAGTAACGTGAAGCAGCCATGTTGAATCGCCGGGATTTTTTCCCAGCGTATATATATATATGTATATCAAATTCGGTCGTTTCAGCTATGGATTCCCGTGGATTCCCCGTGGCCATCGGGGCTGGATTGACGAGGTGAATTCACCGTGGCCAGTAACGCCGATCCAACGTTGAAACGTCACGGTTTGCATCAACGTTGGCACAACCGCCGGATTTTACGGTTAATACGACGGGTTTTTTTTCCCAGTGTATATATATGATTCAATCACAATTTTGTGATGATCACAAATATCACAATAATCCGTAGAATGAAAAATCTAACCTACAAAACCAGTGGGTACAACACCCTACAAAACTGTACAAAACTGTTGGAAATGGTTGGAAACGGTTGGAAACACGTTTTCATTGTTACAAGTGTTTACAAGGTACAACAGAAAAAAAAACATCAAGCTTTCACGTTTGGCTTCGTAATTTTCGTTAGGTAAGTGTATCGAAATCATAATTGAACAAGAGTTTATGATAATTTCTACTATTTTGTCATTAATATTGAGCTAATAAAAATAGAAACATATATTATGCAGGTTGTGCAGGGTGTACCAAATTGTCACCAAAAAAAAGATCATTGTTTTTTGAATTTCAATTCCGAAATTCCTCAGCTACTTCTAAATTCTAAAAAATATTAAGTTATTTTTTACATTCTTAACCGCCAATTACCATGTTCGGTGCCCAAAAATTCAAGACCTGTTTCACCGGCATAAACTTACATTTTTAACATTGTACAGGACAAAGTCAAAAACTACTTGTCCTTTGACTGTAAACAGTTTTTTTTAAGACTATCTATTATTTATGAATTTTTGGTAGGTCTATCATTAACAGGTTCCGAATTTTTTTGCGCCAAATCCCTATTAATTTTGATCCTTATAACTTATAAAAACTCTCTAAAAATTCGATTTCTCATAATGTGACCATATAAAAAACCTTACAAAAAACTGAAATTTCTTCTAAAGATGTATTTGATAAAATCTTACAAGAAAAAAACCTTATGAAATTTTTTCGACCAATTCTTCATGAAAAATTTCAGTTTCTTGAAATCTCAAGATCTTGATAAGAAATCTCAGTTTCTCTTTATAAGAAATTGAGTCTCATAAGGTTTTTTAAGATACACCTTAAAAAAATTAAATTATTATAATAAATTTCATTTTTTTTAGAAGGTTTTTTATGTAAAGATCAAAATTGATATTGTAAAGTGTTATTACTTTAGAACTGTAAATTTTCTGATGTTTTTCTGGTGTTTTTCAGGTATTTTTGAAACAAAAAGCCTGGAAATCGCACTTTTTGATGTAAATTGCAATTTGTCAAAGAAACGGCATTTTTTCCGACGAATAAATTAGTAACAATTATAAATAACTGAGAGCAATAGTTTTCTTATTTTGAAATTAATTGATATTATCAATATTGCAGTTTTCAAGGACTGAAAATTAAATATAGTAGCTATTACAATTCTGTGTTGTTCTGTGAAGTCAGCCTGAAACATTGTACTTTTCGCTAAATATTTATAGCAGTTTTTGTTATATAGTGATTATTGTCGAATGGTATTGTAGCAGTAGATATATTTTGCTGTAAAAACTAATATACATATTACATTTTACACACTTTTTTTGTACTTTTTGTACTATCATATGGTTATTTCTACAATAATTCATATACTATTCCAGATTTCAGAAAATGCCTCATGCAGTTTTGTCAGTACTCAGATCTGTAGTTATTTTTGCTATATTATTATGTATTTTCTACAGTACACAGAACTCTTCCTATTACGTCCGCGCGCGTGCTCGAGCCATTCTCTATTACGGCCGGAAAAAAGGGAGCAAACTACTCCTCACGACTCCCCACTCTCAGCTGGTCTTGAGGGCCAGTTGAAATGGGGCGTGTCCAGGCGTGTCAGCTGATCTGCGGCGCAGACGAAATTCGCGCAGTTTTCGCAATGTTTACACTGTTGACATAAGTATTGAAGTTAGTGCAAAACATCAGCAAAACATCAAGTGGTTATACATACGTTGTTGGCAGCTATTAGCAGTTGAGAAGAAGGAAATGGAGGAACCCGTAGATAAACTCTATTGTATTTTATCTTGGTGACTCGGTTACATTATTTTATTGAATAAAGTTTTCGAAAAACAAACATGCACGGCTAACCCAAGAAATAAGTGAATTTATTGAAGTGTAGGTGAATTTCCCCGTTTACCGTTTTCAGTGCAGCACCTATAATATTTTTCATGTATCCAAAACCAAGTTTTTTACTATCAAGAAAAAGAAATTCTTAATATAAAAAATTTTCAATATCTGAGTATAAAAATTTTTGAATCCGTGAACTGTCAAAATTAAAATTCTGAAAAAATTCAAATTGACAACTTTTAAAATTATTATTTATCAAAATAATAATACACATTAAAATCACTGATTGTGAACTTGAAATTATCAATAAAATATTATTCAATAATAATAGGATACTTCCGAACATAGTTTTCCAATTATATTAATTTCCTCGATTTTTTTTTTTTTTCAAATTAAAAAATAACTTTGGAAATAAATTCAGAAATAAACTAAGGAAGGAATTAATAGAATATTATTAAGCATATATAAATAGATAAATAATAAATAGAATATATCTGAATAAATTACATGATTGATAGTAGATTAGGAATTAAATTCTTTAAAA
Organism: Platygaster robiniae; assembly: GCA_028476575.1. Classification (NCBI taxonomy): domain Eukaryota; kingdom Metazoa; phylum Arthropoda; class Insecta; order Hymenoptera; family Platygastridae; genus Platygaster; species Platygaster robiniae. The sequence goes on along the minus strand of CM052025.1, from coordinate 22,331,749 downwards.
TTATTTTAAAAATTTAAATTTTAAATTCAAAATAAAACATCATTCATTCATTTCTTTTGAAATTACATTGTGTATGTACACACAGATAACTTTTTGATTCATATGCAAATATGTAACACAAAATCTCAGTTTACGATTTCAATTTTCTGAATACATGTAACATTCTCAGAAAATCGAAAAATATATATATTATTGATCATATTTTTGTATCATACTATTATCATATAAAATTTATTATATAAATATGGGATGAAATTATATATAATGATTATTATTTTCTTATATTACATTGTTTTGAAATAATAATTTTTTTATGACATATGACGAGTAGGGTATTTTATCGAATCAATAAGTCACTAGTTTATAAACAATATGTGCTCCATTTATTGCCTATTTATAATCCTAATTAAAATTATGAAAAGTTAATGAATATACTCAACATAATGATTCAAAGTTTTTTTTATTTTAATGATGAAAAACAAAATTTGCATTACTGTGTAACAATTTTTCACTTATCGTAGTTTTTCTCTACGTAATAATCTACTTATTACTAATTATCAAGTAATAAAAAAAACTCAAAAATCGTTAGTTTCAATGGACAAAAAGGAGCCACTAATGCAACAAAAAACTCAAGCAAGCGCAGTTTTATAAAACTACAAAAATGTTGATAGTCAAGGATCTAGAGTTTTTTTTATATGGAAATCTATGAAATCTTCGTTGATTTCAAAATTTCAAAGATTGTAAAATATGTTTTTCTTTTTGACTATGGTTGTTATTTTTCTAACTTAAAACAAGTTAGTGGCAATTTTTGTGAACACGTAGACTAACCCTATTGTGTTTCCTCTATTTCTTTCAAAAATAATACCATCTATCCCAACAACGAAAATCCTTTGTTTCAGAAAAAAAGAGACGCTATATATCATTAGAGCAAAAAATTGAAATGATTGAAAAGTTAAAAAACGGAAAAAAAACTGGTAACTTTGCGAGGAATACCAAGTGTCTCATTCGACAATAACGTCAATTTTGAAGAACAAAGACGAAATAGAGAAAAGCTACCACCAGTTAAAAAATCTGCGAGGAAATGCAGAAATCCCCAACAAACGAATCAAAAAAATATACAAGAGTGTATTAGACCAATTATTGTATAAGTGGCTTTGCCAAAAAAGAGCGAATGGAGAACTTGTTACCGGAATACTCTTGCAAGCACAAGCAAAAAAATTCCATGACATGAATGAAAAAAACTCAGATCGAAGAATTTCAAAGCTAGCAACGGCTGGCTGTCAAAATTCAAAAACAGATACGGACTCCGTACCCTCCAACCAAAAGGAGAAAAGATGTCTGCAGACTTTGAATCTGGGGAGACTTTCGTTGAAGAATTTAAAAAAATTATTGTAGGAGAAAGTTATGCATTTGATGAAATTTACAACGCAGATGAGTTTGGATTAGAATTCAGATCATTGCCAAATCAAACTCTGGCCCTTTCAACAGAACAAGAAGTTTCCGGTTTCAAATCACTCAAAAATCGAGTCACAGCTATGGCATGCGCGAATGCAGCAGGTACTCATAAAGTTCTTCTCATGGTTATCGGACAGTCCAAAAAACCTCGTTGTTTCAAGACGGGAATCTCAATTCCTCTCGAGTACCGAAATCAGAAGAAAGGATGGATGGAAACAAACCTGAGGTTACTGTCGATGATTATGAAGCTCTCGTAACACTCCGTAACTTGGCTTTAGAATCAATACTTGACGAAAAATAGTTAGCCATAGCACATGAATTTCTGTCAAAAAAACAAGAGAGAAAAATATGCAATATTTGTTACATTGCTTAGTTTTATTTGTTTCCTTTTATTTCAAATGTGAATTATCCTAGACATTGTTAAAAAGTTACCTTTTTTTAATGAACAATATAGCAGTGAACTGGCGAGAAGCTTTATGATAAACGTATGATGTCCGTGATAAAGGAAACTATGGCTGTGTCAGAAGTAGTAGTATGTATAGAAAAATATGTACTCAGTTATGTAAAATAAAAAATATGAAGCGTACTTTCTTCCTGAATATTTTCTCGATTCACATTAAACTTGCCCTCGGCTCTTGATATCGGTTAAATTTACAGTTTACTAATGTATTTTTCTAAATTTCACGTTTTTTAATTCATTCGTCTGCATTTTAAAACTATTCTACTCAGAAGTCTGAGGATACATTTGTGAATATGACTTATTCCAGTTAAACAAACATTCACTAACTACAATATAAAAATTTTGTATTTCCAAAAAATGTTCTTACCATTTCTTTAACTTAAAGTATCCCTAGATATGTGTAAAAATCTTGTGAATCGCTCTAGTGTAAATCACAATTTCGATGAAAAAAACTTTTTGGAGACAATTTTCGATATTTTTCGTCTTAGCAACAGATAATTCTCGATAAAATGTAAAGTATTCCCTCCTAAATCAACATTAAAAGAACCCACATTCACCGTTCGAAAAATTATTTCTTTCATTAATTTCACGCTCAAGATGCACTTCTTCTGAGGAAATTTGACAAAAATATATATATTTTTTTAAATGGAAAAAAAATATCACCCTTAGTCAACCGTAGGTGAATTTCGAACAACTGACCAAGGAAACCATGAAAAGCACATACACATTGCTTAAAATTCATTTTTGCAATGATTGTTTATAACAAATTGTAGAAAAACATAAATTTTGCTAAAGTAGCGACGGATTTGTAACAAGCGACCTGAAAAACTACGGAAAGCACATGCATATCGCAAAATAGTGAATTGAACAGAAAATTGTTTTTAACAATAAGTTAAAAAACAAAAACTTTCCAAATCTGAAGCCGGATTCGTGATCAGCGACCCAAAAAACTATGAAAATGACATATATGGTATGTTGTTCGTGTCATACATCAGTTTGCCATAATCCACTAGGGGCAAAAACAACAAAAAATTTTCCAAAAAAGCCGCCATATTGGGTCGCCATGGTAAATTTTTTAATGTTCAAGTACCATGTTTTGAAAGTTTGACATGTTTATGCACCTTTGTGCATGTTTGCGTCGATTCGAAAAAATTTTCTCAATACGAAAATGAGCCTTATAAATTTTTCATTTCCGATTTTTTCCTGTTTTTTTTCTGAAAAATAGCGCCATATTGGATTTCCTATTAGTCAAAATGCAAAAATAAGGGCGGCATCGTGTAGAGCGACCCCGAAAACGTTAAGTAGTGTTGGGTCGACTATGTAAGTCCACTTTTATTATCTTTCCCGTTTTGTCAAAGTTTACCTAACTTTTCTGCAGTTCTCGGCGTTAATGGGTTAAGTAACTTTCGAAACCCTGAATTTTTGAATCACAGACTCCCCACTTCCAAAGGAGCCAGAACTCTCCCTACTCTACTACTATTCTCGAAGTCAGACAACGTTAAGCCTTACGATTTACTAAGAAACTTTCCAAACTCAAAAAGTATGCACAGTTTGTAGATCAAACAGTCAAAAAAATGTGTTCGGATGCAACGACGGGAAAATTCCTAAACAATAAAAACGCAGCTCCGCAATTAGATGCTTTAATTGCACTGATGTCTTTATAATAACAGCAATCAGGGCACTATAAAAATATATCGCGTATCGTGATTTCACCAGTCTTTTTCAAAATGCTACACGCGATCATACATCGCATGTCTTTATGGTTTAATGCAATTAACTCGCGCTATTTTCTCGGAGCCTATCATTAGAATCCCAGAACAAAATCCGCGAACAATATCTGTATGTATGTGAATTTTACGTGTGACTCGAATCTATGTTGAACTCGATATAAAATGTTATTTTTCAAAGAATGCAAATCAGTTAGAAACGTATTTAAGTAATATAAAAAATTTTATTTTTCCTTTACTCCCTGAAGAGTGTGTTGATGTCTTGCAAAAAAATATTATTTGATATCCTAGTCGTTTCTTATAAATGTGTTGCACTGACGTTTCAGTGTCTAATTGCAACATTATTTTCAAGGCTGAGGAATTTCATTATAAAACAATTATTAGCTATATTAAGAACAATTCATAATACTTTTTCTGAATAAGACTAAAGGGTCTTCATCAAAGACTCTGCTGAATAGAACTGATGAAATTTTAATTTTTTTTCATAAGGTTATATAAAATGTAGATCGATTCGTTTCAATTTCATGAAATTTGTTTTGAAGCCCGAAAAACCAAGTTTTCCTCAATCAGCTTTCATCACTTTTTATAAGGTTCCAAAAATTACTCTAAGTTATTCTCAATGATTTTTCATAACTTTTCATATGTTCTTGTATATTTGATCACTAAAGATTTTTTGCTGAAGTGCTTCAAAGGGCATTATATCTAATAAATCTTATCGGTTTCTCAGATTTTCATAACTGTACTTTAGAGATAATAGTGAAAATACAAAAAAAAAAAAAAAAAAAAAATGTGCACCGGTATAAATTCAGCAGTATTCAGCTAAATTTCAAGTACAAAACGAATAAGGAATTTACACTCACATTGTGTAAACATAACTTAAAAAAGAGAGCGAAATATAGTGGTATTTTGTGAGAACGTTATTAATTCAAACTTTTTGGAAAACTGAGGAATTTTTAAAATCCAATGTTGACATTAGTATTTTAAGATTATAGCAGCGCTTACAGACAACGGTTGAGTTGTCTGTAATATATAGGATAATTTCTATTGTCATTTTGTCAAAAATTATTTTTCATTAAGTATAATGTTAATCTAAGCCATATAACAATTTATTATACAGTACATCCAATTTCATTATAGAGACTTACACATTTAACTATAGTGGTATGGCTTTTTCTTGATGTAAGCAAATTCACCATACCATATAAAAGTTAGCACTAAAAACGCACACCGTACTCAATTGTATGGTGATTTTCACTTAAATTGTAGCATTTTTTACTGCAATTTTTTAATCAACGTAAGATTGCGCAACTGTCGATAAATTTATTTCACAATCAGTTTTCATTAGATTTAATTTCGTTCTCAAAAAACTAAGTTTTTCTCGATCATTTTTTCTCATTTATTTATATAAGGTTTCGAAAAATACTAAGTTTTTTTTATTCAACAATTAGTTTACACAAAGTTTTGAAGAAATTCGACATCAGAAGAAATATTTGAGTGTCCTGAGTGGCTAAAAAGTAAAAAATTGAGTCTTAACATTGTTGACGTTTTTTTGACCTACAGAATACGTGGAAATAAGATATTTTGTGATTTTCGATAAAAAATATCAAAACCATTAAAACTCTCGAGGCATCTTATATGTTTATGTAGATGAATTTCAAAATTTTCAAACATTGCGTTTCAGAACATGTATACAGTCACAATATGAAGTAACGTTTCGTGATGAATAAATAGTGTTTTTTTTTTTTTATAATCGTTAATTTTATGCGTTTTGAATACGCTTGCACTGATATTTCACATTTTTTGCTTTTCTCTTTAAGTTCGATTATCCATGCAAATTGACAGAAAATTCCAGACTGCAGACGAAACAAAAACTCGCTAACGTCATACAAAGGGGGCATATTTATTATGCGATGATATTTATGTCTCGCGCGTGAGCAAATAATAAAAATGTCAATCCGTTACTCTGCTTTTATGGATCTTTCTTGAGGCCTTCAATTAAATCGATTAAAATTTACACGAACAGTTGAAGGCTCGTTTAATAAGCTATTAACCAGACTGACTCGGAATATTTTATAAAGTCATCTCTCAGCAATAACATAACAAATAGTATATTTCGTATCAAGGAGCAGAAACGAGCGTTTTACTCGTGCGATTTGCTCACTCGCTACGCTCGCTCGCAAAACTTCGCACTCGTAAAAACGCTCGTTTCTGCTCCTTGACACGAGAGATATTTTTCAGGCTCGCAGCACATGAATCATTTAGTCTATTGTTTACTGTTGTGTCGTGAATAAACGATTTCTATGCCGCTCGACCTTGGAGCGGCATAGAAATAGCAGCGAAAGGCGGTGGCAGAGAATTCGTTTTTCACGGGACAGTAATAAACATAAGAATAAAGGATTTCTGTGCTGCGAGCGTGAAAAATGTATTTTTGTATTGATGGCGATATCCAGTAAACCTGTGAACACACTGCGAGCTCACAGGTTTACTGGGTAATGGTTAATTACAACATAACAGAGTTACAATGTAGTACTTACTGGGTTGGGTTTGGACTCCTTTCCGCTGGATCAGTACCGATTAACAATGGTTACTGTCTCGGGAAAGGAGACAAATTTTTCACGACTTTCACACTCTCTAAGTAGACTCTGTACTACTCTTAAAGTCCGAGAAGCGCTCGGCCTGCAAGCATCTAGCGGCGAAGCCTAAACTGTTCAATTTTTCGTGACTCGCGGCAGAGGAAAATAGCGTGTACGTATTCCTCATTATTTTGAATTCGACGAAGCTTTACGAGCCGACATTTTATTTTCGCTTGAAATTCATGCATTTTGTACCTTTAACTATTTTATTCGACAATCGTTTTTTTTTTTATTTTCCTGCAGAAATTTTTTTTTCGCCAGTTATAAGGTATTCGCCTGAGGCTGTAAAAACTGATTTTTCAGGCTTTCCAATGGAAATTTTTTTAAATTATTACAACAAACAAATATCGACCGATTTTGATGATTTTTATCTCAAAATGCGTGGAAAATTTTGAAATTTTCATTAGAAAACCATCGATGCCTCATAAAATTATAAGACACTTTTTTCCTTTACAATTATTTAAAATTCTTAAAATTTGAAGAGTTATCAGTAATTCAGTTTCATACACTCACCATTCAGCAAAGCGGGGCTTTTAACTGAAGGCTAATAGAAAAGTGGGGCTAATTAGGGTGTGCGATGTAATGTAGACCAATAATGTCTCTTATTTTGAAAGATAATTTTCACTCTGACTCACCTTTGCTTTAGTTATGATATTCTTTTGTCCGACTGTCACCTTTGCAATGCGGTATCTTCTAATTTTTTTTCAAGAGAGATACGAGAAGCCATTAACCTACATTCATTAACATACACACCTCAGTGATCCCGGTATTCCCGTGAGAGTAAGCTACGAAAAGAGAGAGAGTTTCTTCTCTGAAAAGAGCATTTTTCAGAATACTGTAAATCATGAATAAATAAATTTTATCCTAATCTTTAAATCTGATAAATTGTTATAGAATATGTAAAACATTTTATTTCATCCATAATGTATCAAATTTTAATACATATTTATTATTATGAATTTTCAGACAGGTATAACTTATTTATAATACAATAAATTATAATCATATGATATTTATAACACAATCAGAAGAATATCGAATTTTCTTATAAAAATGTACTTTGTTAAGTTTTTTGTTTTGAAAAATAAACTTATTGAAATTATTTTGTCTTCTTTTTCATCGATATTTGTTAATGTTTTGAGACTGATGATGAGTTATTTATAATTTTTTTTTGTTACAGAAAACTTTCTAGTCAATACTTCAGGAAAATATTTTTTGTAAATTCGATGGTTTTGATTCTATATTGTAGAATACCAGACCCCGTGTTCATTTAGATTTAAACAATATTGATATCTTGAACTGAAGGTATGAATTAATGATACATAGGATAATGAAATGTTCGATTCGTATCGATTTCGATTGAAAAACTTTTTATAAAACCCCTTATGGTATCTCGGTTTTTAAATAAATTCTGCTTGTTTTTATAATGTGACTATAAACCGTCAGTGTTTTATAAAGTTTTCAAAAATTTACTTTATAAAAACTGATAATACCTTTAGAAGTAATTGCTCTTTTTATATTAAAGTCACTTTATAAAATAAGCAAATATTTTTCAAAAAACCGAGTTATTATTAGGAGTGTAATAAAAAGCTTTCAAAAACCCAAGTTACCAGGGGTTCTAAAAATTGATGCAAAGAAATTCGAGAATTTTTATTTATACTAGAATTATTAAGGGGTTATATACCTTTTTGTCCGGACGAATAAAAGATGGTTTGGAGTATCTTTCAAACTAGGTAGCACTAATGTTATGACAACAAAGTTATTGCTTTTTAACAGTGTATTGTCAACTTGCAAAACAAGATACATTCCGAGACTAATGAAATTTTTTGGATTTTCTACTCTAACTTGACCTGTTCGACTTGTGTCATGGTCACCGCAAGCCTCTTCAAAAAAAAAGTTGTTTCTGAGAAAGGGCCATAACTCCGCCAATTGTTAATATTTTTTATGAACAAATACTTTTTTTTTCAAGTGAACAATACACTATTAAAAAACTATAACTTTTGTGACATAGCATTATTGCGACATACCTTAGAAGTTACTCCAAACCATCCTCAATTTTTCCGCACGAAAAGGTATATAACCCCTTAAGTACACTCAGTGCTTGGGAGGATTTACAACTTCGGTCTTGTGTATCTCATCCCAAATGTTTGTTTTGGGCATTTGGAACGCTGGAGTTCTCGAGTGGTTCTGAATAAAGCTAGAGCAATCGCCTTTCTATGGTAAAAACATTTTAAAATCTATAGATGTTTAGCATTTCAGTTTGTATGAATTTTTCTTTGCAATTCACTGGGTTGAAAAGAATTTTAAAATTCATGTTTTCTAAGAATCCCTACATTTCGAAAATTGTTCCTTTTTATTATATATATATTACTTACATTCTCATCATTTTTAAAAAAATGTGTATTTTAATGTTTTATTGATTTAATTTTTTTTGTTTTTACAGGAAATAAAGTTTGATTATATCAGAGTTTCTTGTTAGCTTTCAAACCCCTATAAACTATTGACTATTTATTTTCACAGTTTGTTGTCAATAACGACGTTGTTTTCCTGAGCATCTAAAACACTTCGGGCCAGGAAGCATTCGTCGCAGTGACCAACAAGTACCTGAGAAGAGCCGACAGATTTCTCGTTGTATTTTCTGTGAGTGATCCCATGCTCCCACGATTCAATTTCTACAATGTTGTGGTGGAAATCAAGCGCAATATTGTTAAGCAAGGGGGAATCAGTATGGAAAATCACTACATAACATAACAAAATTATAAGGTAGTAATTACTAAGTTTCAATTTTAGTAATTAAAATTTGTAATTATTCAATACAACTTTTTTTGCGGGCAGAAAAGTCACTCTTGGACAACTAGTTTTTGGACCTAAAGAGAAAGGAATCTATGGTGAGCAATGGGAAAAAGCGCTTGCCAGTCCAGGAACATCGGTCATCAGATGGCAAACTTTCCAATGAAAACAATTACTGTTCTTAATATATAATTCCACAAGAGACATTCACCATGGGCCAAAGAACTTTTCATAAGGTAACGCCAAAAAAAAGTTTCTAAATCGGTTTGGACTGTTGAAAAGATGGAAAAAATGGAATTACTCGAAAAAGCTAGGAATCAGTGAGAAAAGAGAATATTATGAACTCAACTTTCAAAAATTGTACAATCAAAACATTACATAACAAAATTGTCAAATACTAATTGAAAAGTTTAATTAGCCATTTTTCCCATCAGTTTTTCGGTGAAAAAACCCATTGAAAATTTTTGAGAGGATTAATCGGATTCTGCTCTAATTTATTTGAAATATTAGAAGAAACCATGCATCAATTATCAATTCAACTGGTTTTCCAGTTGAAATAATAATCGTTTATGAAACACTCGCAAATTAACGAAAATATAACTTTGTCTAAATTTATAAAATTACAATAAATTTACATAACTTCCATTTTTATGTAGCTTTAAATTCTAGTAATCTGCGTGAAAATCCAAAAAAATATATAATATAGAAATTAACAAATGAATGATGATATATATCTGACGTACCAGGACACATCGCTCCAAACGAGAATTTTACAGGGCGAGCGATAGTAGTCAGTCAATTCTGTAGTGAAAGGCGGGTCCCGAAAATCTGCCCCCCTTTTTTTGATAGGAAATTATGTCCGCAGAATTTTTCTTATTTTTGTGTTGGGTAGAGCAACTCAAAAACCATCAAAAGATATAAAAAACCGGTTTTCGATTTTTGGAGCGATGTGTCCCTTTTCTCCTGGCACGTCACATATAGAAAATATTTGTTGATTTTAATTGAATTTATTTTATTTCTTGAATTACGTTAAATTCACGATTCTTCAAATGTTTTCAGAGTTTTTAATAAACTTGTTTACAAAATCGCTGAGTTCATCGGTTGTATCAAGTTTAATTTATCAAAATAGTACTTTTTCTAAAATATGTCATATCTATTTAGAAAGCTTCTATTCAAGTTTTGTGAGAAAACGTGAAAACAACGATCACAAGGTGTTTTTCGATTTCTGTCGATATCGACAGGTTGGCAATCGAACATAACATAACGAATTTACAATGTAGTACTTACTGCGTAGGGTTTGGACTCCTTTCCATTGGATCAGTACCGGTTTACAATAGTAACTGTCTCAAAAAAGAAGACAAATTTTGCAGCGATTTCGCACTCTTGAAGTAGACTACATAATAAGTACGAGAAGCGCTCTGCAGCGAAACCTCTAGTAGCATCGCGCGAACTTCATTGAGTTGTTCCCGTTTTCGAGACTCGCGGCAGAGGAAATAAGAGTGTACGCATACCTGTACAACTATACGGAAGCTACAAGTACAAGAATTCTTACAAAAAATTATAAAAATAGTAAATAAATAATTTTTTTAGTTGACTACAATTATTATTTTAGTCATTTTCACAACTGAAGTGAAATGAAAAGTGAAATAAACACACACAAAAATCGATAAATAAACTATAGAAAAAACAGGTATTGCACAAAAATGACAGCAAAATCATATTCTGGAAATTCTCAAACATTCTCAATTTTATTTGATTTTTTTTATTAGTGTTTATTTTACTATTTATTTCACTTTAGTTGTGAAAATGACCAGAAATAATAAAAGTAGCCGAATAAAAAAAAAAAAAAAAAAAAATGTCGATCGCTGGGTCGAACCGTGATGTCTACGTTTCCTGTTTGTGCACCTTACCACTTGAGCCATGGTCACTGACAATGCCAGTCTGTACAAGTGAAGACTATAACCCTGATCACAGTGGTACGAAAAATTATTTAAATAAACTATCGAGCGTTGGCACGAATGGTTTTTGGGATTTCATTAAGGGTACCAAAAGGAACATAATTGCCAACTTTCATCGAAATCGGCGATGACAAGGTGAGACTCTCCCCTTGTTGATAGATTTCTAGAATTCCATACACTTCTATTTTTTTGACATTTTTTGCATTTTTTTTCGTTTGGTAGGATTTTCCAGTCTTTCATAGATTTATAGTATTTCTAATGATTCGTCTACTCAAATTGGATGCTCTAGCATGCGATTTTCGAGATTAAAAAATTTTATAGATTTTCAGTATTTCATCAATTTTCAAAATGAGTATTTCATACATTTTCAGCATATCTTGAATTTCCAGGACTGTTAGTATTTTTTGTATTTTTTCAGTATTGAAACAACATGAAATATTTTCTAGCAATTCGATATGTTGTTATTATTTTCATTTTCATTTTTTTTTTTTTTTTCATTGATTGAAATACATCGTAAATTAGAGATTAACACGATATATATATAGTGCTATTAATTTAAAGTCTAATAAGTAATAGTTTTTTTTTATGTTTGAATAAACTTTACCTTCATAGATTTCTCGTACTCCATATATATTATCATTCGAATTACGAAAATTAGAGATTTTAACTATCACGAGCTAAGAATTTTACTGATAGTGTCCGGTTTTTTTTTTTCAAAATTCGTAGTGTAATTATTTGAAGTCACGATTGGAAAATTTAAAATAATGTCAAAATTCTTAATGATTTCATGATGTTTTACGTTTGTATTGTGTTAGTAAAAGGAAAATGCAAAATTCAGAAATTATTGTATGAAAGTAGAAAATAAGAAGAAATAGTTCTTTATTTTTGTAAATTCATCCCACAAAATCATTGACAATGTTTCAGAATTTTTCGTGTAATATTTAAAAGTAAGAATGATATAATCCAAATTAAGGGAAAAAAGTTTAAATTTTCAAAATACTTGAAATTATAATTATAAGAAACAAAACAAACATGAGTGATTATTATTCATTTATATAATTTGTTCACTGGGGGCTTCTTAATAATTGTGTGAATTTATCGATACCCAGTCATTCATTTATTCATACCCGACGTTTCGACTGTCAATGTGCAGTCCTTTTCCAGGGTCTATTTATAAATCTTTACATTTTTCAATTCAAACGCGTCCTTTTACTATCTTAATCGCTGTCAAATATAAACAATATCATCACATTCATATCATATTATTCACATCATATACATAATGGATATGGATATGAATGTGTTGATATTGTATATACACGACAGCGATGAAGATAGCACAAGGACGCGTTTGAATTAAAAGATGTAAAGATTTATAAATAGACCCTGAAAAAGGCTGCACATTTTTCCCTTAATATGGATTATATCATTCTTACTTTTGAGTTTTACACGAAAAATTCTGAAACATTGTCAATGATTTTGTGGGATGAATTTACAAAAATAAAGAACTATTTCTCCTTATTTTCTACTTTCAAACAATAACTTGTATGAAAGTATTATATACGCATTCCTCACTAGACTGAATGTCTGATAAATAATCATAGGTATGATGATGTCAAGAATATGATTAACACAATAATTGACCTGATGAATAGTTCACGAACGTTATGTTTAATTTTTCAATTTTGCAAAAAAACCATCCAGTTCACTATGAAACGTTTAATCTATTTATTGAAGGCTCGTTAAATAACAGCTCAGTTTTCCACATGAAGAATAAATATATATACAATGTGAAAAATAAAAAAAGATGTACAAATTAGAAGTACACTAAGTGTACTTAAGTCTTAAGTTGTAGAAATTTTTCAAGACAAAGTCAATTTCAAGTGCCGAACGAAAAAGTGGCGTAGTTCAAAGGGTTCATTAGGTTGAAATTCTCGATGCAGTCCACGAACCAAACAAGGGGCAATGAAATCATATTTTTGGCATTGTATTTCAATCGCGGTTCTTTCTCTGGTTCATAAATTATGTCTGTGGCTTCCCGCCATAACAGAGAGAGTCACTTATGCCATAACGTTTAAAATTTCATCATAATATCATGTAAAATGGGCCTTATTGCAGAAGTGACGTTCTCTGTTACGGTGGGAAGCCACAGATGTAGTAGTCGTAATAGAAAGTTACTGAAAAAAATTTAACGCGTTACGTTACCGTTATAAGGTTGAAAAAAATAATGGTAACGTTTTGCCGATACCACTTGAAAAACGTAACGTCACGTTACTTTTACGTTGCATTTTAGAATAAATTAAATTTAAATAACAAGACATCGAAAAACTAAGACTGAAAAAAACAATATCAACGTACTCGTGGTTTCGTTCTATAAAAATTGTTAATTTAAAATATGAGAAAAAAATTCATCCATACTTTTTCATTCTGAAAAAAAATCAATCAACTTGTTCAAATTTTCATATTTTTTTCTAATTCACAAAATTTCTGAAAATGACATTTGATTCAATGTTAGCCACAAGAAAGTATTCCCAAATTGATAGATTTTTGAAAGAATTTTGATACCTGCCCAGATTTTCAGAATTTTTGAATTTTTTTGTATTTTTCAGTATGTATAAAATGTTGCAGGATTTTCTCGTGTTTTTATAAATGTGTACTATTTTTCTGTACATTGATATACAGATTTCAAGAATTTCATGCTCTACAATTCAAAGTTCATTGAATACATATAAATATATTTCTAATTTAATTAATAATTTTAGTATTTTTATGATATAAATTGTTATATACATTTCAAGAATTTCGAACATTAGAATTTGAACGTAATGAAAATTTTTCGTGTTTTACAGGATTTTCCAGAAAACAGTGTCTCGATTGATTTTTACTTATTCCAGTACTTTTCGTATTTCTTCAGTTTTCCCATGATTTCAAGGATAGTTCATTATTTTTATACATTGCTGTACGAATATCTTGAATTCGAAAGATTTTCAATGTTTTATCAATTTACACGTATTTTTCTTAACGTATTTCCTTTCTGTATTGCTAAGTATTTATATAATGTTGTAGAATTTGTGAGTTTTTTCAAGGATATCTCTTTGATTTTCCAGAATGAGATAAAATTAGAAGTTTGAAATTTTTGAAAGATTGATTTTGCAGAATACAGTTTCTTTATAGAATTAGAGTGCCCTCGATATTTGTCGTATTGTTTACTGAGTTATACAATGTGAAAAATTTTCTTATCTTTATATAGACTTCTATAAACAGATATTTTTAGAATTCACAGCTCGAGAAATTGAAGTTTTTCGATTCCCTGAATTATATACATTTTTAAAGAATCCAATAACATGAAACTTATTAATATCTAGTATTTTGAGATCTTTAGATTCTAAGTATTTTATATATTTTCATGCGAATTTCTAAAATTCAACGCTTGCAATGGTGAAAGTTTCTAATAAAGGATTACTTTCCAATACTAAGATTTTTACGAGCTTATAATATTTTCCAGCATAAAGAGTGATCTTGAGAACAGAGTCGAGCTGATGAAAATTCTTGCACATCCAGAGTCAGCACGAAGATGAGTCTTCTTCCACAATTTTCTGTAAATTTTTACAAGTACTCTTTTGCTATCTCTGATATTTGATGTGAGGCACATGAAAATTGATCGATTTGAGATGGTAAATTATAAATGGGGAAGATTTAAATTGAGAGGAGAGATATTTATTTATTTTTATTATTCTCTTAGTTTGGAATTTTTGAATACTGACACAATCTAGGCCTGAGCGTATGGTTCACAATATTTTCAGGATCCTCAAGCCAAATAAGCCCTGAGCTCATTTTATCTTCCTTTTGATATTTTAGTCACTCCTCATTAAACGAACAATGCCCGTTGTTGCGATCGTCGCGAAACGTATTATTTTTGCGTTAACGACCGTATTAAGCGTGGCGCGCATCGGCGCGGAGCGGTCAAAGTGACCCCTTATTTTCCGCATTTTCCGGCAAAATGACAGTTTTTCATCGGCTTTGAAAGTCTGTGTACCGTTACGCGCGCGCGATATATAACATGCTAATTCGACGAGATACCCATGTGTATCGACCTTATTTCTTTGTCGATTTCGACTAGAAATCGGTTATTTTCAAAATACACTGCCGCACCGCTATATACATGAATTCAGAATCCAATAGCAAGACGTGACGCAAACTTTTTTTTTTTTTTTTTTATGAAGAGAAGAATTGAAAAACTGAAATTTTTAAGATTGGAAAAAGATAATGATGATAAGAATGATAGAAAGAATTTTGTAGCTTTACCGTATATTGGGAAAAGACAAAGGACTATTGAGAGGATATTTAGGAAAGAAGATTTTAATATTATTTATAGAAGTGATAATGAACTGAACAATATAATTATAAAGAGAGGTAAAGATACAGCGAATAAAATGGATCAACAAAAATTTTATATAGGATAAATTGTAAGGATTGTAATTGTAAATACGTGGGACAGACTAAGAGATGTTTAAAGACTAGCGTTAAAGAACACGAAAATGATATAAAAAAATTAACAGGTAACCATTCAGTTTTAACAGAGCATAGAATTAGAAATGATCATGATTTTGATTGGAATGGTGTTGAAATTTTGGATAGAGAGACTGATTTTAAAAAGAGATCTATTTCAGAAATGATTTTTATAAAAAGAACAAGGAATACAATTAATAGACAAGAGGACACAAAATTTTTAAGTTCGGTTTATGACACTTTTCTTGATGACGTGGTGTAATCTTACCAATTCGTTTCCTATAAATAGACGCGACTTTATAGAACTCTTCATATTGAGTTGTCATACGGACGTGAAGAGATCTATTAAAAATTTATATTGACTAAAGTACGAAAATGTTGGTTAAGTACTGTGAAGAAAGTAAAAATTGACATGGGAACCTCTTAATAATGTAATTAATGAAGAAGTATGGCTGATTGTAAATTTGACAAGATGTACATAGGAAGTAACTGATTGATTGTTAAAAAAATTGTTTAAGATTTAATTGGAAAAATGTTGTAGTTCCTGAAGAGGGTCGAATAAATAGACCGAAAGCTTGGAAACATTTTATTATTGTTCTTGCCCTTGAATGCTGATTTGGCTCCTTTGATGATCGACTTATTTTTGATTATGGACTTATAATGGAGCGCTTGTACAAAAATGATTTTTGAAATAACGTTTTTATTTTTCTTGACGTTTCGGACCTGAGGAGGGACCCAAATTGATCATCATATCAAATGATTCATGCGAAATAAGATTGCCAGTGGAAAGGGAGAATATTTTACATCCTAAAATAAGTGTTTCGGAAAATTATTGTACAGGAAAAGGGTAGTAGAATTCGTAAAATTAATATTCTGGAAGAACGGTAACGCGAAAATAAAATTTCGGAAAATGGGATCCGGAAATATTGCGTGCAGGAAAATGGATGTACGGAAAAAAGGGTTTTGGAAAAATGACCGGGAACGGAATTTTTATAATCTTAGAATTATAAAATATAGATCAAAATAGATTATAAATTTTATAATCGTAGGAATAAGGAATCATAAGAGGTTTTGCTCTAGAAGTTAAATGTCTGCAATAATTTACTGTAGTATTTTAATTCTATTATTCCTAATAAAAAAAAAAAGAAAATGTTTACTATGGGAACTCGAAATTATAAAGTTACATGCATTCTGAAATTTCGAATTCGAGACTATCTTCTAAAATGTGAAGTTCTTGTTTCTTAGAATTGAGAATTTCAGAAATATATTTAAAAGAAAATCGATTGAGAATGAATGAAATATTTTTGAACATTTTAGAATGAAATATTTTATGACTTTATATTTTATACAGATTTTCCAAAGTTTATACATTCGAGATTATGTTAGAATCTTAAAATTTGTGAATTTATGTGTAACCTTGAATTCTCGAACGTCATACCATAGAATTTAAAGTTATGAAATTCCACGTTGCAGAACGGAAAATTCTTTTTTTCTTTTTTCTGAAATTAATAACTCTCATGGGATTCTGTATTCCACCATTTTAAATTATAGTGCTTGATAACCTATAGCACAAGATTCCAGAAATCCATATATTTTATCGTAGAATTTTAATTTTATGATTCTTTATCCAAAATTCACACTGTAGGAATTCAAACTTATAAAGTTACATGCATTCTAAAATGTTAAATTCTAGACTATCTTCTATAATGGAAAGTTCCTATTTTTAGAATTGAGAATTTCGGAAATAAATATTCGAAAGAAAATCGATTGAGAATTATAAAACATATCTCTTTTTATAGTCACTTCAATAAATAAGCGGAAATTTACTAAAAACCGAGATTTTATATGGAGTTTCATAAAAAGATTATAAAAACACAAGTCACTAGACATAAGTATCGAAAATTTCACTATCCCATGTATAATAAATTCATACCTCTAGTTCAAGATATCAGTATTGTTCAAATCTAAATGATAGAATGTGAAGAAGTAGAATTCAAAAATCTAGAACTCCAAACCCTATAATGAGGAATTTTTTGGTTTTCTGT
Organism: Platygaster robiniae; assembly: GCA_028476575.1. Classification (NCBI taxonomy): domain Eukaryota; kingdom Metazoa; phylum Arthropoda; class Insecta; order Hymenoptera; family Platygastridae; genus Platygaster; species Platygaster robiniae. The sequence goes on along the minus strand of CM052025.1, from coordinate 22,314,172 downwards.
TCTTGAATAATCAATCTTGAATTTCTACATTTTAAAATGAAATATATTTCAAGAGTTAATGTTTTATAAAGATTTCGAAAGATTATATTCGAGATTACTCTAGAATCCTATAATTTGTGAATTTACGTGTAATCTTGAATTCTCGAACGTTATGCCGTATAATTCGAAGCTCTGAAATTCTTTGTTGCAGAATGAACGATCCATTTTTGCTCTTTTCAAAATTTCACAACTCTGATGGAATTCTGTGTTGCATCATTTAAAATTCTAGTGCTTGATATCCTATAGCACGAGATTCCATAAATCTGTATATTCTATAGAATTTAGACTTCCTAAATACGCTCTTCTTTAATTTGGCACTCTGCAAATTTACGTAATCTGAGAACATCCACAGGAGAAAAATATGACTCCGAAGATATCTAGATGACTCACCTGGTTCATGAAATTCTGTAAAAATTTTGAGAAATATTGGAGTACTTATCTAATGCGTTATTGATATGAATACATGAGAAATAAGTGCCTTGAGCACTTTCTGAGCATAAGAAGAAGACCTGGGGAATATGTTTAAGACGCAATTTTTCTACTTGGTGTTACCGAGACGGTTAACAATAACATTCAATCCAGCTCCCTACGTCATGCTATTGGATTCTGAATTCATGTATATAGCGGTGCGGCAGTGTATTTTGAAAATAACCGATTTCTAGTCGAAATCGACAAAGAAATAAGGTCGATACACATGGGTATCTCGTCGAATTAGCATGTTATATATCGCGCGCGCGTAACGGTACACAGACTTTCAAAGCCGATGAAAAACTGTCATTTTGCCGGAAAATGCGGAAAATAAGGGGTCACTTTGACCGCTCCGCGCCGATGCGCGCCACGCTTAATACGGTCGTTAACGCAAAAATAATACGTTTCGCGACGATCGCAACAACGGGCATTGTTCGTTTAATGAGGAGTGACTAAAATATCAAAAGGAAGATAAAATGAGCTCAGGGCTTATTTGGCTTGAGGATCCTGAAAATATTGTGAACCATACGCTCAGGCCTAGATTGTGTCAGTATTCAAAAATTCCAAACTAAGAGAATAATAAAAATAAATAAATATCTCTCCTCTCAATTTAAATCTTCCCCATTTATAATTTACCATCTCAAATCGATCAATTTTCATGTGCCTCACATCAAATATCAGAGATAGCAAAAGAGTACTTGTAAAAATTTACAGAAAATTGTGGAAGAAGACTCATCTTCGTGCTGACTCTGGATGTGCAAGAATTTTCATCAGCTCGACTCTGTTCTCAAGATCACTCTTTATGCTGGAAAATATTATAAGCTCGTAAAAATCTTAGTATTGGAAAGTAATCCTTTATTAGAAACTTTCACCATTGCAAGCGTTGAATTTTAGAAATTCGCATGAAAATATATAAAATACTTAGAATCTAAAGATCTCAAAATACTAGATATTAATAAGTTTCATGTTATTGGATTCTTTAAAAATGTATATAATTCAGGGAATCGAAAAACTTCAATTTCTCGAGCTGTGAATTCTAAAAATATCTGTTTATAGAAGTCTATATAAAGATAAGAAAATTTTTCACATTGTATAACTCAGTAAACAATACGACAAATATCGAGGGCACTCTAATTCTATAAAGAAACTGTATTCTGCAAAATAAGGAGCGAAACAAACATGAGTGAATATGATTGAAACTATGACAAATTTCTGACTCTGTTGACTTTTTTGTATTTGTTCTTTTAGTTGAATTGAAAATTAAATCTTCAGGATTCGAGATCAAAATACATATGTTTTGAATTGTGATGATTTTTTTAATAGACTATTTTCAAGATTCTCATTATAAAGTGCTCTTGAAAAGAGAAATATATCGATTTCCCTCCCTAAAACCATGACCTAAATTATTGATAGCCGCGTATCAATTAATGATTAATCAAAATTTTCAAAATATGAACACAATTTTTTGCCTACTTTATTATAATCATATTTTCTATTTCACCAGAAATTCACATTCATTCTTTTTTTTTCTGTGGTTAGTTTGTTACTTGTTACTTTGTGATAACCCGTTTCTATGTAATATTTGATCCGTTCTCGGTATCGAACAATATCCTCAAGTTTATAAAATAATTTTTTCCATACTTGCAGTTATTATAGAGATAGCGTTCTGAAAATTTGAATTCCAGAATATTATGTTTCTTTTATATTGAATTATTATAAATAAAAAATTTTGGAATTTGACTGCTGCTTTAAGGGGCGGGGGGGGGGGGTATTGATTTTCCTAATACTCCCTTTATCCACGCCACTGATAAATAAGAATATTAAAATGGGGAAGCTTACGAAGCTAATTTCGATTTTCAGAAATATTCAATAGTTCGGAACCAAAAAAGTACATTTTGCTGAATAAAAATGTCGACATTGCGAAATTCTATTCCGGTATTTCAACTATTTTGAAACTTGAATCCAATGATGATGGAGGATGAATCAAGTCCTAAAATCGGAAATTCTGTACGCAGCAATATTTTCGAAGTCGACATTTAAAGATTTTTTGGTCGACTGTTTAAAGTTTTGCGATCTCGCAAGTTTGGTAATTTAAAACGTCAGATTGAAAAACTTGCGAATTCGGACATAAACGGGTATTTGAAATCGAAAATTCAAGTACTTTCAAAACCAAGACGACCTTGTTAGTCAGTTAATAAGTTTACTTTCACGAATTAATGCCGCATGAACTTGTAAAATATCGACGATCGCGCTCGGTGCCGATATAAATTAATGCTTTTCACGTGTCATCGCGAAATGCTGCGTAAATCGATTTTTCTGGAGTCATCGAAACGTGTCCGAAACTTGCTTGCTCGTGGGAATGCGAATAAAGGAGACTCTTTGGAGAGTGACGAAGGAAAGTGAGTCGAATGCAAATTAAGCAAAATCGTTGACTAATTACATTTCTCACCACACGCAGAGTGAATTTGGGTGGAGGCCAACTTTTCCTGATATTTTTTTCCTAAAGGAAAATGTTTCCTTTGCTCAGATTTGGAGAAAGTCTTCTTTCCAAAAACTTCTTATCAACAAAACGTATTCTTGAACCATTTTTTCCTAACGTTTATTTTTTATTTTTTTTTTTATATTTGTACATTTTTCATGTTCAAGCGAATGAATAATAATAATAAAATTAAAACTGGATAACAAAAAGGAGAAATCTAGATCTGAGAAGGAAGAATAACGATAAAAATCATAATAATGATTTGATAACATACAAGAAAAATGTTCGATAAAACATACAATTTTAAAATTGAAAATTCTATTATTATCCAAATTCTCAGAAATTTAGATTTTTGAAATTTTCTAAATCATTTGTTTGTCACGAGAAGCATTTTGAAACCTGTAAAAATATAAAAATAGGAGTCCTAGTTTTCCGGATTTTCTGTCGGCTCTAATAAAAGATTTTTTTTAATGCAAATTTAGACTGATCTGGAAAACGAGGCGTCTTTTTATCGGCGCAATCTTCCGGCTTTCTACTCTTATCGAATTATTATACTTTTTGTAACGAGCGACGCGGAAAAATAGCAGCTCAAGCGCGACCATCAGCGTATTATACGCATCTCGTCTACGACAATAATAGATTTTTATTTCATTTTGCCATGTTATATACTTTGCGAAATGGATAAAATGTAATTTATTCCGTCAGTTTGTACCTTGTGTATTACAAACTACACTGTACGCGGTCTTAGAATGAAACGTAAGTTTAGCATGCAAGTCTATGGGGAATTGCTTGGATTGATCTTTTTTTTTCCTCAATATACACATGGAAAATTTGATGGGGACGTATCGTACTTTTTAACACATTTTTCGTCAAATTATGAAGAAATATTCTGAAGTTGAGAAACGCTATCAACGAATTTTTTTGATTTCATTTTTCGAGTCTTTAAGTAGTTTTTGGCTAGCCTTGAAAATATTGTAAAAATTGACAGAAGTTTACAACCATTTACTGAAGTTGATTAATATACTACACACGAAATAAAACTTATGTTCGAAAATTCTATGATTTTTCCGATTGACGAATTCTTTTCGAAATGACATAAGAATTGAGATGAATATGTTCAGAAACATTTCAAAATTTTTACTTTAAAGAAAATGTGCATTTCAAAATTTATTGCTTGAAATTCTTGGATGACGAAATTTTCAAATCTTCCTTCAAACGGTATTAATATTGGAAATCGTAAAAAATACTGAATTACTTGAAATCCGCGAAATGCTAGGAATCAGAAAGAAAAATGTTTTTTAAAATATCTATTAATATACTGGAACTCTTTCAACCTTTGAAATAACCCCGAAACAATTTTTTTAAAAACTATCATACTCATTAGGCAATGCAGGTGTGACTAAAATTCTTGGTTGATATACATAGTCAAAACTTTAATTTCAACTGTTCAAAGTGAAAATTCAATTTTTTCAGATACGTACCAACTTTGACCTTTTGACAGATGAACCAAAAGTTCATCACACATTAGTTTTGAGTTTAGAATAAATTCCAAGTTTCAACTTGAAATTTTCGTTATAATTTCAAGTTCGTTCCACATTACCTATATAGGATGATAGTTTTTATCCAAATTTTTTTCTCAGTGTTGTAGGAATTTATTTAAAAGTCTATTAAAGCGTATGAAATAAATACTGAAACATATAAGAACTTAAAATACAAGCAGTCCATAAACCACTGTTCTTCTCTGTAGGATACAATTGTTTTGAAAATCAAAAAATATACTGAAAATGTCTAGTACTTTGAATCTTAGGGCATAGAAATATATTATAAAAATCTTGAAAACCATATTAAATTCTATGAAAATACCAGAAAATCCTTCAAAGTGTATGAATACTTGAAAAAAAAGGAAAATACTAACAATATAAGAAATTCTATAAAACACTAAGGAATTTATGAAAATATGTACAGTTTTCTGTAAAATATACTCCAATTTGCAATTTTAGAGTTTCAGATTGATTTTATATAAAAAATTATTAATATACATACTATAGGAATTTATGAAAATAATAGATAATTCTACAAAATTTCGTATATAATAGGGAATACGATTAATAACTCTAATACTATAGTCTCTCTATATTTTTAAAAAAACGTTTTGATCCTTCCACCGTGTAGTCCAACCCTCTAATCGAGGTGTCAGTGTAGAAGTGCTGTAGTCTTTAATCGATGTTCCACTGAAGAGGAAAATTAGGCATAAAATCGAAGTTTCATTCAATCGGGTTCAAGTCTTAAGATGTTTGACGTCTCGACTCATAGTTCTAGTGTGAAAAAAGTCGATGTCTAAATTCGAAGTTTCACTGATGTAGAAAATGTGATGTTTTCAATTGCAATTTTAGTGTAAAGAGAGCTGACCTTTGAAGCCAAAGTCTCTCTGTGAAGAGCGTAGAGAGTATCGCTCAATCTTCAATTGTAGAGAATGTTGTCACTTTCAATAGACTATATTGAAGAGAGGTTCGACGCCAAGAATTGAGGTTCCAGTGTAAAAGGAGTCAAGCTTTTTGTGTAAAGCTGTTCAACACACGAAATTTAGTTTAGAGTGTAATAAGGGTCAACGTCTTTAATCAAGGTTCCAGTGTGAAAGAAGGTTGATTTCTTAATTTGAGTTCAATGTTCGTAAGAGGTTGATGCCTCAAATCAAGGTTGTTGTTTTCGGAACGATAGACACCTTAAATCGGAAGTTAAATGTAGAGGGAGTCGAAGCCTGAAAAAAGGTTTTAGTGAAGATCTGAAATCAAAAGATAAATCATTAGTAGATTCATAATCACAAATCACGAAATTTCACAAAATATCGCAAAATCAAAAGACACAAAATAACAAAATGTTGTTAAAAAAAAGTCAAAAATGTGACTCAATTGAAAAATATCAAAAAATCAGCTTGTTAGTCATGAATCAAGGATAAAATATCGGTCCGATAATGCACCAATATTACCTCCAATTGCCCAAAATTCTGAGACGAAATTGCCTAATATGTAATAAATAATTTTTTATTTTTACCTATCTATAATATCTGGAAACATTAATAAAATATAGTCACCTTATTTTGAAAGAATATTTTGAAAATAAAATCTATAGCTAGAACTTATACTAAATAGAGGTTTGCATACGAAGTGTAAAATGCGACCCTAGTAATATTGATCCTCATGGAAACCTTACAATAAAATGAAATTGCTTATAAGAATTCAATTTCTGCACCTTACAAGAACCTTATAAGAAACTGAAATTCTTTATAAGAATGTGTTTGATAAAATTTTATACGACAAAAATTTCATATAATAAAAGATAACGCTCCGCTAGGAAATTAGTATTTTAAAAACAGTCAATCGGAGCAATAGTGGGAAAATAAGTCCACCATCGAATTCTGTGCCAATGTTGCACTTTTATTACAACCAAGCTTACGGTCTATATTGAGGCCATCTTCAGGGTAACTATTGAAAAAATACAAATTTTAAAATCAATAAATCCCAAATTTCAAACACCATCAACCGAAAATTAAAAAGTTACTCACAATATGTAGTTTCGGTTCGATAAACAATGACTAACTCGTGTTGCACAGCATTTGTCAACAACACAGAATAGACTCAAATATTAATATAAGATCTAAGTCATCAAATATAAAATATAACATAAAAAATGCCTCAGAAAGTTAAGTTGGGTCCCTAAGTTTTATTTTAGATATGTTGATGACATTATTACTGTGGTGCCAAAGGATAAAGTAGTTGAATTGTTATACGTTTTCAATTCTCATCATCCCCGGTTGGATTTTACTTTTGAAATTGAGAAAGATGATAAGATGGTTTTCTGTTTAATTTAGGTTGAGTGGTATTTTTCATAAATCTAACCCAGTGAAAACTAACATTTATTATAATCAATATTGCTAATCTGAAACTCTAGAATTGGAAATTCAAGTATGTATTACAGAAAACTACATATTTTCATTGATTTATGAATCAATGAATTTTATCATTTTTTGCGTGTTTTAGTCCATTCATGTTCACGAACGTTGTAAGACGTTATTCATTTCTTGTGAAATGGTCCAGACCTATATGATTGTTTTGAAGAATGATGAATTTTTACTGGTTTTTGATTCATAGATTGTAAGTTGTTTTTGGATCTTTTTATGGTACTGTTCAAATTCTGATTATATCTACGTTGGATTTATATTTTATATTTGATGTTTTCGATCTTATATTGATATTTCAGTCCATTCTGCGTTGTTGACAAGTGTTGTTAAACACGATTTAGTCATTGTTAAACGGCCGGAACTACATATTGTAAGTAACGTTTTAATTTTTGGTTGATGATGTTCGAAATTCGACATTTATCGTTGAAGAATTTGTATTTGATGTTCAAATTTGCATTTTTTTTAATGTTATCCTGAAGATGATCTCAATATAGACCGAAAGCTTGGATGCAATTAAATTTGGCACAGAATTTGAAGGTGGACTTATTTTCCCTCTATTGCTCCGATTGTTTGTTTTTTGGATATTAATTTCCAACGGAGCGTTATCTTTTATCTTATTAAATACATTCTTATACAAAATTTCAGTTTCTTATAAGGTTTTTAGAATGTGCAGAAATTTAATTCCAAAAAGAAATTTCATTTTCTCATGGGGTTTTTATGAGGAACATAATTTCTAGGGCCGTATTTTATGGATAACTAGGCAACTTCGCCTCCTGCGCACTTCGTATTCCAACCTCAATTTAGTATTAGTTTTAGCTATGGTTTTTATTATTTAAATATTCTTTTAAAATATAGTGACAACATTTTATTATTGTTTTTAAGAATTATAGATGAGATTAATATTATGTACTACATGTTAGGGCATTTTGCCTCAAAATTTTGGGCAATAGGAGGCAATATTTGTACATTATCTCCCCGATATTTAATCCTTGAATTCATACTAACATAAGGCTGATTTCATGATTTTGTAATATTTTTTGGTATAGTCACATTTTTTACTTATTTTTTGTAAAATTTTGTTATTTTGTGAAATTTCGTGATTTGTGATTATGAATCTACTAATGATTTATCTTTTGATTTCAGATCTTCACTAAAACCTTTTTTCAGGCTTCGACTCCCTCTACATTTAACTTCCGATTTAAGGTGTCTATCGTTCCGAAAACAACAACCTTGATTTGAGGCATCAACCTCTTACGAACATTGAACTCAAATTAAGAAATCAACCTTCTTTCACACTGGAACCTTGATTAAAGACGTTGACTCTTATTACACTCTAAACTAAATTTCGTGTGTTGAACAGCTTTACACAAAAAGCTTGACTCCTTTTATACTGGAACCTCAATTCTTGGCGTCGAACCTCTCTTCAATATAAAGTCTATTGAAAGTTATAACATTCTCTACAATTGAAGATTGAGCGATACTCTCTACGCTCTTCACAGAGAGACTTTGGCTTCAAAGGTCAGCTCTCTTTACACTAAAATTGCGATTGAAAACATCAAATTTTTCTACATCAGTGAAACCTCGAATTTAGACATCGACTTTTTTCACACTAGAACTATGAGTCGAGACGTCAAACATCTTAAGACTTGAACCCGATTGAATGAAACTTCGATTTTATGCCTAATTTTCCTCTTCAGTGGAACGTTGATTAAAGACTACAGCACTTCTACACTGATACCTCGATTAGAGGGTTGAACTAGACAGTGGAAGGATTGATAAGTTTTTTCAAAAATATAGAGAGACTAGTATTAAAATTATTAATCGTACTTCCTATTATATATGAAATTTTGTAGAATTATCTAGCATTTTCATAAATTCATATAATACGTATTTTAATAGTTCTTTATATAAAATTGATATTGATAATCTGATACTGTAAAATTGAAAATCCGAGTATATTTTACAGAAAACTGTACATATTTTCACTGATTTATGTATCAATGAAATTTATTATTTTGACGCGTCTATTAGTCCATTACTGTTCATAAACGTTGTAAGACTTAATTTATTTCTTGTGAAATGGTCCAGACCTGTATGATTGTTTTTGAGAATGATGAATTTTCACTGGTTTTCGATTCATAGTTTGTAAGTTGTTTTTGGATCTTTTAATTGTATTGTTTAATTTCTGATTGTATTTACGGGGGATTTAAACTTTATATTTAATATTTGATGTTTTCGATCTCATATTAATATTTTAGTCTATTCTGTGTTGTTGACAAATGCTGTGGAACACGAGTTAGTCATTGTTTATCGAACTGAAACTACATATTGTGAGTAACTTTTTAATTTTCGGTTGATGGTGTTTGAAATTTGGGATTTATTGATGAAGAATTTGTATTTGACGTTAAAATTTGTATTTTTTCAATAGTTACCCTGAAGATGGTCTCAATATAGACCGGAAGCTTGGTTGTAATAAAAGTGCAACGTTGCCACAGAATTTCATGGTGGACTTATTTTTACACTATTGCTCCGATTGTTTTTTGGATAATACTCTTATAAAATTTTTTCGAAGAATTCTTTATAAGAAAGTTCAGTTTCTTATAAGGTTTTTCTCCGGTCACTTTATGAGAAATTGAATTCTTCTGTGTTTAAAAAGGGAATCTAAAATGAATCGAATCCTTATAAGGCATTTAATTTTCTTATCAGGTTTTTAAAAGGATCAAAATTACTAGGATATAGATCTACGTAGACATTATTCGCTTAAAAAAGTATCAAAATACTGTAAACCCATGATACTTTGAATCCTAGATCGTTCAATTCCAAAATCAATAATCTAAAATTCAACTCTAGAATACTTCAATGTCTTATTTTATCGAGGCTATGCGGTCAAACTGGAAAAAGTAAAAAAAAATTTAAAAAAACATCGCCTTTTTCATCAAAGTCATTTCCTCTATAGGCTCCTTAAGCATTATTGGGCCCACCTACGCCTTTTCGAATCTCGTCGTCCTCCTCTACGTCACTCGTTCCTCTCCTTTGCTCTTCCTTTCCCCGTGTGCACCACGTATTCCTCCTCCTGTAAAGACATACACCAAGTGCCTTGCCTTTCGTTCCCTTCTCGCAAGTTCCCCGGTTCGGTTCCCCTCAGTTCCCCTACCAACTGGTGTCCAGTTATGTTGCCTCGGCTAACATTGTCCGTTGCCCGTTGAAAGACGCTCTTGCTTTTATTAAAATCCAAATTTTTCAACATTTTCACCAAATCGTGTTAAAGTGACCTCGCGAATTTCGGTCCCACTTCCGGGATCAGGCGATTTTTAGTGCCGGAAGTGACCGAGTGGTGTCTGTTGGTGTTACTTTGGGTTGGGGCCTTACTGGTAAACAGGGCCCAGGTAGTGGGACCAACTACCGAATACTCTTGAGGGTGAGTTTCGGGCCCTTTTGACTTTTCGAAGGGTCTCACGTATCAATGGGATTCGATGGGAAAAAATTATCGTGGTTGGGCCCAGTAGTAGAGGCCCAATGACGATGCTGGAGTGCCTTCTGACAGGTGGAATGTGCAGCGGGGTCGGGTAGACTCCGAGTTGTGGAATGTGCGTGTCTGGGTACAGTCCGGTACAGTAACGACTTTGCAAGGGGCAATCGTTGTTGGTTTTCCATGACTCAATGTTTAAACAATTCGATGGATGAAGGTCGAGAAGGTGCTGGAAGGTGTTTCGTTGGGTTTAGTTATTGTAGGTTCTTTAGTATTGGAATTAAGAAGAGTAGGAAAATAACTATTAACTGAAGTTATACACTTGATATTCGTTCTAAGATACCCTCGAATGGAGGTTTTTAGTTGATAAGTTGTTTTTTTGGTAAGGAATTAGGTGAACTTGAAGGGAAGGATGCTGAATTAGTTGATATTTTATGAAGGGACAAGATGACCTCGAAGATGATTTTTACAGGTGACCGAAAAAAGAGAACTATGCATGTGAACTGAGGAAGAATGCGTTTTGATTAGTTTAATTTTTTTTTATTACTTTGGAAATTACTGGCTGTAAGGTCGGTTGTCTGAAATGAAAATTAAAATGATTCAAAATACTAGTTGTGAGTAAAATAAAAATCTAACTTCGAGAAAATAAATTCTGAAAGTAAGTACAATGAGAAAAAAATCTAGTATTTACTTACATTTATACGGTAGAAAATACTAGAATTTTGAGTAATATTGCAGGTTTTACAATAGAATAGCAAATTCTGTCGCTTTTATGCTACGGATTACAATATTATCAGAGCAACCAAAAATAATTTTTTAAATAGAAAATATCTATATAAATATTATAGTTGTTAGCGTCGATAAATAAGTATCATATTTATTATACATATTTCGTCAATATTCCAGTTTTTGGAAATTATTTCTGACTCTTTTGCCCTCGTATATGAATGAATCTCGCGATTCAACGGACAAAAAGTAAAAAATGAATGTAATTTGGTGCTGTTTTTAGTTTTTTTTTTTCTTTCAATTTTGACAGAATTTTCACTCAAAAAAATGTTTCATGCATCCAATGAACATTTCATCGTTCATATATCAAGCAAACTTTTTTCATTGGGGTAGGTAAGATTTTTGTTAGCCTAATAACTTGTTATTTTGGTACGAGAATCATGTGTTTCGAGCTAATGAAAATAATCCTTGTATCAATAAGAAAATTTTGTTTGATATATAGGCAATGAAATTTTCATTGGATGCATGAAACATTTTTTTCTGAATTTCACAAAATTAGTATCCCGATCAACACGAAATGCTAAAAATTAAAGAAATTTCGTCAAATTTCATCAAGCGAGTTGTGGTTACATATCCTAAATAAATTATTATTCCTTATTATCGACGAAGATAATTTTTTATTTTCGGTAATCTTTTCCAGTATGTGATATAATATTATAATCAATAAAAAGATCAAATAGTACAATGGATTATTTAATTGAAGGATGCATGGAATTTTAGAAATAATAAATAAATACGAATATGCTACATGTTTCATAAATACTTATGTTTTTTTTCGTAAATAATAAATAAATATTTTGCTCTTTTTCGTAAATATTTTCGGTTGCCCTGAATATTATATAGTAGAAATTGATATACTGTACGAGTTACAGTTTTTACTGGATAATTTCGGAAAATTTTTAATTCACAGAATCCAAATTGTATAATACCATATAAATCGTAATTGTTACTATACTGCTTCACAGGATTCACTATAAGTGTATGTAGTGCAACATCTTATAAAATCTTTTACCTTTATTATATGCAATGCAAAATTTCAGAACATATTGCAAAATCTGCAATTTTATTTCAATTTTTTTGAATATCGTATAAACTACAATTTAATATACTAGGAAGTACAAAAAACATAGAAAAAAGAACTATACAGATCCTAATAATGGCAAAATTGTATGGCATTTTCTGAAATCTGGATTAGTAGGAATTACGATATGATATTGCAAAAAGTAAAAAAAGTATAGTAGTTAACGAAATATGCATATAATTTTTCCAATAGAACATTATATCTACTACTACAATATGACTTGGCAATATTCACTGTGTGTTATGATAAAAACTGCAATCATTATTAAACAAAACGTACAATATTCCAGATTGATTCTACAACAATATAGTGTTGCAATAATTACTGTATTTTTTCTCGGTGTAGGAAAATTGCTTTGATTTTTGAAATTTTGTAATCGTGAAATTTTGAGATCAAAATGATGATAACTGGTACATAGTGAAATTTTTAGTTCAAAACTCTTGTATTCAAAACTTTTAGCCAACGTAATCGAGAAATTTGAAACCTGGGAACTTCATTAATTATTTATAGTTTATTAAAATGTCACTTATTTTGGCGATGTCGGAATTTTTTCCATTCCGGGGCTTCAAATCAATAAAGATAATAATAAAAAAACTCGTGTAAAGTTTTTAGCAAATCATACATAATTAACACGTGCCACAAAACAACTGAAGTTTTAAATGCGATTTACATGTAGTTTAAAATTTCATAACTTGTGCAAAACTTATGATAAATGTTTGAAACTTGGCATAGTTTGAGTGTATAATATCACGTTCAAGACCAAATTTTTCCGGATTTTTCTATCGCTGTTATCTATTTTACAAGCACCGAAAACGTATATGTTTGCCACTTTTCAGTCTTAAACGTGGCATTATACACTCAAACTATCCATAGTTTCAAACATTAATCATAATTTTTGTACAAGTTATGAAATTTATACTAAACGTATAAAAAATTGCATGTTAATCCCATTTAAAACTTCAGTCGTTATGTGGCACGTGTTAATTATGTCCGATTTGCATCAAACTTGATTAACAATTTTTTTTTAATATATCGATGGATTTTAAGCCCTGGAATCAAAAAAATCCCGACATCACCAAAATAAGTGACACTTTAATAGCTATATATATATTGACAATATTTAACTTATGTCACATGTTATGACTCGATAGTATGTAGACTCGGAATCAAAATTTTCAAATTTTCAATAGTGAAAGACCCCACCGAAAAAAAATCTTGTACTTTTTGACATATTCATGGCAAAAAATACTTGAATATTTTAACTTACACAAAATGATGTCAGGCTACTTATTACAATATTGTACAGTATAAATTGTTGTATTGCACAAATTACTTTTTTTAATAAATAACGTAAGGAAATTGAGTATATTTAGAATCCAAATTGTACTATTAAAATTGTGTACTTTATTCAGCTAGTACACAGAATGAAATATCCCTACATAGTGACATATTATTTACAATAATTTAACTGTCCGTTATTTATGTTTACAGTTAGTACAGTTTGATTTTTCATATACTAGAAAAAAATACTATAGCTAATATTATTTAGTTGAAACTATTAAAATATTGTAAAATATTCCAAACACCAACATTCCAAACATCAACTTTGGGTATCCAGTTTCAGCAATTTGGCACATAGATTTTTCAGTTGAAAAACACTTTTATTTCCTAACAAACTACTTTCTAATGTGAATATTCAAAACTTCACAACTCGAAGCTAGAAGTCGAACACACAAACATTTCGAAGTCCTAACTTGAGAATTAGAGAATTTCAGATCTGAAAAGTGTTAAGGTTCAAAAGACCGAAAGTGATCAAGAGTTGAATTCCAAATCAAGTCTCGAAACTCGAAATGTAACCTTGACTTTCTGAAACTGATGGACGAATATGTTTCAGCTGATGTATTCTAAAAAGCGGTTATTATGTTTTGAAATGCTTTCAGCTTGAGAAACCATCTCGAAATGAAGGTTATTGGTACATGACAATATCGCTATAATTTGGAAGTCATCAACCTTACGATCTTTTAAATTGGAGCCAATTTGTTCATATTCGAGAAGTTGGATAATAAATTATGAAGTTTGCTTGAATGAGAATGAATATGCATCGTATTTTTTTGAATTTTCAAGCTTTCGATACTTGTTTTTTGGTACTCTTCAGACAACTTTTGAACAATCGTTCCTGTGAGTAAAATTTAAATTTGCTTGTTTTTTTTTTTTTTTTTTTTTTTTTTTTTTTTTTTTTTTTTTTTTTTTATTCAGATCACATTATTTAAGTCTTTAAATTTGAAAAATATATAATTTATTCTGATTTGTCTCTTTTGATTTGTATTTTTTGATTTATTTTTCGTAAAAGATTTTGATATGAATAATGAAAACATGGAATAATTTTGTCTACGAAATTGATTGTTGATAATGCCTGAAGAGGACTAAAAAACAATTGGTTGAGAGCTGGAATTTTATTAGTTAATAATTGATACAATGAAATAATTTATTAAGTCATTGAATGTCTATAGTAATTTTATCAAAGTCTATTGAGTTATGGTTCATTTCATACTTAATTTTTATTGTACCATATGTGTTATATATATTTTTTATATGACGCATAATAATTAATACTGACATATTTCAATAGAAAGCAGAGATTAAATACATATTTTTATTTTAATTCATAATATGATGTTAATATTTACTTTTTTTTATAATCAGGATTTGGAAAGTTACTTGAAAAAATGTAACGTGTTACGTCACCATTACAAAGGTGAGAAAAGTAATTTCTTACGTTACCGCTACTTGAAAAGAAATAGTCGCTCGTTGCCGTTATCACTTAAAAAAAGTAACGTCCCGTTACTTTCACGTTACTGTTTGGAATAAATTAAATGTAAGTAACAAGACATCGAAAAACCATGACTGAAAAAAAAATATCTGGGGATTTGTAGTTTTTTTCTTTAGAAATTATTTATTTCAGATGTAATAAAAATATTAATCCGCATTTTTTTACCCTGGAAAAAAAAACAATCAGCTTGGTCGAATTTTCATATTTTTTTCAAGTTCACAAAATTACTGAATTTAACATTTGATTAAATTTTAGTCACAAGAAAACATTCGCAAATTTAATAGATTTTTAGAAAATCTTGAAACCTACCCTGATTCTCAGAATTTTTGAATTTTCTAGTACTTTTCAGTATGTATAAAATATTGCAGGATTTACTAGTATTTTTATAAATTTTTACCATTTTTCTGTACATTGATTTATAGATTTCAAAAATTTCATCTAGAATACAAAGTTCATAAAATTATTTGTGTTTGAGAGGATTTTTCAGTAAACAGAGTGTCAATGAAGATTTTCATTTCTCTTGATTTTTTGATACTTTTTCAATTTTTCTAGGATTTTAAGGATTATTAAGTATTTCTGAAACTATCCGTATTTTTTGGGATAATAGAATGTTGCAGAATTTCCCTGTATTTTTACATAATTTTAGTATTTTTTTATATAAATTGATATATACATTATATCGAACTCTAGAATTTGAACATAATGCAATCCTCCGTGTTTTACAGGTTTTTCCAGAAAACAGTGTCTTGATAGATTTTCACTAATTTCAGTACTTTTTGCCTTTCTTCAGTTTTCCTATGATTTCAAAGATTGTTCATTATTTTTATATATTGCTGTATGAATTTCTGTAGTTTGAAATATTTTCAATATTTTATACATACATTTACACGTATTTTCTTTCTGTATTTCTAAGTATTCATAGAATGTTGTGGAATTTTCGAGTTTTTTTTAAAGATGTCCTAATGAATTTTCAGAATGAGTTTTAATTGAAAGTTCGAAATTTCTGAAGTATTTCGATCGATTTTGCAGAAAACAGTTTCTTTATAGATTTAGTGTGCTCTCAATATTTTTTGTACTTTTCACAGAGTTATACGATTTGAAAAATTTTCTTATCTTTCTATAGGCTACTATAAACATATATTTTTAGAATTGAAAGCTCGAGAAATTGAAGTTTTTTAATTTCTTGAATTACTTTGGAAGAACTTTGGAAGAATCAAATAACATGAAACTTATTGTAATCTAGTATTTCGAGTGTTTTCCGTATTTTTGGTATTTTTTTTTCGTATTCATTATATTCAATTAGATTTTTTTGCAGGATCTCTAGATCTCACAGATCCTGCTATAGATTTTAAAAACTATAGGTTTAAGTATTTTAATATATTTTCATGCGAATACCGAAAATTCAAGACTTTATACTGTAAAAGTTTTCTAATAAAAAGTAAAAAAGCACATTTTTCGTCAATGTTTTTACCCAAATTACTAATACTCCTCATTATTGCATAAAAATTACTAATATAGAATGTTTTATTCAAAACTGAGGAATTAAAAAATTAGTTATATCTCGGTTTTAGAACATTCCTTGCAAACTTACAAATTGTGCTAAAATCTTAATGAGACAGATAAAAGTAACGTAAAGTAACAAGATTTTCGTTACTCGTTACCGAAAAAAGTGACTCGTTCCCGTTATAGTTACTTCCAAACCCTGTTTATAATAATTATTATGTACAAATGTTTAATTATTGTTTCTTAGTATGGAATGAAAATATGCATTTATATTGTAATTCGTACATAATATAATATAGAATCTAGAAAAATGTAATGAAACGAAATATATGTATGTATAAAATATTTTTAACATGAGTACATACATCAAACAAAATTTATCCAGTTTCATACTTTTTTTTGAGGAAACTTTGGTTTTAGATTAAGTAGTAATATTAATTAGAAAATCATTCAACAATCCAAGAAACTAGAATGATAAAATTATGCGTTTAAATGTGGGAAAGGTTGAGCGATTTCTCCGGGTGAAAAACGTCGCTTTTTTCGGGCCCGTGGTTATATTTTGCTTTCACGCGGATCACGCGTGCAGGACACGCTTAGAAAGTGAAATGGCATTGTGACAAAACGTTGCTCGATTATTTTCGTCTTTAATTCATGACGCGTGAACGTGATTTCAGTAATCAGATTGGAAGAATGATTTTTATTCGGGAAAATGGCAATAAAATGAGTGCATAAGGAAGAATACATAAATTTATAGAGCAGAAATAGCGCTTTCATCTAATGAATAAATTTATGGTCCCGTTTCATTTTTCGAAGTATAACTTCCGAGAAATTTATTGCAATAGTATGGATGTGAAATTATTCTTTTTGCCAGAGAATTATTTTGCATGTAATGAATATATGAAGAACGTTGTAGAGACTGGATTTGGAACAAATTTTACGATTTAGTGAAGATTAAGTGCAAATCGTAGTAATAAAGATAAATTTGATAGGTGCTCGTGAAACATTGAAGCAGTCGTTCGTTTTATGGTTTTGTTATGATCGATTGAACGACGATCAGTGACAATTTTTTGTGGGAAAATGGAGTGAAAATTTCTGGAGTTTGAGAGCATCGAATTTTTGGAATGCAAAATAAAAATATGTGGTGAATAATTTTTACTGTGAAATTTGATTCTCAAGTTGTTTTTTTTAAGTGTTGAAAAAAGATTGATTACATGTTTGAGATGGTTTATTTTTTTTCATAAATTTTCTCGTCAGCAGAAATCGGTGTTTGAAAAGTTACTTACAATTAGAAAGTTGATAGAACCGGTTATCGTTGTTGAAATGAAAAATTCAACCTGAGCTTCACTTCGAAATAGTTTCTTGCTATTTTGATGTTGATAAAAGGGCAGAGAAATAAAATTTTTTCATTTTTTAACTTAAAACGTACAAGTAATTGAATTTAGCTCGAAAACCTGGTATTTATTAAAAAACTGTAAAAATCTTTATAAGTAGCACAAATTTTTATAATGAAAAGTGTACGATAGTTTGGATGCCGTTTGAAATTCAAAAAAATAAGAATAAGTTTAAGTTTCAAAGATTGTTGAATGTTCTTTGTAGGATTTTATAAAAATTGATAAATTTCACAACTTTTGTGGAAAGCTTTGTTACTGTACGAAAATTGTCCATAATCGAGAAAATTTGAATAGACATCTAGGGATTTCAAAATTTCCCAAAATTGAATCAATCAAAAATTTTGATGATTGTGAATGATTCTCTAATTTTTCAAAAAATTCTTGAAAAGCAGTATACGTTGATAAATCTGTAGATTGCAAAAAATTATCAAAATTCTCTTAAAATAACAAAAACTGTGTAAGATTCTGATTCTGAAAATTTCGAAAAATTTAAGTCATATTGTGCAGAAATTTTGTCACATTAAAAAGTCATTAAAAATGTCGTTGATCGTCAGTTGCAAACATTTGTAGGGAATCAAAAAATGGTGATAAATTTTTGGGTTTGTGCAAAATTTTCTAAATTTAGTAAAACTAGAAACAGTTAAAAGTTTCCCAAATTTTTTAAAATTTAATAATGTTTTATTGTATGAAGGTCATTGATATTTTCTGACAAAGCAATAAAATCTAGAAATTTGGAGAATTTCGAAAAATGAAAAGAATATTGAAAATTATAAAGATTGTGACTAATTGTGATAAATTAAAAAAATTTGTAGAATCTCACAAAATGTTGGTCAATTTTGTAAACTGTGAAAAATTTTGAAATTCCCAGATAACTTCATTACCTTTGTAATATTTATAGAATTTTATTAAATCAAAAAATGTTTACTGAATTGAATTCGTCGAGTTTTTGGAGATTTCACTAAAAATCTAGCAATTACGAAAGTTTCGAAAAAAATGTTTGAATTTTAAAAATCGCCAACTGCGAAATATTAGAAAAAAATTGTAGGATTTCAGAAAACGTTGATACATTTTGTGGATTATCAAAAATTCTGAAAATTGCATGTAACTAGAGAAACTTTGCTATGCATATACTAAATTTTTTTTAATTCGAAATTTTTATCGCACAGAGATTCTTGAAAAGTTCAAAAATTTTGAAAAATTCGAAAACAATGAAACTTTTCTAAAGATAGTGAATAATTCTCTAAAGATAGTGAAAAATTCCAAAAATTTGTAACATTTCAGCAAATGTTGATGAATGTTGTAGACTAGAAAATTTTGAAAATTTCGCAAAACTACCAAAACTTTACCTAATATTTAAAAAATTTGCAAATTGTCCGGAGATGATTAATAATTCTTAAAATTCAATAAAAGTTAGGAATTTCAAAAATTTGAAAAAATCGAACAACTATGAGAATTTAAATAATGTCGAACATTCTTATAAATTTGAAAAACTTTTAGAATTTCAGGAAACGCTCATGAATATTTTATGGATTTTCATGTTACGAAATTTCAAATCATTTATATTATTATTTTCAAGTTATGAAAAATCCAAAAATGTTTCATTGTATGGAGATTGTCGATTATTTTAAAAATACGAATCAAAATCTGAATTTTAAAAAATATTGATAAATTTTGTGAATAATGAAAATTATTAACGATTCGATAAAACTTTTATTTGAAAATGGAAGCATTTTTGAGTGGGTAGTAGTATTTCATTCATCTTGAATTTTTTAGGTGGGCAGTGCAGCCCACCACATAAACATCTTATCAGGACAATCTGAAATTTCAGTTCCAATTTAAACAAACGTCTTCATTTATCAAAAGTTTGGAAATTTTTTTCACAGGTCTCAAAGTACTGCGAAATTCACAAAACAATCAAATGGTAGCCTTCGATTTTTCTATGTAAAGTATAAAATTCAATTTTAAGAAATTTTTTTCTCAGTATAAAGAAAAATCTAACATACAAAAGTCACTACTATTTTTTGAATTTTAAAAAACGCTGGACAATCAAAAAGTATTTTCAAAATAAAGTATTTATAAATTTCTATATTTATAAGCACATTCTACATTTTCAATTTATATCAATATATATATTATATCAATATCCTTATTCCTCCCATAAATTACATTAATATTGTGAACGTTTTCCATAATCCATAAATACGCTTGGTTAACAAAAAAATTTTCCATATACTGGTCGTTCTGAATATCTAAATATTCAGATCAGAATTTTTCACAATAGACAATCATGAATTTTAATTTGTTGCTACTTCCGATAGAACATTATTGCTTCGATCAAGGTTGAGAATGGTTTCGTAATATTGCGGGATTAAAGTTTCAGGATCGCTTTTTATTTGATTTCCTTGAGTCAAGTTTTATTGGATTCAGTGTTTGCTTCCGAGTAATTGGTTAACCACCTCATTTTTAATTCCGCTCGATAAAAAAAAACAAACTCGGCCTGATTGCTTATTTTTGGGAATCAACATTTGCGCGGCGTGCTTAGAGGGTAAACAACGCGAGTTTGTTTGCAAAAATATTTGCAATGTTGCTCAGGGTACACCAGATTTGAGTCAGATTGTTTAGATAACATTACATGTTGTTATGTAAGATCTCATAAAGTTTTATTCAACAAAATTACTTACAAATGAAATTTTTTATAAATTCTAAAGTGTCATCCACAATTTTAAAATTTTTTCCAAACTTAAAAATGTAATAAAAATCATTAAGTTCTATATATTTCTGTGGGTCAGATATTATTCATGTTTTTGCAACCTTAACCAATTCGAAAAATTCCGCGATCTACTCAAAGTACTGTCCACATTTTTTGCTCCCAGTTTTTTGCACCATTTTCGTTGAATATTCAAATAATCTATGGCCGCCGTTTTTGGTGTATGAGATTAAGATGCATCCGAAAGAAATGCTCGATTAGCCTTTATCTAAGTTCGTTCGCTTTATCATTTCCTCCGAGATACATTCTCCGACCTATCAATATTTCATGAGTTACGATGATACCGATCGTGCGACGATTTCTTTTTTCTTCGTTTTTCAAGTTCCGAGAGACGAAACCTTAAATTAATCGAGCGAGAATAACGTGGACAAATAACGCAGACCGTTACACTTGCCGCATGTGGTGGCTCTTTGACAAAAAAGTATTTCTGGGTTACTCCGAGTTTGGGTGTCCAATTGGTATAGAAAACCCGAAAAACTTGTATTTTGGATAATGGAAAAAACTTGGAATTCATTTAACTTATGGAAATTTTTGTATTGAGGTCACAATTTTCTTCGAGTGTTTTTATGACCTCATTTTTTTTCAAAGTATACGTATTATTCTCACAAATTCTTTTCAAACAATTTTTTCCATTCCATCATCCAGGTGCATAGGCAGAGAAGGGTTTTGGGAGTTCAAACCCCTCCTGAAATTCTGATACGATCAATCAATGTTTCGTGTGAAAATAAAAAAAAATGCATCGATGAATAAGAAAAATATAAGTTATAAAAAAATTCATGAAAACGTTAGCAGTATATATTTAAAAAAAAGAAAAATTATCAAAACGTAAGACTACATAGAAAATATGAATCAGAAAAATTGTTGCAACCCAGTGAATAATCAATAAAAATGAAAATCTACGAAAATGCTACAAATTTACAAAAGTTTAAATCTTAGATCATTCAATTCTAGAAATCGATAGTAAATCCATATAAAAATATGGAAAATCTTTCGATTCATACAAACTCTAAAAGAGTAATGAAATTAATTGAATTCTATGAAAAAATTGTTTTCTGAAAAATTACGACGAAGGCCTCTACAATCTATAAATTTTAGGATTCTACAGCATCGAATTCTAAATATACTAGAAATCTAGAAAAATTCTAGAAAACGCAACAAAATCGTGTAAATATTTCAAAAATACAAAAAGAGAAGGACGATATAAAACATAAAAAAATCGATATGAATGTGATTTTATCATTGATTCTTGAAATTACTGAGAATAGATCGATATTCGCATTTTAAAGCATCGAGTTTTTAAAATCTCTGTAGCAATCTACAAAAATATAAGTAATATATAAAAATACTAAGAAATCCTCCAGGGTAATATATATTGTACTAAAAAAATGTGAAAATGAGTTTACTAGTTTACAAGCTTACTAGTTTACTAGATTGATGATTAACTCGTTTACTAGTTTACTAGCTAACTAGTTTATAAGCTTACTTGTTAACTATTTTTCATGTTTACTATTTTACTTGTTTACTAGTTTACTAGTTAACTAGATTACTATTGTTTACTATTTGTGGCATGGAACGAAGAAAGGTACCTTACAGCACATGGGCGCTTTAAGAGAAAAACGAGTTTGAAAATAGAAAGTCCCTATGATTTCTACAAGTAAGTCAACTTTAAAGCTCAAATTTTCATGCAATACAATAATCTTACAATCTTGAGAGTAGGTTTAATCGATAGGAAAAGTTTTCTATATTCAGAATTATTAGTAATCTCATTTTTGATTTTTGGTGCTGTAAGGTACCTTTCTTCGTTCCACGCCACATTTTACTCGTTTACTAGTTTACTAGCTAACTAGTTTACAAGCTTACTTGTTGACTATTTTACTAGCTTACTGGTTAACTAGATTACTAATTTACTAGCTTACGAGTTTAATAATTTATTTGTTTACTATTCGAGTTTTTTACTAGTTTACTAGTTAACTAGAATAATAAATTACTAGCCCACCAGTTTTCCAGTTTTCTAATTTACTTGTTAACGAGTCAACTAGTCTACTAGTTCACTAGCTTACTAGTTAACTAGCCTGCTAAATTACTAGTTAACTAGATTACTGGTTTTTGATTTCACTAGCTTACTAGTTTTTTATTTAACTAGCTTAGTAGCTGACTTATTTACTAATTTACTTGTTAACGAGTTCGCTAGTTTACTATTTTTCTTTTTGACTTATTTACTGTTCAACTTTTTTTAAATTTCAGTAGTTTACTAGTTTGATAACTTACTTGTTTACTAGTTTAGTAGTTTACTAGTTTGCTTATTCACTCTTTTTTAAGCCTACTAGTGTACTAGCTTACTAGTTTAATAGAAATCGTGCGATTAATAAAAATTATCTGAATATAACTTTCTCAAAAACTCAAAAAACTTATTTTCCTGGAGCATATTGATTAATGCAATACTATAATCATATATAATTCGAGAAATAATTCTAGAAATTCATATAGGAAACGATAAAAATACATCCAATTTATACAATTTATACGATTACGCATACTTTTAAATATAGAAATACTTAAAGAAGATGGAATAGAAGTATTAAAAATTTTTATAAAAGAAACGGTTGTCTGAAAAATCAATTACAATTCCCAAAATTGTTGAAAGATTTAATACAATAGCATCAATCTTTAAAAACCTATTGAACGATCAATATAAATATTAGAAATACATAAAAATACCAGGAACGACTATAAAATATGATCAATAATATACCATACGATAATAGTATAAACTCATAATGCACCTTTTATCTGTGTGGTTAAAATTTGCCCACAAATTATTATAAATGAGTAATTTTTTTTCAAGTTTGATTCCCAGTGCATCAAATTTCAGAAAGCGTTTTAGAAACCCATATTACTTATTATTCGGTAATCCTTATAATGGTATAAGTACAAAAAGTATTAGTAAAAAAATTGCAACTTTAGTTACTAATTAAAAAATACAAAAATTGAATTCCATTATTTACGAAAATGAAGAATGAACAACTCTGGATTCCAAAAGTTGTATAAGTTTTATCTTTCGAAATGTAAAATATATCCAAATCACTCTCTTGTAACAATACTGTCAAAGATTAAAAATTATGAAATCCCGAAGGGAAAACATTTTTTAGAAAAATCCCTACCGAAATTTTTTTCTGCCTACAGCCCTGACATAATCTGATTGAATCTATTATTAATGAGAATTACGTGTAAGTGTCATTAAATTACTGTTTCTGAAATTAAAATATGAAAATATCCAAATTGAAAATTTATATTTTTATTTAAAAATAGTGCTTAAATCAAAATGTTCAAAAATCTAAACTGAGATTCTCGAACATTTTTGCTTATTTGGAAAAGAAAATATACCAACAATTGCCTTAAAAAATTCATCTAAATTCATGACTCCGCTTCCAATCTCTTTTTTTTTGACTACGTTGGTAAAAAACGTAATTACGTGCAATGTTGATCCAACATCTCTAATGATAAATGGACATTTTCCTCTTCTACTTAATCGAATACGAAGTTTCTTTTGTCGTCAGGTCATGTGTTTGCCTTTTTTGAAGAGTTGATCAAACAAGCGAGGAAAAAATACATTCTCTTTGTTTGACTCGACGATTAGACCGAGCGAAAGAAATTCGCGAGTTTCGAAATTTTCCATTGACGATTTCTCAAAGGCAAACAAATTAATTATAATCATCTCAAAATATTTATGTTTTTTTGACGAAATGCGCGTGTTGGCACTTGATAAATTTTTCATTTTAATTAGGGTCTATTGACGTAAGAGGATATTTAAAGATCATGAATTTTTTTTTTTCGTCTTAAATGATATCCCAATATTTAACGAAAATGATGTGAAAAATTTGGATAATTTGGACATAAAAGTTATTGTAAAAAATGTCGAAAAGCATGAAATCTAAAGTTTTACTTTTGACTATTTATAGTATTATCATAAAAAGAATTGGCATAGAATAGATGAACTCGATGAAATTTGGTTTTTCATTGTAAATTACAAAATAAAGAAAGAATCTCATTAATTTTCAGAAGATTCTACGTTAAGCAACTTATTTTGAACAACCAAACTAATTTTTGCAGAAAACTTTTTTGCCTTATTATTCGCTATTACCTCTCATTACAAATATATTTCAATTACTGTAAATTAGTAGGTGCATGTAATTATTTCCATGAAATCTGACAATTGATCAATTATGTTTTTTATCCGCCCACCCTCGCCTCTTTGTGAAAAAAGCAAATATTTTTAACCTCGCATAACGTCTATTTATATCGACGTCTTCTGAAGCATAAACTGATGTTGAAGGGGCCTCACTTTTTTTTTGCGAAAAACGGCAATTCCGACTTTTGTGCAGAACCGGATCCTCGCGAAAACAGGTTCGCGTGCGTTCCTTTCGATCTGCGCGCGCCGGTCGCTTTTGAATGCCCCCGCGTCCCTTTTTCGCGAAATTGTTTTTCCCGAGAGAAAGTCCCATCTCGATCTACTGTCTGATTGGTTATCTGGAGCCTGGGAAAGTCAGTGACATTTTCCAAAAAGGAGGGAAAAATTATGTGTCTGAAGTTCCAAACGTTTCAAAATAAACGAAAACTAATAAACTTGTTTATTTTCTCTCATAGAGTAATGAATGATCATTGATATTTTACAAATATTATAGACAGGAGAACTAAAAATATTGAAGAAAAAAAGCAAAATATTTATTTTTTATTTACGAAAAAAAAGCATAAGTATTTATGAAACATGTTGCATATTTATTATTTCTAAAATTCCATGGATACTTCAATTAAATAATCCATTGTACACTGTGTTCTTTTTATTGATTACAATATAATATTACATACTGGAAAATATTTCCGAAAATAAAAAATGATCTTCGTCGATCATTAAGGATCATTTATTTAGGATATGTAGCCACAACTCGTTTGATATAATTGGAAGAATTTTCTTTAATTTTTAACATTTCGTGTTGATCAGGATACTAATTTTGTGAAATTCGGAAAAAAATGTTTCATGCATCCAATAAAAATTTCATTGCCTAGATATCAAGCAAAATTTTTTTATTGATACAAGGAGTATTTTCATTAGCTCGAAACACATGATTCTCGTACCAAAATAACAAGTTATTAGGCTAACAAAAATCTTACCTACCCCAATGAAAAAAGTTTGCTTGATATATGGACAATCAAATTTTCATTTTTTCATTGGATGCATAAAGCATTTTTTCTGTGAAATTCCTGTCAAACAAAAAAAAAAAAAAAAAAAAAAAAAAACAAAACTATAAGCAGCACCAATTTACATTCACTTTTTTACTTTTCGTCTGTCAAATCGCGAGATTCAGTCATATTCGAAGGCAAAAGAGTCAGAAATATATTCCAAAACTAGGATATTGACGATATATGTATAAAAAATATGATATTCATGTTTCGACGTTTATAGCTCAAATATTTATATAAATATTTTTTATTAAAAAAAATATTTCTGGTTGCCCTGGTTATATGTATATACTGATAGTAACTATTTTTCACTTAAAATTTGTGTGGAAAAAGAAAACAAATTGTCGTTTTTATTGTCGTATATTTCTTGAATGTTAGGTATCTACTTAACTTCACGATTTTCCTCGATTATTGTATAATTCTTTTCCGAAATAGAAATTCTCGAATAGTGTTTGGTTGGGAAAATATAGAATAAATGTGAATTTATGACGAAATAGGACAGATTAATAATAAAGTAGGCAAATTTGTGTTTATATTTTAAAATTTTTGATTAATTATTAATTGATACGCGGCTATCCATAAATTACGTCATGGTTTTTGGGAGGGGAGAGGGATAGAGCAGAACGTTACGTAACAAATTAAAAATTTTTTCACCAAACCTTGATCTATTAGAGAAATCGATATATTTCTTTTTTGAAGAGTACTATATAATAATGAGATCTTGAAAATAGTCTGTTAAAAAAAATCATCACCATTCAAAACATATGTATTATGATCTCGAGTCCGGAAGATTTAATTTTCAATTCAACTAAAAGAACAAATTCAAATAAGTCAACAGAGTTAGAAATTTGTGATAGTTTCAATCATATTCACTCATGTTTGTTTTGCTACTTATAATTATAATTCAAAGTATTTTGAAAATTTAAACTTTTTCCCTTCAATTTGGATTATATTATGTATTACACGAAAAATTCTGAAACCATTGTCAATGATTTTGTGGGATGAATTTACAAAGATAAAGAACTATTTTTTCTTATTTTCTACTTTCATACAATAACTTGTAGATTTTGCATTTTTCATTTTATTAACATAATGCAAACGTAGAACATCATGAAATTATTAAGAATTTTGACATTATTTTACATTTTCCAATCGTGACTTTCTAATTCAACATAACCTGTTCGATTTGCATCGTGGTCACCGCAAGCCTCTTCAAAAAGGCCCCTAAAGCCCCCTAAATCTCCTCTCTGCGTTCGTCACTGTCCACAAAAAATCTTTTTTGAAATTCGAAATTGTGCCTAATTTTTCAAATATTCTTCAAAATACCAAACAAACTAATAAGATTTTGCATTCCTAAGCATCGGATTCTATGGATCTATAACAAAGTGCATTGTAATTAGAAAAAATCCTTGCATCGTATAATTGAAAAGATCCAAGAATCGTTTACAAACGTGAAAATGTATAGATTTATTAAATTTTATGCCTATCCTGAATGTTAAGTGATTGATTTATCAATTATATACATGGAATCCACATTTCAAAGAGTTACGGAAATTTCAAAAACAATGTAAGTTTTTACTTTTGAAAACAAATTTATAGGAATTTGATTCTAAATTGTAAGAACAGAACACGAAATGCAAAATTTTTAACGAAATTCTGAATTTGTACCAATTTTATTAATTTCAACACAAACTTTTCATTCCATTATAGATTTGGAAAATGGAACTTGGAATATGAAAATAGAATAAGCAACAAAATGTAGAATACTTTCAAAATTTCTACCTTCTAACTTGATATTTTTATATGTGCATGGTTCAATTTTCAATCCAGAGACAAAAGCAAAAAATTGAAAACTATCGAGAAAATTCAAAACCTGAAGTAATTCCGTAAAATGGGGCCACAATTTTTAGTTACTTGATTGCCTAGACCCTGTATAAAAGTAAACAAAAATAAAAAAACAGTTACGAAAATTAAAAAAATTGTAAAATATATCGGAACAACATTTCAAACAGTTACGAAATTATAAAAAAACATCATATTATGTGTTTACTTTTAAACCCAAATTTCAAGCATATTCTATTCTGAATCAGAAAAACAGAATAAAAAATGCAAATTTCTAAACAAAATTCAGAATATATAGTAAATAAAAAACGGGAAATAAAACACAACATATCAAAATCACCAACAAAATGTAAAATCCTTCTAAAATTTTTACCTTTTAACTTGAACTTTTTGTATGTACATACAGTTCGATTTTGAATCCAGGCACCAGGAACAGGAGCAAAAAATCAAAACAGGATCAAGAAAATTCTAAACAAAAAATAATCCTCTAATATCGAGCCAAAAATTTTGGTTACTTGGTTGCCTACACTACATGTAATACATATTAGTACTAAAAAAAAAAAACTTTTTATTTTTTATATTAATATATATTATGTATTATATATATTTGTATTTATAATTAATACAATAAAAACAAAAATTTTAGTAATATTTGATTCTGAGTTTCAAAATGAACACAAAAATTTTAATATTAAGAGCAATATAAAAAACATTAAATTATATTGAAATGTTTTCCAGAAATTTGAGCAATTCCATTCTAAATTTGAAAAATAAGTCGAACAATGACGAAATCTTCACTGAAAATCAAAACTTGTGTACTATCCCAAATGATAGATCTAAATTTTAATAACATAATTTGTTTTTATTTTTTATTTAGCATCTAAAGTGTTCCTTTTTTGCAATACGTAAATTGATATCGTCTACAATAAACAAAACATTTGAAGTGTTTTCTGGAACATCCTGCATAGTTTGAATAAAAATTTCTTTCTTAACCTTAATACATATTCAGCATCTAAAAACTTTTGCACTGCAGTATAATCTTTACTCAATTCCAAACATCCCATGCATGTTACAAAATTTCCCCAATTTTGTTTTCAATCAAAACTAAATTCCTATCTTTAATTACCTCAAACGCAGTTTTTCCATTCAACAACAGATCACTCCGACCGATCACAAGTTAAACGAACGCGGAAGAAAATTTCGAAAGTCCGAGCCGAGAAAACGGTAAACTAGTTCCGCGCCCGAGCCAAAAAGAAAAATGTCCCGTATGCTAAAAAAACTGAATCAGGGGTGTTAATTGCGATTGTTAATAATCCTGGTTGCGTAACCACAGCACGAGTCGTCGACGAGCGCACCAAGGTTCCGGAGCGGAAGAAAAACTTTCTTTGCCGCGAAGGACTATACTTTGATATACCGAAGGAAAAATACCGGTATTTCATTACCGCCTTCGAAACTGTATATCGCGGATTATCGTTACGCCGGATGAAGGTCGAAACGGCGAAAAAAATTTCCGTCCTTTTTTTTATCACCCCACGGTTGCAAAATCGTTAGTTCTGCAGAGCAAAACGGAGATATATATAGGTTTTAGCGAAGCTTTTACGGGGACTCGAAACTGATCGTCCTTGAACAGGAACGTCGTCAGGTAGATTTTTGTGGGAAAAATTTGTTAAGAAAGACTTTTTTATGTATTATTTATCCTGCAATTTATTCACATTATCGAGTATTTTGTGCAGATTGATGCACAAAACTTATTTCAGGATTGTTCAGGAATTGAACAAAATAGGATGATTTGTATTAAAAAAATAGTAATGAAAACGACAACCAAAGAAACATTGGATATTCGATGTTAGGGGCTGTCTATAAATTACGTAACGCAATATAAAGGATTTTTTATCCCCTCCCTCCTCAAAGTGTGACGTGACGCAGTCTTCAAAAGAAAAATATAAGTACAGTAATTGTGCATATCTTACAATAGCATAAAAATCACAAAACATAAGAGGATTTTTATTGTACTGAAAACAATGCTTTCGAAAAGCTTTTGCATTATGCTCAGGAGAGCGCGCAAAATGGGGCCAAAAAAAACTATTCTTCTGCCCTAAGGCAAAAAAATGTTTCTCTGCCCGCTACACGTACATCGCTCGAAAACGGAAAGTTTAGGATCGCTCCACAGGTATGAAATGACGTAAAAAACATACACGTGTGGAAAAAAAAGATTTTTTTATTTTAAAATACCTGAAATTCCAAAAAAAAAATCTTACGAGTTTGAAAAATAATAGTTCGTGATGGTTGAAATTTAAAAAATGTCCAGCTTGTAATTAGGTTTGCAAGTTTTTCATACACTTTGAATTTTTCAAATAATTGGTTATTGTGACATCAATTATTATCTACTTAATTAACTATTGCATTAGTAACTTTCTTACATTTTTGTTATTCAGATTTTAAAAATTATTAAATTTTCGAACTAAGAGTTCAAAAAGTATACGAATTTTGGATTTTAGTGAAAATTTTGTCAGTGTTTGTCTTATTTTTCGAATCTAGGATAGAATTACTCAAAAATCTGAGAAAAAGTTCAATAATAATTTAATTTTTTTTATATTGCTACTTTTCTTCAGATTTTTGTTTTTCTTTTAAAACTAAGAGTCGAATATAACTAAAAGTTAGTACCACAAATACAAAATTATACAAATTTTTCATTTTCTCAACTGTTTTTGAATTTTTCTACCTACATAATGGAGTGCTGGCAATAAAGTAACTAAAATTTTTGGCTCAATATTAAAAAATTACTTTAAATTCTTAATTTTATAAATCGTTTCCAATTTTAGCTTCTGTTTCTGGATTCAAAATCGAACTATGTAGGTACATACAAAAAGTTTAAGTTGAAAGGTAGATATTTTAGAAAAATTTTGAATTTTGTTAGTTATTTTCAAATTTTGTGTTCTGTTATATGAATTTAGAATTGAGTGAAAAGTTTTTGCTAAAATGTGTAAAATTACTACAGATTCCAAATTTCGTTACTAATTTTGCGTTTTGTACTCTGTTTTTGCAATTCAGAATAGAATTGCCTTGAAATTTGGGTTCAGAAGTAAAAAGTTATTGTTTTTTTTTAATTTTCGTAACCTTTTGAAATGTTGTTTCCATGAATACAGTTCAGAACTCAATTACTTCATGTTTAGAACAATATGAAAGTTCAATAGGGCTATAAAATTTTCATTTTCGTTAATGATTTTGAGAATATCCGTTCAATTTCTGTAGGTAGATATTATACGAATTGTACTATAATTTGAGCTTCAAACTACCATGAGTTTCAAAATTTTTTTTCAAAATGCGTAGTGTAATTAATTTAAGTTGCAATTGAAGAATTCGAATTGATTATGTCAAAAGTTCTAAATTAGTGTAACATATGTTTGACGTTTCTATAATGTTAATGAAATTTAAAATGTTATTACTAAAAAATTATTTTCAAAATTACAAAATTACTAAAAATTTTTCCTAATGTTTGTGATTGATCACGCAAAATCATTGACAATGGTTTCATAATTTCGGTGTTACCTTCAAAAGTCAGAACCACATACTCCAAGTTTTGAATAAAAAATTGAAATTCTTAAGATTTCCGAAATTATAATGCAAAGTTGCAAGACTAAAATTATACATATAACTGTAAATTTCACAAATTTAGAATTCTATTCACTTTTTCTGAATTTTTTCTATTATTTGTGTTGAAAATTAAATCTTTAGGAATCAGGATCATAATGACTTGTTTCGAATTCTGATAATTTTTCATAATAATTTTTTCAAATTTTATCTACATAGCATTCTCTAAATAAAAAATATATTGATTTCCATTGCCGATCAAAAATATATGAAAACATTTAAAATTTTTTACGTAACGTTCTGCTCGAATTGTCACAAATTGTCACATCGAGCTGGACCCTCCCCCCCTCCCCTATGAACATTACGTCATTTATGTACAGCCGCTCACAAGAAAAAAATGACGAATTTTTCAAGAAAAAAAATCTTATATTGAATAAGTTTTCGAAATCAAGAATGAAAAATGAAACCTAATGATTATTTCATGAATTACACTGTGATAAAAATGAAAATTTTTTTTTTTGCTATCTATCTAAATGCATAAAATGCATTCCTAATGACCCCATAAACAAGTCTGCAAGAGCTTTTCACCAAGTTAGAGCAAGTTTCCGAGAAATTATTTATGCAAAATTTCGAAAATATAACTTCCTAATTCTTACAAGTATGGCTCGATTTTTACCGGATAAAAGTGCATGTCTATGTATTTGAGGTCGAAAATTCTATTTTTATCAAAAAAACGTTAAAAAACTGCATTTTTATCATAGTTGAAACTTTGAAGAAAATCACTTAATGATTAACGGTTGCGGTTGGAAGTCTCGCTAGCGCTCGATCGTCATGAATGCCTGCCTATTCAAGACGATCGAATGCGAGCGAGACCCCCTAAACGCAACCGGTGGTCATTTGCATTAAGTGATTTTCTTCAAAGTTTCGACTATGTGAAAAATGTAGTTTTTTAACGTTTTTTGATAAAAATAGAATTTTCGACCTCAAATACATAGACGTGCGCTTTTATCCGGTACAAATCGAGCCATAATTGTAAGAATTACAAAGTTATATTTGCGAAATTTTGCATAAATAATTTCTCGGAAACTTGCTCTAACTTGATGAAAAGCTCTTGCAGACTTGTTTATGAAGTCATTAGGAATCGATTGTATGCATTTAGGTCTATAGCAAAAAAAAAATTTTTTTTAGTTATTGTGTTATTAATGTCATCCTCCCACGCTTCTTATTCGACGTATTCTCACTTGAAAATTTTTAGTCTCCTATGATAAAAAATGACGTCTGTCTCTATTTTACATAATTTTCATATCCTATTGAAATTTGAAGTCGGTTTCAAATTTCTCATCCACTTGTTATAAGTATACAAAGTTTACCTGTGCATTCAAAATTTGGAACCGTTTTTGTAACATTTTTCTTCACAATAAGTCTTTTCGAACAAATGTTTGATTCATTGTCGTGGATTAAAATTTATCACTGCTGTCGCGATATCGATTCACGTGATAAAATGATGGATAAACAAGGAAAATTCTGAGAATATTTACTCTATTGATCTCGTAGTCTAATAGAAAAAGTCAACTTTTTCTTTCATACAAAAATGTTTATTTCGAAATGTAGATTTTCTTGACAGATAACTTTTTTATATTTTATAGCTGCATGTTGCATAAAATCAATGCTTTTGAAATTCAATAATATTATTCAAAAAGATTCAGTCAGGTTAATGGGTAAAAGTTGCTCCAGCACTAGAAAATTCTACATATACTTTATATTTAAAAAATGCAAGTAAACTGATTAGTGACGGTGGAAAATGAATAAAGTTACAAAATTCGGTGCAATCATTGCTCATATTCGCAACTTTTTTGAACATTTTTGAGAAATTACAAAAAAATTCTTCCTGAAGACGTTTCTTCAGAGACTACACAACAGGTCAGTCTAACCCTGAAACTAACTATCGAAATTTCCATCCAAGTAAAACGAAAGTGTCGCAAAAACGCGCCGAGGTTCCCGCAAAAAAAAAACACCTACACACATTTCACCTTCGATAAATCACTCGATTCATTCGACTCCTTAAGAACGTTTCGAGAACTTGTTCCCGCGGGGCCTTCTAAAAAAAGACTCACCTAATGCAAATTTTTTTGCATGCATTTTGTAATTCCACATTCCGTGGATTCGAGCTTTTTAAGAACCTCCCGAGATTTCAGTTCCTTATTAGTGTCGTAAAAAATGCAGTTTTTTCCACCCTAACTTGCAATAAAAATTGGGGGAATTGACAATTTGGGTGGTACTATAAGATTTTATGTTGCGCTTTCGGAGTGTTCGAGGATGTTTATGAAGCCTGTGTGGTGAATGAATTCGATAGGGAGGAAGTCGTTCAGTTTACGTTTTACTGTGGGATGGCATTCTGGTTTAAGGGCCTAACGGATTTTTAAAGACGAAAACAAACCATCGAGAAAATAGTGGGCTTCAGAACTGTGCATGTAACGTTTCAAAAAACGGGTCTTACAAATTCGCGCAAAATTTTGGCAATTTCAAGATAATGGTTGAAATGTTTCAATCAAATATAAATTTACACGATTAATGAATATTTTAATTCAACTCACATCCAAAAATGCCTTCTACCTTTTGTTTGAGAAAATTAATTAAACAATTAATTTTCTTGTAAGTTTGTAGCCCTACTGCAATTTGAATTGTCTCTTTGAGGGATCGATTGAGATCAATCGATTATTCCCCGATAATGGATACGCATGCGCGATGCCTTTCTTCATCAAACTCGGGACGAGCGCGTCTCTGGCGTCCATATTGCTGCTGGGAGTTCTCGCATACTGAATGTACTCCAGTAAATTTTTATTATCTTGTGGATTTTTTCGTGAGCATGCTCAAAATTAGAGGTGCTTCTTTTGTGGGATTCTCGGAGGGCTGGAATTTGTATCTATTTTGCATTTCCGTCAAAAATATTTGGCCACGTTTTCCCTATTGAAAATTGCTGGACCGAATTTGTCAGGAAATTTTGGGATTCGTGTTATTGCTGGAACGTGGAATTTCATTTTTCCATGGTTCTGCTCGATGTTCGATTGCGACCTGGAATTTTATCTGACGATGTTTGGAAAATGTTGAGGAGGACGATCGCCCTTTCTGTTGGCCACAAAAGAAAAGAAAATCAGGAAAGAATTATGAAAATCTTATTTATGAAATTGTGGTATTTTTTTTTTTTATTGTGAATTTAACTGTAAAAGATTTTATTGTGAATTAATTTGTTCGTGGAAAATGAGATATTGTTATGATTTTTTTTTTTTGTTTATTTGGATTTGTCGGGATCTTTTATTTTGATCTCATTTGTGATTTTTTGCTTTTGATTATTTGAGTTAACATTCTCTGACGATTGATTTTCTGTGATATTTTGTTTTGTTATAATGTATTATGTGATGATTTTTTTTTTTTTGAATAATGATTGAATGATTTATGATTGTGATATTTTTTTGGGGGTTATATGAACGAGCTAAATTTTGGGAAAAGGAATATTTGATTTTTGATTATTTTTCTTTTTGGGTCGGATCAATGATGATTTGATAACGTGATGTATGGGAGAAATAGATTTGAATTTTGTGAAATCTGATCGATATTTATATGCGAATTATTATGTTTATAAAATGATTATTATTTGATTTTTGATAATTTTTTTTTTTTTTAAACAAATCAATCATGAATTAACGACGTGATGTAATGGAAAATAGATTTAAATTTTGTGAAAGATGATCGATATTTATGTGCGAATTATTATGTTAATAAAATCATTATGAAATAATGATTTATTAGCGTGTATTAAATATCGCGCAATCATGAAAATGTTTACAAATAATGATTTGTAATAAATTTGGAGAATGTTTATGATATGAATAATGGAATGTTTACTTATTGCCTTTATCAACAATTTCTGCATTTTAAGTATTTTTTTTTTACAAATACAGTTACCGTTACATCGAGTAATAATAAATAACTATCGAAACGTTACAAGTTAAACAATTTTTCTCATGCACTGTTGAATAAACGAATGAATGCATAAAGATAAACACGGCTCGATGTTAAAATTCGCAAAGCGTTGCGATGGAAAGAGAGAGGGACCCTCACCAGGACATGATGAACCTGGCTCATCGAATTAACCTTTGGCCAGAACAACGACACAAATTAGAAGTCACGTAGAACGTCGCAATTAAGACAAACTCTAATTTCATTTCACTTATTTTTCCCACTAGATATCATATTTCTTTCGCCAGCAGTAAAAAGAAAAACGTTCGTTAAGATCTACGTTCACTGTGTGGGTTTCTAATTTTTTCTAAATTGAAGATACACATTTTTGCACAATATTTGAATCCTTGACGAACATGGGAAACTTGAGAGAAACGTATCCAGGGGCGTCATAATGAAATTTTACATGGAGATGAAACTCAAATGTCGAAGGGGTCAATAGATATTTATTTAAATATATCAATAAATATTTATTTTAGGGTCATAACATATCTTGAGAATCGATTTTCAAGCTCAAAATTCTATTTTTTTTTAAATATATCACTGTCTACGTAAAATGACGATGTCTTATCTCCTAGCGAATTAAGTATTAATATTTTTCGTTATATTATCATTGGAAGAAAAATCTCGTATACATGAGATTTCATTCATGAGAATTTTCCATTTGTATTCTACATCTTTGATCTATGAAATTAAAATCTCTCAGATTGAAAGGTTTCATATATTTTTAGTATTTTTATAGATGTTTGAGAAAATCATGTCTGCACATACATATATTCGAAGTATTTCATACGGTGGCTTCCCTTTTCAAGTTATTTCACAGTGTGCTAAAATTTTGAGAATTTCTGTGTATTTATTATTATTTATAAAATTTTAAAGATAATTCTAGATCTTTAATTTATTCCTATCATACTTGTAGATTGTCATGTGGTTATCAAGAATTCGATGATCTAGGATTTGAAAGGTACTAGATTTTTAGTGATTTAAAGAATTTTTCAGGAAACAGTGATTTGAAGAATTTTTCAGGAAACAGTGATTTCAAAAATAAATACCTGTTATTTCGAATATTTCTAGAACTTTGATTCATTATTGTATTTTTTCAGTATGTGTACAGTTTCAATGGTTTTCTAGTTCTTTCATAGATTTACATGTCAATGTCTAGAATTGAATGCCTTATGATTAAAGGTTTAATAGATATTTAATATTTTAACAGTTGTGAAGGAATATGATATCTACATAAATTTTTAGTATTTTATTGATATATTATATTTTTATTATTTTTATACTTGTAAGAATTATAAAAAAAAGTAAATTTGATGAGCTTTTTTATAAACATACAGTATTTTGAAAAATTCCAATGTGGACTTCTAGGATTCGATATGTAGGTACTCTAGAATATAAAATTTCAGAGATTTTTAGAATTTTTGTACATTTTTCAGAAAATCTTCATTCGATTTTAAATGCTTCACAGATATCTAAAACTTGTAGTTATTTTGCATTTTATTAGTAGGTATTCTTAAATTTTTTGAATATTCTAGTATTTTTGTCGACTTTTATGTAGATTTTCAGAATCACATGTTTAAGTATAAAAAGTTCTACACGTTTTTATTATACGTACCCATAAATTTTCAGAAAAAATATCTATATAGAATTTCACTATTTTAGAGACTCTTATTATTCTTAATCAGATTTTTCATCATTCAAAAATTTTCGAGATGTTTTCCAGTATCCTTCTAGATTTCTGACATTTCGATGAATTGATATGTAAATTTGCAGAATTTGATGCTCTTGACATCGAGTTTTTATGAATTTTTTATATCAATAAAGGAATTTTCAGAATACAGTTTTTCGTAGGTTTCTATTGTTTAAAAAAAAAATTGTTTATGCAGTATTTTTCATATTTTTTAAAGATTCATAGAATTTGAATTTAAAATAATATACATTTAAAATAAATAAATGGACTATTGAGAAAAATTTATCTTCATACGTCTTTTGTATTAAAAGATTTGTCGTATTTTCTAGCACTTATAAATTTTGTGCGATTTTGTTGTTCTTCTGTGGATCTGAAATTTCATGCTCACAAGTAGGGGGTCAAAATGAAGACTCAGCCCTCCCCCTCTTTCGAAATGACTACAGTATTTTTTCTTTATAACCTTTCATAAATTCTACAGTAGTTGTAGTATAAACTTTTTAAAATAATGCTAAGTAACACGTGAGATCAGAAATTTTCGTAAAATGAACTCATCAGGCCCAAACCGTATATGTTAAATGCTATTGATCTCAAGCAACAATGAACTTTTGGTCAAACAGAAAAAAAATATCTGAAGTTACAGAAAGTAGCGACTATTGTGACAAGAATACTGTGAATAGCGTCAATAATAATCGCCGAAAGTAGCTATGTTGTAACTCAGTGACAACTTATCTCTCGTGAATGAGTTTATGAATTTTGAATTTTTCAGCAGTAACTCTTGGTATATACACCATGTACATACAAGAAGTCTTCTGCAGAGATACAAGATATAGAAGTCGAAACTGAAGTAAAAAAGTTTACTTCTGAATGAAAATATTTTTACTATCTTACATGATCTCACTCACAGCCTTTATCATGAACTTTAACATACGTGTTTAAATTTATGAAACGTAAACATGTAAATAGAGAAACAAAAAATGTGATGTTTTCTATGCTCTCATGTTATAAAATTTTCTAGTACAGTAATAGTAATTTTTTCTTCACCGACTTTCGAAAAAGTAGTAGAGATTGATATCTAATAATAAAATTGGATTTATAGCGTAAGACATTCATTGATACATTTATATTAAACAAAATATTTTGCATAAAAAGGAAAAAAACTAACGCAACATGACATTGCAATTTTTAAACAAAAAAATTCACGTTTCGAATTATCATCAAGAATTAAAATGAGCTGTCGAAAAAACTTTCTGTTGACTACTATACTTTCTTAGGTCTGTTTTGACTTATTGGGCAATAAAAACTTTTAGTCAATAACCCTATTCTTTATTCTCTTCGAAACGAAAAAAATTACATTATTCAAAACGAAAAATGCCGCTGGGAATATAAAATGGAAGATTTACATGTGGCCTCGAAAGCTGTATCGCATGAAATACTGAGATTTCGTTGCTAAAAACGCAAAAATTCCAAATGATGAATGCCGAAAACGCGAACAACAGAGCCCATATATCCCTTTTTATCTCCCCCAGCGAATTCGTTTTTTTCGCAGTGCCCCAGAGATTGATCGCGACAAAACACGTACCCTGGCTCATCTTCCACATTATCTTAATAATTTATTATTAAAATTCACCAAAAATATTCGTTCGACAATGAAAAAAAGTACCTCGGTTCGTCATTGCCAATAACAAATGACGAAGCCGCGAAAAATACAACTCTGGTTTCGAATGATTCATATTGTTGCTCCAATCGCTCCAAATGGATAAATTTACTCTTCGATGAATGCAAAGAAAATCAGAGTTTTTTGATCATAAGATTGTATCAAATACATTCTTATAAAAAATTTCAGTTTAATATAAGGTTTTCATAAGGACACCTTATAAGAAATTGAATTCTTACAATAAAATTTCATTTTCATATAAAGTTTTTATAAGGATTAAATAAATTACTAGGGACACAAAAATGTTTATGGTTTTATTCTGCATACGGAAAAAATTACCCATAAGGGGTTGTCCATAAATTACGTAACGCAATTTTCGGGATTTTTTGGCCCAAGACCAACCTGTGTCACAAATTGTCACATAGGCTTGAACCGCCCCCCTCCCCCCCACAAGGTGTAAGGTGTCACGTAATGCAGTCTTCAAAAAGAAAATATATAAATATTTACAGCAATTTTTCGTATTTTACAATAGCCATAAAAGCACAGAACATAAGGTTTTTATTTTACCTACTGAAAATAATGTTTTCGAAAAGCTTTTGCAATTTAATAAATTTAATAAATTACGTTGACGCACGCAGAAATTCTCAGAAGAGCACTCAAAAAATGATTTTCAAACTTTTGAAATACCTGAAATTCCGGCGAAAACTGTTTCCGATGTTTTAAAATTATGAGTTCATTATTATTTAAATTTTATAAGTGTTAAGTTTGTAAGTAGTTATGCAGTTATTTATACACTTTGAATTTCCAAGAACGTGGTAACTAGGGCATCAATTATTATTCACTTAATTAAAAATTGCATTGATAGCTTTGTTATATTTTTGAAATTCAGATTTAAAAAGTTATCCAAATTTCAATCTTAATGTTGAAAAAAATACAAATTTTGAACTTCAGTGAAAATTTTGTCATTTTTTATCTTATTTTTCGGATCTGGAATAGGAGTGCTCAAATTTCTGGAAGAAAGTTGGAAATGAATTCAATTTTTTTTGCTGCTTATCTAAGGATTCATGTTCTCTTTTTGAAACTTCTATACGTTTTGTACCACAAGTTCAAAATTTTACGAATTTTGAATTTTATTAACTGTTTTTGTATTTTTCAACTTACATATGCATGGAGTCTAGGGAATCAAGTAACCAAAGGTTTTGGCTTAATATTATGAAATTACTTCAAGTTTTGAATTTTCTAGATCGTTTTTAATTTTTTGCTTCTGTTTCTGATTCAAAATTGAACTATGTACGTACAAAAAGTTCAAGTTAAAAGGTATATATTTTAGAAGGATTATACATTTTGTAGCTTATTTTAGAAATTTGTGTTATATTTTCCAAATTTAGAATGGAATGAAAATTTTGTGTTAAAAGGTATAAAATTACTACAGATTCCGAATTTCGCTTATAATTTTGTATTCTCTTTTCTTTTTTTCCAATTCAGAACAGAATATTCATGAAATTTGGGCTCAGAAATGAAAAGCCCAGTAATTATGTTTTATGAATTTTTTTTTTTAAATGTTGTTTTGGTTTATATAATTCGAAATTCAATCACTTTACATTAAGAATATGCATAACATTGTATAAAGCTATAAATTTTCACTTTTTAAAATGATTTTTACAATTTTCGTCTAGTTTTTTAAATTATCGTTCGAATTACGTAAATTTGGGTTTAAAACTGTTGCGTTTTTTTAATCTTGCTAAGAGTTTCCGAATTTTTTTTTCAAAATTTGTCGTGTAATTACTAAAAGTCGCGGTTGAAAAGTTTAAATTGAATATAAAGTTCTTAATAAGTGTAAAATAATAATGTTTTACGCTTGTATTATGTTAATGAAATTTGAAAATGTTTCTACTAGAAGTTTATGTTCGAAAGTAAAAATTACTGAAAAGAATCCTTAAATTTTGTGATTTATTACACAAAATCATTGCCAAAGGTTTTAAAGTTTTTCATGTAATCCTCGAAAGTTAGAATTATATACTCCAAGTTTAGGTGAAAAAGTATAAATTTTTTCATGATAGTTGATTTCATAATTAAAAGTTGCAAGACTAACAATAAAATTATAATTAAAAATATCGCGAATCCCAAATTCCATTGACTTTTTTTTGAATTTCTTCCATTCAGTGAATTTAAAATAATTCTTTAAGTACTCAGAATAAAAATTACTTGTTTCGAATTGTGATGAGTTTTTTCAATAGACTAGTTTTTAAAATTTAAATTAAATTGCATTCTTGAAATGCAAATATACGTATATCGATATCTCCTGTCGATCAGTGGTATGAGAAAACACTTGAAATTTTTTACGTAACGATCAGTTCGACCCCCTCCCTCCACTCGCTTAATCTAAAACTGTTGATTTTAACAAATTGTCTGTTATATTTTACAAATTTCCATGCTAAACTTTTCACAATGTAATCTGTAGAAAATGAAGAGATTGAATTCGTTGAATATTACAAAAAATCTCTTGAAAACAGAAAATCTGTTAAACTTGACAAATACATCTGTTAAAAGTACCTACATACTTTTCAGTGAAAATTTCTAACAGATTGCAGTCTATTAGAATTCATCAGATTCAGATTAGAAAAATACCCTAGGACCTTTTTTTAGTCCTTTATAATTTTCATCCTCAAGCATAAAGCCAGTATTTATAAAAAATAGACCATTAGAATTTCATAATCACTGAAATAAATCTACAATGCAAAAATTCTCGGGATTATATCATAAAAAAATGTTTTGTTTATCGATAAAAAAAATTGGAACGTCATTTTGTATGCATATCAGGCGCAATTAAAATTCATTTAATTGAACAACAAATTTTTCATCAAAATGCTCGACGTTCATCAGCATTCAGAAATGCGACTCCCAATGAAAACGATGGAAATGCAATTAAAGAACTGGAAATTCAACGAGGCTTAATCCGATGGCCGAAAAAACTGATTATTCAAAAATTCAAGCTCCTCAAGTATTTTTTACAAGGAGTGAACGAGAACTTGGTTGCGTAACGCGCATTTTTATGTTGGCATGTTCGTTTCATAATACGGTCATTACCATTATTTTTATCATTATTATTGCAATAACAAGTCATTGTCTCCGACTGGCATTATGCCGGAAGAATCTTGCGCACCTGGAGCGTTCGGCCCAATTAAACCTACGCGATTGTGCGCGAAGCGAGTGAAGAAATAACGATAGAGAAGCCGCGAAGACGAGATTTAGAGTGGGAAAGCGCTTCTTCCGCTCTCGCGGAGCGTGATCCATACTCGTTTCCGGCACGAAACCGCTGATTTTTTCATCATATTTTTTCAATTTCGCGAAATTGAATTTCGCTGGAAAGATGAA
This sequence comes from Platygaster robiniae, assembly GCA_028476575.1. NCBI lineage: Eukaryota > Metazoa > Arthropoda > Insecta > Hymenoptera > Platygastridae > Platygaster > Platygaster robiniae. The sequence continues at coordinate 22,271,991 of CM052025.1, read as the reverse complement.
TTAATATTTGAAGGGTGGATATTCAAAGTCGTATAACCGCCATTTACAATTTTTTACAGGAGAGCGGAAAAACGCTCGTATTTTTGAAATTTTTTGAAAAACTCACGATTGCTTGTTCATTATAAGGTAATACGTCACTTATTAAAGTTTGAAACGATTTCGATGAAAATTGAGGAAAACACGACCACTTGAAATTTCACCACGTCTGGCAGTTCAAAGTCGTATATAAACCATTAGCCTCACTAAATGAAAGTAAAAGAAACTAGTTTTTACTTTTTTGGCAGTTTTGTAACCGAAATACTTCAATAAATTTTCACTTTTTCTTTATTATTGTCAATATTTGTGATTGTAGATAGAAATTTATTAATTAAATTCGTTTTCTATTTTTATTCGTAGTTTTTATTGTTAGCAACATTGTTAATAACATTGCTTCTTCTATCAACATGTTTGTAAATGTATGTAACAATATTATCATACGGACGGTTTGATGGTTTTTAATATTAAATTACTTTTTTTATTAGATTACATCAGGGTCCATTGGTTGTTGTACGACTTTGAATTGCCGATAGGTCGCCAGTTACCAAAATGCAATGTTTGAAAAATTCTCACAACAAAACTATTGCGAATTTTTACTTGCTTTTGTCGTAGAAATGACGGCATCAGTTTAGAGTTTCGAAAAAAACAAAAATTAAACAAATTTTGCAAAATTGGCGGTTATACGACTTTGAATATCCACCCTTCATTTGATAACACTGGTTTACAAATTTTTCGATCATTTATCAATCATCTCGGGAAAAATAGTTTTTTTAACCCTTATTACAGTAACTGAGTTCACTATGTACATGTCATTTATCTTCTCAAATGAGAGTTATCAAAATATTAGCAAAAAACATGTTCTTTACTTCTTTTTTTCTGTTGTTGCTAGAAATATCAAGAAAATTATCGATTTTGACTAGTTTCGTTAGTAAGAATAGTAGTTTATAAGTTATGGAGGTTGATAATTGAAAAAAGTGCATAATGTTTGGAATAAGTTCTACAAAATTTTTTCTACACTTTTGAAAGTGTATTTTAAAATTTTTAACAGTTTTGAGAGTTTCCACGATCATAATTACTAAATGTGATTACAGTTCGACAGTTACAAAAATTCCTTATAATTCTGCAACTTTTTTGACAGTTTTTAACAGATTACAGTCGGGCATATTACCATAAGTAATTCGAGGCAGACATGAAAATTTTGACAGTATTTCAACAGCTTGGAAAGTAATGACAGTTTTCAAAAATTGAATGATTATTAACAATTTCGACAGTTTGCTGTATTGTCGATTTTTATCAATATTTCATCAAATTCAGCCACTTTTTGATAATAGCATGTATCCAAATAAAAAATTTTGTTGGTGGTTTTTTAACAGTTTCCCAAAAGATTTAATGTTTTTGAAACTTTCCATAGTCTTGACAGGGTTTACAGAATTAACATTTTAATCACCATTATTTTGAGAGCCTTATAGATTATATTAATTGTAATTTGTTTCATTAGGAGAAACTTAAAATCTTAATCAGGCGCGTAGGCAGAGGGTGCTTTAAGGGATTCACACTGCTCTCGAAATTCTGATAAAATGAATCATTATTTTATGTAAAAACAAAAAGTTACATCAGTAAATAATAAAAATACAAGTTACAAAAAAAATTGATTGGAACAATTTATTGTAATGTATATTTGATAAACAAGTGAAAATTATCAAAACGTAGGATTACGTACAAAATATCATTTTAAAAATGGTTTAATTTAAACTCAGTGGATGATAGAGAAAAATCAATAAATACGGAAACGCTAAAAATCTGAACACCTTAGAATATTACATCACCAAATTTTAGAAATTGATATAAAATCCGTATAAAAATATCAGAAATTATTTTTTTTATCATAAAAACTCTGAAGGAATACTAAAAATAATTGAATTTATTGAAAAAACTGTTTTCTGAAAAATCGTTACGAACTCCTACGATCTATCAAATTTGGAATTCTTAGAGCATCAAGTGAAGTAATTATGTAAAACTTTTAATTATTATGAATTATCTACACAGATATCAAAAATCTTTTATTACACAACATCCAAATTGAAATTCAAAACCAAAAATATAGTTCATCTTCGAATGTGAATCCCAGAATTATTAGGTACATGAAAAAAAAACTCAAAATTCAACAATTCAATATAACTGATTATACAGTCGTAAATTTTCGTGTATGAAATTCTGGCTTTAAAAATTCTACAACATTAATTCTTACGATGTTCACAACGAAATTTCAAGTATGATTCTAGACTATAAAATTCTAAGAATTTATATTGTGTAATATAGAATTTTATTGAAGTATTTTGATTTTTAAACTACTAACTACTACCTTCAGAATCAATGAATATGAATTATATTTTCAAAATTTTAAATAACAGAATATATGTATAAATACCACATTCTACAAGATAGTACATATTTTGTAACTGTTCTCTTATTTTTCGAATTTCGAACCATTGGATTTTAAATCACGAAAATCAAATCCCATTCTATAAAATATGCAGTGGCGGACGTAGAGGGGAGGTTTTGGAGGTCGAAACCCCTACCGAAATTCCAAAAATACTTGCTAAAAATGAAAATTTTCAATGACGGTTTGAATCGATAAAAAACGTCATACAACTGGCAATCGACTTTTTTTTTTATCAAAAATCCGCAATTTTAACTGTAGAATCAGTAAGATTCATGAGTGCCAACTTCGAAATTTTAACAGGCACCTTTATGATGAAATTCAATATAGTTAAACTATGAAACGATAAGTGTCGATGGATGGAATATTAGGTAGAAAAGAAATGCCAACTTCAAATTCTTATTTTTAAAGGGTTTTATGCCTTTTTGTGCGGACGAATTGAGGATGGTTTGGAGTATCTTTTAAGGTATGTAGTAATGATGTTATGACACCAAAGTTATGGTTTTTTCATAGTGTATTGTCCACTTGAAAAAACAAGTATTTGTTCATAAAAAAATATCAACAATTGGCAGAGTTATAGCCCTTTTCCCGAAACAACTTTTTTTTTGAAAAGGCTTGCGGTGACCACGATGCAAGTTGAACAGGTCAAGTTAAATTAGAAAATCTAAAAAAATTCTTATCTGCAAAATAAAAAACTTTCTATAAAAAAGCAATCGTTCAAGAACTAATCATATTCCTAAAATAATGCAATTTTTAGGTTTTTCTGAATTAATTTGACTTGTTCGACTTGCATCGTCGTCACCGCAAGCCCCTTCAAAAAAAAAAGTTATGTCGGGAAAAGGGCCATAACTCCGCCAATTGTTGATATTTTTTCATTAAAAAATACTAGTTCTTTCAAGTGCACAATACACTATTAAAAAACAATGACTTTGGTGTCAGAACATTATTGCTACAAACTTGGAAAAATATTCCAAACCATCCTCAATTCGTCCGCATAAAAAGGTATATGACTGGTACCTGTCGTATTTATTCAAATCACCAATTAAACCAGTGAACAAATATAAGTATGAATTGTAAATCCTATATAATTTACGTAAATTTAAATATTAATTTACTCTAATGAACATTGAAGAAAAGAAAGTAATAAAAACTATAAATAAATATTTAAATGGTTCTGAATAAAACTGTATAAAATTGAAATAAATGTTTAAACTGCAGGAATATTTTCGAATCTTCGTAACTGTGAGTCATTTTTTCGAATCTTGAGTAATTTTCTTAATGCACGACGAATATTCCCGTAATAGCTTGCGGCGAGGCGGCGCTGCGTTGCATCCTCGTATAGTTGACGAGTGTCACAAGTCAGAAGCAGTCAGTTGCGGCGCGAACGTGATAAAACGTACTTCGCGCTTCCCCTGGAATTCGTTATTATCCGCGTAAAAACAGTGCCAGTGAGAATCAACAAATTTTGCAAACGTGGCAGTGAAAAAAATTATTATTCTATCGTGGGGATAACCACACGAATTGAAGGAGAATACCAAGGCATGATTTTTGTTTATTTATATATTTGTTGTTTAGAATTTGTGGAGTAAACCTATTCATGCAAAGCTTATATTAAAAAATGTAATTTAATCATAAGTGCATTAGTAAAGGTAGAAGAGTATGAAAAATTAGAAAAATAAACCATAAAAAAAAAATAAAGAAAAATAACGAGTTACTACACTCATTATAATGAAATAAATTCACTTTGGATTTATTTATAATTGATTATGACTTTATTCTACGTAATTGTTATTAAATTCTTACCTAAAGATTTTTGTTAGTTTTGCGACAAATTTGCCGGCAAATAATTTTCTAATTATATGCGCCCATGTGACGAAAATTTCAATGGGAAGAGCATTGTCCATCTTATGCAATATTTTTTATGTTGAATATTTATATTGGATAATCTGTAGAAAATGATTAAAAAAAAATTTTTTGTAACTGGAATTCGTATGTAATAATACGATTTTTTCTGAAATATTGTTAATATCAAGACAATATATACTTGATGTTAAGAAAAAGATTTTTCAAGCTGCGAAAATATTTTTTTTACATTCATCGATCTTGTTTTAGAAAAACTTTTCCATATAAAATATTTTTGACTTCATGTTATGTAAGAATTTTAAGCTGCCAACAGTTTCGTCCAATCTACTTCTTGAATGAAAATCTTCTTTTTCTTCTATTGCTGGAATTTCGATGAAAGTTTGAGGACCAAACTATTTTTTATTTGACTGTAAAAATACCTAAAATAAAGAAAATAAGGTTCTTGATATAATTTAAAATAGAAGAAATGATATTATCTTAATCATAAGGGAAGCTATTTTTATTACCACGGTTTAGAACTATTGCGTATTTCTGAAACGTTTTTTTTGTTCTATTACGTACCTCTGGCATAGAAAACTCGTTTCTCGTCCAGTTCAAAATCTCTAAACTCGTTTTCCAGGCCCTCGGTACGTAAAATATCGTACGTAACTAGGACAGAAATTTTTTATATACTCGTGTGATTGTAAACCTCGGCTTCACCTCGGTCTACAAACTTCACACTCGTAAATAAAAATTTATGTCCTAGGTACGTAATATACTATTACGATAACGGAATACGTCACAATTACATATTGACAAAATGACGATAACTATGTCAAATAATTTTGAGGAAGTAACGAGCAACGAAATTCTTCCATATTGTTCAACCTTAGTGAAAATTCTCACTATTTATGAAAAATTTTTAAATCAGTTATTATTTGATTCGGGTAATTTATTGTCCTCCAACATGGGTATTTGTGAATTTTTGTATGCAATTTTTACTAATGTTATGATTAATGGAAATAATTCGCTTAAGATTCTCAAATGACGAATTTTTTAATGTGAGGTTTTCACTGCAGACCTAGTATTTTAGAATCTAAAATAACTTTTTTATTTTTTCGAATACTTCAAAGTTGAGGCTTGATGTAGATAAGTTCATTTATATATATATCTATATTAAATTTGTATAATTCTTCTCCTATTTGCATGATAGTTAATTAATGCAAAAGTTGAAATAAAAAGCAACAAATGACACCGAAAATTTCAATAGTTTAGATCGTATTCAAAAATTTGAAAATTTACAAAATAGATAGCCGGTTTTAATGATTCTTGAAAATTTTAGAAATTTAGAAAGTTTTTTAACAGCTGTAATAGTTTCCACAATTATTCATAATCCTTCACACTGGTTAGTACCTTCCGGAATTTGAAATTAATACAAATGTCGAAGTTCAGACACGCACATTTTTCATGTTGGCATATAATGAAATTCAATTTTTGTGATTTTCAATAAGTTATTAAGGTAAAATTTTATTTTTATTATTCCTTTCGGCATTTTTATAACTTCCAGGATTTTCTGATATTATGGAAAGTTCTAAAAAATTTTAATATTTTAATAGATTTTTTAGGAAATAATAACCTCACAGATTGAAAGTATTTCATTGATTTCTAGAATTATCATGTAATATGGTAATTATCAAATTTCGTAATACTTTCTAGTATTTTTGTAGATTTCTAGTATTTACCATATATGAATCGCTCAATAAATTTAAAAAAAATTGATACTACGGTATCGAAACTTTCAACGATTTCAATTGATTCCTCAGAAAACAGTCTATTTATATGGATTTTCCATATTTTTTAAGTATAGTTTACACAATTAAAAAAATATCCAATGATATAAATTGTTTGTATACGTTGAATTTGATGTAATTTTATTGTTTTCCATATAAATTTCTTGAATAATTTCTAGAAATATATATATAGTTATATCTGTGGCTTCCTGGAATAACCGAAAAAGTCACATATGCCATAACGTTTGAAATTTTATTAGAATATCATGCAAAATGATCCTTATGGCACAAGTGACTTTCTCGGTTATGCCGGGAAGCCACAGATATAATACGTAGAATTATAGAATTATATTGATACGTATTTTTTAGGAGTAAAAGTTTTATATATTTTTAGTAAAATTATGCTCCACAGTTTTTATGTGTCAATAGATGCCTAGTATTTTTGCATTTTTCTAGTATATACGAAACTCAAGGAATTTTTCGGTATTTTGTTATATTTTTGTAGATTGCTACAGAGATTGAAAAATTTGATGCTCTAGAATGCAAAATTCTATTTACTCTCGGTAATTTCATAGATTCATGAAAAAATCACATTCATAAAAATTTTTCGTGTTTTATGGAATTCTTGTTTTTTCTTATTTTTCAAGCATTTAAAAGACTTTATCAGATTTTCTAGAATTTTCATAGATTTACAGTATAAATTACTATGTACGCTTTTCAGAATTCGATGCTCTAAAATTTAAAATCTTATAGATCATAGGCATAAGTTGAGATTTTCAGAAAACAGCATTTTCATATAATATTTTGATTATACTGTTATTATTTCTACAGAATTTGTATGATTTAACAGTGTTCGACAGATTTTATAATACTTTTATATAGGTTTCATATATATTTCTAGAATTTGATTATCCAAGATTCAAAGTTTTTCAGATTTCTAGCATTTTCGCAGTTTTTTAATTATCCGTATTATTTACTGAGTTGAAAAAAATTCCTCCAATTTATATTTTTACGTTATCCTACGTTTGAATAAATTTTACTCATTTTAACGATTTCATACATAACTTTTTGCATATTGTATTCTTATTTTTTATTCTTGTGGCTTTTTTTATTTTAAGAATTAATAATAATTAATTTTATGAAAATTTTGGGAAGGCTTAAATCCCCGAAACCACAGTACTGAACCACAAAATAAAATTAAACTTGTGCTTAAAATGCTACTTTCGCGATTCAAGTCATCGTATTGATGACATTTGATATATATATTTTTTTTCTTCAGTAGTACGATTCAAGGGATGAATATTCATGATTGTCTGTCAATTGTGCATCACAAATTCCAAAAACAATCCCTAATCATTTCGAAAAGTCAACACAATGAAAAAATAAAAAACTCAATTTTTGACTTGAATAACAAACAATAATATATTGATTCAGTTTGATCCTCAATGATTTTCAGTTACTCATCATAAATACTGTTTTAAAATACATATTAAATTGATTTCCAATATATTCATATTTGAAATCACACAATCAGCAATGAATTATTACTATTATAATTATTTATATCATATTTAATTCTGAAATAAATTACCCACTCGAGATTATGCACCAACGACAATAGAAACAAAACAGTATAAAAATCCTACCCATCTAGGATTATTCCTTAAGGATCCGAAAAAACTTCGTCCTTGATAACGCGTTGAACTTTGTCGGTGCTATACAAGGCCAAAACGTCCCTTTTTGTTCGGGACAAATATGCAAATCCCAATAGCACTCTCCGCGAACTCTTTCGATTTTCCCGTCGCGCAATCCAACACTATTTGCATTCCTTACAAAGGAACATTGCCGGAGTTACAAATAATCCTGTTTGCGAGCGGGCTATTATAGTCGCCAGAATCCTGTAATGAAATGCCTTTCCGTGGTCGCCATTTTTCGGACCGTCCGTTATGGTCACGATTTTTTCGCTTTTATATTTTTTTGATATTTTTTTTTCAAAAAGCCGGGATAATGTGGAATTGTTGAGGCGCAAAAGGAGGTTGCATCGGCGCTCGAAACTCGTTTGGGGTAGTTAGCATTTGACCGCGTTTGAGAGCTGGAAAATATTTGCGGTATTTCATGCCCGAGGTACGGAGCGTGTAAATGTTTGGGTTTTGATCTGAAACGGTTATGGGATAACGGATTTCGAGGCTTCTGCATTAACCGAGATGATTTCTCGAAAATATTTATTGATGCGAGTGCGTTATAGCGTTATTTTTACTGATCTGAGACAGATGCGTTGGCAGGGGGGGTTTTGGGGTTCAATCCCCTCCCGAAATTCTGATATAATTAATGAATATTTCATGTAAAAGTGAAAAAAGTATTAAAAAAAAAAAAAAAAACAATAAAAATATAAGTTACAAAAAATGCATACAAACGTTAGCAGAATGTATATTTGATAAAAAAGGAAAGATTATCAAAACGTAGGATTACGTAGAAAAAATTAATCAGAAAAATTGCTGCAACCTAGTGAATAATCAAGAAAAATGAAAATCTACGAAAATGCTACAAATATACAAAAATTCAATCTTAGATAATTCAATTCTAGAAATGTATATAAAATCCATACAAAAGTATTAAAAATCTTTCGATTCATACAAACTCTAAAAGGGCAATGAAATTAATTGAATTCTATGAAAAAACTTTTTTCTGAAAAATCTCGACGAATTCCTCTACAATCTATAAATTTTGGGATTCTAGAGCATCAAATTCTAAGTATACTAGAAATCTAAAAAATTTCTAGAAAACGCAACAAAATCTTTTAAATATTTCAAAAATACGAATAGAGAAGGACGATGTAAATCATAAAAAATCGATATGGATGTGATTTTATCGTTGATTCTTAAAATTACTGATAATTGATCGAAATTCGCATTTTAAAACATCGAGTTTTTAAAATCCCTGTAGCAATCTACAAAAATATAAGTAATCTATAAAAATACTTAGAAATTCTCCAGGATTACGTATATTGTGCTGTACTGAAAAAATGTGAGAAATAAGTATACTAGTTTACAAGCTTACTAGTTTACTGAATTGATAATTTATTCGTTTACTAGTTTACTATTTTACTTGTTTACTAGCTTACTAGTTAAATTTTTAACCAGATTACTAGCTTACCAGTTTACTAATTTACTTGTTTACTTGTGGCGTGGAACGAATAAAGGAACCCTACAGCAACTAGGCGCTTTAAGAGAAAAACGAGTTTGAAAATAGACAGTCCCTATGGTTTCTACAAGCAGGTTAACTTTAAAGCTCAAATTTTTATGCAATACAATGATCTTACAATTTCGAGAGTAGGTTCAATCGATAGGAAAAGTTTTATTTATTCAGAATTATTAGTAATCTCA